>CM021100.1:819794914-820075930 GCA_007115665.2 Sequoiadendron giganteum | reverse complement strand
CTCTCTATCTCTCTCTACTTCTCTCTCCTCCTCCATCCCTTCTTCTATGTCTAATTTTCTCTATATTCCCCTCTGTCTATCTCTATCTATTTCTTTGTCTCTCTTCCTTCCTCCCACCCACCTTCCCTCTTTACTTCTCTCTATCCAACCTATCCCTCTATACCTCTTTCTCTCTCCCTCCCTCTCTTCTCCCCTCTTTACTTCTCTCTATCACATCTCTCTATCATCTCTCTCTCTCAATTCTCCCTTCATCCCTCCCTCTCTCTCCCCTTCCCTATCTACTCTCTTTATCTCACCTCTCTCTCTCTCCCTACCTCTCCATTCTTCCCTTCTCTCTCTCTCTCCCTCCCCCTCTTTCTCTCTCATTCTCTCTCTCTCTCTCTCTTCCCTCTTTCTCTCTCATTTCCTCTCTAATTATCTCTTCTTCTTTTTTCAGGCAAAAGTGGTGGACCACTTATATATTTTATATTATATTAAAATATGTTTACAAAATCTTGGTTCAGGAAAGCATATCGATAGGAAAGAACCAGGAGAAGAAAACCTCTGGTTATAGCTCGGTACAAAACATATTTTCCTACAATTTCCTACCCCAACCCAAAATTGTGTCATTCCTAAAGTTACATACAAAATTTTCTACTATACTTACTATCCCTCTGAACATTATCCCCCTTTACATTAAGTCCCATTTTGCATTACATACTAACAACCCCTACAACAATGTCCCTTCATGACTACATAAAAAATAACCCTCCCTTTACATAGATAATGATTTCCAATACATACTAATAGATCCATAAACGCTGACTAAGAATATAATAGCCAAGATACAAAACTTTAGAAAGAAGATGATTTGTTGCTAGCCCCTCTAGGACCATTTATTGAACTCTCATCCACCAATTGCTTCTTCTTACAATCACACTCCTGTGAAGGAACTGTTATGTTGATATTCAAAACATAGCGGTAGCAGAGTTTCCCTTTAGCTCATAGATTCAATACCAGATCATGCACACATGAATGACTTCTTAAAAATAAAATTGCATGAAACTTCCTTTTAATATGGTCTATATCCTCCATGGAAAATGCAGAGTGATAGTTGTTCAAGACTTCATAGAAGTGAGATGAAGTATCATACATTGTGGACAAAAGCATACCTTGAAATTTTTTTTGGATACCTCTTTTTGAAGTGAATTAAATTTCTGGGAAACAAGCCTCCTACCAGTCCATCACCATTGTTGAATTCATATTGCTGCACACTTGTAAGCAAATCATCATTTTCCAAATAACTTCGAACAACAAATTTTTCAGCTATGAATTTTAAAACAAAATAGTTTTGCACTAGGTCCATGATGTTCGAAAGGAAAATGGACAAGAGATTAAGAAGAAATATAATCCTTTGAAGTTTTGTATGCAACACATCTTCACCAATAACCATTGTTATTCAATTAAAATAGGCTTATAGTTAACCTTGAAAACTGTTTGCAATTATTCCCTTTCAATATGTGATGAGAAGGGCTCTTCCCATGGTCTAACTGCCATCGGGACTCTATAATTCTTAACCTAAAATTATTTAAGCTCCATTCCCCTACAAAATTCTTCCCACACACTACTTTGAAAGCCCTTGTAGATTATCTCCAACCAACTAGCCAGCAACATCTACCAAAAGGAATACCAAATTCAAATACCATCGGCCTTTTTAAAGCCAAGCTTGTCTCATGCTTTATCCTTGTCACCTTGCAGAACCAACACACTTGAAATATCTCAATATCCCCACTATAGTTGCATTATCTTATTTCGCATGAATTTCCCAACCAGTTTTGTACTTGATAGCGTCAGCACAAGAATATACCTTAGCCAACAGTCATCTAAATTTGGCTAAATCCGATAAACATTCATACCAAAGGCTATCCAAATTTAGCCATGTACTTTGCAAATGCCCCAGACATACATGCTTGTACACTGCTTGGATATCGAGATATCTTAATCATGCCGGCCTTGAAGATCACTGTGGATAAAATATTTCCAAATTTCTAGATTTGTAAGGTAAGGCACTTTACTTATGTACCTTGGTGTGACATCACATGTGCCAACCTACAAATTTTATGCATATGCCACATTTTTAAGCACATGTGCATATGTCTATGCACTTGCAATGCTACCATTAGCTCAAAAATATAAAACATGATAATTCAAGATTTCCCAATCATACCACCTTTGGAGACCACAAATGACCCATATGAAAATCATTGTCACAGTTCTAGATTTCTAATATAGCACTGTACTTATGTGTCATGATGCAACACCACATGTACCAAATTCTATAGACTTATAGTCCTGCAGTTTCTATGCTTATGCCACGTTATTAAGCACATGTGTGTATTCCTACAATTTTATGACCTGCACTTACACTGATAGCACCATTAGTACAAATATAAACCCATAATAAAACAAAAAAAGCACTAAAATCATCCTAGCTAAATATATTTGTACACTGCATATCAAACATCCCAATCCATCATGTTGGATCTAAAAAGTGGAGGTTTGAACCACGAGAGGTTTCCAAGCTCTCATAACGCTTTTGGTCAACGTACAAGGCCAATTGATGCAATTGAACCCTCTTCTCTTTAGGTTCTGCTAGACCTAGGCGGGTGTACCTATATGAATGATGTAGATTTAAATGTGTTTCCTAGTTGAGCAATCTATCCACAATGGTAAATGGAAGTGAATAGATGAAAAACCACTACAGCTAATCCTACTCCTACTGCACAAATGAAAGGTTTTTGAATAAATCATTTGATATGAATTTGTATCTCTGGGTTGTGGTAGATCAGTGCCTTCTATCCACATGGGCAATGGAGTCAAGAAATGATATTTGTTTCCTCTTATTGGCTTAACTCTAGTTGTTAGGCACTCTAAAAATTCTATGACTGGCATAAAACTTTACTAAGTCTATGACTTGCATAAAAAGTGTTGGAATGTTTCTCTATCAGGTTTTACTTCAATGATCCAAAAGAAATCTTAAAACAACTGTGACTTATTAAAAGATTTTAATTCTGACTTGTAGACACCAATTAATTAAATCACACAAAATATGAGTGTATTTTTATAAACCAGAGATATACTAGATATGCTGATTTAAATGATTAAAGGATCTCAAGTTGGAGACAACCAAAATAAGGAATATAAATTTTATACACCACAACAACTGAACACTAGATAGAAAAATCATGAATTGAAAATATTTATCTCCATTAGTTCTGCTTCAAGAAAATTCTGTACATTATTTCCATCCCATTCCCTTCTCGGGAAAAATCTAACTCCTACTCTAGCTACTCTCTCCCCCTTTTTTGCAACTGATTTTTTCAAATTATTTATACATTACATCTCAAGGGTCGTGACCCTTCATTTTCAGTTGCAACCGCTGCACAAAACTTAAAATATTTAATTGGGTTGCCTTTTGGAAAATTAAATATTTTACACAGTTCAGCCTTTAAATACGTTTCCCGCTTTTATTTTTCACTTTATATCTTGATCGGTCTTCATTATTTATTTTCCCATAGCTTTTTATCATCCTTACCATTCAACAGTGGTCAAATTTTGACCGGCCCCACTTGCCATCTCCCACTATTGCCTCTTACCACCTTATCGCAGTCTCTACTTTGCCCCTTCACAGTGTTGCGGTGGCCATTTACTGACTGCGTCCCTTTCTACCGCTCTACCGCGAGCTTCATTTCAACTACCAGCGGTACCATAGTTAACAACTACTATCACCCTTCATGGTCTCATCATTGTCTACCACACTACCGCGGTCCCTTCTCTAGCCGGTCGCGGTGTGGCGGTAACCGCCATTGCTGCCCGCTAACAGTTTATCGTTGTCACTATGGTTTGCATGCTAACTATTGATGGTACCATGGTGTGACTGACCCTGACTGCTACCTTCATCCACCGCATCACTGTGGTCTCAAACTTAACCGTGTGCAGTACCGCGGTAAGCCCTCTGACCACTTCCTCGTTGCTACTACGCCAGTTATCTCACCGCCACCTCACACCGCAGTCAATGAATTGACCACGCGCAGTGTGGCGATAAACATTTTATTCCTACACCTTAGTTGTTGCCGCCATACCGCAGGCCCTTTGTGGGAGGCCACGGTAAAGCAGTGAGTTGGATTTTAATAAATACTAAGTCAGCGGTATATGGTGCAAGGTGTATATGGATGGAAAAATATTTTAAAGGAAGGATAGTGAAATATGGATATAAATGAATAAAATTCCTTAGGGTAATGATGAAAAATTCAGATTCAAACAGGAAAACCTTAGGGTTTTTCATGGAATTTTTCAGTTCTAACAGTGGCTCCAGTTGGGGATGAGTGATTTTGCAAATCACTGCAAGAATCCAGAATATCTTTGGTAGAGAAAACCGAGTAAATGATATGAAAAATGAAAGCCATGGAAGATGGAGGGAATGAAAAGTGAAGGACATGAAAGATGGAGCAAATGAAGAATGGGAAACCCTAGACTATTGTACATGGAAAGAAATCCAAAGTTTTCAACAAGGGAATTTATAGGAATGTCCATGTACTGGCAAACCGAGACCCTTCCTAAACTACTGTGCATGGAAAATAATTTTTAAAGAGGTATTGCTAAGAATTTTCCATGCACTGACAATCCTTAATCCTCTGTACCTACCATGGTTCAAAAATTAAACCATAAAAGATGGCCCCAAGCCACCCCAAAGAAAAAATTGCACTTTCCTCTGTCATAGACTTTGTTTTGATTAAAGCTCATCAGGTTTCATTTGAAACTATCCATTCCACCTACACTACAACATGCACCGCCATTGAAAACCTTCAGGAAATCATTGCATTCAACCTGATTCATATTCATTTTACCATTCTGCCATTCATCATTCCTACTATCATATGAAAAATCTTTATCACCCTTAGCATACAAAGTGTATCCACATTCAACAAAACATTCATAGGCATGCTCACTATCATATGTTGTTGAATGTGCCTGCAACTACATTGGGACCTTAAAATATGAATGCTTTTCTTGGAAATCAAAAAATTCTATCTCATCAATATTTTCTAAAACAATCAAATCACTTTCCATTTCTTTCCTATCACCAGTTGGCATTGACATACACATTTGATCCATATAGTCTTATTTATGCATACTTGAATCAACAAATACTGAACACTTATCATCAACAACATGCAAACCAACATCCTCTTCTTGTAGGAAAGAATAATTTAAATCACATACCTCTTCTTGGACACACATGGATCTTTGATCAGCTCCAAAGAATTCCTCATCACTATGAGAGATGCACATGGGGTCATATGAATTATTACTTTCACTGTCAAAACAAATGTAGGCTGGAGCCAAAACTTTGGAACCATCTTCATGTGCACATCTCTGGTATTCAAGAGTCGATAAATCTAAAACTTGCTCACTGCTGAGTGAACATGTTTCATCCAGATCTCCTGCTATTTCTCCAACTTCTTGATCTCTATATGAATTGCAACAATCAACCTATTGAAGATCAACATCCACTATTTCATCTTCACGATTTGACTCACAATCTGCTATACAAGAGAGAATCTCCATATGTTCATTGCTGGATGGCACAATATCTTCTTCTAATTTAGCTTCTGAAACATTGCTGATGTACTCCCCAGATGATGTGTCCCCACCAATATCATTGATGTTGCAATCATCTTCCAAATCTAAAAAATTGTCATTAGAAATCCCAATGACACATTTATCCTCCATTGGCTGCATTATTTGATCATTCATGATATCACTATTAGATTCATTGTTGATAGTGTTCATATACCTTGTCTCAAGCATGGAATCAATAAATTTATTTACTACATCCAAGACATGCTATTTTGATGACTCTGACCAATAAACTGATTTAGGCTCCCATGCTCTTGCAAATTGTGTAACAAATGTGGGTCTTATAGGCCTATGATGGGGAGGTAACTGCATACAAATGTCTACTATCCTATTGTATAGAGAGTTTTCATCCTCTCCTTCATATTTCCTTATGTCAAAAAATTTATCTAAGGGGGAAATTCCACATTCTGATTCTGTAATAGAGTCTTGGCTTTGAGTATGTACATCATCATCTTCTTCTTGATTATGTAAATAATCATCATCTTTTTCCTCATACTGGCTCAAGAATATTTCTTTCAGATCCTCCCATGAAGATATAATTTGCACAGGAAAACTTTTAAACCATTCCCTTGCACTATCCCTCATAGATCTTGAAAAACATTTCATAATGACATCCTCTGGATAAATTTGAAAGTTGACAATGAAATTCCATAATCGCTCCATATGCTCATAAGTTGATTCATCCCATTCTCCATGAAATTTAGGGATATGCATTAGCAGTTCTATCTCATCGCAGGGGTAAGGATTTGGGTAGCCTTGGAAATTACTAAAGGAAAATAGTTTATCAATGATTGAGACAAAATTTGGAGGGCCATATGGGTTTTGGTAGATCATTGATCCTTTTTTGGGAAATGGAAGATGAATATTCACTTGATGTAATGGCTGTGGTGCATAAGTGTTCTGATATGAATAGAGCACATTACCTCCATTGTCAAAGTTCTCAATCGTATCATGTGGTGTCCAAGATCTCCTAGTATTTGTGTATTCATTCTCACTATAGGATGGCCTATTTGGTGATGTATTTGGAACATATTCGACTCCCAATTGCAGCATTCGTTGTTTCAATTGTAGTGTTTTTTTTTTCCAGTATAACCTTTGTTGTTCCAATTCTTCAAACTCTTTCATATACCGGTGTCTTATTTCTTGTTCTATCATCTTGACAAAATGTTACTTCACAACATCCATGCATTATATATCAATGTTAAACAAATTTTCCACCTAATTTTTGAAAGTAGGAAAATGAAAAAGATTATGATGTTGTTATGGTTTTCCCCTAGTGGAATCTCTAAAAAATGTGAAACTTTGCTAACTCTATAAATGGAAAGGTTGAAAAATCTTCCTGAGTAATTCCCCAGTAGAGTCACCAAACTGTTGGGTCTCAAAAGCAGAGGTTTGAACCACGAGAGGTTGTGAAGATCTCACAACGCTTTTGGTCAACGCACAAGTCCAATTGATGCAATTGAACCCTCTTCTCTTTAGGTTCTGCTAGACCTAGGTGGGTGTACCTATATGAATGATCCAGATTTAAATGTGTTTCTTGGTTGAGCAATCTATCCACAATGGAAAATGGAAGTGAATAGATGAAAAACCACTACAACTAATCCTACTCCTACTACACGAATGAAAGGTTTTTTAATAAATTTTTTGATATGAATTTGTATCTCTGGGCTGCGGCAGATCAGTGCCTTCTATCCACATGGGAAATGGAGTCAAAAAATGATATGTGTTTCCTCTTATTGGCTTAACTCTAGTTGTTAGGCACTCTAAAAATTCTATGACTGGCATAAAACTTTACTAAGTCTATGACTTGCATAAAAAGTGCTGGAATGTTTCTCTATGAGGTTCTACTTCAACGATCCAAAAGAAATCTTAAAACCACTATGACTTATTAAAAGATTTTAATTCTGACTTGTAGACACCAGTTAACTAAATCACACAAAAAATGAGTGTATTTTGATAAACCAGAGATATACTTGATATGCTGATTTAAATGATTAAAGGATCTCAAGTTGGAGACAACCAAAATAAATAATATAAATTTTATACACCACAACAACTGAACACTAGATAGAAAAATCACCAATTGAAAATATTTATCTCCATTGATTCTGCTTCAAGAAAATTATATACATTATTTCCATCCCAGTCCCTTCTCGGGAAAAATCTAACTCCTACTCTAACTACTCTCTCCCCCTTTTTTGCAACTGATTTTTTCAAATTATTTATACATTACATCTCAAGGGTCGTGACCCTTCATTTTCAGTTGCAATTGCTGCATAGAAATTAAAATATTTAATTGGGTTGCCTATCAGAAAATTAAATATTTTACATAGTTGATCCTTTAAATACATTTCCCACTTTTATTTTTCACTTTATATCTTGATCGGTCTTCATATTTTATTTTCTTGTTGCTTTTTATCATCCTTACCGTTCAACAGTGGTCAAATTTTGACCGGCCCCACTTACCATCTCCCACTATCGCCTCTTACTGCCTTACCATGGTCTCTTCTCTGCCCATCATGGTGCTGTGGTGGTTGTTTACTGATTGTGTCCCTTTCTACCACTCTACCGTGAGCTTCATTTCAATTTTTGGCGGTACCACGGTTAACAACTACTATCACCCTTCACGGTTTTATCACTGTCTACCATGCTACCATGGTCACTTCTCTAGCCGATCACGGTGTGGCGGTAACCGCCACTGCTGCCCACTAACGGTTTACCGTTGTCACCCCAGTCTGCATACTAACTATCAACGATACCATGGTGTGACTGAACTTGATTTCTACCTTCATCCACCGTAGTCACCACGGTCCCAAACTTAACCGTGTGCAGTACCATGATAAGCCCTCTAATCACTTCCTTGCTACTGCTACGCTAGTTATCTCACTGCCACCGCAACACTGCGGTCAATGAATTGACTGCATGTAGTGTGGTGGTAAACGTTTTATGCCTACACTTTAGCTATTTCCGCCATACTGCAGGCCCTTTGTGGGAGGCCACGGTAGAGCGGTGAGTTGGATTTTAATAAATACTAAGTCAGCGGTATATGGTGCAAGGTATATATGGATGGAAAAAATATTTTTAAAGGAAGGATAGTGAAATATGGATATAAATGAATAAAATTCCTTAGGGTAATGATGGAAAATTTAGATTCAAACGGGAAAACCTTAGGGTTTTTCATGGAATTTTTTAGTTCTAACACATTCTTGATGATCAAAATACGATCCAAAGTGGGACTACATGTTGCCTTTACACATGCCATAAATCTCTCAAATCCTACACTTACAATGATAGGAAATTAGTAAAAAATATATAAACTTGATATCAAAGCATATGCCAACCCTCAAATTTGTCAGCCCTCCCTTAATATTTAACGTTGCCCTTGTGCATCTAGCTGTATTAACTCCAATATACTAGGATAATTATTTAAAACATTAAGATCAGTCGAAACCTTGATCTCAATGCCATCACTTCCTAATCCTACCAAATAATATGCTACTCTTTTTCCTTCCCTGTATGTGTGATATATTATTGACACTACTAATTTATCTAATAGTTCCCATGCTCTTTGCATTATATAATTCAAGCTCCAATTAAGAACTTTCCTTTCTCTTAATGCATTGATGATTATCAATGAATCCCCTTCACTATGGAGATTTGAAAACCCTAATTGGACTACAAATTCCAAACCCAATAGAAAAGCTTGAGCTTCTGCACTATTATTTGTACCATCTTGAAGATGATAAGAGGAAGCTACCAAAAATGACCTTGATGCATTTTTGATGAAAATTCCTGCCCCTGAAGACCTTGAATTACCTTTAGATGCCCCATCAAAATTCAACTTGACAAAATCCTTAAAGGGTGGAATCCATTTCACTTAGGTTCTATCAAATTTCAAAGTGCAATGTTGGAACATGTTGCCATCAAATGGTAACTTGATACCCTTCCAGCCTTTCAAAATGCCACCATCCCAATTTGTGAATAATGAATTAATAGTTTTCTCCCTTTGAACACATGAATTAACCCCTTCAAATATAGCATTTTCTATTTTAGCAAGCATTTCCTCAATTGGAGATTTTAGCTTCCTGAAGATTCTGATATTCCTTTCCCACCATAAGTTCCATAATACAGTTGCTGCGACTATATACCATATGCATGCAAAGAAAGATGATTGATATAATAGCGACCAACTCTGGAATATTTCCTAAATTGAATTTGGTAGGGGAATAGAGAGTTGAAGCTTATTTCTAACAAAATTCTAACTTTGCTAATCAAAAGAGCACTGAAGAAATAAATGATCTACTATTTCAATTTTATCTTCACATAAAGGACATTTAAACAAATAATTAATCCTCAACTTACAAAGGCGATCACTTGTTAAAATCCTTTTCTATAGAGCAAGCCATACAAAACTTCCTGCCTTTGGAAGGAATTTTCTATTCCAACAAAAAGCATATTCTTGTTGGGGTTGATCAGAAAATTTAGACTATGCTAAAACCACATACCCTTCCTTTACTTAATATGAATCTGTTTTAGAAGCTACCCATATGATTTGATCTAGTTTCCTAGATAAATAAGCTATTCTGTCTTGCATACATTTACAAAATAGATCCACTTGCTGAACACTTACAAGACTATTTGAAGGAATTTTCCATATGACCTTTCCAATCATAAAACTTTATGAGTGAACATAATCCAACAAAGTTTCACCCCAAACCTGAGATAGAATTACTTTAACCTCTTGAAGATCTTGACTTTTTGCCAACGTGGGAATTCCATTCCATGAATCTATCCAAAATTTTACATTTTGGCCATCATTTACCTCCCAGGATGAAAATTTTCTAATGAGGTTCCTACTGTGTATAATAAAATTCTAGATAGCTAAACCCTTTAGCCAAACCATTTTCTCTCTCCCTCCCCACTCTATCTCATCCCTCCACCCTTTCTCTCCCTCTTTACCTCTCTACTTATTTGTATCACATATCTCTATCACCTCTATCTCTCTCACTTCTCCCTCCTCTCTTTCTCCTTCCCTCTCCAATCTCTCTCTCTATATCAATTCTCTACATATCTATCCATACCTCTCCCTCCCTTCCTTCTCTCTCTCTTTCTCCCCCCACCTCTCTCTTTCTCTCTCATTCTCTCCTTCCCTCTCTACTTATCTTTATCTCACCATTCTCTATCTAGCTCTCCCTCTCTCCCTTCCACTGCTCTTTATCACCACTATCTTTCTCACTTCTCCCTCCTTCTCCCCTCTTTCTCTCTCGAATTCCCTCTCTACTCTCTCTATTTCACCTCTCTCTCTCTCCCTCTTTCTATCTCTCTCTATCTCTCTCACTCTCTCCTTCCCTCTTTATGTAAATCTCCCCACCTTTCTTCGCTTTTTATATCACATCTTGTGCACATCAAATAGAGAGACAAATAAAGAT
Source organism: Sequoiadendron giganteum (assembly GCA_007115665.2). Taxonomy (NCBI): domain Eukaryota; kingdom Viridiplantae; phylum Streptophyta; class Pinopsida; order Cupressales; family Cupressaceae; genus Sequoiadendron; species Sequoiadendron giganteum. The sequence goes on along the minus strand of CM021100.1, from coordinate 820,064,822 downwards.
ACAAATAGAGAGAGGGGGGAGGGTGGGACAGAGAGAAAGGTGAGGGGGGGGATATGTAAAGAGGTATAGGTGAGATACAAAGGTAGGTAGAGATATGGAGATGGGAGATAGAGAGAAGTAGAGGGGGGAGAAGAGAGGGAGGGAGTGTTTGGGAGGGAAAGAGAGGTGAGATAGAGGTGAGAGAGAGAGAGGGAGAGAGAGAGAGGGAGGAAGAGAGGGGGGTGGGAGAGGTAAAGAGGGATAGTTGAGAAGATTGTAGAGAGGGAGAGATAGCTAGAGGTTTGAGATAGAGATTAGAGAGAGGGAGAGGAGAGAGAGGGGGTAGGTAGAGAGTGAGAGGAGAGATAGGTGAGATAGAGAGGAGGGAAGGAGAGGCAGGGAGAGAGATGTGAGATGGAGAGAAAGAGAGTAGAGAGGGAAGGGAGAGAGAGAGAGAGTGAGAGAGGGAGAGAGGAGAGATAGAGAGAGGAGGGAGGGAGGGATAGGTAGGGATGGAGAGGTGAGATAGAGAGAAATATAGTAGAGAGGGAAGGGGGGAGAGAGGTGAGATAGAGAGAGGAGGTAGGGAGGGATAGGTAGGGAGAGAGGTGAGATAAAGAGAAAGAGAGTAGAGAGAAGGGGAGAGAGAGAAGTGATAGAGATAAGTAAAGAGGTAAGGTGGAAGGTAGATGGACTGAGAGAGGGAAGGAGGGAGGGAGGGAGAGAGAAATAGGTATATAGGGATAGGTTATATGGAGAGGAGTAGATAGTGAAGGATGGTGGAAGAGAGAGATAGGGTGGGAGAGAGGGGGTGGGAGAGGAGAGGGGAGTAAAGAGGGATAGTTGAGATAAATAGGAGACAGAGAGAAGTGGATAGAGAGAGGATGATGATTTTTAGAAAGAGGGAAGGAGAGATGGAGGGAGAGGTAGGGATAAAGGGATAGATAGTGATGGAGAGAGAAAGGTGAGAGATAAAGTGATAGAGAGAGGTAGGTAGAGAGAGGGAGGGGAGAGAGAAGTAGAGAGGTAAGGAGAGAGAGGAGAGGTAGGGAGGGAAGGAAGAAGAGGGAGGTGAGATAGAGAGAGAAGAGGGAGGGAGGGATGTATGTAGGGAGAGAGAGTTAATATAGAGAGTGGAGAGGGAAGGGGAGAGAGAGAGAGAGAGGTAAAGAGGAAGGTAGAGAGATTCAGAGAAGGAAGGAGGGAGGGAGAGAAAAAGAGGTATATATGGGTAGATGAGATAGAGAGTAGAGAGAGAAGTTTGGTAGAAGAGATAGGGGGAGGGAGGGAGGGAGGGAGAGAGAAAGAGGTATATATGGGTAGGTTAGATAGAGAGAATTAGAGAGAGAGGAGGGAGGGAGAGGTAAAGAGGGATAGTTGAGATAGATATAAGGAGAGAGAGAGAGGTAGGTAGAGAGAGGGTGAGGAGAGATAGAAAGATATGGGAGGGAGAGAGGGGAGATAGAAAGAGGGGGAGGGAGGAAGAGATAGTGAGAGATAGATAGATAGAGATAGGGACAAAAAGGTAGGGAGAGAGAGTTGAGATAGAGAGAGTATAGATGGAAGAAGAGAGAGATAGAGAGAGGGAAAGTTAGGGAGAAAGAGAGTTGTGATAGAGAGAGCATAGAGGGAAGGAGAAAGATATAGAGAGGGAGGTGATAGAGATATGTGATAGAGAAAAGTATAGAGGGAAGAAGGTAGAGATATTGTGAGAGGGAAGGAGGGAGAAATAAATATGTATAGAGGGATAGGTGGGTAGAGAGAAGTAGAGGGGGAAGGAGAGAGAGAAATGAGAGAGAAACATAGATAGGTAGGTAGAGAGATGTTTCTCTCTCTCACACACACACCTATCTTCTTCATTAACTCTCCCTCCATGTCTACTTCCCTCTCTAAGTTTCTCCCTATCTCCCTCCCCCATATTTCTCTCCCTCCTCCATGTTTCTCTCTTACTCTCTCCTTCCCTCTCTTCTTCCCTCTCTCTACCTACCTCTCCTTCCACTCCCTACCACTCTCTCTACCTTTCACTCTCCCTCTCCCATTTTTCTCTCTTACTCTCTCCTTCCATCTCTACTCTCTATCTCTCTCTCCACTTCCCTCTCTACTCTCATTCTCTCTCCCCCTTCCTCTCTCCTCTCTTTTTCTCTCTCACTATCTCCCTCTCACACACACCCACCTCTATATCCTCCCTACCTCTCTATTCCTCCACTCTCTACTTCTCTCTATCTCTCCTCTCTCTATGTATCCTTCCCTCTCTACCTATCTTTATCTCCCCTATCCCTCTCTTTACATATCTCTCCCTGCATCACTATGTATCTCACCTATGTCTTCCTCCCTACCTCTTTCCATCTCTACTCTCTATCTCTCTTCTCCCTCACTCTACCTATCTCTCTTTGTCCCTCTCTCTCTTCATCCTTCCCTCCCAACTTCCCTCTCTACCTATATCTAATCTATCCCTCTATACCTCTTTCTCTCTCCCTGCATCCCTTCTTACTGCTCTTAATATCTCCACCTTACTTCTTCCCTCTCCACTTATCTCTCTATCACCTCTCTCTCCCGCTCCCTCCCTCTCCCTCCCGCTCTCTCCCCTTCCCTCTCTACCCTCTCTATCTCACCTCTCTCTCCCTCTCTATCTCTTCCCCTCTCTCTCTTTCTCCCCTCTTCCCCTATTTATCTCTCTCTCCTCTCCTCTCTCTCCCCCTCCCTCCCCCTCTTTCTCTATCACTCTCTCCTTCCCTTTATACTTCTCTCTATCTCTATCTATCCATTCTCTCTATCGCTCTCTACTTCTCTCTATATCACCTCTCTCTCCCCCTCCATAGCTTCTTCCATGTATAATTTTATTTATCTCTCCCTCTATCTCTATCTCTATCTCTATCTCTATCTCTATCTCTCCCTTCCTTCCTCGCATCCACATTCCCTCTCTACTTCTCTCTATACCTCTTTCTCTCCCTCCCTCCCTCCTCCTTGCTCTACTTATCTGTATCTCACCTATCCCTCTATACCTCTTTCTCTCTCCCTCCCTCACTCCTCCTTGCTCTACTTCTCTCTATATCGTATCTCTATCACTTCTCCCTTCCTTCTTCTCTCTCTCCTTCCCTATCTACTCTCTTTATCTCACCTCTCTCTCACCCTACCTCTCCCTCCCTCCCCACTCTCTCTCCTCCCTCTCTCCTCTCTCTCCCCCTTTACCTCTCTACTTATCTCTATCGCATATCTCAATCACCTCTATCTCTCTCACTTATCCATCCTTCTCTCTCTCCTTACCTCTCTAATCTATCTCAACTCTCTACATATATATCCCTACCTATCCCTCCCTCCCTCCACTCTCTTTCTCTCCCTCTCTTTCTCTCTCACTCTCTCCCTCTCTCTCCCCTCTTTATCTCTCATTCTATTCTTCCCTCTCTACTTCTCTTTATCTTGCCATTCTCTCTCTATCTCTCCCTCTGTCCCCTCCAATTCTATTTATCACATCTCTTTATCACCTATAGATATCTCTCGCTTCTCCCTCCATAGCTATCTATCTCTATACTCTCTATCTCACCTCTCTGGAGGGTGAGAGAGGTAAAGAGAGATAGTTGAGATAGATTGTAGGGAGGGAGAGATAGATAGAGAGAGGGTTGAGATAGAGAGTAGAGAGAGGGAGAGGAGAGAGATGTGAGATATAGAGGAGGGAGGGAGAGGTGATAGAGAGAAGTAGAGAGGGAAGAAGGTAGAGATACTAAGAGAGAGAAGGAGGGAGGGAGGGAGAAAAAAGATGTATAGAGGGATAGGTGGGTAGAGATAATTAGAGAGGTAGGTAGAGAGAGGGAGGGGAGATAAAGAGAAGTATAGAGGGAAGGAGAAAGGTAGGAAGAGGTAGGGAGAGAGGGAGAGAGAGGTGAGAGAGAGGTGATAGAGAGATGATAAAGAGATAAGTAGAGAGGGAAGAAGGTGGAGAGATTGAGAGAGGGAATGAGGGAGGGAGAGAGAAAGAAAGATGTATAGAGGGATAGGTAAGTAGAGATAGGTAGAGAGAAAACATTGGTGGAAGAGAGAGAGGTTGGGAGAGAGAGGTAAGGAGGGAGGGAGGGAGGGAGAGAGAAAGAGGTATATAGGTGTAGGCTAGATAGAGAGAAGTAGAGAGAGGAGGTTGGTGGAAGAGAGAGGAGGGAGGGAGAGGTAAAGAGGGACAGTTGAGATAAATAGGAGAGAGACATGTAGATAGAGAGAGGGTGAGAATAGATAGAAATAGAGTGAGGGAGAGAGAGAGGAGATATATAAAGAGGGAAGAGGGAGGGAGAGTTGAGATAGAGAATAGGGAGAGAAGGAGAGAGATGGAGAGAAAGGGAAAGTTAGTGAGAAAAAGATCTGAGATAGAGAGAGTAGAGAGGGAAGGAGAGAGAGAGATGGAGATAGGTGATAAGGAGACATGATAGAGAGATGTAATAGAGAGAGAAGTAGATAGGGAAGGAGGGAGGGAGGGAAAAATAAATAATTATGTATAGATGGATAGGTAGGTAGAGAGAGAGTAGAGAGAGGGAGAGGAGAGAGAGGGAGAGGGAGAGGAGAGATAGAAAGAGGGAGTAATAGAGATGTAGGGAGAGAGAGTTGAGATAGAGAGAGAATAGAGAGGGAAGGAGAGGGAGGGATAAGTGAGAGAGTAGAGAGAGAAGGAGGAAGGTGGAGAGATTGAGAAAGGAGGGAGGGGGGAGAAAGAACGAGATATAGAGGAATAAGTAGATAGAGAGAAGGAGGGGAGATAGAGAGAAGTAGATAAGGAAGGAGAGGTAGATAGAGTTGAGATAGAGAGTAGAGAGAGGGAGAGGAGAGAGAAGGGGTAGGTAGAGAGCAAGAGGGGAGAGATAAGGAGACGAGAGATAGAAAGATGAGGGAGGGACAAATATGTAGGTAGAGAGAGTTGAGATAGAGACATATTAGAGAGGGAAGGGGAGAGGGGAAGGGAGGGAAAAGTTAGACAGAGAAGGAGTAAGGTGGAGAGATTGAGAGAGGGAAGAAGGGAGAGAGGGAAACAAAGAATGAGGTATAGAGGGATAGGTAGGTAGAGAGAAGTTGAGAGGGAAGGAGAGATGAAGGGAGAGGTAGGGATGGAGAGAGAGAGGTAGGTAGAGAGATAGAGGGGAGATATAGAGAAGTAGAGAGGGAAGGAGAGATGGATGGAGAGGTAGGGATAGAGGGAGAGATAAGGACTTAGAGAGAGAGGTGAGAGAGAGAAATAGAGAGAGGTAGGTAAGGAGAGGGAGGGGGATATAGAGAGTAGAGATGGGAGGAGAGAGGGAAGAAGAGGTAGGGAGGGAGAGAGGTGAGATAGAGATAGGAGGGAGGGAGGGATATTTAGGGAGAGAGAGGTGAGATAGAGAGAAAAAAAGTAGAGAGGGAAGGGGGAGAGAGAGAGGTGATAGAGAGAAGTAGAGATGTAATGAGGAAGGTGGAGAGATTGAGAGAGGGAAAGAGAGAGGGAGAGAGAAATAGGTATAAAGGGGTAAGTTAGATAAAGAGATGTAGAGAGTGAAGTTTGGTGGAAGGAAGAGAGAGAGGAGGGATGGATAGGTAAATATGGATAATGGAGATAGATAAAAGGAGAGAGAGGTAGGTAGAGAGAGGGCGATGAGAGATAGAAAGAGGGAGAGGGAGAGAGGAGAGATAAAAAAAGGGGGAGGGAGGGAGAGATAGAGAGAACTGAGAGGGAAGGAAAGAGATAGAGAGAGGTGATAGAGAGAGAAGTAGAGAGGGAAGAAGGTGGAGATATTAAGAGAGAGGAGGCAAGGAGGGAGAGAAATAGGTATAGTGGGATAGCTAGGTAGAGAGAAGTAGATATGAAAGGAGAGATAGAGGGATAGGTAGGGATGGAGAGAGAGGTGAGAAAAAATATAGAGAGGTAGGTAGATAGAGGGAGGATGAGATAAGGAGAAGTATAGAGGGAAGGAGAGAGGGAGGAAGAGGTAGGGAGGGAGAGAGAGAGAGAGGTGAGAGAGATAAGAGAGAGGAGAGAGGGATAGGTAGGGAGAGAGAGGTGAGATAAAGAGAAAGAGAGTAGAGAGGGAAGGGGAGAGAGAGAAGTGAGATAGGTGATAGAGATGTGTGATGGAGAGAGAAGTAGAGAGTTAAGGAGGAAGGTGGATATATTGAGAGGGAAGGAGGGGGGAGAGAGAAAGAGGTATATAAGGATAGGTTACATAGCGAGAAGTAGAGAGAAAATATGGGTAAAAGGAAGAGAGAGAGGGAGAGAGAGGGGGGAGAAAGAGGTGATACAGAGAGAAGCAGAAAGGGAAGGAGAGAGAGGGGAGATATATAAAATTAGAGAGGGAGGGAAAGAAGGAGAGAGAGGTGAGATAGAGAGAAATAGAGAGGGAAGGAGAGAGAGAATGGTGAGATAGAGAGTAGAGAGAGAAGGAGAGAGAAAGGGAAGCAAAGAGTGAGAGTGAAAGAGGGGAGAGGGAGGGAGGGATAGGTAGGGATAGAGAGAGGTTATATAGAGAGTAGAGAGATATATATATAGAGATAGAAGGAGAGGGAGGGGAGATCGAGAAATATAGAGAGGGAAGGAGGGAGGGAGGGAGGGAGATAGATATTAGAGAGGGAAGGAGAGATAGCTGGACATGTAGAGACGTAGTTCTTGAGCTCAAGGGAGAGAGTGTCAGATAAACAAATGGAGATAGTGAAAGAGAGAGGTCTAGAGAATAAGAGATGAAAATGAGTGAGATAAATAGAGAAAGATGAAATTTGACTATGTGAAATTTTTTAAAATCTTCCAAAAACTAGAATTTTCATTATAACTCCTAGAGATCTCAAACCACTCTCAAACATCCTGAAACTATAGTTTATTTCATGTATATATTTTCCCTAGTAGAGAAAGAGAAAATAAAAGAATTTATAAAAATGCATTCCAAGAGTCATGAATGGCATTTGGCAAGTGCCAAATTTGGTGCTAGCTAAATGAAGGAACCCATTTGGTGAGTGCAGAATTTTGCACTCGCCAAATGGGTTGGATTTTGTATTGGGCATCTGACCCAAAGTTTTGGACAACCATTTCATGCAAAAGACATGATTTTTTGAAAGGGTAACAAAATTTCACACATTTTTGGCCATGCTCACTATCACATTTGCAAAATCTTCAATGCAAGTTTATAAAAAAAATATGATGACGTTAAGCTCTCTCTTACCTATCTAATTTTTTTTATTTTTTTTACATTTTTATTATTTTAAGGTTTTCATCCATAACTTCTCTTGTTATTGCCTCTTTTTTTTTTCAAAAACCAACATGTGCTAGTTTTAGGATGGATTTTTACTTGTTCATCGAATCGTGAAAGAAATTCCATTTTTTAAAACTAGACTCCATTCTACACGTGATGAAAAAAATTCAATTTTCAATTAGTTTTCAAAAAAATTAGGGGGGAGCATGCTCAAATTTCAGCTTTTTAGGATGTGTCCACTTTGAAAATTCATAAAATATTATATATTCATTTAAAAAATTAGCCGAAAGATCGGAAATAAACTACATGGTGTTAGCTAATTTCTCACCATTTGGATTTTTGAAATTCTAAAAAAATGTTAATTAGAAAGGGGGGGGCGGCGAGGGGGGCGCTCATATGCTATGCTATTTATATAAAAAAAATAGGACCTATTTTGGCACCCCCTTTTGAGACCCTTAATATTCATTAATTTCAAAAAGAATTAGTAGCTTAGAAAGTAGACTCAGAGCACTTCAACTCTTGTTCTTGCTGCATCTTGAAATTTTGAGCATAACTATCTTCATTTTCTCGTGCAAATCAAGTTTTTCTGATTTCAAAAAAAAAAAAGTGGCATCTTAAGAGCCTTTTTTGTGTCACAAATCCAAACACTTATCCTGATCTCTGATGAATTTTTAGCATTTCTAAAATGAATTGATTTTCTTTATCTTTCTTGTTGCTTACCCACTTGCCTATGGATTTTCCATACACCTTGTAACTTTGCATCTTACTTACTATCTCTTTTCCCATCACTAATTTTGGATCAAAGGAGGCTTCAACTTGAAATATTGGCTGAGGGGTGAAGTCAAAACTAAATTTAGATATTCAGTTAGAACCCTGACCTGGCTTTTCAATTCATCTTTACTTTTCTTATCCTTTTTAGTTTGTTCAAATAACCTAGTTTTTGTTATATGGAAGTTGTGTACATCTCCATCTCTTGTGGAAGGTCCTAAACTTATCCTGTCAACATCAAACTCACTTGCAGTTGCTTGATTGACTTATTTTTGTGCAACTAGGTGCACAACTTCCACACAAACATTTCTTGTATTGTCATCCACTACCAACTTGGATGTAGTCTTCAACTTTTTGTACTTAGTAATCCTTTGAAGCAACTAGCTCACCATGTCTTGCTCAAGGAGATCTATTTGTACTACCTTCCTTTTCTTTGAAAATGTATTTTCTAACCAAGATGATGTGGAAGGAACAAAAAATAGTTTAGAACTAGAAGAATCAAAAAAATTCCTCCCTAATGGACGGGTGATAGTCTGTACATGTTATGGTGAAGAACGTGGAGTAGGTCCCATCCTAAGAGGCTCATTTAATTCCCTACCAGGAGATGACTTGTGAGATGAGGAAGAGGTATTGATGGAGATGTTACTTGTATCTTCTTCACCCTTAGCTATATATTCTTCCTTATTATGTTGAGGCAGATCAAGAGCATCTTCTTGTTGGCCCACAGTTGTTGTTGCACCAAAAGATTGACCTATTAATGCCTAATACAACTGCTAGATTTAATAGATCCACAAGAGGTGGTTAGTCCATGTCATGAATCTCGAGGGGACCGTTGACCATCTTCCAAAAAACTCCCCCTTAGTGTTACGCAAGCGGATTCAAACCGAACACCTTTGGCTCTGATACCACTTGTTGGCCCACAGTTGTCATTGTACCAAAAGATCGACCTGTTAATTCTTGATACAATTTCTAGAGTTAACAGATCCATAGGAGGTGGTTAGTCCATGTCATGAATCCCAAGGGGAGCACTAACCATCTGCCAACACTTCTCTACATGTTCTTTCTTATAGATTCCTTTTGGGGGGCTCATCATCATCATCACCATCACCTTGAGATCCTAATAATATCTTATGTGAATTGAACATGAAGTCCCTGAGATTATGGGAGGCTAATTACTCCCATCTATAGGTTGAGTACTCTATGACCTGGTTTGAGGGTTATTTTGTTATGTCTTCTTCTTAGAAACCCTCTCCTCTATTCTCTTTAAAATAATCATGGTTATCACCTCAATGGTTTCAATCTCCTTGATTCTCCAATCCATGATAACAATGGGTTGAGTAGAGATATGAATAGTAAAATAGGACCAACTAGATCAGATTCGTCATCTTCTATGCCTTGAAAATCCCATCCCAAATCAAATATTTGTATCTATCTCAAGGAAAATATCATCCAAATTCTTCTCCTAACTTCATATTCATCAAAGAAATCTACTTAGTAATCTTCTAGATGGGGTATATGATGGAAACCTGATCCAAGTTGTAAAATATTCTTCACATAATCTTTACTGTCAAAAGAGAGAATAATTCATTATAAAATTGTAGAGTATATTTAACAAGTTCTCTTTCAATGTTAAGAGAATCTAACATTGAGTTGCAAATGAAGTAACCAAAACCTACAAGAAACTATACACCAAATTTCTTTCACTCTCGGTCCATCTCTTATTTACATCAACCAGTTTCTTGCAAACCTCTATCAACAAAAAAATATTTTCTACATATCTTAGAAGATTTAATAGATAGCCAATGAAACCACCAATGAAAATGTATGAAAAGATTTGGAATTGCATGAAGTGGCCTCCATACAAGCCAACTAACTACATGGACTTAGGAGTAAGCCTTCGTCAAAATTTACCTTGTATTTCTTGAGTCACCCTCAGAGTAAATGTATCAATAATCCTCCTGTGATGATAATAACTCTTACTCAATTGTATCTTATTAGAATATTTTTGGAATGTGGGCTTGGTCTCAAAACTAGCTAAGGCCTACTATTGGCGATGATATAGATTATATATGAGGACATATGGAAGGACAGATTAATTGCAAAGAAGACAAACATTTCATGCATCTGATCACTAATAAGTTGTGCCCAATCTATAAAAAATTGCTTGCGAGCATGATTTGGATAAATAAATACATCCACTCTTGAATCTTGTGTGCTCTTTCATTTCCTCTCAATCTATGCAGCAACACAATTATACCTGAAAATTCATCATCAAAATGGTTTCTATGCAAACCTCTAGGTAAGTGGGATTTACCCTTTCTAGGTGTAGCTAGCCAATTCTTAGAAATTATGTTTTGGTAATACCCCTTTTTAGCTGAGAACTCAATTTATGAATTAATAAAGTCGAGGCCTGAAAATTTCTCTCTTTCTAGAAGTTTCAAAGAGGAAGAAAAGTAGTTCTTTCAATTTTAACTACCAAGCTATTGTTGTGTGTTCTGACTTCACAGGTTTAAGAGTAGTAATGCCTAATGCACTCTATAATTAGGTCTAGGAATTGAATCACAATGGGAAAGGCAACTAATTCTATTAATCCACTTGTAATTACTCTTTGTTTAATAAGTGAGGGATGTGGCTTGTTGATTTTTCCCAGAATTTGTCTAAGCTTACATGTCCTAGCTTAGTATCCCCAATTTCTAGCATTTTTCTAGTTAAATTTGAGATACATTCATAACCCTGATATTTTTATTTCATGGTAGCTAGAACCCTAGAGTTTATGTACAATTGGTATGAGGACTTGGTTTTCACAGCTAAAGACCCTTCAATTTAAAGTGTAATCATTGATATCTTATTGAAATGAGTAGAGAAAGAAGTGCCTTGGTGAAGTTGGGCTCCAAGGATCGACAACTGCACTAGTTTGCTCCTTCACTTCCCTGCTTTCTAGCACCTCAACTAAAAATAGTCTTCTCACTAGCTCACATTCCTTTTTAAACCTTTTGCAATTAATATGTGAGTATATGATAAATTAATTGTTCCCTTGTTATGGTTGGCACATGTAGTCTTTCACATGAAATCTTCATTGTAATCACTTTTAAAAATTTGAATAGGGAACGACTACTTGATTGGAAAAATAAAAGTTTTAATAACCTTTTTGATGACCGAAAAGGTTTTTAGAACCAATATGAAACACTAAAAACCCTTTATATCTATGCTTTCAAAAAATTATCATCATCAGGTGGAGAAAAAAAGAGTTTAAACAACTCTATCAAAGACTGATGCAAATTTTCTAACTTTAGCAAAACTCCAAAATGACTTAACTTTTACTTAAACAAGGCTTTATGGAGGTTAAGACAATGCTTAAAGATACCAACACACTTTAGAACTTTGTAATGATGAACATTGTGTGATGTGTTGGGAGCAACAAAGGTTATGAAAACCTAAGCTACAACTAACAAAGTTTTTAAAACTGATCGAAAGATCGACGATTTCAAGACAGCCAAATTTTGAGTGAATAGACAATTTTTTTTGAGGCGGGACAAAAACTATGGTAACAATTGGATCTAACTGAGGAAAAAGACTACTCTAGATGAAGAAAGGAACCTAGAAGCTTGTTGGAGTACAAGACCACTAAGAGGGGGGTGAATCAGTGGGCAAATAAAACAATCTCAAAAACTTAAAACTCTTAATCACACAAAAGTTTAAATATGTTTTTCATGAATGAACGCAAAGATGTGAAAATTACAACAACACATGCGAATTTCAAATACCGAATCATGCACAAAGTAGGACATCATCAAGGAAACATGAGACACCAAATTTATTAGTGGAAAAACCCAAAAAGGGTGAGAAACCACTCTGAACAATTGCTTTATTATCTTCACAGGGCACCAACCCATCGAGAGCACCAACTCTCCTTCGAAGCATCAACTCCAAAAATACTACAACACCAACCAACCAAGAGCACCAACTCTCCTTCAAAGCACCAACTCCAATCTTCAAATACAAGAAGATCAATACAAAGTACTACTCTATTTACATTAAAAACAAAGGTTATAGATGTATTCTATAACACTTATACATATACCTTATCTCTCCCAATTGGGCACAAAAAGAAACAAATCTTCAGGACTTTCAAGTACTCAATAAAAAGAAACATACAACTTTGAATTCTTTAACCTTGGATAGGATATTTCTAAATTCTTAATCTCTAAACTTTCAATTTCAAGGAAAAAAAATTACTATTTTGTAATCACCTTTAAATTCAATAAATATTAATCACCATTCTTCTCAATCAAATCTTTATCATAGATTGACAAATATTTTTTTTACCAATTTCTAATGAAATCATTTCTTATATAATCACCTAGCACCTTTGATATTGATCTACTTCATGAGGAATCAAATATCATTCTCCTTCATCAGTCATCTATTTTTCTCAATCTTTACATACATAGGATATAATATTCTTTTCATAACAGTCAAATTCAATTGCCATTATTTTTCATATTCAAACCCTGCACACACACAAAAAACCCTGTACATCTTCACATTATACTAGTTCTCAAACAAGAAGAGGTTATACAAAGATTGCAATCAAAATACATTCTATTGTCTAGAAGGAACTCTCTACACCAAATGGTTTCATTGACTGCAAATCCCTCGTGCTTTCAATTCACATTATGCCTAAACAAACATCATTTCTTTTTCTTCATCCTCCAGTGTGTCTCCCACTAAAAAAATGGAAACATATATCCATTTATATGTCTGGATATCAAAAGATAGAATACAAAAAGAATTAATCCTTCTATCTCTTTGGATCCAACCTAAAACTACTCTAACCAACTATTTTCTTCTAAAATAATGCACAAAAAGAAACAAAAAAAGTTTAGATTCTACACCCGTCAAAGTGAATACAATTGAAGTAACTGTTTAGATGTTGAAACAAGAACCCTTGATTTGTGAACCCGCCAGATTTCACTTCAAATATGGGCCTTTGATTTCATTTTAATTATCTTAACCAAGGACTATAACTTGTGCAACCTGTTACTTCAAAAGGAGAGGCTAGTTAAAGGATGACTTAAGAACCTTGAGCAAGTTAATTAAAATAATTTTCACTTGCTATGCTTGGTCACTGATCAAATACATAAGAAGTAACTTTTATTATAAACTTTGCACAAAATAAACTTCTAATTAGGGTTTTAGTACCAAGAGAACATCAAAAGATAAACCCTAAACTCTTCAAAAAAACCTTGAATCACTATTAATTAAGCATTGAACACTCCAAGCTCCCATCACTTATATCAACACATGATCAATCTCTTGATGCAAAATAGTGTCACTTATATCAACCAAGAATAATAAAATTTGATGAGAACACATATTAGGGTTTTGACCCTTCAAAGCTTTGATGCTACCTTTTTCCTAGATACCTTAATGCCTTTATAGTACCTTAAAATACCTTGATGCCTTTATAGTACCTTGAAGCTTTGATATCTTGAAACCTTGGTGAAATGATCTTGACTTGAAGCACCAAATTATTGATTATGCAATGCAAGTAATGCATAAATACTAATGCCAACAATAACAATCCTTCATGCAACAATCAATGACAAATTAGTACCAATGCAACAAACTCCCCCTTTGGCATTGATGTCAACTTCACAAAATTTTCACCTTATTTTCACCTTTTGCTCTTTTTTTCTCCCCCTTTGAAAACAATGACAAAGAAACTAAGCATGGTCATTCAAAAGTTGGAAAAATATTATCCCCTTCTACTATCTAAGAAATAAAATGACAACTATCATACAATGTTTAATAGCACTAAGCACTGTCATCCTCTAAGAACTATTCAAAGTACCATACCACAACACCAACACTGTCAAGTATTAGAACTATTGTACAACCCATGAAATAAATAGGTACATTTCACTATTGTAATCATAGTTTTTATTGAGAGAAAAAAATCATTATTAGTAGTAATAGATGAGGAAAACAATAATCAGGACATTGCACTAATGTAAACAATTAGACTTGCTCTCCTTTGTGAAGAAAAATGATCAAAAAATACATTTCAAAGGCATTAAGATTGACATGCACAACATCCATTCTAGGCCTCCAACCATTATCATGCCAAACTCCCATTCACTGTCATACATATTTCCATTACATCAAGCATATTTCTCTTCCTTCAAGCAGTCCAAAGTAATTGCACTAAATATTTTAGCACAACTTACATGTCAAATTAGAAAGAAGGACTGTTATCCTATCTCAAGCACAAAAATATACTAGAATATTGACTCCTTAACAAAAATATTGTCCATAAAGAACCATTGATGAGCAAAAGATCACTTCTATGACACAACAAAGAGTATTTAAGTCATCACCAAAGCTCTCAACTGAAAAAAGATCACCGAGAAACAATAAAATAAAGCTTGCAAGAGATAAGCATCACTATCACAACACAAGATGAATCAAGTATCTTTCTCAAAACACGAATGAATATAGCTTATTGTTGACTTTCAAGGAGAAGGATTTCAACGATAAAACATTCATTGTCAAAGAGAAGGACTGTTCACCACTGTTCCACTATCACATGGATCAAGAGCAAAGCAACTATTCACTGTACTACCAAAATGAAAATATTTGAATGACCTCTTGATACCATACCTCTACAACTAAGAAAAGGAGCATTATAATCATTGTTACCAATCCCACTATTCAAGAAATTTTCCTCCAAAGCATTCACCCTAAGCAAGTATGTTGTCTCACTATTTACTGTTAAAACATTGTCAAGAAATAAAGACCTGAACACTATTATAAAGAAGAAGCACTATTCAAAAGCATTGTTAGCAAGCACAAAGAAAAAATTAAACACCACCTCTCAAACTATCACCAAGATCCATATCTAAGCATAAAACACAATCATCAAGAGCAGTGTCACCATTAAAAACATTGTCAAGATGGATTTAGTACTGTCAAAGCCTCATTTAATTTGAAAGAAATCACTGAATTCCATTATCAAATAAAGAAACACTGACATAGATAGTGTCTTAAGGTAGTAAAACCTTTCATTTATTAGCTTCCACTATAGACTAAGAGCAGAAAAATAGACTAAGAGTATTCCACACTGAGTGACTATTGCCATAAACTTTGACATAAATTTTTCTACTTCTTAAAGATATTTACACTGTCAACAGTAGTGACTTTTGAACCAGGTCCTTTAATAAGAACCATTGAGAGATTGAAGAGCACTCCATCAAGATGATATTAATTTCTACATAGTTGAACCTCAAGACTACCATGCAAAACTCCATACTACCAAGTGTGGATTGATAATAGCAATCATAACCCATTCATTCAAACACACATATTACATGACCAATCCCACAAACAAAAGATGAAACGTCAACCATTGAAACAAGGGAAATGAGAGAGTATTCTTCATATTCCATAGTGTAATACACATGACATTGGAACTCTATCAACTTGTATTGAAAATGGTGAAGATAAATACTTGAGTAAACACCAATACTTATTTACTAACTTTATTAACCATTGTCAATTTGGAATTATGACAAGCACTACAAATGTTGACTGAAAACACATAGATGTAAATAATAGTATACTTGCACTAGGTTAGTAGTATCAACCACACTTGTACCATCACTAACTATAGAAGAATGGAAATACACATAGCACATTTAAACATCATAACACTATTCCCCCTTGAACAAATAGAGACTGCCTATCTTTTAAGAAATGCTATTGCCAACTTTGACTATCTCTCCCTTTTTGATGTAGACTTCACAATGCAAAGGTCTAAGACTTTTCTTGACATAAAACTATCACATATAACATGCTCATTGAATATCTTGTATCCTTCTTATTCTTCTCCTTAAGTTTGAGATCTTTTAGCTTTGTGACTATCTTCTTGGCTTTAAAGGTGGTTGTGCATCAAATACTGCCCTTTTCTAAATGATTGTCTTCCTAACTTTAAAGGTCTTTATGATTGAATTTTGCATGAAGTAAAATCACTATCTTAGTAACCATGTGAGACTGACACAAACACTTGAATCACCAATACCAAATCACATTATGAACCTTTAATATAACTATGAACTGTACCTACAAGAAAACATTAATAGAAGCATCACAACCACTATCAAGAAACATAAGGTATTGCCATAATTTCATTGTTACAAAATAAAAAACTTCTGCCATGTAGTGATTTCATTGTCTACTTGAAAACTACACCATTTTGACCAAGCATGAACCAACCAAACTCTAACAACATTGAAAACTATGTATCAACAACAAAAATTCACTTTGAATCAGCATCATAGATAGCACTATACAGAGTGAATAAAGCATTGGCTCAAACAACAAAGAGGTATAAACCACACAGGCCAAAAGATAGAAATAAAACATGCACTGTGCATACTCCATCTTGCATCTTGAAAGATCAACAATAAACTCATAAAGAAACACTCCTTTATTTTCCTCTTGATGAAACCTCTTAGCTATTAACTATGGGGTTTGTGTAATACAACATAAGACCAAATCCCCCTCAATTTATTCTTATCCCTTAAAAAATTATGAAAGTCTCTTGTGCAACATGCAGAAGATTAGGTTCTTCTTCTTTTTTTTGTTAAAGTTTCCTCCTCCACACTTTCTCAAGATTTTTCCTTTTCCAAGATTTATTAGACTCTTCCCTTTTATTGCTTGACATGTTTTTCCTCTTATCATGATTAGATGGACTCGCTAAACATATTTTACTAAATTGTTCTATATGTCCAAGGTTGGTACATTTATAACAAACCACATTCATAATTCTATAAAATGTAGATTGACTCCTTCTATAGTCAATTGCTTTATGTCCAAACTCAAGACATGAATAGCAATAACCATGAAAAGAATTGTCAGATCTGGGATTTTGATGTTGTACTGAATGGAAAGATCTCCTAAACTTATTGTTGTTGGATTGAGCAGGATTATTCTCTATTGTCTTCTTCTTGTATTCAACCTTAGGAGCAACAAAATAGTTTAGATCTATTTTCTTCCTTGGTGTTTCTCTGACCTTAGAACTCTTCCCTTATTCAAAACCTAATCCAGTAGTATCCTTATGATGTTTTTACTTGCTCAACATCTCAAATAAACATTCAGTGCATTTTCCAAATTGAAGTGTCTTGTGTAGCTTGGAAGAATATTTTCCTAATTCATTTTTTAAAGAGACTGTCACTGATTCATAATTTTCACAATCAACCTCTTTTTCCTTAAGCTGACTAGTGACTTCTTCTATTTTATTACCTTCAACAACTTGAACTTTCAAATCTATTATCAGTTTTTTTACTTTTTGAAGAGCTAAAAGTGTTTTAACTTTATACTCTTTTTCTTCTTGAAGTTGCAACCTTAATATTTGATTCTCTACCTTGAGTTTCTCAATCTCATCAAAAGCACAAGTGAGTTCACCTTCAAGATAAAATTCACAATCATTTTCATCAAACTCTTGTTCATAATCACTCATTGAGCAACCTTCTTCCTTGTCAACAAAAAACATCTATTGTAGATATACCACATCTTGTGTCAATGTGCAAGGGTGTCTTTTTCAGAAACTCATCACTTTGATACATATCAACCAACTTGTCCAAAACCTCCTTTGCATCCTTACAATTCATAAATTTAGCAATAATCTCATTTGGTAAACCACTAAAGATAACATCCATGGCCACTGCATTGAATTCAAGAGCCTTCTTCTCATCAATAGTAGACATAGGTAATGAAGATTCTGGATAACCTTTCTCTACTTTAGTCCACATACCAAATCCCAAGGAAGATAGATAAGATTCCATCCTAATTCTCCAAAAAATAAAATTGGTGCCATCAAACCTAGGTGCTCTAGAGATAGAATAATCTTCCTTTTATATATTATTTTGTATATTTGATTTAGGTAGTGCTTGTTGTTTAGCATTGTGTTGGGTGTTCATTTTTCCTTTGTTTCTTTTACCTTTAGCTATTGTACTCCTCTACCATGATCAACCCAAGTTGATTAAAATTATGTAGGTAACATTATCACTTTGATACTAGTTTTTGGAGTACAAGACCACTAAGTGGTGGGTGAATTAGTGGTCAGATAAAAAAATCTCAAAACCTTAACACTCTTAATCACACAAAAACTTAGATATGTTTTTCATGAATGAACACAAATATGTATAAATTACAACAAAACATATGAATCTAAAATAATGAATCGTGCACAAAGCAACACATCATCAAGGAAACATGAGACACCAAATTTATGAGTGGAAAAACCCATAAAGGGTGAAAAAACCACTCCGAACAATTGCTTTATTATCTTCAAAGGCACCAACTTGATTACGTTTAGTGAGCACCAAACCACCAAGAGAACCAACTCTCCTTCAAAGCATCAACTTTGAAAACACTAAAGCACCAACCTACCGAGAGCACCAACTCTCTTTGAAAGCACTAACTCCAAAAACACCGAAGCACTAACTCCCATCTTTGAATACAAGACGATAAATACATAGTAATACTATATTTAAATTGAAAACAAAGGTTATAGATGTATTATATAACACTTGTACATACACCTTATCTCTCCCAATTTGGCACAAAAAGAAGCAAATCTTTAGGACTTTCAAGTACTCAATACAAAGAAACATACAACTTTGAACTCTTTAACCTTGGTTATGATATTCTGAATTTTAAATCTCTGAACTTTCAGTTTTAAGGAAATTAATTACCATTCTACGATCTCCTTTCAATTCAATAAAGACCAATTAACATTCTTCTCAATCAAAGCTTTTTCATAGATTGACAAATATTTTCTTACCAATTTCTCATGAAATTATTTCTTATTCAATTGCCTGACACCTCTGATATTGATCTTCTTCATGAAGACTCAAATATCATTCTCCTTCATCAATCATCTATTTTTCTCAATCTTTATAGACATAGGATATAATATTCTTTTCATAATAGTCAAATTCAATCACCATTCTTTTTCACATTCAAACCCTGCACACACACAAAAAACCTTGTGCATCTTCAAATTATACTAGTTCTCTAACAAGAAGGGGCTATACAAAGATTGCAGTCAAAATAAATTTTATTGTCTAAAAGGAACTCTTTGCACCAAATGGTTTCATTGATTGCAAATCCCTCATGCTTTCAATTCACATTCTTCCTAAACAAACATCATATTATTTTTTCGTCATCCTCCAGTGTGTCCCCCACTGCAAAAATGGAAACATCTATCCATTTATATGTTAGAATATCAAACTACATAATGCAAAAGGAATTAATCCTTCTATCTCTTTGGATCGAGCCTCAAACTACTCTAACCAACTATTTTTTTCTAAAACAATGCACAAAAAGGAACAAAAACACTTCAAATTCTATGCTAGTCAAAGTGAATACACTTGAAGTAACCATTTAGATGTTTAAACAAGAACCCTTGATTTATGAACTCGCTAGATTTCATTTCAAAAATGGACCTTTGATTTCATTTTAAAAGTCTTAACCAAGGACTATAACCTAATGGACTTGTTGCTTCAAAAGGAGAGGTCGATTAAAGGATGACTTAAGAACCTTGAGCAAGATAATTAAAATGATTTTCACTTTCTATGCCCAATCACTGATCAAATACATAAAAAGTAACTTTATTAGAAAATTTTCACCAAACAAAATTCTAATTAGGGTTTTAGTACAAGATAACATCAAAAAATAAACCCTAAACTCCTTGGAAAAACCCTGAATCATTGCTAATTAAGAATTGAATAATCCAAGCTCTTGTCACTTATATCAACACATGCTCAAGCTTCTAATGTTGAATAGTATGTCACTTATATCAACCAAGAATAATAAACTTTGATGAGAAAACATATTAGGGTTTTGATCCTTCAAAGCTTTGATGCTACCATTTTCCTTGATACCTTAATGCCTTTATAGTACCTTGAAATACCTTGATGCCTTTATAGTACCTTGAACCCTTGATATCTTAAAACCTTGATGAAATAACCTTGATGAAATGATCATGACTTGAAACAACAAATTACTTATTATGAAATGCAAGTAACCCATCAATACCAATGCCAACAATAACAATCCTTCATGTAGAAAGCTTTGACATCAATTAAAATCAATTCCAATGCAACAAAGCTGATGGTAGATGACCAATGCTTTATCCATTGGTCGAATGAGTCAAAATCATTGCTTGGACCAAAAACTCTCAAATGATTAAGGAAAGAAAACATGCCAAAAGTGAAACAAAAACTCCTAAACTAAATATGTACAAGAGAGGCCTTTTGTAAACACTCACATATAATATAACTTGATATTTTTCCCATTATAAGGAATGGGAAAAGAGGTATTATCAAGATGTGGCAGAAAAAAAGTACTTGGACCATATTCTTGAGTAACTTTGAATAGACCTTTTCAGAGAGCATCAAAATTCTTATGTGCACCTTTTGGTTCTCTCCATTTATCCCACAAAAACATCAAATATCTAATCATAATTTTTCTTGGCCTAGCTTTCTTATTGAAAATTATCTTAACCATGGCTGGGTGCATTATAATTTTCTCCACCATTTCACTTCTTTATTCTTCAATTTTAGAGAGGTACACGATCCTCTTCTCCAAAGAATCACGAAAATCCTGATCTTATATTACAGTATGTAGATTAATAGCTTATTATTCTAGTGGAAGAGGCAAGGCACTACCTATTCCATATACCAACTCAAAAGGATTCACACCTATAGCTTTCTTTGGGGTTGTCCTATTTGTCCACAATGCTTCAAAAAATTTCTTGTGCCAAATTTTTTGGTTTTCATCCACTAACTTCTAAATAATACTGACAATATTTTTGTTACTAGATTCTTCTTGCCCATTTCCTTGAGGATAATAATCAATAGAATGAGACTATGAGATTCTGTACTCATAACAGAAAAGAGAAATTTCACTGGAGGAAAAATCAGTAGCATTAAATCAGTAACTAGTTTGTGAGGCACTCCAAACTTGACTAGAATATTTTCTTTAATAAAATCACATACCACTTCTAAGGTTGTACTCTTAACAATAATTTCCTCCACCCACTTGGAAAATTAGTCTATAGGAGTAAGGATTTGAGTATACGTGCCACTTGACTAAGGGTTGATAGGTCCTATTAAATCCAAACCCCATTACTAGAAAGGTTCTTCAATCACCACATGCCTTAATGGAAGTTCCACCAACTAAGGTCTTCTTGCAAACTATTTACAATTACCACATTTAGACACCCAATAATATGCATCCTTAAACATCCCAAGCTAGTAGTAACAATATATTAAAATTTTAAAGGCAGTCATAGTGGAAGAAAAATGACCCCCACACGCTTCATTATGAAAGGTCTCCAATAATATCTCTTGTTGACTTTTTTCTGCACATTTTAGAAACTTTCCATCTAATCCCTTCTTATACAAGTTATCTTCCCAAATCACATACTTAGCAGCCTTTAAATTGAGGTTCCTCTTTTGCTTAGGAGACAAGTTCTTTAGGAATTCCCCATATATCAAGTAGTATGCAATATTTTAAAACCATTCATCCTGGAGGCTAACCATTAACACCAAAGGGAGGCTATCATTATCTTCTTCTTTGGGTTGATCTTCAACTTTTAATTTGTATAGTCCTCTACCTCTTACCAGTTTAGTGGGCTTAATATCTATATCATACCCCCTCTTCTATTGCAACCAATATCTTGTTGAGTGAGTATACTTTTAATATCAATATCTAGCACATAGATAATTGAATGAGAGTACAATATGTAAAATGAAACTAATTAACTACTTTGACAACCATAAATGTATGTTTCTCAATATGATAATAGTTGATCTCATGTTTTTTCAAGGGTACATTCATAAAATCAATCGACTCTTGAACATTATGATCATTAGCTTGGAGCAGGATGGTGGACATTGTGTGTTCAGAGGCATAACAATAGATAATGAAATCCTTGTTGAAATTTGGATGAACTAAAATAGGGGCATGGGTGATAGCTTCTTTGATTTCTCTAAAATATTATTTTATAACTTTGTTCCATTTGAAAACTTATTTCTCTTTCATCATATCCACTATATGTTTAGTTATTTTTGAGAAGTCCCGCACAAATTTCATTATAAAATAACTTGACCAAAAAAATATTTAACCCCGGTCTTGTTAGAAGGTAAATCCAGTTGCAAAATAGTTTTAACTCTCTCTGGATCTATTTTAATTCCCTCCTTTGATACTATATTCCCAAGAAACTTACCTTCAATAACCCCAAAAACTGACTTCTTAGGGTTTAGAGAGATACCATGTTCCTTTCAACTCTAAAGCACTTGTTCCCAATCTTTCAAATGATCCTTCATTTTTTTTGGAGAACACAGTTAGATCATCAAGATAAATAATGATAATTTTATTCCTAAGGCCCCTAAAACATAGGTCCATAGATCTCTAGAAGGTGGCTCTAGTGTTTATGAGTCTAAAATGCATTCTATTATAGGCGAAAGTTCTCCATGGGGTAGTAAATGTTTTATGTTGTTCCTTCCCACCGACATTGATCTGATTATAAACTAAGAAGTCATCAAGCATGGGAATCATTTTTGACCCAACCATATTTTGAAGAATATGATCCATCATGTAAAGTGGATAATTATCCTTTAAAGATGCTTGATTGAGATTCATGAAGTCTACACAGATCCTTATCTCCCCATTTTTCTTCTGAACTAGGACAATGTTAGCTACCCAGGTTGAGTGATGGATTGGGTATATGATTTTAACCTTTATCTTTTATCAATCTGTCTAAAATTTATGTTAAAAACCTTAGGATTGTAGTTCCTTTTCTTTTGACTAAAGGTGACTATACCCTCTTTCAAAGGTATGTGATCTTGGAACTGTTTGTCCATAAAATTTTTAAGGTCATCATAACACCAGGCGAAGAGCTCTTTGTATTTGATCAACAATGCTATCAACTTCTCCTTTTCCTCAGGAGAGAAACATTTACCAATATAAACTAACTTTGGGGATTCAACATCACCAATATTTACCGCTTCATACTCCCATAATTTTTTTATAGATTCACTCATTTTATTCTTGATAGCCATGTCATGTCAATCAAATAGATCTTCTAAAGACACCAAACCCTTAGGGATTTTATTACCCTTCAACTAGACAAATCCATTCTCCAATTCTTGTGCATCATCAAGGTATAATTCTTTACATTCACTAGTACTACCCTCAAAGAAGGTTTGAGAAAAAATCTCAGCATTCTCCAAAAAGGCCTGAATTTTCTTATCATTTTCAAACACTTGCCAATACTTAACATTATCAGGAACACTAGGTATGTAGATCATGTCAATCCTATAAGAATTTATTTTAAAGTCACAATGGGAGAGCAATAAATAAGTGGATACCACCAATGAGTCGGCTCTAGAGTTTAACTCCATGGGTACTGCCTCTATGAAGAAAGAATCAAAAAATTCAACCAAGTCTGATACCTTATTCTAACAGTGTCTTAGTGTTTCATTTTTTTATAGTGAAAACCTTATGTACTTATTTGACTATCAGTTCGACATCTCCCATGGACCTAAGCATCTTGATACCCATATTCCTTGCTTCAGACAATCCTAGTAAAAAGGCTTGATACTACACCATGTTATTAGTATTTATAAATTCTCATTTGTAAGAAAAAGAGAATTTCTCGCCTAATGGGGCAACAATAACTATGCCTACTCCTAACCCAGAGTTGGAACATATTTCGTAAAATTCCATCATTCACAATTCAAAAGATATGTCTATACTAACAATGCTAGCATCTTTATCATGATTAGAGAAGAGCATATAGTTCCCAAATTCAGACTCCTCATACAATATTTTTGATTTGGGATCTTCTCATTTTAATATTGTAATCTTGGCCTTAGGTTTTGGGAATAAGCGTGCCTTTTTTATTTCTTATAGTAATAGTATCATAAAACCAATCTAACTTGACCTGTCCTCCAAAATCCTTACACAAACTTATACTTAGGAGCATGCCATAACTAGTAGGAATATCTGCCATCAAAATTGTGAGTTTGAGTCTCTTATTTGGGTGATTCATAAGAGCAACTTAAGCATCCTTGATTTTTCCAATCAAGGGAACTTTTTTAGATCCCATTGAATAGAATTTTATAAATGTTTTTGTTAAATTCAAACCCAAGGCTCAAGCAATTTGTGTTGGAATAACATTATCTAAGGTGCTAGAGTCAATGATACATTTGCTTAGTCTAAACCCATTTATAAATAATGAAACATAAAAGGGATTAAGTTTGTCTTCTATAAGACTTGATGTTGATTTCTTACTGCTTGAAGCTAAGCTAGTCGTGGGATCTCTAAGATTAACCATTCATTTATTTAGGCCTTCATGAGATTCAAAGTGTGCTAATTTCACATACTCAACTAATATATCCAAATCCTTAGGGTTCATTCTCAAATACTTTTCCTATGAGATTTGCACCTTTGAATTCTTGAAAAAATTAATTATATCAAATGACCCCAAAGAATTTTTTGTGGGTGAAATATTTGGAGATCTAGAAGGATCCTCCATAGATATTAGGTGTGTATGGGATTCATTTTCATTTTTAGAAGTAGCACTAGCTCTACTAAGAAAAAAATTGGGAGAATTTTGAGTACCTTTCTGGTTTCTATTTTGTTGACTTCGAGTCATGATGACATAGGTAGGCTCATCTAGAGTGTTGTAGACATCTCCGAGCCTCTATCGTCTTTAGGTTTGAACTCAAGATACCCAATTGTAGAGTCACCATACTGATTAGAAGAACTTCCTTCTTCAATAAATTCTTTGATAACTTATTTCATAGTAGTTATATTTATAAATCTATTCATCTTAGGGAATTTTTACCCATCATGGTCTAAAGTGAGGTGGAAAAAACATATTTTTTCTTATTGTCTCCAAGAGAGGCCTCTATTGCTAATATTTGTTGAGTTAGAGGGAGGGAAGAGTTTTACTAATAGGTTTGAAATTCCCTTTCCTTGTGATGTCTTGATAAGGTTGAACATTCTTTAGAATTTGAATTTTAAGAGAAATGATATCATTTTCTAATCTCTAGATCATAGGGTCTAAGTAGCTAGATTCCTGTAATTTATTTGGGTGCATCTCACTCTTCCATTTTCCTACTATAATAAAGTCATCTCCTAACTCAATGGTAAGTATTTGTGTGGCTTCCAAGTTGGTTGTCGATGCTCTCTTCAAGAGAAGGCCAATGTTTGGATGTTGCACGTCAATAAAGAAACACTTTTGCATTTCTTCTAGTGGTATTTTTGCATAATCAATTCGGCTTATCTGTCTATTAAATTTAGCCACAAATTCTCGCATGGGTTCACTTGCTTCTTTCTTTATTTGTGTAACTTGCACTATTCTGGTAAGGTCATCATCAAGACTTTTAAAACTTCTTTCAAATTTTGTTTTCATAGTAGCCCAATTATTAATAGAATCATTCAACAGGTGGTAAAACCATTCTGCTACAACATCCACAAGAGATCATGCAAACAACTTTATTGCCACATCCTCATGTTGCACACCTTGAGCACACAACATGCGATAGATAAAGCATCAATATGTTCTTTTGGAGATATCTTTCCATCACCTTTGAATTTGGGAAGATTCTTATAGGAACCCTTAGGTAAATAATTTACATTAGTACCCAGATTTAATGGACCAATAGCAGCTCCCCATAGGGCTGGTGGTTGATTAGCCATATTATGAGGGAAACAAACAACTATAGGAACAACGATCGTGTGTAATATCAAAGCCTGACAAATAGAAAAGTTACAGGGTTCTCTAGCTAGAGAAGCAATTCTACTCTTGGCTTTAACTTTTCTTCTAGGGGGAACAATATAAGGAAAGTTATCTTCTTGCAAAGATTTAAAAACAAGGTCAAAAATACCATTATTTTTATCCCCTTTGGTAAACCTTTAGGGAATCCAGGATGAATTTTGAACTGTTCAACACAACCTAAATAAGGAAACCTGAATGTAACTTCTATCCGATTCCTTAACATAGTCACCAAAAATCTATTGGCTAATAGATTGGGCACCTTGAGATTTTACTTCTCAAAACCTAACTCTCAATGCCCAAAGGTGCAATTATTTGCAATAGATCTAGATAATTGTTTTCTAAAAGAAATAATAACCCTCTAAATTTTAGAGGTGCATCTCCCTCACATAATTTCAATCAATTCAAAGAAAATTAAATAAATAAACCATATGTATGGGGTGATCCCACAATAGTGGGTTACACTTTTGGCCAAACTTGACATTGAAATGAACATTTTGAACTAAATCTTCACTTTCATACACCTATAGCTACTAAACCGTGAGGAATTTGAAGATGATGCAAACTAGTGATTTGTGACATTTTGTCTGTAGATTCTAACTATATATTTTTTTTAAAGTTGGAATCTAATTGTATTTCTTTTTCCATCTCCTTCAATAACTAGTTTTTAATGGTAAACACCATTTTCACAAAGTGATGTGTACTTGCTAACACAATTTTTTGTATGAAGGATAAAATTCTATTTTTGTTGAATTTAGATTTGTAACTACGATATCTAGGGCATGCATTTGGTTTCATAGCATTTTATTGAATATTTTTTCTTAATTAAGTTTTGAATTCAAACCAATTATAATTTAGACATAGGTTTACTTGCTAACACAACTTTTTTTGTATGTATCGAAATTAATTTTTTTGTTGGATCAAGGACATCAATATCAATGGCATATATATTTTTCATAATTATTTTTGATAATATACTATTTTTCCACATGTGCAGAACAAGGAGCTTGATTTTCAATTAAAACCCTCGGTTTAATTAAACTAAAAAAAAACATAATAAAACCAAAATATATTAAAATTTTACTTGATGGAGAGACCATTTCAAGTACTATAATCATCCAGATGGGCGTGTCAAGTTGATTCCATTTTCATCCTTAACTTGAGCCTCCAAACCTAAAATTTTGCACAAGAATGCACATGGAGGGGGAGAAGGGAAAAAAAGGGGGGGTTCTAGCAAACCCCCTTTAAATAACATTAAAAAAAGAAAAACCCATTTAAGGGGTTCGCTAGAACCCTTCTAGAAAACCTGCCTTCTAGTGGACCCTTTGAGGGGTTCTAGCAAACCCCCCCTAAAGTTTATTCCACCCAAAATGAACTTCCCCTTTCTAAAAACTAACTGTAACCACTATTGTGGGATCACCCTATGCTTTTGATGTGAAATAAATAAAGGAGAAAAAAAACCTAATACTAGAAAATTTTCCAATATCATATGTAATAAGAATGAAACACCATTAATACTAGTGCAAAGACTAGCATATATTGAATATGTTGTCAATAATAGTTACCAATCTAATACCATCTGAAAAATGAAACCAATTATAGAGATAAATGACCAAACATTCACATAGGAATAATCATAAACATAGGTTAAAGTTTAAACACACAGATTAAGATCCTAAAATTATCCCCATAAACCAAACACACACAGATGAATAGGGATTTCAATTGTAGTATTAAAATTGTAAATATCAGGTCTTTCAAAAAAATGTCTAGAGAGTTTCTTTGGTTCCATTAACAAATATATATAAGTGGATGAGTAACCACTTCTTTTTCAAAGTAATTACCCAAAAATAAATAAAGTATTTCAAATAATAAAACTGAAAAGTCAAGAAAGCAACTAAAAATTCACGACAGTGACACTTCATTGACTGATTCTGCAACTGATTGATTTGCTGATGTGGAAAGCCTCATCCTTATATTAAGGAATGGTAGTATTCCCTACTCACAACTTCCAGGTCATTTAGTTATCATGCCCTTCTTCAATTTCCTTTTGTCATATGTACCTTCCAATCCAACTACCTAGAACAAAACAGAGTTTATTCTATTCAATTTCCTCAAGCTTTAGACATTAAAAGGTTGGGAGTTACTAATCTCATCAATCAACTTCTTGAAATTATCCTAAAGGACTCCAATGCAATCATCAATACCAATTCTTTCCCACATAGTCTCTAAACTGAGCACAGAGAGGTTCTTGTGAGCTTCTTCCATAATTGCATAACTGTTACTAAATTCTAGCAAAAATTTTTGTACAATTTGTAGTTTCCATTCAATGCTCTTATTCCAAATTAAACAATGACCATCAACAACATTAGGAATGATTTTCTCACTAGTTAATTTCTCCACTCCCATACTCAACATCCCCTTGATCTCATTCGAGTATGGAAGCAATACTGCTTCTACATTTTTATCCAAAGCAATATCCTTTTCTGTCTCCATTTTCAAAGCATATGTTGTAACAAAGAAAGGGAATGCAAAAGACATGGATTT
The DNA here is from genome assembly GCA_007115665.2 of Sequoiadendron giganteum. Lineage (NCBI taxonomy): Eukaryota > Viridiplantae > Streptophyta > Pinopsida > Cupressales > Cupressaceae > Sequoiadendron > Sequoiadendron giganteum. The sequence continues at coordinate 820,036,484 of CM021100.1, read as the reverse complement.
TTTATTTAAAAAAAACATTAACATTGTTAAGAACCATGATTATCATTAACTAATGTTACTCAACATAGTGATCAACTTTCCAATGAACACACAATCTAAAGTTACAAATATCATCCAAAAGAAAGTAAACCATCGATATTCATAAAGCAATAGCGAAAGATAATATAACTCATCATTTAAATTGTTGTCCTAAGTCCTCCTAGGTTCCCCAATGTTGTTACTAACAACATCTACCAAAAGAAAGGGTTACATTTATTTTCCCTTTCAACCTACTAGACAAGGATACTTAAAAATTTAACATTTAAGTACAATACAAAAATCTTTACATAATTACTAAATGAAATGAACATCTTATAGTTACTTTTCTAAGACTTAGGTACATCATGATACACTCCTAGATTATCTTAATAAAGAATGAGATAACATTTTTTCATTTGTCATCCTATACTAACTCCTACTTCATACAACACTAACCAAATACCCTTTTTCATTACATCAAAGTACAATGTTACATTCACTCTAAGGTAATTTCATTAGCACCATTATGTAGTGTGACATAGAAAAAAGATACATAAATGACATTGTCCACACATGAATTAGTAACACCATATGACCACCAATTACTCACATCACACTTCCTTACTACATTCACTATAAGGGATAATGATGATACCCACATAAACATGAAGAATGTAAGAAGAATAATTCCAAAGTGAAGATCAATATGATATGAATCACTACATATTGCCTTAACATAGTTTTCTATTACTCGACAGGATACATCATCATTCCTTTATAACATGCACCAATAAGAATTATGGCTAATACATTCCTCATAAAGTATATTCCTATAGCAATTAACCATCTACTCATTCCAATTATTACTTTTCCCATAAATGCTTATCCTAATACATAAGAATGAAACATACTTTAAGACACATATCTTATAAAGCATACATACCATTTAAGGTTTAGGATCTAAAGTTCATTCCTTAACCAAATCAAGCACCAAAGAATAACATCCATTTAGATGAGAAGATATAGATACCACAAGAGAACATGAAATGAACATAATCAAATAATCCTAGATAACCAACTATCATCATTAACCTCATATTAAATTACACCTTAATACATTATCCTCCAACTAGGAGAAATCCAAAACTCATATGAAACTATGATAATCTAATACATAATCTACTCTTGAAAAATAGGATCCAAAGCATGAGCAATAAGCACCAAAAGAATCATCACATGAAGACACTCAAATCCATTCACACACTCGAACAAGGACACAAATACCCAATGGAGATAGGAAACCACCCAACCTTGTGGAACCTGAAGGACCTCCCCCCATGCTAGGAGATAGACATAAGGCCATCAAACACACAAGAAACCAAGGAAGGGAAACTACCAAAAACCAAGGGTTATCATACAAGGAATGCAAGGGATAAAATTCAGACAAGGATCATTTTGGAACTTACAAGACATGCTCACATCGGTAAGATATGAGCCTATCTAACCCAAGTTTCTAAAAAAATAACACATGGATACAATATAAACATACATAAAAATATTCTCCCAACCATTCACATATATTCATGAATAGTAACATCTATGCATATACAATAATCTAACCCTAGTCTACCATAGATGCACATATCACCTCAAAACCATCAAAGAAACACACGAAAGCACCAAGAGGCCATGGAGGACTTCCCAAGGAATTAAGAACCTCTAAAAATAAATAAATTAAGGTCCCCATATACATTCTCATAACAACATCACAAACTATTCTATCAAGTCTCACAAACTGGCTATCTCAATGAGCTTCGAATGCAACAAATCCTCATGAAACTTAACACAACTCCATGAAACTGAAAAGAGAACACCATGGAACCATTTAAGACCAAATAATATGCCATAAAACTTCCAGAAATAAGAAATAAATTTATTTAATGTGTTTTGCAAACATATTCCCAAAAACCACCTTTAAAAGCCTAAAAACAGAGGAGGGTGAAAGAAGTATTCATATGATATTAAAAGAATAGCAACACCATAATTTTTAGAAATAATAATACAAAGAAACCAGCATGAAAGCACTCCAAAAAGATTCCAATTCAATAGAATTCTAAAGAAAGGACAAGAAGTACAGAAACCCTACCCCAAAACAGAGCTAAATCCCTCTTGACAACAATCAAGTCTCACAGCCATAAAACAATCAAATCAACTCGAAATCAAAATTTGTAAAAAATATATTTCATATTTGACCCTTGATTACTAAGAAAAATGAGTGGAATTGACCAAAAATGCCTCCAAAATTCACAAAATGTGAAACAACAAATGGCTCCCTTAAAAACCCTCTTTTTGGCATACCCAATTATAGTCAAACTTCAAAATGAGAAAACCCAGCATATAGCAGCATTTCATCACTTGAAAGAAATAATTCAAAACATTCAAATAACATATTCTATAACATCCATATAAATCTCTATGAATTTAAAATACAAATTATAAATTAAGTACAAAACCTACCTCAAAGCATGAAAAAATTGAATACTAAAAATTGAAGAAGCTTTCCAAACCCGAATCTCTAATACAAAGCACGATTAGAAATCAGAATTCCACACAATCTAGAAGAAATTCCTTTCCCCTCAAACCATAATTTAATTCCAATTCACTCTCCTCCAAACTTTAATTCAAAACCACTCAAAATTTCTCAAGAACCTTTGAAAAATTACTTCAAAACCATGTAAAATCTCTCCATTTTCTCTCCATTCTCAAACCACGCAAAAATATCTTCCAAAATCCTCTAAATTTCATGCACAACAAAAGTGAAAACCCAATTTCCCAAATTTTCCCATAAATAAAACTAATTAAATTCAAAAGGAAAGAAATAAAAAAGAAAGTAACTTTCTTTATTTTCCCCAAAAGTCTCTTCTTTTCCCAAAATAAAACAAGGAAATAAAATACTCTCATAAAATAAAATATTAAAATATTACATTAAAGCACCTATCTTCATCCCACTAATAAAATAATTAAAATAAAATAAATAATCAAATTAACTCACATAATTAACTCATTTATTTGGGGTTTCCCATCAAATAAATTCAAAACATTTTAAAAGATAAAAGAACCTCCTTAAAAATAGCCACTCCACCAAAATAGTAAATCGAAACACAAATGCTTACATATTAATATTTAAATATTTACCAATAAACATATTAATATTTAATAAATAACATTATTAATAACCTTATTTTCATAAAGCATAATACACATATATACATATGCAAAAATATAATATCTCAAGGAGACTTTTAACCAACCAAAAATAAAAAGACATAATTAAACACAATTAAAATATTAATGCAACACAAATCACTCCACTAAAACCATTCACAAACTAGGGTAAAGGATATTTCCTTAGTGGCATATCAAACAGGTGACCGCAACTGACAACATCACCTCCTATGAGGCAATGGTTCAAGGATAGGATATTTAGGGCCCTATGCTATGTCCACATACCACTGGATTGGGATTGTTTTTAGGAATTCTTAGACCTATGAGACAAGGTGGAGTCGATGCCTGGTACCTGCAATATTGCATCACAAATCAAGAACATGTACATATATACCAACATACTATATAACCCACACTTATGCATTGGTGAAGGAGAATTGTGACGTCATGTGTCTCTCCTAAGAGAGTGACATGAAACCATCCCATCACACCAAAAACAATTCACACACATGATATATGAAGCACATCATCAAATCGTTAGTCCATAATATATATATATATATATATTAGGGAAATGAACATATCTAATAGCAACGTGCACCATAATCATACTACACACTATATTCTAATCTCTATCATGAATAAGGTCACATAAGTAATATCCAACATCAGAGTATCACACTCCTAGAATAGAAGACACACCTTAAGAATTAAGTAGAAGGACTATAATTAATTTCATCACTAAACTAGGGTTGAGTGTCATAATACCTGTTAGCAGTGCCTAGATTGGAGGGGTATTACATTCTTCCCCCCTAAAACTTGACTTACTCCTGGAAGTTGCAAGACTCAAAATGGAAACATAAACACATTAGTCCCAAAATTTCTCTACTCTATAATTGATGTACATCCTCTTTCCAAATCATTACAATTAAAATCACTATCTACTACACATTTGAAGTAATATTTTCCCAACCACATTTATTTAGAAATCCATACATATCTTACAGTAATATACTTGATTTTACACTAATAAATATAGTAGGTACTCCAATTAACTCAATTTTCCATTCCCAATACAAACATCTCCATAATCTCATACAAGGAAAACACATCAAATGATTACTTGATATTAAAAAATACACACCATCTCATGTTTTAGAAGCATAATTCAAGTTACAATTTATGATTTTCAATAACATACAATCTATTTAATACCACAAAATCACAATACACTCACATTTAAGGTATCATGGTTATCCATATTTTACATCAATATACAAAAAAATGTAAGAAATATACATCTAACACATACATACAAAATCACATCAACGAGAAATGCAAAACACAAGGCTACACAAGGGTCCATCTAGACACCATAAAGTAGCATAAAAATCCATGATACATAATCCATGAGCCAAGAGTCAATATCCATCTCACATAATCCATACCTCACCCTTAGTGGCTTGATGGTGTTAGGCCACACACAGATGGTGAGACGATCCAAACAAGGCCACAATGACCCATCTCTTGTTGTATAAGGTGGTTAGCCTCCAGGAGATAGTCATCGCACATAGGTGGGTAGTGGGTCCTAGCTATGTAACAACCTCACATACCCCCATCCTCAAGGTTCCCTACATCTGATTCCTCGTATACACTCACCAAGTCCAGCTCATACATCCTTGGAGAGGAATCACAATACAACACATGGACGACATCAAAAATAATAAGGATAAACTAGTCTAGCCACCAAAGTCATAAATATATATCAAATAAAGGTTCAATTTTCAACAATAAAGCAAGAAATGTGCACAATTTCAACACTAAATCAAATGTAACCATGAGGGCTACATACAAATAAGATCACAAGGTGTGGCTAAACCATCAAAATAAAATATAAATAAAGTGTTGGCCTTCACAATCAATAGAAAATCATCAATAACCATAAAGAAAATACACAATCTTCAAATTTTCATTGTACAACACTGCATGACTAGATACTAGCTGTAGACACCGAAAATTGGTCTAGGCCCGCGAACACCACTTTCGACATAATTTTCTAATGTCCATGGTCATGATTAAATAATATTTATTATTTAATTACCTTTCTAAACACATATTTCCTCTATTAATTAAATAACCTTTTATTATTTAATTAATTCATTATGGCCCCTTATTCAACTTTGATTAATTAAATAAATCATAATTATTTAATTATGTCGCTAACTAATTAATTCTCCTTTCTTAATTAAATTATTTATTATTTAATTACGCCTTTGTCATATTTCAACTATAATTAAATATTTATTATTTAATTATTCAATTAATCCTTTTCAACAATCAATTAAATAAATTATTATTATTTATTTAATTAAATCATTTCAATTTCGAATGTTGAATTAAATTAACATTTAATTCATAATTAATTGTTTATGTCACATTCTTCTATCGTCCAGTTATCTAATTATTCACTCACCATCTGACTTGAGATCTATTTTAAATCCACCAGTTATCTCTGGATTCAATATCTGATCGTCTCTGCAAAAGGAATCTCTATCACAACCAGGCAATTAACGAGTTCTAACTCATATGCATGAATGTGTTTATTAATTAAATATCTTTATTTAATTAATTAATTCATGTGTGCATTCAAACAGATTACTCTTCGAGTTCTAACTTTGTCTTTTTCATTCAAAGTCTATTTATTCTATTTTTGAAGACTATCAACTAAAGATTAAATTGTTTATTTAATCTTGAACTCATGTTCTTTCTATTTTCGAACAGTCTTGACACAATATTAAGTTATTTGTTCTAATTTAATCTTTATCTTGGAGAATTTCCTAACTCACGTTCTAACTGACACAAAACTCACATCGCATGGCATTCATCAATCTCGATCATTAATCTCTCTTTCAAATCTAATCCGATCGTTCGAAAACCCAAAATCTATAAATTGACCTGTCATTATCATTATTCCTCCTCCCAAAATCAATACTTTTGAGAAGAACCTATTATCTTTGATATTTTTTTGAGAAAATACATCTAGGTTATGCTTGCATCAATACTGAAAATCTGAGGGCAAGAATACTGAGACAACAAAATGAGAAGGACAATCAAGATAATTCAAAGAAGTGGACGCATATTCGGTGAGATTACTCTAGTTATAGTTTTAATTGTTTTGTTCATTTTTATTCATTCTTAGTTGTTTGATTTAGATTAATATTTGTTAGATTAGATTTAACCGTCTATCTGTGTAGATTCTCATTTATTCTATGTCACATTTGGTGAACCTAACATGAACCATGCTTCAAATTTCGCAACATCATTTCATCTTTCCATTTTTTTTTTGTAGGAATCATACGAAAAACCATAATTGATTGAAGAAACGATGCATTTGATCTCATGAGCCACATCTAATACATTTTGCGATGCATCTGACAATACAAACCGCATCCGTGACATTTTGTACCACATCTGACTGTCAACATCGCACTGCATTTGACTGTCAATGCCACACTGCATCCGACTATCAACATTGTATCGCATCTGTAAGTTTAAAAGCCGCATCTACCTAGTAAAATTTCTTTTCTTTTTTATTAACTTTCATATTTTCGCGATTTTGATTTTTAGTTTTTGTCTTGTTTTGTTTTCGTTAATGTTTTGTTTGCAACTGTGTTTAGGGGGATAAATTAGTTTTTGTAGGATGAAGCATAGAAGACCAAAATAAAAACCAAAAACATCTTCTTTTCTGCAGGACGAAAGCTGAAGACACAAAGGAAATTACTAATCAGTTGCATGTGGGACCTTATGAAGACATTGATTTTTTTATTTTATTTTAAAATATTTTGTGTTTGGTAGTTCAAAAATTGTCATTTGGGTTTAAAAATTAATCAGTGTTTTTTGTATATGTTCATGTTAGTTTAGAACCCCACGATTTGGTATATCGAAGTATCCTCTCCCCTTGCGCATTCATGTGATCCTGGGTGTAAGAGAAAAGGTTACTAACTCTAGAACTTGGGCCTTTCTTGGTGGGAAAAATTACTCACCCCAAGATGACTCAGATCGGTAACATGCTTTAGCTAGCGACTTCCACCCGATATCTAAAAGTGGATTTTTGGGGGAAACCCCAAAAATCGTGCTTACTATTCCAACGAGAAGGGAAAAAATGGTCTCTCACCATACTAGATGGTGCCCCATGAATGGAATGCCCTTACTAAAAGCCATGTTGTAGTTTTTCCAAAATCCTTTCTATTTGCTGGTGCAACAGGTTCAGACCTGTGAAGCCATCTTACATATTTACAGTTCATGTGTGGAGATGAGATGTATGCCATGGGAGTTTCATGGGTACAATAGCTTGTCTTCCCTATATAAGTGAGTGTCATGGAGAGGAGCCAGTGGGGTCAAGCTACCAGTCATTCGCCTTGAATATACATAGTTGGATTTATCCAAGTAAGAACTCAGTAAATACTGTCCAACACAACCTAGGGTGTAATTGTTCTCTGATTTTAATAGATCCATCACTACAAACTAAAAACATATTGTATTTTGTGCTTGTTTTTGCTATATTCGTAAAAAAAATTGATCATCAAACGAAGTCAGTCGAAACATCATCTCCAAAAAACCGCAACTGTCAAATAGAGTCACAACTATCATTTTTAGAACTGCATCTATCTTAGAGAGTCACAACTGTTAAGCTAAACGCCGCATGTGTCTGTCAACAGTTTTTAATTTTCACAGTCTAGTTTCTGAGCCGCAACTATTTTTGTGATTCACATGTGTATCTACGAGCCACAACTATGAAAAAAAAAGATGCAAGTGTCTGTCAACAGTCTAGTCTCACAAGATTCCATATTCCGAGTCACATCTGCCATACAATAAACTGCATCTATCTGAAAACTGCATTTTCCTGTCAACATTTGAAACCTATTTTAGTCAAATCACCACATGTGCAACTTAAACCGCATCTGTCAAAAATATCAACACATCTGATAGGTGAACCACATTTGACTATCAACAAAAAACTTCAAAAATTGCAAACTAAGTCTGAAAGCATAACTATCTTTTTTGCTTTTGTTTCTAAAGATCAACCTTGGATAGAAATTGGAAAAACATTGCTCAAAAACCTTGCATTATTAGGTGTCATATACGCCTTGGTCATAGTCATCCTAGGTTACAAGCATTTAGACACTTCCTAGGAAATTGCATATCATAGAATATAATAACTTTCCTCGTCATTGGATACGTTCATGCTCCGATTTGTCACTATCATTGAGCCTAGCCACTATTATCCTATTTGTGAATCTTTCCAGCTCAACAGTCTAGTTTGGGAAATTCACCTTGTCAAGTGTCTTTGTCCTACAATCAGGTTCCTTGGTCAACTCAAATCATTGCTTGGATTTATTCCATAGGTGGTAGGTTATATCCATCTTAGAATCATTTACCATCATAGATCTACTCGAAATCTTGCATATTGATCATCCTAGCATATGTCATCTTAATATACATCATTTTAGAAATCTTTAGCAACATCATTTATATTCAGAAAATCCAAAAATCATAGAAATAGGACATATCATTTTTTAGACATAGTCTACATTACCCCATTTTGAGCAACTTTTCATGGTTGAAACAAGGTATCAAAAGAAACATAGAACAATGTCAGACCCTAACAAATTTGTCAATCCTTTCAGAAGTCAACCATCAAGGAAAACAAGACCACACAAAACTTTTCTTGAAAAACACATCACTAGAGATGCACATGGTCAATTTTTTATCGAAGACATAGATGCTACAGTACAAGATCCTAAATATGCATCCTTTATGGATGAATGTTTGGTAAATGATCCCCAATGATATCTAGAAAATTTGCTAGTAGAAGGTGCCACACTACCACCAAGATTTGATGTTCACACCTTGAAAACAACATCTACTCAACCAACACAAACTATGACATCAAGTGTTTCTATTCCCCAAATCACCACAATAATACCAATTGGCATACCAACTCAAACATCATCAATTGTAAACACAATCCCATTCAACATAACACAAGGTTTACAATTCAATGTGGGGGCTTCTTCATCAAACCCCTTTGGCACAAACACTACTGGTAAGAGATCCAAAGCTTGCATGAATATTCCTATACCAAATCAAAACATTCAGATGGGAAATATTCCTATACCAAATTAGAACATTCAGACAAGAAATATACCCTCACCAAATCACAATCCATAACAAAACACAACACTTTAGAACACCTACATTGATCCTAACAATGTAAACAACATATCCTTGACACAAGTAGATGTTCTCCAAAACCAAATGAAAATGCTTCAACACCAGATGGACACCATTTCAATGTCAGGAAAATGAACTATTTCAGTGCAAGATCTATGTCCATGTCCTTTTGACAAAGCGCTATACATGACACCCTTCCCACATAGATACATTATACCAAATTTTCCTAAGTCTAATGAGAGGAAGAATCCTTTAGAACACATTAGAGAATTCTCGACAACATTCATGGACATATCATATGACCCCACATACTTGATGAGACTATTTTCGTGAACCCTTGTCGGGATAGCACTTGAATGGTTCTCTAAATTACCATATGGCATACGACCTTGGGGTCAATTAGCTGAGAATTTTTTCGAACACTTTTCCTTTAACATAGAAAATGAAGTAACAATAGCTACCTTGTGTCACACAACACAAGAAGAAGGCGAAACTTTCACCACTTTCTTCTAGAGATGGAGAAGTCTAGCTAGTAGATGTCTAGTTGAAATACCAGAAAAGAAAAAAGTCACAATATTCCTTTAAAATATTAATCCAAAACTGAGAGGTAACTTAAGGGTACATTGTTGTACTTCATTCCTAGACTTGGTACAAAAGGGCATCATCCTTGAAAAAGGCCTTATTGATAAAGGAGAAATTAAAGTACCAGGTAGAAACCCAGTGGTTCAACATCAAAACGTACCCAACGATAGAAACAAGTTCTAGTCTAGAAACAAAAATGTTACAAATGACGACATTGTTGATGCTAAGACCATACATGCGGGACCAGTCATCACACTTAGAGGTTGCAACCCCAATCAAGACATGACGAGTAATCCAGATCAAACAACAAATTTTGTCCAAAATTCACAGCAACAACGACCACAAAGGAAATTTCCTAAACGTGAATTTACCCCTTTGCGGCAGCCAATCGAGACAATTTTCAAAGAGCTGATTAAACATGATCTCATAAAACCATTAGAACCAAGAGAATATGATCCTAGATAGTTTAAACCTTCATGGTGGGATGATAGCGCCTACTGTGAATACCATTGAACAAAAGGACACAACCTACAACAATGTTGACAACTGAAGAATATCATACAAGACTTTGTTGAAGATGGAACCATAGAGGTCAATGGGTAGAAACATACCAAGAACAGTGATCATAAGGTCTTCATAGACCCATTACATGACCACACAAAAGGAAAAGCCTCCAATTCGGGAACCAAGAATACTCCATCAGCTAATTATGCAAATACCAAGTATGACTATGGAAAAGGTACGATCATAAACCACCTTCGAGCTGCAAATGAAAATGTCCATACCATCACCATTGAGAAGCATCCTGAATGTGCTATAAACACACGCAAAACTAAGATAACTCTTCTAGGTCCTTCTTTTGATCCACCTACACAATCTTCCAAGTCTAAGTACAATCTACTTGATCAACTGAGAAAGACCCCAACACATATATCCATTTTGGAACTATTGACTTTATCACCTAAGCATCGAGCCATTCTTGACAAAGCCTTACAGAGAACGATTGTCCCTACCAACTTAGATGTCAATCATTTTGAAGAAATGGTAGGATACTTAACTAACTCCCATCATGCCACATTTTCTCAACAATATTATTCAATAGAAAAGACCGATCATAATTACCCATTACATCTTGAAGTCCTAGTCCATCAAACCAAATTCAGATGAGTCTTGGTAGATGGAGGAGCAGGTTTGAACTTGTGTACCCTAAAATTTGTTAAGGCAGTAGTATTCTCAGAAGAAAGCATAGACACCTCTAAGAGTATAGTCATCAAGGCTTATGATGATGAGGAAAGATCATCCAAAGGAGTTGTCACACTCCCTATTAGAATTGGCCCAACAGTTATGAACACTAGCTTTCAATTCTTGGATCTCACCCTTCCATATAACCTATTGTTAGGTAGACCTTGGATACACGCAATGAAAGTTGTACCTTCCACATATCACCAATGTCTTAAATTCTCATATAATGGCATCGAGATCACAATTGATGGTGATCTAGACCCTTTTCAATAGTGTACAAGCCTAAGGGAAATTCCACAATGACATGTACCAGTTAATCAAGAAGATTCATCATCCACTTTATCCCTATACGTTGATCCATCATATCTTACCAAGTCCATTTCATTCAAACCACCATCATCCACTCCTAAGGTTGAGATCCAAGACAAGGGATATGGAGAATATCACATGAAGGCATCCTATTGTGTTAGTCATCTGGTTCCACCTAAGGCATATGGCTTACCCATGGCAGATAGAAGATAGTCAATAGTCACATTTCATGTTCCCCCTACAATGACATTGACCAAATGAGGAGAGTTAAGTGAAGAAATTGTGGACCAAGGTGATATTACCTCTAGGTTGTACTAGGAAGACAATGAATACCCCTCACCATCTATTCAAATAGCTATGAATCAATATGGAAAAGGCTTTAAGATAATGCAAATCAAATGCTACGATGGACATAGTGGGTTAGGACTACATCAAAATGGAAGGACTGAACTGAACATTGTATCACCATGACTGAAAGGCCTAGGGCTAGGGTTTCAACCACTTAGAATTGGGTTTCCTAGTACTTTTTCACCATTTCAAGAGGAAGAAAGTGCTTATGAAGACATTAAGATATCTCACGAACCACTTCCCCTAGTTTATGATGAAATCCCTGACTCAAGCGACTATGAATGGGATTCCCTTTCCTCTACCAGCACCATGAACCTAGGTAATCTATTTGGAGAACTCGACCAAATGATAAAACCTGTACCAAAGCCATCTAGTCCCCATAATAAGAAGTCCTTGACCAAATAAGAATGGCTTAAGCACTATTATTGGGAAACCCTTGATCATGCATCTTGGGCACCTGACAAACCATCTTCTGATGACCTAGCCATTACAATAGTCCCACATCAGAGTTTACCTACCCATAGGAAAAATAACAAGAAGGAGTTAGTCCAAAAATTCTGTGACCATGTCAACCACTCTATATTCACCTTGTAAGCTTCCACATTTGATAACTCCGATGATGACATGCCTCTCATATATCTCCAACTTATTGTCTGGGATCAACAAGGTACACCCATCTTAGACACATTTGAGAATGACAAAGCAATAGCTGAGTTCATGGGACTTCGAGAAGGCATACCAAGTGGGGATCATAAAGTTGGTTTTACCATAGACTTGGATGAAAAAGCATATTTTGGGGAGTCAATTTACACCTCTAGTCGCAAAAATGAAAATAAAAAGAAAAACAATGAAAATGAGCAAAATGATGAGTCCCTAGGTGAAAACCGAAAGGTGCCTTTGGACCGAGAAATAGTAAAAATAAAGGACGTATCCAAGAGCGAAAACATCTCCGAGGCACCCAAGGATGGAGATTTGAATATTCTCCTTGTTGCTCAGGAAAGGTCACTGATGTTAGTAGAGGAGTCTGTTGAAGTCAACATAAACACAGAAGAAAACCCTTGGGTAATATACTTTACAGCCTCTTTGACAGAGACATAAAAACAAGAGTTTCAGGAATTCTTCATAAAGAGACAGATAAAATTTTCATGGTCATATGCAAACATGCCTGGGCTGGATCCAGACATTATATTGCATCATCTACCATTACAACTAGGTATTAAGCCCTTCAAATATAAGTAAAGGAAAATGCATCCATGGATTGCTCTACTGGTCAAAGTAGAACTTAAGAAACTCCTAGATGTCAGATTCATAAGAACCATAGACTATGCAAACTGGATTTCAAATCTTGTGCCAGTGACTAAACCAACTGGGGGCATCCGTATTTGTACAAACTTTAGGGATATGAACAAGGCATGTCCTAAGGATGACTTCCCCTTGCCAAACATTGACATGATAGTGGACCTTACAGCAGGATACAAAATGCTATCCCTCATGTATGGTTTCTTTGGGTATAACCAAATCAAAATCGCAACTAAATACCAACACAAGACAACTTTCACGTGTCCATGCGGAACATACTGTTGGAATGTTATGCGTTTTGGGCTTAAGAACATAGGAGCTACCTATTAACGAGCAATGAATACTATTTTCCATGAATTTGTACACACTCTCAGGGAAGATTATGTCGATGACATTATAGCTAAATCGGTAACAAGAGCAGATCCTTTGAAGGTTCTAGACAAGATATTCCAGAGGCTAGAAAATTACAATGTTAGACTAAATCCAAAGAAATAAGTCTTTGGAGTGAAATTAGGGAAACTTCTAGGGTATATCATTTCTAGAAGAGGCATTGAAGTAGATCTAGAGAAGGTAAAATCTATTGTAGAAATGCCTCCTCCAGTCAGCATTGGTCAACTAAGAACACTATAGGGAAGATTACAGTCTATCAGGTGTTTCATTGTACAATTGGCAGACAAAATACACCCATTTCAATATTTACTCAAGAAAGGAGTACCATTTGTATGGACACCTAAATGTCTGGAGGCTTTCCAACAGATCAAGGATTATCTACTCACTCCACCTGTCTTAATGCCACCTATAGATGGAAAAATGTTGATACTATACATTTCAGCAACTTAGTCAGTATTAGGAGCTCTTCTCGCACAAAATGATGATCAAGGTCATGAAAGAGAAGTGTACTACATCAGTTGTTCCTTGGTGGGATATGAATTAAATTACAATAACATAGAATGTGCCTGTCTTGCAGTAGTCTTTTCTACTCAAAAAATTTTGCACTATATCCTAAACCGCCAAACAATGTTGGTCGCAAAGATTGATCCACTAAAGTATCTCCTAAGTAAAGCGGCATTAATAGGCCAATTGGCTAAATGGGTTATATACTTAGTGAATATGAAATCCAATATGTGGAGAGGAAAGCTATAAAAGGATAGGTAATTGTAGATCAGTTATCAGATGCACCCATGAAGGCAGACCATCCTTTAGTGGTAGATTTTCCTGATGAATTTATCTTCACAGTTGAAATTATACTTTGACGAGTCACATGCAAATCATGGTTCAGAGCAGGTATCCTATTTGTTACACTTTAGGTCAATACTATTCCTAAATCATTTAGAATTGCTTTCCCCTACACCAACAACATAGTAGAGTATGAAGCCTTAGTGACAGGACTAAGAATGGTAGCCCAGTGGAAGATTAAGAGTCTACATGTTTTTGGTGATTCTCAGCTAGTAATTTGGCAAGTAAATGATGATTATGAAACTAAGGATGAGAAACTTGCCACCTATAAGCACATGGTCGATAGTTTCAAGTAGTACTTTGACGACATTACCTTTCAACAAATACCACGTATTCAGAATAGGGTAGCAGATGCTATGGAAACCATGGGTTCCTTATTGGATATTCCGAGCAACATGCCTAAGTTTGAGTTTTTGGTCGAACAATTCTTGGTCCCTGCCTATGATGTCCCCGATTTTGCGATGGTGTGTATGATTGTTGGTCCTACTCCCCCTTGGTACAAAGACATATTTGACTATCTAAATGACCAACCCTTACCATTAGACCTGTCAAACAACCAATGTAGAACCTTTATCCATAAGTCAACTAAATACACCATCATTGGAGATACCCTATATAGATGTACCTTATATAACACCCTAATGAGATGTCTCGATGTTGAAGAAGCACAAGCAACCTTGTGAGTGGTGCACAAGGGTATATGTAGATCCCATTTGAGTGGTCCTACTTTAGCCCATAAGATTATGAGATTAGGTTATTAAGCTATTCCCATGACCTACATCACTGACACACAAATATCCAAGTTTATCTTAAACTATATCATTTGTTTGTATGGTGTACCCCAATCCATTATCATAGACAATGTCTTCCCATTCAAAAACCAAGAAGTACACCATTTATGTGAAGAGCTCCATATCAAACATCATTTTTCCACTCTGTATTACCCACAAGGTAATGGCCAAGCCGAGGCATCTAATAAAACTATTGTCTGAATCCTAAAAAGACTGTCAATGATGTTGGTCGTGACTAGAACCTACAACTTAATCCTGCCTTATGGGCTTACCGCACAAGCATCTGTACTCCCACCGGTGCCACTCCATACTCCCTAGTGTTCAGATCTAAAGCTATCTTACCTATTGAGGTTGAAATTCCTTCCCTGAGGGTATCCTTGAAAGGTCATATTGACGATGAAGAATACCGTGTATCTAGATTACAAGAGTTAGAATTGTTGGATGAATGAAGACATAAAGCATTAGACCATTTGCAATCATATCAAAATCGTCTTCTTCGTAGCTATAATAGGAAAGTTCTAAATCGACACTTTGACATTGATGACTTGGTTTTAATGGAGAACCCTAAGAATCAAGCTAAACGAGAAAAGCCCGGTAAGTTTGAACCTAATTGGTTAGGGCCCTATATTGTCACATAAGCTTTTGGATTAGGAGCGTACCAACTCTCTACCCCTGAAGGAGAACCACTTTTATCACCAATCAACAACCTTCATTTGAAGAGGTTCTATGTGTGGCTTCTGAGAGTCTTGGTCTTAATCAAGAAAATACAAAAAAATGGAAAAAATAAAAAATTGGTTACCTTGATGAAAACTTGGCAAACAAGCATCTTTGTAACACCAAAAAAATTAAAAAATCAATAAAATAGTAAAGAGAAATAATCCATCCAATTGTGAAAACCACTTCGGTGGTGCTATGGATAAGTACCATGGTGAAAACTTGGCAAATAGGCGCCATGTGTAGTCAAACTCGCTCCTTCATCTATCATCATTCCAATTAGACATTTCACCGTCCCTCATAATAAATGGTTGTCTTATCCATTGCTTGGAATGATTGACATCAAGTCCATTCCTTCACATTCCCCACTCCATCTTGCATGTCTTATTCCTGATTGGGGGAAAATCCTTTTTTCGTGCCATGAGGACCTTGTACATAGCATTACACCATCGAAAAATGTCCTGAAAAAATTCAAAAATAATAGAAAACCTCAAAAAGATGAAAAAATCAAAACATGTCAGAAAATCCCAAAAATAGAGTCAGGTCAGTCATGTTAAGTCAGTCGTAGACATAGTCAAACTATATTGCCTCTGCGACTAGACGTAGGCAAGGCCATCAATCGATGTGCCCCCGAGGCATTAGGTCTATCTATCTAGGTTTCTCACATCTCACACACATTAAAATCATGACTCTTTGTACATTCAAAGTCATTGGTCATGTCGAACTATGAGGTCTCTGTTTGTACAACATAGGAAAGGCTAATCAATCGATGAGCCCCTGAGACCGCACTAGTTTAGTCCAATAGGGTTTATCACATTCATTATCACATATGTTGCATATCATCAACTTAGGTACATATCTTCAATTAGTTATGTTAGTTAAAGTTGGGTCGAACTATGAGGTCTCTACATGTACCACGTAGGCAAGGCTAATCAATCGATGAGCCCCTAAGGCCGCATTAGGTCAGTCCTTTAGGGTATATCATCTCAATTCATACACTATCAACACACACACACTCAAATTAGTCAAGGAATCAAAACAAGTCATGCATCAACAAGGAAAACATCTCAAAGTCATCAAGTCAATATCAAACACATTGTAAGAGTGATCAACTTATGTCTTAAGCAAGATATGTCTTTCTTGTCAATGAACATCGTCAAATTGTCATAGCCTCATGTAGCTTGTCACATCAACATCATTAGGCTCCAATGTCTTATACAGCACATATCTTTCTAAAACCAGGCTTTGTCATGCCTTACATAGATGGTCACCAGGTCGAAACCAGACTCAATGTCTTATGCGATATGTGTCATCCCTCACATTATGCTATGTCAAACATCAAACAGCAAACATTGCACAATCCAACAAGATCAAGTTTTGGCGAATACTTTTATTTGGCTTTATGACTTTATATCTTATTTTATCTTATCTTTCTATCGATTTTTGAATTTTCGGTTACTAGCTTTCTCAAGGATGTCCCTTGAAGGATTTAGGGAAGCGAGGATGTCTCAGGACTCTTTTTCTTTGGCTATTGTCTGTCAACTGGCTTTTAAACTTTGAATTTTGAGTCATGTTACTAGTTTCCTCAGGATGTCCTATCAAGGATTTAGAGGAGCAATGACGTCTCATGACTCGTCTTTTATTTGTTTATTGTCTATGGTTTGTCTCTACAAAAAGGCTGGGGCAATCTTTCCCTTAATATGAGTTAAGACACTCCTTGTCTACGACTATCTATTTTTCATAGGTGGATGACTTTGTACACTATGTTCTATCTCATATCATGGTGTGTACTATCCATTTGTGTTAGTCCCACCCAATGATGATAAAAATGCAAGCTTAGCATATATGGAAAAATATCGAAGATCATATGTCTTTCAAATAACCATTCTTTTTCAATACTAACTTTTTGAATTATTCGAGCTAACATTTCTTCTTTTCAACATCTTCATTATCCTTATCTATTTTCCCCTAGTCTCTTGTCCTTCATATTCCATTCCTCTCATTAATTTCAAGAGCACACTCATGTTCTTCAAACCTACCTATCCTCTTGAGGGGGCATACCACTACCTCCTCATCATTCTCCCTTTCACTGGGGCATATATTTTTTTCAATTTCTTTGACACAGTGCGATAAACAACATTGTATCAAAGAAGGGAAAACTGTAGACACTGAAAATTGGTCTAGGCCTACGAACACCACTTTCGACATAATTTTCTAATGTCCATGGTCATGATTAAATAATGTTTATTATTTAATTACCTTTCTAAACACATATTTCCTCTATTAATTAAATAACCTTTTTATTATTTAATTAATTCATTATGGCCCCTTATTCAACTTTGATTAATTAAATAAATCATATTTATTTAATTATGTCACTAACTAATTAATTCTCCTTTCTTAATTGAATAATTTATTATTTAATTACCCCTTTGTCATATTTCAACTATAATTAAATATTAATTATTTAATTATTCAATTAATCCTTTTCAACAGTCAATTAAATAAATTATTATTATTTATTTAATTAAATCATTTCAATTTCGAATGTTGAATTAAATTAACATTTAATTCATAATTAATTATTTCTGTCACATTATTCTATCATCTAGTTATCTAATTATTCACTCACCATCTGACTCAAGATCTATTTTAAATCCGCTAGTTATCTCCGGATTTGATATCTGATCATCTCTGCGAAAGGACTCTCTGTCACAACAGACAGTTAACTAGTTCTAACTCATAGGCATGAATGTGTTTATTAATTAAATATCTTTATATAATTAATTAATTCATGTGTGCATTCAAATGGATTATTCTTCGAGTTCTAACTTTTTATTTTTCATTCAAAGTCTATTTCTTCTATTTTTGAAGACTGTCAACTGAAGATTAAATTGTTTATTTAATCTTGAACTCGTGTTCTTTCTATTTTCAAACAATCTTGACACAATATTAAGTTATTGTTCTAATTTAATCTTTATCTTGCGGAATTTTCTAACTCATGTTCTAACTGACACATAACTCACATCACATGACATTCATCAATCTCGATCGTTGATCTCTCTTTCGAATCTGAGCCGATCATTCGAAAACCCAAAATCTATAAATTGACCTGTCATTTTCATTATTCCTCCTCTCGAAATCAATACTTTTGAGAAGAACCTATTATCTTCTTTCTTTTGTTGAGACAATACATCTAGGTTATGCTTGCATCAATACTGAAAATCTAAGGGCAAGAATACTGAGACAACAAAATGGAGAAGGACAATCAAGATAATTCGAAGAAGTGGACGCATATTCGGTGAGACTGTTCTAGTTCTAGTATTAATTGTTTTTTTCATTTTTATTCATTCTTAGTTGTTTGATTTAGATTAATATTTGTTAGATTAGATTTAATCATCTATCTATGAAGATTCCCATTTATTATACATTACACTAGCCACCAAACAAGGAAGGAGGGAACAACATCGGGCTATAATAGTAGCCCTCATGTGGTGCAGAGTGAGCACACCATCTACATGGCTCAGAGTGTACTCCTCGGCTACATCCTACATTGCATTGTCACATGACATGGACTAACCAAGTGGCCCACACACTCCTTGGCTGTTCACATGGGATTTGCACCTCGACCCCATCCCACATAGCATCTCAGTGTGGCATGGTCATACACCAACTAGAGAAGGCACATACTGGTTTAATGCCACATGGGAGTGTGTTTGTGGCTCCATGGAAGTAGGAACACACAAAACACACCTCACATAGCGATACTTCATGGAGAAGGCACATGTAGGTACTCATCGTAGCCAGAGGTATACATGGCTAGGACATACCCATATGCTAACCAACCCAAACACTATTAAAAGAAACACATGAGTATCCCTCTACAAGTGTGTGAGGCCCGATTACGCTCATCACACAAGTAGGCTATCATAACACAATCTCATAGTGCAACTTCACATGTCTATGTACATGAAATTGTTTCCTCAAGCCCAACTCACTACCATCAGCCACATGACATCATCACCAACACTATGTCAAAACATCAGTGGGGTGTGGCATCGTACCTGTTGCATCATGTTAGAACATGCACAAATACAGAATCCATCTCAACATGGGTAGCAAACCCCCCTCCACTTGCTAGACCTCAAATATACATAAACATGGGGCACATGGTCCCACTTGGGTTGTTCACATAGGTCTCTCCCACCCGTGACCCTGGCCCCCAAGTGGTGACACATGTCATCTCATAGTTCCAGTTGGGTTCTCCATGCAAGTCCCTCTCACCTGGGACCCCGACCCCCAATTGACAACTCATGTGACATATCATACCTTTCATGTAGATAAGGTAGATGATCATCCAAGAAATACCAATGCTGCTATACTCAAAACTGTGGGGATTAAGCTAGCACATATGGATCAAGTACCCTGATCCATCATAAGGGGAAGTAGTGAGTACATTTCCTCAGGATCGATTGAGCTAAGAATGCTCTATGCCACAATATGCATACACTACACACTTCGCCCAAGGAACTTTGTGGCTACTACTAACCCTTCATGGATTGAGGGACTAGAGAACCAAAATAAAAGAATCTATGAAATTATCTTTTGGCTACTCATATATATAAATTTTTAACCACATGTGGGTTGGCCCTCAATCAGGTAACAAACATACAAGCACACATAATGGTATGGTCAATCCCACACCAAAAAATACAACATATTCCCCATATATGGGTACATAGTACCACCATACCATGGCCACACAAAGCAAGTACGGGGTATTCACAACACTCAACCAATGCACAATTACTGGTTTCTCACATTTACAAGGGATACAATTACATACATAATTCCATAAGTACATTTACTTCCATAACCCATGTGATTCATATCAATACATATATCCATAACCCTTTATCAATTTTTCTTTCACTCTACTCTTTTCCATATATCACATGATGCTAAATATCAATGTCATGGCCACCGTGATCACTTAACCACTCCACTTAACAAATTCATATTCAATTTTATTCATTTGATATATGATTCTATCCTCATAACATATGCATATGTAGGCTAACTTTCCTTCCACACAATGAGAATTTTACATAAGGACCATGCATTTCTAAATGCATCCAAGAATCATTAATACTTTCCCATCAACATTCATGCATCTAGAGTTCAACACATTGTGCACAAGTTTCATATTCACAAAATAACAATAATAACGCTCTATTTAACTCGTACTACATCATAAAATGCAAAAATTAATCACATAAATCAACTTCCAAATGCATTATAACAATCACAAAAGAGAGACAATAATTCATTTATAAGCTACTTACATACTTTTCCTTAGTCTAATCTAACTACCCTTTTTACATGCAGTATATCCTTAACATTATGAAAATTCACTAAATAACATAAGTAACCTAACTGTACAAAATAAAATCTTATCCTAATGCACATTTAGTCAAACAAAAGAAATACACATTCCAACTAGTCAGCTAAATAATTTGAACCCGAACATGCATTCCAAGACTAAATTTGCACTTTTAAAGAACTCGAAGTCATGGGAATAAAACAAGTTCACACAAGAAAAATCAACTAGGACAACATGCTGGGATCATATGGGGACAACAAAGAAAGAGGAATGCAAAAGATATGATTTTATTTTCAAAACAAAACATTAACATTGTTAAAAACTATGATTATCATTAACTAACATTAATCAACATAATGATCAGCTTTCCAATGAACATACAATCTAAAGTTACAAATATCATCCACAATGAAGTAAACCATCGATAACTCATAAAGCAGTAGCGAAAGGTAATAAAAATCATCATTTACATTCTAGTCCTAAGTCCTCCTAGGTTCCCCAATGTTGTTACTAACAACATCTACCACAAGAAAGGGTTACATTTATTTTCCCTTTCAGCCTACTAGACAAGGATAGATAAACATTTAACATTTGTGTACAATAGAAAAATATTTACATAATTACTACATGAAATTAACATCTTATAGTTACTTTTCCAAGACTTGGGTACATCATGATACACTCCTAGATTATCTTAATAAACGATGAGATAACATTTGTTCATTTGTCATCCTATACTAACTCCTACTCCTTACAACACTAACCAAATACCCTTTTTCATTACATTAGAGTACAATGTTACATTCACTCTAAGGTAATTTCGTTAACACCATTATGTAGTGTGACATAGACAAAAGATACATAAATGGTATTGTCCACACATTAATTAGTAACAGCATACCACCACCAATTAATCACATCACACTGCCTTAAGGGATAATGATGATACCCACACAACCATGAAGAATGTAAGAAGAATAATCCAAAAGTGAAGACCAATATGATATGCATCACTACATATTTCCTTAACATAGTTTTCTATTACTCGATAGGATACATCATCAATCCTTTATAACATGCACCAATAAGAATTATGGCTAATACAATCCTCATAAAGAATATACCTATAGAAATTAACCATTTACTCATTCCAATTATTACTTTTCCCATAAATGCTTATCCTAATACATAAGAATGAAACATCCCTTAAGAAGCATATCTTATAAAGCGTACATTCCATTTAAGATTTACAATCTAAAGTTCATTCCTTAACCAGCTCAAGTTCCTAAGAATAACATTCATTCAGATGAGAAGATATAGATACTGTAACTTAGGGAAAATATCAGGTTAGCATCATAAAGCATAAACAACTAAAACCCAAGTTAAGCAATGAAGAATAATGGAGTTAAAAAGTATGGAAACAAAGAACAATGTTACCAAATGTCTTCAACCTCCATGAATCACCTTCATTACACCTCCATTTTCTGCAAGTAGATAATTGACCTCATATTTTTGATGAGCAACTATGACTATGACAAGACCTAAGCAAATATTGAAGGATTCTAATAGTGTCTCAATGTGCTCAACAAATGCAAGCCTAGAGTATGCAAAAAATGTTATGATAGCATGAAGTGAAAAGCTAAGAGATATGAGACGTAGATGCCAAAATGAGGTGAAAATTGTCCTTTTATAGAAAAACCAATTTTGGATGAATGGTCAAGATTGAAATTTGACAAATGCCCTAAGATAAAAGGTTGAAATTAAATGTGACAACCTACAATTAGGGTTAGGGAAACATTAGGGTAAATTTGAAATGAAAGGCTGAGATTTTATTTTAGAAAAATCAAATCAATGGATAAGAATGCTTGTGACAAGAAGATATGTCACAAAAAAAGAGGAAATTGGAGAATTAAAATAGAAATTTAAAATTAATTCCCTTAAGAGGTTGAGTTGACCTTTTAAATTAAAAATTAATTTCATTCAAAAGTGGTGGGGCCATGTGACAGTAAATAATGATTTTCAATTTTTTACTTGGTGGGAATTTAGAAAATGGATAATTTTAAATGAATGTCTTTATTTAATATTAGAAAAAGACAAAGTGGGTAATAATTAAATAAAGTAAGGAATTTATTTAATTATAAGAAGACATCATAAATTAATGACATATTTAAATAAATAAATAAAGTTTATTTATTTAAATAATCAAGAGGAAATAATGAACAAAGGATAATTAACTAAATTTAAGAATTTATTTAATTATGGAGAGAGATAAGAGATTGGCGACATATTTAAATAAATAAATAAAATTTGTTTATTTAAATAGTCACGAGGAATAAAAGAAATGAATTAATTAAATAATTATAAATTATTTAATTAATAGTTGAATTTGGACTATAAGACATAATTAAATATTTTAATTATGTTTAAGAAGAAATGTGGAGAAAATAAAGCTTGTAGGCCTAGGTCAATTTTATGTGTATATTTTGCCCCTCTTTGTCATAATGTAGTTTATCGCATTGTGAAAAAGAAAAAAATTCAACAATATGCCCTAGTGTGAAAGTGAGGAGAGGAAGGATGACAAGGAGGTAGTGGTATGCCCCCTCGAGAGAATAGGCGAGTTCTGAGAACACGAGTGTGCTCTTGAAATGGATGAAGGAATAGAAGAAATGTTAGCGTGGAAGATAGGGATGTGAGTAGGGAGAAGGAAACCTTCAATATTTGCCAAAGTACTAATGGGTGTTTCTCTAATCATCATTGGGTGGTAAAATGACATAATTGGAAAAAAAACACCAGGGTATGACATAGACCAAGGTGTGCAAGGTCATCCACTTTCAAAACAAATAGTCGCAGGCAAGGAATGTCCTAGCCCATACTAAAGGCCAAGTTGCCCCAGTCTTTTTTCCAAGACAATCCACAAATAGAAGTCAAAGAAAAATAGCCACGATACATCCTTTCTCCTCTAAATCCTTCATGGGACATCCTTGAGAGAGCTCGTAACATGACTTAAAGATAAAGCCAATAGAAAAGATAAAACAAAACAAGCCACAATGTCAACAACCAGTAAGAGTGTTTGCCAAGGTTTGATTTGTTTAAGGGTTATGCAATTGACTAGATGATAATGTCTAGTTTTAGGAAGGACACATCCTATATAAGACATAATTTGATTGGTTGACGGTTCAATTATTTGACTGTTTTGACAATTTTGACAATTTGTTCAATTTGCCTGAGTGGCGTTGTTGACTTGTTGTCCTATTGAGGTGTGACTTGTCTGATGTTTTGATGACTATTTGTGTGTTTGATGACAATGTTCTAATTATTTTACTGAAGTGATGAATCCTAATGAACCAACCTAATGCCTCAGAGGCACATCGATAGATGGCCTTGCCTATGTTGAGTCGCAGAGGCAACATAGTTTGATGATGACATGGACTTAGTGACATGACTAACTTGACTCTATTTTGGGGGTTTTGAAAATTATTTGGATGTTTTTGGGTTTTGAAATGTTTCAATTTTTTTGGATTTTGAAGTTTAATAATTTTTTGGATTTTGAAATTTTATATTTTTTTGGATTTTTTAAGGACATTTTATGAGGATCGTGAAAAATGCATGTGAATGATGCCTACAAGAAAGCGAGCACGTATGCACAAGAATCCTAGGACAACCATGATCTTGCCTCTAGTCAACCTGAATACCAATTGGTAGGTGATGATGATGATGATGACATTGTTTGATGTGTGAAGGACACATCCCAAAACAATGCGAAGATGACTATTATGTGACTAAAGGATCAAGGTTTGCAACAAGGCTAGGAACAAAGCGAAGGATTTTTTTGGATGATGCGCTAGGTTGCATAGCAAGATTGTATGGATTAGACTCATTTCATTTGGAATGACTTCATTAGGACTAGATGGGATGATAGAGGATATTTAGACCATTGACAAGGGAAACCAGGATAGGTGATAGGTATAAAAGGAAGATGGATGGATTTGGTAAAATATGAGGATTATTGGCTAGAAGAATTCTCATATGGTCTCCAAATACAATGTCACAAAGGGATAATGAGGTTATGAAGGTAATGATATTTCATGAATAGGGTATGGTCAAAGGATACACATGTCAAAAGTTTTCCCAAAGCATGATTTAATTTTGTACCTTAATCCTTATCAAGATCAAAGTAGGTGTGAAAATGGATGGGAATGATAGGGCTTAGATGGATAGATGGAAATGTCATAATAAAAGTCATGCAAAGGGTGTGGGAGATGAGACAACTTTTGCCCGAGTGTAGTGGTCCTCATAGATAATTGATTTTACACATGATGCTTGTTTGCTAGGTTTCCATCATAGTACTTTTCCAAAGTGTCATAAGAATGGTTTCCACTATTGGACAAAAAATTTCTCTTTACTATTTTTTGGATTTTTTTGATTTTTTTGGTGTCACCAGGATGCCTATTTTCCAAGTTTTCATCCAGGTGATGATTTTTTTTTTTTTTTTGCATTTTATGGATAGCCTTGATGTTTAGATGATCACTGATTGTGTTGAATCCATTGATGGTGCTGATGTAGAGATTGGTGCCATGACATGCCAATAATGACCTTTATGAAGTAGTTGCCTTGTCAGGATCATAACGCTTGCATACAATTGATTGATCTATAATTGTGATCCTTTTTGATACTAGAGTTGGCCTTATCAGAATACACACATCGCAATAGAGTTTCATGAGAGTCCTTATGATAAAGAGTTGCTACCAAGATGCAAAAAATTTGTGACATGGTATTTTTGGACTTTAAGGAAGATGCAAGATTATGACGGATGATAGATGTGGAAGGATTGTTTGGAAGTTTGGATGTAGCAATTTTTATTCACCAAACTTTGGGTGGTGGATGGTGGATTTTTGAGTTATGATCAAAATAGTGTTTGGAACCAACACTTTTAGATGTCTTGCTTGATGACCATTTTGAAGGAGGTGGACATTTATTATTGTATAAACATTAAAATAGTCTAGAGAAAAATTAAATAAATACTAGTTATTTAATTAATGAATCTTAATTCTTCTACTGGTATAAATAAATTGGTAAATTTATTTTTATAGTTCACACCTTTAATTATTCTATTGTAAAATCATCTTCCCTCTCGAATTAATATTTTTTTATTTGATTATTCCCCTTCCTTAATTAAATTTGAATTTTTAATTCAAATTTGTCACATTCTCCAAATCACCCTCCACATCATCACATGTCACATGATTTCTTTTATTTCTAATTTTCAAATTAGGACTATTCATCCAACCTCCTAACCTCCTTGGGGACACATGGCTCCTCCTTCCAAGTGATTCTCTTTAACACTTGGATGATTTTCCCTTCCAAATGGAGCAGCCTCCATGATTTCCTCCAACCTCTTTGTGCTCCACCGTTGATCTCTCAGGATCATGATCTCGACCCTCCATCTTTGCCACCTCATCCAAGAATTGGAAAATTCTATAAATAGGAGACCATTCTACAACTTTTCAACAAGGATTTGATTATAAACTTATGCTGCATAAATTATCTTAGCAATTGAGAGTAATTGAGAGCATTTTAGAGTTGCATAGCATTTAGCATTGTTATCATAGCAATTTTACTTTGTAGAATTTCATTGTTTCATTAGTTTTTATTGTGTTTATCATAGAATTGCATTTAGATTTGCATTACATCAATAGCAATAATCTTAGCATCATTTACATAGCAATAATTTCATCCATCATTTAGTCTTTTATATATCAAAACTACAAAAACATGTTAATGTAGGCATTTAGCTTTTCATTTCATAAATCTTCTCATCTCTTAGGTTGTCATCTCGTGAATTCATATGCAACATACAAATATGAGAGCATGAATTTGAGGATCCTTAAGATTACAGAACAATGAGACGATTTGAAAGGATAGCCATAGCAACTTAGTTTGTTATTTTGATTCCTTTTATACAATATGTTTCATTGGTGTGTGTATGTTTTTACTTTGGTAATCTCTACTCCACTTTATTTGCACAAATAAATTGGTGCCCACCAACAGACCCTATCCCCTTTCATTAACGTTTTCTAGAAAAGTGTGTTTTACAGGTTTGGATGTGAAACATTTTAGCATGACTATGAGTTCTTTCATCGCATACAAAAACTCCTCTAGCACATCCAAGCACTATTATGGTGCATAGCCTTTCTTCCAACATATTCGTACCATTTTTCGGTGCACATAGGGAGTATTTTAGTGCATTCATAATTTCTTTTAGCACATATATGGACTGTTCTGGGACATTCATGGGTTTTTATGGCTCATATGTGTAGTATTTTAGCATATTGATTCTATTTTATGACGCATCTATTTCATTTTACATAAATTTATAATTTTGAGAATTAATCACTATTTCTCTATTGTGCAGGTATTTCAAATGTTGTCAGAGACCTTGTTGAAACTAGAGAAATATTGTCAAATACTTCCAATCTGAAAATACTAACATTTGATTGCAGGGATTTATGGTTCTTTCTTTTGATTAAGTTAGGAACATAGCTTAATTAGGGGAAAATGAACACCATGTCTGTTGTGATTATTGAATTGTAGGAATATGCTCTCCCCTTAACTAGGTGATCAAAAATACATACCCATTCTTTTTCTTTTTTCAATTTAATCCTTAGAGGGCTTGCCTTGGTGGGACAAGAGGTAATCACCCCAAGGGAATGACCCAACCGATAACACGCTAAATCCAAGCGACTTCCACCCGGGATATAAGTGTGGGTACTTGAGGAAAGTTCAAGTATCATGAGGATTTTTCTGACAAGAAGGGAAACAATGATCTCTTGCCATATGGATGATCCCCCATGAATGGAATACCTATACTAGAACCCTTTTGTTGTAGTATGCCAAAATCCCTTTTCTATTTGTTGGTGCAAGAGGTATAACCTTCAAATCCATCCCATTCTTGTGGATTTTGGTAGAAATGATAATTCCATCATGGGAGATTCATGAGGACTGAGGCTTGGCTGAATCAAGAAGTGAGTGCAATGTAAGGGGGAGCCAGTGTCATCAAGCCTCTATTCATTCACCAAAAGTAAGCACAACTAGACTAAAAATCCAAGTGGGAATCCAGTAAATACTGTCCTTCATATCCTTAGGGATTGTACTTGCTTGATTTGTTTCACGTGCATGTTTTGAAATAAATTTTTGCACAAAAATCACATATTGGGATATACAACCACTAATTCAGAAGAACATCCAAACAAACAATCGATTCCCTGCTAGAAAACTAAAAAAAATTCATCAAACTGTCAAAAATACAGAACCATTTTCCTAATCAGTGCATCCATTGACTATTCTGGCACATACCTTAAATATTTCAGCACACATTAACTTTTCTAGTGCATATATCCTCTATTTTAGTGCATCTATGCTATTTTGTAACACACACATTTCATATTTTGGTGCATTTATTACCGATTTTAGTGCATACATCCCTTGTTTTAGCATATTTGTGTCATTCTGTAATGCATACTAGCCATCATTTAGTGCATCCAAGTCATTCCTTAGCTCATCTATGCATTGTTCTAGCGCATTCATAAAATTATCAAAACTAGAGAGCTAAATTCCCTGTTTGTTCAAATTTTAAACTCATAGTTCAGGATCCTCTTCAAAACAGAATCATTTCCTAGTCACACCAGAGTCTCAAGCTTGTTGAAACTAGCATTTTCAAGTGAAAATATTTTTCCTAAACTTTGATCAAACATCTAAAAGTGCCTCATCATCACATCTATCTTTAGTTAGCAACTAAGTTTCACCATCAGGATTCATCATCCTTTATCAAGATTTGTCATCCTTTAATCCTGAAAGAATGTTGTGTAATCAAATTTGTTTTATCCCTTTGGAACTCCCCAATAATAAAAGATTAGGACATTTCCATCACTTGTATGCCAATTCAAATAGGATCAGAAAGACATAAACTCAAGGAGAAAGAACTTGAAACCCAAAACAACATGGCTAAAAGAGAAGAGAATCCTTTTTTCAAAATTCATCGAGATGAGGTAGAAGAAATAATGGATGAAGCCATAGAAAAAGGACAACAAGATCCCAATTTCCATAAGTTCATGGAGAGGATCTTTGAAAAGGAGGGTGAAAAATACCTTTTGATGCTAGCAAACAAAGGGGTCAAACTATCTGAGGTTTTTGATATCACCAAATTAAAAAGAACTCCTAAGAAGACATAAACAAAAACACAAACTGAAACAAGAAATGAAGCAAGAACCAATGACCCATAGATGCTTTAACACAATAGATACAAACCCTTCAACAACAAATGCAAAACATGCAAACTAGAGTCACAAAAAGATACTCAATACAAGACATATGTTCGTACCCTTTTGATCAAAGTGTAAACATGATTCCATTTCCCAAGCATTGTGAATTCCCTTAATATGACAAATACAATGGTAAAATGGACCCTATAGATCACATAAGGGAATTTCGAATGATGAGCCTAAAATTTTCACATGAGGAAATTTACATGATGAGATTATTCTCATGAAGCTTGGGAGGACAATGTATGCAATGGTTATCGCAATTACCACCAAGGATCAAGTCCTTTGAAGAATTGGTCAACAAATTTATCACCCAATAATCTTATAACATTCAACATGAGATTACAATGAAGGACCTTTTCAATGTGAAATAAAAAAAGGGAGAATCATTTCTTGTATTCTTACAAAGGTGGAGAAGATTATTTGCAAGGTATCCTTGTGCTATACTAGAAAATGAAAAGAGGGAGGTGTTCATTGATAATTTAAATGGTGATATGAGCTATAGGCTTGAATTACAATGTCCACCAAAATTTGAGAAACTAATTGAAAATGGAATCAAAATCAAAGAAGCTTTGTTCAAGAGAGGAGTCTTGAAAATTTACAATGAAAACAATTCAGCTAACTCCTCCAATAACTATAACAACAATGATAAACCAAAGTTTTGGAAAAAATACAAGAATACTAATAATGAAGCTTCAACTAAAAAACATAATGCCAAACCAGTCTTCAATTTGTCAGGAAGCACCTCCAATACTAATCAAAAGACCACCCAAAATACCAACCAAAGCAACAACCAAAATACCAACCACGGCAATAGTCAAAACAATCAAAACAACACAACCTCTAGAACCCTACCATACCAAACATCGAACAGCTGCAAGAAGTTCATACCTTTAGGTCAATCATATGAATCTTCATTGAGGTAACTTCTTCTAGAAAATCTTATCACTCTACTTGACACTCGAGGCTTTGAACCAAAAGTGAAATCGTCGTGGTGGAATGAGGCCCACGATTGTGAATTTCATCGATGCAAAGGTCATCTAGCCAATAGTTGTATGCAATTAAAACAAAAGATACAAGACTTGATAGACCAAAAGATCATACAAATAGAAGGACCCCAAACTAACAACGAGCACAGTGTATTCAAGAATCCCTTACCAAATTATGAGAAAGGCAAATCCTCTACTACAAATGACAAAGGAAATAATGTAAATTATGTTCATGACACTATCATTCTCCATATTTCAGCTATGAAAGATAAAATTAATGACAATGAAATCAATGAGGAGCAAGACATAGTTGCAGCCAACAACCAAATCAATGATACCCAAATTGAACATGGACAAGACACCACCCCAACTGAAAATCAAATCAATAACACCACCATCACATTAAAACAAGTCCATGACATCAAAAAAGACACGTCTACAACCGAAAATCAAATCAACATCATTAACATTAAAGGAAAACAAGACCACACACCTGTCAATGCTACCACAAGGGCACAATCCAAATACATTTTAAAAGGGAGCACATCCAAACCATTCACTACCCCATCACATCAATTTAACATTGTTGATCAACTTCAAAATATTTCGGCACAAATATCTATATTGGAGCTCCTCAAGATTTACCCTAATCATAAGGAAATTTTGGAAAAGGCCCTAGGGGATACAACCGTACCAATGGATTTGCAAGTCTATACCTTCCAAGCCATGGTGGGTCATTTGGTTGTACCTAATTGTCTATCCTTTTTAGAAAATGATGACGTATCCATCACTCATACTCATAATGCAGTGCTTCACATTGAAGTCTTAATACATAAAAGTGGATTCAAGCATGTCCTAATAGATGGAGGAGTCAGTCTCAATATATGTACTTTGAAACTTGTATGTGCACTGGGTTTTTCTGAGAATGCAATAGATTCAAGAAAAAGGATCACCATCAAGGCCTATGATGACAAGGAAAGATCTTCACATGGATTAATTGTGTTGCCAATTCAAGTGGGGCTGATCCAAAAAGATGTAATATGTCAATTCCTTGATAAAGACTTGACATACAATATACTCTTGGATCATCCTTGGATCCATGAGATGCAAGCAGTTCCCTCAACTTACCATCAATGTCTGAAGCTCCCTTGCAATGGGAAAGAGATCACCATTCTGGCTGATTCCAATAGTCCTCAGTATTGCAACACCCTCAATTTAGTCCAGGATTTATTTGTGCCCCATAATAGAGAAGCTCTTTCCTCCCCATCTACCACCTCGGGTGATTCAATCCAATCAAATCCCTTGTCAAAATTGATCACCACATCCCTAAATAAGGAAAGTCAACCCAACTCCTCATCTAAACAGCTTGAGAAAAGGGAAGAAGCTACCCCTTTCACATCCACCAATCATGAGGCCCAACTAAATGCTTTGTCTAAACAATCTAAGAAAAAGGTCCAAGTCAAAGATAAAGGCATGGGTGCATATTCTATTGAGAAATCCCTATGTCTCTCACAATTCTCTTCCCAAAATTCTTATGGTCAACCATCAACCTTAACCCAATAGTCCTCACAACCCATCACACTCTTTGATGGTAGATTCATAAAAGAAAGAACTCAAGCTAAAGAATCTGATGACAAATATGTTTTAAACTGGCTCTACAAGGATGAAACTGAATCTCAAGCAGCAAGAACTAATGTACAAACACCACAATATGAAAAGGGTTTTCAATCTTAGAGAAAATGAGATACAAAGGATAGGGACCTATCGAAAAGAGAAAATAAGGAATCATGGAATCCATTCAACCCATCTTAATCAATCCAAAAGACAAGATGAGAATAGGATACAAAGAGGAAACAAAAGAAGAAGCCACCAAAAAGGTTGTTTAATGAATCCTACAACTGCAAGCTAGTGATGCCTATGAAATTGACTCAAATCAATATGAGTGGGATTTGTTATCTAAAGAGTCTTGTCAGGATAAAGGGATTGATGTGATACAAAATTATGCCCCTCAACATGAGGAGGGACAAAGTTCGGGGTTAAGACTGCTTGAATTTGGATCACAACTTATCGATGGCTCAAGTGAAGACGATCAGACTCCGAGTGAGATAGATCATTCAGATTAGAGTTACATCATAGACCTCGACCTCACTATAGGATTACTTGAAAATATCACCATCAATACCCTCACTACCTCCGACTTAAACCAATTTGACGGCTCCCTACCCATAGTGCATCCTGAACTTATCGATTGGGACCAAACTGAACCCCTTAACATCCCCATCTTTTAAAATGATGATACCATCATCAAATTCCTTTGTGCTAACAACCCTAAAACTTGTTCCACCATTGAATCTTAGAACAAAGCTTCTAGTCATTGGAGTGTCAAATCTCTCAGCTACAAAATGAGTAAAATAAAAGAAAGATCTGATGGTGAAAACCATTCTATGGCAGTATTAGATCAAGAAAGAGTAAAAATAAAGAGCGCATCTGATGGTGAAAACCTCTCTTAGGCACCAAAGGATGGGAAATTTGACACTCTCCTAGAGCACTTCCAAGAGAGATCCAAATTTTTGATCAAGCCATTGTAGTCCATCAATATTGGCGAAGCAGATACAGTAAAAATTCTCCATCTAGCAGAATCCTTGACTAAACAAGAAAAACCAAGCATTACCAAATTATTTGAAGAAATGAAAGTTAACTTCGCTTGGTATTATGTGGATATACCTAGGATTGATCTTGAACTAATCATGCACCATTTTTCTTTGCCCTCTGGAGTAAAACCAGTAAAGAAAAAATTAAGAAAGATACACCCTCACATCACCTTACTAGTCAAAGTAGAATTGAAAAAATTGTTGGATGTAGGATTCATTAGACCCATTGACTATGACGAGTGGATTTCTAACATTGTACCAGTATCTAAACTAGATGGTAGCATTAGGATTTGCACGAAATTTAGAGATTGGAATAAGGCTTGTCCAAAAGATTATTTTCCATTGCCAAACATTGATATCATAGTGGATCTAATAATAGGAAATGCAATTTTTTCGCTCATGGATTGTTTCTCAAGATACAACCAAACAAAAATTACACTAGAGGATCAAGATAAAACAACTTTTACCTATCTGTGGGGTACTTTTTGCTAGAATGTCATGCCTTTTGGGTTGAAGAATGTTGGAGCCACCTATCAACATGAAATGACCACCATTTTTCATGATATGATGCATACTTTCATGGAAGACTACATGGATGACTTACTGGTTAAATATTTTACTAGGGTAGGACACTTGGAGATCCTAGAAATTTTTTTCACCCGCCTAGAGAAATTCAATGTTATATTAAATTTAAAGAAATGTGTGTTTGGTGTGACATCTGCAAAGTTTTTGGGATATATAGTTTTAGAAAAGGGAATTGAGGTGGATCCCACAAGGTCAAAGCCATCATGGAAATGCTGCCACCAAATAACATCAGTAAATTGAGATCTCTTCAAGGAAGATTTTAATCCATCAAGAGGTTCATCTCACAGCTAGCAGACAAAACTCATCCATTCACTCACTTGCTCCACAAGAATGTCAATTTCAAATGGGATGAGAAATGTGAAGCATCCTTAAATCAATTGAAGTAATACTTGATGTCACCACCCATCCTAGTGCCACCCACTAAAGGGAAACCACTTCTTCTTTATATCACAACAACCAAGGTATCCTTGGGTGCACTATTAGCATAGGAAGATTCTGTAGGAAAGGAAAGAGAAATTTATTACATCAAAAAAACATTAAATGGTTATAAAATAAATTATTCCCTCATTGAGAAAGCTTGTCTAGCAGTGGTATTTGCTACTCAATAGCTTCAACATTAAATGCTAACTCACACTATCAAGCTCATAGTGAAAATTGATCCCTTGAAATATCTGCTTAGCAAGGCAAACCTCATAGGAGGACCACATAAATGGGTGATGATACTGAGTGAGTTTGACATTCAGTATGTGGATCGTAAAGAAATCAAAGGACGAGTGATAATTGATCAGTTAGTAGAAGCACCCCTACAAGATGACCATCCGATGCATATTGATTTCCTGAACGAAGATGTATTTACTGTCACTCCACAATAATGGATATATTTTGATGGATCATATACACAACATGGGTCAGGTGTTGGGATCCTATTTGTTACTCCTTAGAGACATACAATTCCAAAATCCTAC
The DNA here is from genome assembly GCA_007115665.2 of Sequoiadendron giganteum. Lineage (NCBI taxonomy): Eukaryota > Viridiplantae > Streptophyta > Pinopsida > Cupressales > Cupressaceae > Sequoiadendron > Sequoiadendron giganteum. The sequence goes on along the minus strand of CM021100.1, from coordinate 820,001,595 downwards.
CAGTTGATGTTTCCCTATACCAACAACAAAGCAAAATATGAAGCCCTCATCATTGACATCAAATTGGTAGTCGAGTGGAAGATCAGAGAGCTGCAAGTCTATAGTGATTCCCAATTGATCATTAACCAAGTGAATAATGATTATCAAACCAAGGATGATAAATTAATTTCATACAAGAGAATGATTGATGATTTCGAAAAGTATTCTGTTGAGATTAAATTTGAACAGATTCCAAGGGTAGATAATAAATCAGCCAATGCCATGGAAACAATTGCTTCTCTCTTACAGATCCCAAAAAATCAAAGCCGATATGAGTTTATGGTGGAACGAGTGTTTAACCCTGCCTATGACAACCTAGAATCCCAAGTTATATGCCACCTAATTGACCCTGAATCCTCTACCTATGGAAAGATCTATGCCTATTTGAAAGATAATACCCTTCCACCTGATCTTTCTCGAAATCAGAAGCATAACCTTATTCATCAATCTGCATGCCATACCTTGATAGTTGATGTACTTTACCGAGGAGTTCTTGATGGTACTCTCCTTCATTGTCTTGAACGCGATGAATCTAACTCGGCTTTACATGAGGTCCATGTCAATATCTATGGAACTCATTCAAGTGGACTTACCCTTGCTAAGAAACTCCTACATTTGGGGTATTACTGGCCGACTATGGAGAAGGAATCTTACCAATTGGTCAAGAAATGTGAAAAATGTGAAATCCATGGTAATCTTATCCATGCTCCAACCCATGAGTTACAACCATTTGCCTCAACATCACCCTTTTGTCAGTGGGGATTGGATCTTGTATGAAAAATTCATCCATCATCATCTAATCAACACAAGTTTATCATCACAACCACATAATATTTCGCAAAGTGGGTTGAAGTTGTCCCTCTAATCAACAACATTGGGAAGTAGATTGCCTCATTCATCCTAAACTACATCATTTGCTAATATGGTATTCCTCAATCCATTGTCATGGATAATGACAGGCCTTTTAAAAATTGGGACATGCAAGAACTTTTTCATAGATTCCATATTCAACATCGATTCTCCACGCCTTATTATCCTCAAGGAAATGGTCAAGCGGAAGCAACAAACAAGACTATCTTTAAAATTCTTAAGAAAGTTGTCATTGGCTGGAAAGGATTGGCATATTTAGCTAAATCCTTATTTGTGGGTGTATCGAACAAGTGTATGCACCCCAACAAGTGCCACACTATATTCCCTTGTATATGGAGCAGAATCCATTCTACCTATTGAGGTCGAGATATCTTCACTTCAGGTGTCTCTGAAGGGAATCATATCAAAAGAGGACTAGAGAATTTCTAGGCTTTAGGAGTTGGAGCTATTGGATGAATGTCATCAGCTTGTAGTGGATCACCTTAAAGTGTATCAGTAGAGAATGTCTGGGAGCTACAATGACAAGGTTAAACCAATGACATTTCAGGTAGGTGACCTAGTACTGAAAGAAAATCCCCGTAATCAGGAGGATCGAGAAAAGAAAGGAAAATTTAAGCCAAATTGGTTAGGCCCTTTTCATATTGTATCAGTCTTTGGATTGGGGGCATATCAGTTGTCCACACCAAAAGGGGATCTATTTGAGGAATTGATGAACAACCTTCATCTAAATAATTTCTACACATAATGCATCCAGTGCATGCTTAAAAGTCTTGAAACAATTATAAAAATCAGAAAAATTCCTAAAGAAATACAAAAAAAAAACTGAAAAAGTCCTGAAAAAATCATAAAAATAAAAAAAAGTCATGAAAAAATCATAAAAAATAGAAAAAGTCCTGAAAAAATCATAAAAATAAGAAACATTCTTGAAAAAATCATAAAAAATTAGAAAATGTCCTGAGAAAAATGGTTACCCTAGTGACAGCAAAATCAAAAATCAAAAAAATACAAAAAAATCAAAAAAGAAAAAATACAAAAAAAGTTAAAAATTAAAAAAAAATCATTACCTTGGTGAAAACCTGGCAAACAGGCATATTGGTAATAGCAAAAAAATCATAAAATTTGAAAAAGTGCAATAAAAGGAAGTAGTGAAAACATGGTAAACAGATGCTATTTGTGATGAATTGGTTTCTCCATCTATTTGGAAATGTGGGTTGAGCATCCACTTTTTCCATCATTATGTATACATGCCTATCATAAAATAAACTCCATATCCATATCTGTCTGCTACGGTCATGTCCCACCTTGGCTTGGTTTTCATTGTGCATATCCGTTATAATTGGTTTGTTTCTCACTAGGGGAAAAATCTTGAACTCACTAGGGGAAAATAAACATTGAGATTAAACCAATAGGAAACAAACAAGCAACAACAAGACAACTTGGCACAAACAAAAATCACACTGAACATCAATCACAATCAATCAAACAAATCAACCATCTGACTCAACATCAAGAAAAACAAATCAAATCTCACTGGATGATCATCTTCTGAATCATGGTTTAATCACATTAGCATGTATGTTCAGATGTTATATCTCGATTGTTGCTATCATTTCTTTGGAGTACCTCAATGATGTTCTAAACTAGAGGAAATAGGAAGGAGGGTGATATTTTTCTTTGTCTATTGTTTGTGAGTCAATCATTACTACTATGAAAATTATCGTGGGACATTCTCTACAAAGTATCATTGATGACATTCCGAATTTGCATGGGAAAACGATTAACTCTTGTCTGCTTATGCAAGTGATGCTCAGGTCATCTCGGTCCAATTATACCTAGATGCTTGTGTTATCTTGCACTATAAAAACTCAACGAAAGTTGTATGAAAGCAATACTCAGGTCATCATGGTCTAGTTATACCATCGATTGTACTAACTTTCAACATTTTAAAAAGGCTCAATGATGATACCAAGCACAATGAATCAGATGGAAACATTGCATAGTTAGGTTTGCATGGCTAAGATAGAATTACATTCATATTAGTTCTTCATTTTCATTATAGATTTTTCCAAGGCAGACAACTTTCAACATGATGTTATCTCTCATTAAAGGATTGAGTGCACTTGACATAATAAAATAATCATTTATTTACATTATCATTCCCATATCATATCATTAGAAATGCATTATCATGCATACATTCATATATCCATCATAATAGTTGCATTATAAATTCAATAAACAAAGCATCATTCATCCATCCGTGTATCTATCACATATTTTCACTGCATTGCATAAATATAAAAAATAAAGCATTTTCATAATCCATACATCCATACATATCATACCTCTATCCATACATTTAATCATATGATTAGATAAAAAATAAAAAATAGAGCATCATCCATAATAACATCTTCATTCACAATCCATATCACACATCAATATCATAATAAATTCATTCTTTCATTCACACATAGACCATCCATATATTCACCATGATAATTTCCATAATAAAATCGTAATCCATGCATCATCATAATCCATTCACATACTCATTCATGCATTTAGGGCATATCTTTGCAGAAAAAAAACCTAAAAGAAAGCATTATCCTCATATATCCATACATTTGCATTCATCATACATCCATGCATTATCATATATCCCTACATTTTTATTTACCATATCCAAAATAAATTTATTCATTTATCATGCATTAGAAATCATAAATCATTCATATCCACGCATAAAATCATATATTTGTATTCCATATAATAAACCATTTCACATTCATTCATCTGTCCATATCATCGATATATACATATGAAAAATACAAAAATACAATGCATACCATATCATTTGCATGACTGCATCCATCTCATACATCATAATAAAAGAATCATCCATCAACACATAGAATCATACATCATCATCTCATTAATGCATCCATACATTAAACATGTCATAATCATATAAAACATCACATGACATATATACACATAAAATTAAATGCATCCATAAAACATCCATCATAAAAAGCATATAAACATCATGTAGATCAATCATCATAACTGCATATAATATAAATCTCATAATAACAATGTCAAGTGTACAAGGATGTCCAACAATATTTGGAGATACATTATCAAAAATGGGGAAGTATATCATAATATCATAAAGTATCTGAATCAGTGTATATACAATGTCTCAACAAATACATCAAAGCTGATCAAATGAAAACACTATGAGGTGCTACCCAAGATGTTGATGGTCTCGCTACACTTGCGCCACCTACCCCTCCAACACCTACACCTCCTACACCAAATGGCCCTACCCTTGGAGCTCTACCTTGTGGTCCCCCTAAAAGTGGCTGAGTAACACCCCTACTGGTAGTATGAGAGTGGCTGCATGCTAACCTGGACTCTGCATAACTCACTCGATGCTCTGTAGGCATTACATCATAATATCGGCCCCTATAGTACTCGGCCTCTTGAGTGACCTAGGTAACCTCTCTCATCATGTCACCGATAGTGGTCCCTTCTGCTAATCTCTGCAATCTATCTGCTAGGGGCACTACTTGCTCTCCCTATCATTTGGATATATTCTTCTCTATTGTCAAAGTGGAAATTTGGGCCTATCCCTATCCCTATTCCTACAGCTGTGTCTAGGCCTGAGCTAGATGGCCCTGTAGTGTTTGTACCTGCCCCTGTAATGTAGAAGCCTACCCCTGGGCCTGAGCCAGCTCTGCCTACAATTTATGCACCTATGTCTACAAGGCAACAATCTGTGTCTGTTGTTGCTCTGAGGGCACCCCAATCTGTACATGATGTTGTGTTGTAGCCACTAAGGACCTCCTACACCAAGGTATCATGGTATCCCTCACATTGATCGCTGCTCCTCCCCACCATCTCCACCTCCTCCACCCCCACCATTATCTCCTCCATCCCCACCTGTAGCTCTCTCCTCCTCATCTCCATCACCCATCCCTCTCCTCCATCTAGGTGCCCTCTCCTCATCATCATCCAAGGCTGGCACTAGCTCATCAGCGACAGAGATCCTAAGAAAAGGATGTGTGATGAAGTACTTAGCATAATCCTCTGACATCACAACCTTTGTAATCTCTAGATGATAGGCCCACATCACAAGTTGTAACCCATAATACTCTTGACAAGCTACATCATATGACAAAAGGGGCCCCCACTCTGGTATATCTTGGTGCCTCTAAGCATATGTGGCCACTCCCTGGGGCATTCCCTGCACTCTGTCATACTATCGGTGCACCCGACCTAGAATAAATCTCTCGATAATAAACCGTGTCCACCCAATCAAAAACTTGGTTGTGCACACATATGGAATCTCCAATTGATCCTCTGCCCACTATTCATAGTCTAGGTAGGGCTTCCATTTCATAGTATCAAGGTCATCCAACACTCATCTCCAGTACTCTAATTTTCCCAGCTTATGCTTGATAATGGGGCCTCTATATCCATATACATATGGCCTACCAATTGGGTGAAACTTTTTTGCAACTAGTCGGGTAATAGCAATGTGCTCCCATGCCCAGATCTATAATAATGTGATCCCCATTTTGATGTTTGTATCAGATAAATTTTCCCCCAATATCAAGGAGGTGCCACTATCATCATTAGATTTTCTGACTAAGGAATAGCCAAGACCTTGACATCTATAATTTTCCTGTAACTGTACGGGTTCTAGAATTCCTTGCTCATGTAGGCCTAGTTCTTTTCCTTGATAATGCATGTTTTGGTAGATTTTGGTTGCGATGGGGTACTTGTCATTTTGGAAGAAAGATGCTAACCCATCATTATTTAGTCCATCATTATTTAGTCGAAAACCTTTACTCAAAAGTTTTTCATTTGTAAGAAAGCCTACTCTGACAAAGGTAGATGATCCTAGTTGATAAAATTTTGTAAATTAATTGACATGTTGGCTAGAGATTTGATTAACATCTGTGGTATGATTTTGTGACATATCAGATTCAGATGATTCTATCGGTGCTTCCAAGTCAATGTTGAAACCGTTTTCATGGTCATTGTCATAGAGTAGTAAATTCAGCTATAGCTTGATCATTTGCAAATATGTCTAGAATAGTAACCTCTTTTTCTATAGGAAGATCATCTATGTGTCCCATGGAGGCAAGTGTCTCATTTTTGGAAGTGTCAATATTTGAATTTTGGATAGAGTCATCTTCAAGGGTTGGATCATGAATGGCATAAAGGTCAAGGATTTGATCATTTTGGACTTGCTCAATAGTAGTGACTTGATCAGACATGGGTTCATTTTGAATGACATGATTGGAAATAGGATCTTGACCAAGGATAGGTTCATCTTGGATGACATGGTTGTGAATGGGATTTTGACCAAGGATAGGTGTATTTTGTATGTCATGATTTTCTAGGAGGACTTCTTGAATGGACTTAAAGATGGGGTCATTGGATGGACAAATTTGATCTTGACATGAAGGGGGCGTTATGGTGTCATGCTTTGGACTTTCCTTTTGACATGTATCTTCAAGTTTATTAAATGGGATGTGGCTTTGGAGACCATGACTAGATGTGTTTTCATGACTAAATGCATATTGAGATGGAGTGTCTTGGAATGGATTGGTGTATGATGGACTAGGATAGGATGTGGAGACTTGGAAAGTGTTAGTGTATGAAGGACTAGGATTGGATGTGGATGAAAGACTAGGATAGGATGTGGATAATGCATTAGGATAGGATGAAGGACAAGGATATGACGTGGATAATGGACTAGGATAGGATGAAGGACAAGGATAGGACGTGGAGGCTTGGAATGGATTGATGGATGGTTAATTTCCCTTACCAAGGTTAGGATGGGTATGACTAATGGAATTTCATTGTGAATTAGTGCCATGGATGGTGTTAAGGGACTCTTGATAGTGAAGATAGATGGATGGAGGACTAGGACTTATGAATTATTGGTAAGATGGATAGATGGATGGAGGACTAGAGGTTATGTGCTGTTGGTAGGAAGGGCATATGGGTGGTTGACTATGGTTTGAGGTTGATTTGCATTTGGATTGGAGGTATTGTCTTTTGAAGTCTATGGCTAGTTGGGATTGACCATTATAGATAAATGGTATTCAATTTTACTAGAAAGCATGTCAAAGTGGATAAAAGACATGATGGTGGATGGCATGAGACTAAGACTATGTTTTTTTTGGTATTTTTAGAATAAGGAGTGCAATGATGCAAGGTGACAATGAAAATTGATAATGAGGACTAAAAGGGCTATCTTATGGAAAATTATGGGAGACCAATGTATGTTATGACAATGCAAGGTATGAGGAAACTTTAAGTTGTAATCAATTTTGATAGAACTTTAGGGAAGGTTTACTAACCATTCAAAGTTTAGTCAATGTCTCAATTTTGATTGTCAAAGGACTTTTTTGTAAGACTAAGTGACAAGGTGAGGTTTACACACTAGAATTTGAGTTGGAAATGGCTCACAAAAGGGAAAAAGACTAAAGGATTAATTTTTATTAAGTCCAATGACAACCTACTTTTGAAGGAAAATATTTGACAAATTACAGAAAGTTTTCCTATTCCAAATTCTACTAAAATGAGGACCTAAAAGTTGGTTTATGATGAAAAATAATGATGGTGGATTTGAAGGATGCAACTAAAATTTTGAATCAGTAGACCTATGGTAAGCTAAATTCAAACTAAAAATGAAAGGATGGATGATTTAAGCAATTATTTTTCTAGTTTTTAATAGATACTGCTAAGGAAGAATGACCAAAATAGATTGAAAATGTTTGGTCTTGGGTTTGGACAGTGATAGTGATTTTTCTCAATGATAGCCAATTGCATTGTTTCAAGTGACAGATGTATCACAGGTTTTCAAATGTGACTTAGTTTTAGTAAATGTGTTGTTTGAGGTCACATATGCAGTTCGGTAAATCAATTATGTTGCATAGGGAAGAAAATACATTGTCGCATAGTTAGATGCGATGTTATAGATAGAAAATGAGTTGCAAGGTAACAGTTGTGGCTTTTTAGATAGAAAATGCATTTTAGAATGAAAAATGTGTTGCACTTTTTAGCAAATGCATTGCAAAACAATAGATGCATCGTACAAAGTCCAAATTATGTTATAGTTTGGACAAAGTCTAGTTTCCGTGTTTTTTTTTTACAAGTTTGAGGAAATTGTTTTAGTTTTACTGTGTTTTTCTAGATTTGTCAGGGATGTTTATTTGTTCAGAAAACACTTGGAAAACACATGGTTTTGTCTTTTTTTGAAACAAGCACAATGAAGACAAGAACAATCCTAAGTTGGCAAGGACTATATTCACTAGATCCCATGCAAATTTTACTCCAACCACACTTATTCTTAGTGGGTGTCTTATAAGCTTGGCCACAAAAGCTCCCCCTTACATTGCACTCACTTCTCGGGTCAACCAAGCTTCAAACCCTCATAAATCTCCCATGATAGGCTCTTCACCTCTACTAAGAACTGTGAGAATTTGGGTGCCTTGGCAACGACCTTTGCTGCACCAACGAGTAGAAAGGGTTTTTGGCAAGCTAAACAAGATGGTTTTAGTGAATACTTGGGGACATGACACCTCATGAGAATCCAATAAACCACTTAAGGATTTAATCACTCTACTAGGGGTTCTTATACCTTTAAAAGAAAAGGTAGGTACCCATTTTAGAATGACACTACAATGGCTAAGGCCTACATACCATGAGGACTTGATGGTTTAGTCTCGTCCATTTATATATTGGACCAAACAAAAAACCAGTTGGAGTCATTCCCTCTTTTGAGGTAGGCCCCTCTAAGGTTAAAACAAAAGCGAATTGAAAGTTTTGTTTTTGGTCATCCAAGATCGCACTAAGGCGCGAGGAAATGGCATACACAAATTATTCAACCCACACTCACAATTTTGTTCATTTTTTAAAACCCAAATTGAAATGTGGGGGGATGGTGAAGTAACACCTCTTAGTTTCTTTATTTCTCAAGATTGCACAAAGTGGAAGAGAATTGCATACACACTTATGAGGATATCACTACACCACAAGACACACATGACACTTGTTCATTTTAAACCCAATTTAGTGTGAGACAAATAATGTTCATTTTAAGCCAATTCCATGAAAAATGCATGTAAATTTTAGCCTTGATGAGTTTCAATGCAAGATTGTGTTCATTTTAATCCCATGAGTGAATATGCATGTTCATTTTAAACCCATGAAATGTAAATGCAAGTTGTGTATTGTTTATTTTTTGATTTAGGATTGTAAAAGGAATTAAAAAATAAATCAACAAACAAATGTTAGACTCCTTTTCTAGCTTGCCACACATTGTAAACAACCAGATTAGTAACCCAAAATATCTAACCTACTTGTAGACATGGAAAATATACAATTAGATCTTGCACACTTGATCTTGGTTACTAACAAAAATTATTCTTGAATCACACTCTCAACTTATCAACACTTTTCATCTCTTAATTAAATTAATCATTATTTATTTAATTAATTCTTTCTACTCTATTGATTGAATTAATCAATTTAATTTAATTAACCTTATATCTTTGTTTATTTAAATAATTCATTTTATTTAAATCAAGTATCTAAAGTCTTCTTATTGAATTGAATAAATTAAACCTTATTTAATTTAATCTAACATTATCCCTTTTAGAAAAATAAATCAAATCATTTATTTAATTAATCATTTTCTTCTCAATTCTTGATTTAAGTCAACTCATAAATTTGAGTCAAAATTGTCAAATCATCTAATCTCTCATTAAATTGATCAAATCTTGATTAATTTAATCTCAATCACTAAAATCCTCTAGAGAATGCAACTTGTACAATAAATCAATTTTTTTGATTTATTAAATCGCCTATTTTCTCTCAACATGGAATAAAAGGGGAATATTCCCTCAAATTTGAATTCAAATTCAAATGGTTTTGGTCCTTCCAACAAGGCATTTAATTCTCTTACATGTCCTTGGCCTTGAGCCAGGTGACATTAACTCCATTTCTTTCTCCCTCCAACATGTCACATTCAAATTTCAAATTTGAATCTCATGACATTTATCATGCACATTGACCAAAATGTGCTCATTCCTCCTCCAATCACATGTGGACAAGTGGCCTCTTCTCATTGGGAGGTATTTTGTCCCACATTTCTCAATCCCACTCTCTCTTCCATTTTTGAAATCTATAAATGAGAGAGTATTCCTCTCATTCTATCATCCAAAACTTGAGTAAACTTACTCTACTCAACCTCATCCCCAATGCAAGATCTTAGCTAGGTTATTGCAGGTTTTCTCAAAAAATCTTGTTCTTCATCAACAAAGTGGATCAATCACTCATCAAATCATCAAGCTTACAAAGGAGTTGGGAAAGGGCTGATTTCAACATACCAATTGGCACCAACTCCCCCATGGGATCAAGAGTTTTCTTTGCTTAGATAGATTTTATTTAGTTTTTGCATTGTTCTTCATTTTCTTTATATTTAAGCTTTGTAAATGAATTTCATGGGGAATCCTTGTTTTAACCTTGCATATTGATTTAATAATGTGTTTTTTGTTGCTTATGTGTAGGTATGCAATTAGGGTTCACATTTTGGCGCTAGAAGGAGGGAAAATCTCAAGGATTTCATCATGTTTTTATGAAAATTTTGTGGTTTTTGACATTTTTTGTTTACACATAGGAAACTATGTTGCTGACAGTTTGTGCAGTGCTATATCGCACTGCTTTCAGAGGTGCGGCGCTATATTGCATGACACTTATTCCATACTGTGCCGCACCCGCTTTCCAGCTCAGAAATTTCAAATTTTCAAACTTCGTTGCAGATTTTCAAAGTTGCAAACTGCGCTGCATGCCAAAACTACGCCACAATCACACTCTTTGTTTCTACAAAGCGTCACACCCAGTCAAACATGCAGCGCTATATAGCACCGCTTCTATTCCAAATTGTGCCACATTTGCTAACTGCGTCGCACTTGTAGATTTTTTATTTTTTTTAACATTTTTTTTGTGATGCAGGAACTTCCCAAGGTCATAACTTTTGACTCAGATGTGGGTTTTGGTTGAAATTTTATAGGCAGTTTCTTTATGAGGTGGCATGTGGATTCCCAATCAACTACAAGTCCATTGGATCCCGTTTCGACACATTTTCGGAGCCTCAAACTTTCATCTTGACCCTCAAAATCATAATTTAGCATTTTTTTTTTCTAGTTTTCCAATTTTTGAAAAATCATTTTCGTTAATAACTCAGAATGCATGTCTCGGATTTGGGATGTTAGTTGGAAATTCATCCTATCTTAGTATTGGGTATTGTTTGGAAAAAATAGGACTCTCAAAGTTATGCATGCAAAATTACCAAAAATGGAAAAATCTAACAATTGTTGAAATCTTCCTAAAAAGAAAATTTTTTGATCAAAAGTGAAGGAAGGAAAATGAAGGCCAATGGTTCTTTATGATGTTATCATCTCATTGTATTAAGTGTTTTTAAACACTTTTGGGAGAAATTATAATCCCTTTCTAAGGATTTGTTTACTTTATGCTTTAGGAAACACTAATTTTTCTTTTGGGCATTAAAAAGAACAACACAAATTTCTTTTTCAAAAATTTGCAAAAAGGCTTAAAAGAAAAGGAACTTTAGAAACAATCTACTAGATTTGGTGTAAGGTTTAGAAATTGAACAAGGAAACTTCCACACTTAAATTTGGTGCTCTAAAAAGAATTCATTTTACTTTGTGGGATTAAAATGAACAAATGCTATTTTATTTTGTAATTATCTATTCAAGTTAATATCATCAAAAGGGCGTATGTGCTTCTCTCATGCCTCATGAAGAACTTGAGAATCAAAAGTTCTTTTGGTGATCTTAAGTTGAATAAAATAATTGCCTCCACATTTCATTTTTTGAATTAAAATTGAACCAAACATGCGAGTGTGAGCATGGTATATTGCGAGTGTTCTCCCTTTTTTTTTCAGTGAAGGTTGATTGAAATACGGGATATGCTAGCTTGCTATTGTTTATCTTAGAGGGCCTTCCTTGTGGGAAAAAGTACTCACCCAAGGGAACGACCCAAACAGGAACACGCTAAACCCAAGCAACTTCCAACGAGTATATAAGTGTGGATAATTGAGGAAAGTTCAAGAATAATGAGGATTATTCTGACGAGAAGGGCAACAATGGTCTCTTGCCGTATGGATAGTCCCCCATGAACGGAATACCCGAATTAAAACCCCTTGTTTAGAAAAGGCCAAAATCCTATCTATTTGTTGGTGTAGAAGGTCATTTCCTTTGAAGCCACCTCACGTATACATGTGATTCTATTGTAGAGATGAAAAGTATGCCATGAGAGATTCATGGGTACTAATGCTTGGTTGACTTGAGAAGTGAGTGCACTATAAGGGGGAGTCTGTGTGGTCAAGCATCTAATCATCCACACTGAATATGCATAGCTGGATTCATCTAAGTGGGAACCCAACAAATACTATCTTTTCAGCCTAGGGTTGTGCATGTTATTGAGACACCTTGCTTGGTTCTAAAACATTGAGAAACAAACATTCACAAGAGCTTTGGAATTTCAAACCCTTTGAGGAAACAAATATCCTTTGACGAATCTAAGTGCTCTTGCTTGCCCTAGGGATAATATCCTTAGAGGTTTCTAAGTACTGAGGTTTAATCATCATTTTTTTTCACCAAAGTCAACACTAGGAAACCTTTGCCTTGATTTCTTTGATTTCCACATAATGCACTTTGTGGGATGAAAGAAAATTAGGACATTGGACATTCAGTTTGAAGCATAATCAAGAAAGTGTTTGTGGTAAAAGGAACCAAACCTAAGCAAGATAAAAGACAATTGAACCACACATGTGCTTGGTCCCTTTTGAGTCATTTGGTTTTCATGCAAACATTGGTATTTTGGTTTGAACCACTTTTAGGGAAAAAAAAAATCTTCATTACCTTGGTGTTGTAAGCAAGTCCTCATAGGGTCATCTAGGATCAAGTCAAATACTTCATCCCATCCAAACATTTATCAAAATCCCATTTCACAAACAACTTTTGGAACTTTTAAAACATCACTTATGCTAGACTTTTAGGAAAAATCATCATTATCTTGTTTGACTTAACACATTTAGTCAAATTATCAATCCTCTTGAGTGAATTTACCTCTAGGATAACACAACTTCCTAAGGTTTATATGTTCAACATCACCTTGTTTGGCTTAACACACCTAGCCAAATTATCCTTTTGTGTACGAGTTTACTGTAGGATAACACAACTTCCTAGGGTTTTACAAGTTCATTATCCAAAATCATCTTGTTTGACTTAACATATTTAGTCAAATTATCCAATCCATTGTCACCTTGTTTGGCCTAACACACCTAGCCAAATTATCATCTTGTGTACACATTTTCTCTAGGATAACACAACTTCCTAGAGTTTACAAGTGCATTATCATTTTTTTTGACTTAACACACCTATTCAAACTATCATCAATCAAAATCAAAATCAAACCAAGTTGTAAAGTCTAGCATTGATCCAAAGTTCCTAAAAATTTAAACACGCATATCATTCACCCCTTTCATCCTTCATCTCATCATTGGTCCTAAACCCCTTAGAGGTCAACAAGGTCAAAAAACAAGAGGAGCATGGAATATAAACTTGATTCATACATCATGAGTAATCCAAGTCAACCAAACTATCCAAGCCTTACAATGCCAATTGATTTTCAAAACTTGCATTTGTACAATCCATACATTGGATCATTATCTCCTACAAACCTCAATGGTACAACAAATGTGATTTTTCCCAATCTAAATTTTGAAACACCTTTCCCTTTGGTAGATTTAAATCAAAGTAAAAACTTACAAATCTATCAACCAAACAATCAAGGCATGAGCCTTCCCCCTTTACCAGCCATCAATCAATCAAATCTGAGGAAAACTCCAATCATAAACCAAAGCATCATATCAAATCCTCCCATTTTTCAATCAATATCACAACAACAGATGGAAACCATCCAAGAAACCCCAACAATCAACACCATTCCCTATCCACTACCACCATCGCCAAAACACAACATGGAAAATTCATTCTCCATTGTGTTGCAAGTTGCTCGAGAAGCTTACCGCCAAAAGGCACTCCAAAACCAACAAGTTGCACAACTAGCTGCCCAACAAGCTACACAAGTTGCACAAGCCCAACAAGCCACACAAGATGCACAAGCGGCTCAAGCTCAAGCCCAACACCAAGCTCGACAGGCACAAACACAATTCCAAGCACTATTGAAAGCAATCCATCAACAAGCGTATCAACAAGTAGCACAAAAACAAGCCTAACAAAAAGCTTTGTTGGAACAAAAACAACATGACCAACAATCGGCATTGTTGGCTCAACAAAAAATGCATGAATTACTCCCACAACAAAGCTTGCAACAAATTCCCACCACAATCATTGAAAATGATGATCAAGATCCTTCGACCAATAATCATGTTGAAAATATCTCTACATTACCTAATGAGTTAGAGGAAATATCTCAAGAATTTATTCCAAAGCATGATCAACATATTTCACCAAAGTCTAGCAATGAACCTTTCCAAGAAATATTGACATCCTTTGTCCTCATGGTTATAGATATTGAAGAAATCCTCAACTCACCATTTGATCAAATTCCACTCAAAGATCAAGAGGATATCGAGCCACTTCCCATGCCTTATGACGATGTCCAAGAACCCTTTGAAAGAAATCCATCCTTTGAAATTGACCCATGTCAAGAACTTGATCCAAAGCATGTTGAAAGCAATTCTGACATTAACCAAGATCAAGAATTTTTATATCCAAGATACTACAATGAGGTAATAGAAACTCTCCTATCTATACAAGATGTCGTAAATAAGGATCATATCCATATAGCACATATCCCTCCGTCTACCCGTGAGATGCTTTCTTTAGATGAACATGTAGATGATCTTCATTCAAAACAAGAGTCTCATACTCTTGATATCATTACCAAGGAACAAGAGTCTCCGACTCTTAACATTTGTACACATGATCAAGATATAGAGAAATCTAGAGACATACCAGAAATAGTTCATGAAGAGGGCTCCTACAGAAGTCGCGAATCAGAAACATCTTGTGAAATAAATCATGCGAAATGTTTTTATAAGGACAATGAATCATCAACACCTCTTAAAGAAGCATTACAATCTGATATCTCACAAGATGAAGCTAAATATATCAATCAGGAAGTTATCCCACATATAGAGGATCCTATCACTTATAAACCTGGATCAGTTACCTTTCTTAGAGCAAGCTATCTCATCAAAAGTAGTTGTCAATTTTGAAGATCCACCACAGAGCAGACAAGGATCAACACCTTGTTTCCAAGGTAAATCATATCCTATTGCACATAAAAATTTTGAGTGGATGAATTATCAAGGCAAAGGATTAGGCCTACATGAACAGGGTATCTTGGAATCAGTGCAGATTATTGGAAATCCTAAGCATCAAGGTCTTGGTTATTCGAAAATCAAGGGATACAAACATATTAGTGATACCTCTATAAAACTGGGGGCAACTTCATCTCAATAAAATGCCAACATAGGGGGCATGAAGAATCCTTATGATGAAACCAATGCCAATACTACAACCCACCACGTCATGAATCTTTATCCACCCATCACCCCATCCATGAATTGGGACCAACATCAAAAGAAATATTTGAATCAAAGCACAAAGAACATTATCAAAGCAAAATAAGCTAAGAAGCATATCAGGCAAATCAAATATAAGTGGATACCAGAAAATACAAAGAGAGATGATCCCTATCATGCTCCATTACTGAAAGAAACTATGGGGAAAAATAAAAAAGGGGAAAATATCCATCAAATATGTCCACAAAGAAAAAAACATGTTTCTCAAGTGACATACAAAGTGCATCAAGCAGTTGGTCCTAATTCCATGCACACTTCCATATCCACCCATCATTGCTCATCTTCCCAAGTTTGGAGAGTCAAAGGTTCCATACTGTCAACCAATCCATCCCTACCTCCATGCATTATATCCAATTCTCACATTGACCATGTGTTGGCAATGACCCTTCATCATAAGGATTCAGAAGGCACTCTATTGTGATGTGTGCATAGAGACAAAGTTAACCTTGGTATTAGCAAAGCAGATCATGAATTTCAAAATTTGTTTTCAAGTGCACGTATCTTAGAAAAGAAAATACTTCAAGAAGCATATCGATGGCACATTATGATAGAAGCATCTGCATTAGCACCACTAGGAGGTTCAACATGAGCCTAAATATTTCATAAAAAATACAAAAAATCCAAAAAATATAAAAATCCAAAAAAATTAGAAAAAGGATTGAAAATAGTAAAGAGAAAAATCATCCTCTAGTGAAAACCACTATGGTGGCACTTTGGGCAGGTACCATGATGAAAACCTCACAAACATGCATCATATGTAGAATTGAGCATCTACGTGCGCCATTTCGGGAGAAAGCATCTTATCACATCCATAATAAAGCCAACATTCTAACCATCTCAGCCATTCATCCATGAACCATTTATCTAACCCATTCCCATCTATCTACCTTATCTTGATCTTGATGAAATTTTGGTGCACACTTTACATTTTCTTATGGTAAACATCTTGACATGGGTCATTTTCATTGATCCTATCTTACCCAACATTATCTGAGGTAGGAAACACTATCCAAATGAGCATCCTCTATTCGAACAACTTATCTTATCACAAGATAATCCTTGACATCCTTTGCATGCTTACCATATCCATCCATCCACACACCTATCCAAGAATCCACCTATGGCCTTCCATACATTTCTAGAAACTGGGGGCAGATATTTACATCTTGCTCTGGGAATAGATCTTGATCTATATCCTCCAACTTATGTGGTGATCCAAACATTGGAAAATGTGAAACCAAATTGGTCAAGGCATTTGTGAGCATGGATCTGAATCACTAGTCCATGGCTTGTTTTGACAAAAAGATGTTCCTTATCAAGCTTTATCTTTCGTCAAACATCAATCCAAGACAATCAATATCAGTTGCATCTAATGTGCACTTCAATGTCACATCAAATCATCAAAACCATTTTGTTCCAAATCAAGCTTCATCAAATCGTGATCAATCAAATCCAATCAATTATCACCTTGTTTGACTTAACACACTTAGTCAAACCACCCTCTTGTGCATGAGTTTACTCTAGGATAACACAAATTCCTAGATTTTACAAGTGCAATATCATCTTATTTGACTTAACACACTTAGTCAAATTATCCAATCCATCATCAACTTGTTTGAATTAACACACTTAGTCAAACCACCCTCTTCTGTATGAGTTTACTCTAGGATAACACAACTTCCTAGAGTTTACAAGTGTATTATCACTTTTATTTGACTTAACACACTTAGTCAGACTATCAATCCATCAATCCGATCGATCAATATTAAGCTTGGTTTTCAAAAAAATCCCAAAAAAGAGCACTGATATCATCACATGTCCATATCCAAATTGTCAAAATCATGCGAAAAATCCAAAAACATCCAAAACATAAAAAAATTCAAAAAACATTCAAAAAGTCTGAAAAATCAAAAATAGGTTCATCCGTCCAAACTACATCATCTTTGAGCTTGAACATAGGCAAGGTTGATCTTTGATCATCCCTTAAGACATTTAGGTTAGTCTTTTAGGTGTCCGTCGCAATGACAATCTATTTTCCCATCTATTTCACATTTTAGGTTAGTCCTTTAGGCGTCTCTCGCAATGGAAATCTGTTTGCTCATTTATTTCACATTTTAGATCAGTCCTTTAGGCGTTCGTTGCAATGGAAATCTATTTGCCCATCTATTTCACACCCTAGGTTAGTCCTTTAGGCATCCATCACAATCTGGCAGTCCGTTAACCTTCCATCTTATCATCGAATCAAGTTTGTCATTCATCTGAACTACGTTGTCTCTGAGCTTAAACGTAGCCAAGGCCATCCTTGATTGACCCCCAAGACACAAAATCCAAAAACATTTGTAAAACATCTAAAAAATACCAAAAATAGCCTCAAAACATTTGAAAAATCCAAAATGGTGCATCCATCTCATCTTGATTTCACCTACAATAATCATCATTCCTAATAAATCATCATCATCTTCATCCTTTGGTGAAGCAATCAGAAACAAGTCTAGCAGGTTCCAAAGTGAACACCCTAATCGTCAAAGTCTCAAGTCTAGGTCAGTAAGCAAGCAAGTTGATCAACTTAGAGTATCAATAGCTTATCACCCCATCAGTTTCACCAAAACCCTGATCACAACATGTCCTAGGATTTATCCTTCCCATGATGGACATAAGCATCAGGTACCTCGAAGTAGTTTATCCTTGGCTAGTGATATGAAGAACACTAGCTTGTTTTTTAACTTTTCCTTGGTCTTTTTTGACTTATCTTATTTTGCGCTCATTCCTAGGACCTCTCGATGATGCCTAAACAAAACAAGTTTAGAGAGAAAGGAATGGGGCAACGATCATTATCTTTTCTATTTGATGTGCTTGTTAGATACTCTTGTAAAATAACTTGGAGAATACTTGCTTTGTTAGGTCTGTCCTAGCAAGGTTTTTGTATGTCAAGTGTGAACAAGAATACTCTTATTTGATTGTTGAGTCAAATTCCATCACACTATGTACAATGCCATCCCGATCCTTTATACCTTGATGCATCGTACCTACCTCTGTTATCAAACATAAAGTAATTGGCCCTTTCAAAATCCCAACTCCTGGTAAGCAAATCATCATCATCATTATCATAGTGTAGGCTTGTGGATCCTCCTTTCACATTTTATTCTTCTTATTCTTCTATCTTTACTAACATTTCTATCTAAAGCAGGTGTGAGATCTCAAAATATACATGAGGCTACCCATGGCCAATGACTGTCTACACATCATCAAAATTGTCTACATCAAAGAATTATCTTTCATCCTTTGATCAATAGAACCACTCCTCTCACATTTTATCATGATCTCAATCAAAAAATCAAGCATTTCCAGTTGATCTCTGGAGGGGGCAATATACCAACGTAATCCTTCTCACTGGGGCAATAGTGGGGCACTAAAAAAATGCTAAAAATTTTGAACTTTGATCACAACAGTTTATTCTTTGAATCAATGCAACGTGTACATTGCTTCAAAGAGGGGAAAAATGTAGACATGAAAAATATACAATTCGATCCTACACACTTGATCCTAATTACTAATGACACTTCTTCTTGAATCACACTCTCAGCTTATCAACACTTTTCATCTCTTAATTAAATTAATCATTATTTATTTAATTAAGTCTTTCTCCTGTGTTGATTAAATTAATCAATTTAATTTAATTAACCTTATATATTTGTTTATTTAAATAATTCATTTTATTTAAATCAAGTCTCTAAAGTCTTCTTATTGAATTGAATAAATTAAACCTTATTTAATTTAATCTAACATTATCCCCTTTAGATAAATAAATCAAATCATTTATTTAATTAATCTTTTTCTTCTCAATTCTTGATTTAAATCAACTCATAAATTTGAGTTAAAATTGTCAAATCATCTAATCTCTCATTAAATTGATCAAATCTTGATTAATTTAATCTCAATCACTAAAATCCTCTAGAGAATGCAACTTGCACAATAAATTAATTATGTTGATTTATTAAATTGCCTATTTTCTCTCAACATGGAATAAAAGAGGAATATTCCCTCAAATTTGAATTCAAATTCAAATGGATTTGGTCCTTCCAACAAGGCATTTAATGTCTCTTACATGTCGTTGGCCTTAAGCCAAGTGACATTAACTCCATTTATTTCTCCCTCCAGCATGTCACATTCAAATTTCAAATTTGAATCTCATGGCATTTATCATGCACATTGACAAAAATGTGCTCATTCCTCCTCCAATCACATGTGGACAAGTGGCCTCTTCTTATTGGTTGGTCTTTTGTCCCACATTGCTCAATCCCACTCTCTCTTCCATTTTTGAAATCTATAAATGAGAGAGTATTCCTCTCATTCTATCATCCATAACTTGAGTAAACTTACTCTACTCAACTTCATCCCCAATACAAGATTTTAGCTAGGTTATTGTAGGTTTTATTAAGAAATCATCTTGTTCTCCATCAAAAAAGTGGATCAATCACTCATCAAATCATAAAGCTTACAAAGGAGTTGGGAAAGGGCTGATTTCGACATACCAATTGGCACCAACTCCCCCATGGGATCAAGAGTTTTCTTTGCTTAGGTAGATTTTATTTAGTTTTTGCATTGTTCTTCATTTTCTTTCTATATAAGCTTTGTAAATGGATTTCATGGGGAATCCTTGTTTTAACTTTGCATATTGATCTAATAATGTGTTTGTTTTTTGCTTATGTGCAAGTATGAAATTAGGGTTCACACTACTAAACAAAAATGATAAAATGTGGAAATTATATAAAAATCTGAAAATAAAATTTTACCAAGCGATTGCGTCGTTCTGCATAGCAATTGTGTTGCAACACCTAATGGGACTTTTAAAATTTGTCAAAACTTTTGCCTAGTTTGGGCATGTTTTTTACCTTTTATGGATGGGGATCTAATGCTTAGGATTTAGGGATTTTCGTTACCCATGAGAAAATTGATTGGTACCTTTTAAACCCTCACGTTATATTTTAGCATTGACCTGTTATTGGGGGTCACCAGTCTCTTAAGTCATCTAAATGAGCCTATTTTGCATGCTGTTATAGACCCCTTTCACCTAACCTATCGGTCTTTTCTTTAGGTTTGGGTGGGCTTAAAATTTTGTGCTTCCGAGGGTTTTCTTTTCCTACTCTCTGGTTGGCCCCACTATCATAAATAATTCTTTTCCATATGCAGTCTGGTGGGCCGTCAGATCACAGGGTTCAGATCTAGACTATTCCTCGTAGACCTCACAAGGTTTTCTACCAACATCACTAAAGTAGTACGAGGTGTGCAAGATGCCGCCATCTGTCATGTATGATGGAGTGGGGTCTGTCTTGATTCACCAACAATGACAAGTGGATGTCTTTTCAAAGGTAGATGTTTAATGATAGGGATTAATGATGACCGTCCCTCACAGGCCTTGCATGAACGGATTAATGTTTTCAAAAATGTCATGAGGCATGCAAACTGGTGACACATTTCTTGGATCTACTGCACAAGGTGACTGGATGGGACCTACTACCCGATCGCGGGTTTTTTACTATGAGGGGTGTGATTGGATGTTGTTTTTCCTAGGTGGTGATGTGGATTCTTCAACGATCATTGAATCAATCTGAGTCGTCTGAATTTCTAGGTCTTTTCACATCGATGGTTTGAATTCAAACTTTACAATTCACCCATGTGTGGATTATTTGTGCTTTGCAAGTTATTTTGATTAATGGCACGGGTTTTTCAGTGGATCTCATCCTGATTTTCTTTGCGTGTGAGTAGAATTCACCTGAAAATGTAATGATGGGTTGCACTCCATTTTCTATGAGCTCGAAATTATTCTGTGGTGGTGACATCAGCCATTAGTTGCTCATTTGCTTGTACTACAATTTGAGCAATTAATGTTCCCTGCACTGACTTTCTCTATAAATGCCTGCTAATTTTCTCATCAGTATCATTGCATTTTGAGTTTTTTTTTTGTAGGTGATTAATTTATTTCTGAGTTTGAAGCTCACAAGCCCAATGGATAAGTTAGTGGTACGGAAAAGCGCTTGGGTGAGTGTAACAAATTTGTAGAACCAGGAGAATCAAATTGTTCCTAGTACTTCTGGAATGATCACTCAAAGGGTGGAGATGAGGTCTAAACATTCCATGTCACCTATCGAGCTCTCTTTGGGATATGATGGTGAGGGGTCTGAAACTTATTCAGACTATCATAGTTACCTTGCGGCCCTAACTAAACTCATGGGAGTGGATGAGGAGGTCCTCGTGGTTTCTCCAATTACTGTGGTGGCACCATGTAATGTTGTTGGGTCTAGTGCTAGTACAAGCAGGGGTAAAGAGCCAGTCTCGCTTCTTACTGAAGCAATAACCAAGACCGGTCACTTGTATCAAGGTCATGTGGTTACTCGAGGTGTTGGGAAATGAGTGGTGTTGCTAGGGTGGTGTTACAACAGTTTGGTTTTGATGCGTACGTGCATGTGGGTGTTGATGTTTTTTGTCTTTTTTGGCCGGTTATAGTGGTGTAACCATTTTTGGTTCCTCTGTTTGTATTACAATTATTTTTGATGATGAGGAGGTTTTTGAAATGAACAATGGAGCCTGATACTTGTTGCTCTCCTGTTCTATAAAGGAGATTTCATGGCTCATTGTTGGGGTGAGATTTTTTGTATCGTAAGGCTTAGGGTGTGTACAAAAAGGTTATATTGTGGTATTTTGGAAGGTTGTAGTTGGAAAATCATTCCATGTCGGGTGTTGTATAGAATAAGCATGCTATGCTTTTATAATAACTGATATCAATAAATCTACAAAACAATTAAGACAATTTCTCTCCTCTGTACATATCATGGATTATGAATGGATTTATCAATGGTTTCTTCATTCGATTTCAATGGTATATTTGGATGTGTAATTAGTTTTCTTGCTTTAACTTAATGAGTTAATGAAATGCTAGAAAAGGAATTACAGGTTTATGATAATGTGTTGAGGATTTACTAAGGAGTATTGTTTTAATTAATGGAAAATATCATAATGTAAGGCATTATAATGACGAGCTCCATGATATCAGGGTTATGTTTTATGTGACTCCCGCTTGGTTTGATGAGGCACTGGATAGTTCATTCCATATCCTTTTTAGAAGTGCAAGATGGTAGCCCTAAGTGTAAAGGTTCAAGATCTGAACATTTTCAAAAATCAAATTCTATCTCTCTTGAGCTACAAACCTTATACTAAGTCTACTTTCCTAGCTTTAGATAGTTTTTGTTATTCTTTGATTTGCCAAAACCTAGATAGATGTCTAATCGAATTAATAGGTATGTATCTATGTATAGAAGTGTTCTTGAGACATGAAGCATTTTATGAACACATATAGGAAAACCCTCCTTGGTTTCATAGAGCCAAAGTGTAGGAGATCTTAGTCTTTGATTGAATCTTGTGAGTTGGCCACTAACTTTGTTAATTCTTAAGTATAGGGATTCACAACCCCTTAGAGAATTACAAAGCCTTAGCTGGAAAAACACCAACAGAATGGCGACTCCACTGGGGAGAATTTGTGAAAATTTTGATTGCAAAATATAGCCTTAAGAGTCATTGCATAGAGTCAAATGATTTTCCATTCTGAATTTAGTTCAAATACTGAAGGATTTCAATCCTGGAGGAAGAAGTTGTTGTTGTGAACCTGAACATTTTTATAATCTGTGGTACTCCACTAGGGACAAGCTCAGAATTTTTGGTTATAGATGGTGCTATTATACGTTCATTATAATCTTGACATGTTACTTGTAACCAAAGGTTGAATTTTATTGAATTATTTTTCTGCCCAAGTCACTAGTTGAATGGTGATTTCATTGGGGAGAACTTCTTAGAAATTTAAAAGAAAAAGAGAGAGAAACCATGAGGTAGGTGGTGACTTGCCAGGGTCATCTGTTTGGTGGATCTAAGATTTAAGTTTGGATGGTAAGAGGTTATGGATGTGGAAAATTTTGGTAGCAGTATGATCTCATAATATTTGAGTGTGACTCTGTCGTGGACAAAGACCTAGAACGTGCTCAATCTTTAAAATAATAATAAAAAAATCATATTCTTTTGAAATTCAGTCCTCTGTTGAAGAGGTGGAAATTCTATTTGAAGAACCAGTTGATACACAACGAAAAGTCCCAAATCCATAACATTTATAGTCAGGGAGACCAGGTTAACAAGTGTTGCTTAATTTCCAAGTATTCTCATTAATCTAAACAAGTCAATATTTTGATTATGAGAAACATCTGTAACTAGGGATGATTAATGGTTCCTCATTAGATGTTCTAGCATTAAGAAAGGAACAGTGGTTAGTCTTTCCATACTTCTAATAGTGCAATATGTAATATGATTTGAGAAGTATTCTTATGTTGTATGATGCCTCTAAAAGCTCAAGGCATAAGTATTGCAGTCAATTTTTAGAATCATCACCGAATTAGTAAATGATGTGTTTGATAACCATGTATAAAGTTGATAGTGATTGAATGGGTACAAGAAAGTTTCCGTATGAGATGTCAAACACAAATATGCAAAGGGAACAAGTTTCAATAAGCCCTTCATGGGATCTTGTAATTCAAAGGTATATGCCATTGGTTTTTAGTGGTATTAAGGGTTTCCCTAATTTAATTCCTAATAAGATTAGGAAATATTTGCCTAAGTATACAGGGAAAAGTGCAGAATCTACCTCTAAGCATCTTCAAACTTTCAAGGATGTGATGGGGGATTATGAGATAAATCATGAGGAAGTTGTTATGAAACTGTTTGTTCAATCCTTGAAGGATGATGCTAGGGATTGGTTTTCATATTTACCATCATGTTCTATAGCCTCATGGTGTCAATTTATGATAGCCTTCGTGGAGAAATTTGGTGAAAGGGTAAATCCAGGTGAGGTGAGGAAAAAATTTATGGAGATCCATATAAGTGAAAAAGAGTTGGTCCCTATTTTCAATCTTCGATTTGCAAAGGCTATCAGGGAAATCCTAGAAAGTATGTGACCGAATGATGATGAATGCTTGGTTATGTATCTTGGTGCATTTGACAATAAGATGTGATTCTTGTTAAGGGATAAAGATCCTGCAACATTAATTCAGGCATACCAAACTTCCATGGACATTGAGAGCAACTTGAAATACTCTATGATGAAAGGGTATCTAGCTGCAAGTGTGCAGTATTCCAACACACATTATGCAAATGGAATTCAAGGATCAGGTAATGGAAATGATTGTCGAGATGATAATGCTTTTTTCTGTTATGATCTCTCCATCATCAAAGTATGAAGATCATAGTGAGCCGCAAGTTGAATGTCAGCAAATTTTGAGCATTGTTGATCAAAACTATTTTGTACAAAAATTGTATGAAATGAAGAGACAAGAGGGAAAATCTCCATATCAGTTATTTTTGAGATTTTTGGATGCTTTGATAGAAATTCCCAAAGTTTTCAGACCTGAGGTGTCTGTGTGCATTGATTTGTTTTGTGAGATTTATGAACCTAGGTTGAGTACTTTGGCAGAAGAATTGAAGCCCTATAGCTTTGATCAAGTACCTGATTGGATAAAGATTGTGGAATCAACCAATTATGGTTATGTACTAAATGTGAATTCTGAAAATGAAGACAATAGCTATCATATCAAAAGAAATCATACAACAATGCAAACAAATGAAAAGAATATGTCAAAAATTGAAGTTCCATGTTCTATGGATAAGGATGAACATTATGATCAACTAACAATCATTACATGTGCAAATTCTTGCATCAGTGAGGAAGATGATGACACATGGGATGATAATAGAGTATATCTGCTAGTAATGCATCATGTCTGTTGTGTAAATTATGAGGAATTTGAAGAAAATAAGGTGTGTGTTCAATATTGTGATCTAAAGAATAATACTCAAGGTAACTGTTCAACAAAAATTGCCGAAGCCTTTGCAGTTTTATATTTACCCTTGCGGCTACACCTTATTTTTCAAATGCTCACTGCCCTCAAAGCTCTCCACATGGCTTCCTCGCGAAGCTTTTCACTTTTCCTTCACTTCACTTTTTGGCAATCTTCGTCTGTATGCCATGTAGCTGACTTTGGCTATTTTTCCGAGTTGGGTCCATTTTGTTCTTTATTTTGCTCAGAGCTCTCCACATGGCTATTTCTCGAGGCTTTTTGTTGGGCACCTTTTCAACTTTCTATTGGGCTCTGTCTAAGCGACATGTGGCAATTTTTTTTTCTGCACCAGTTACCTTGGAAATGCCGCTGGATCTTTTGTACTTCCTGGTGCCGCATGTTCTCTCCTGCTGTTGCATGGTTTTCTATTTTATGTCATGGCCTCACAAGTGTGTTGCTAACCAGTCAATGTTTGTTGTGGTGGCTTGAGATGATCTGGGCCATCGGTCACTGCACGTGGTTTGATCTTCTCTTGATACATCTCCAAGTGGTGGACTGGCCAATAAATAGGGCCATGTTTTCTTTTATTACGTTGTTGATTAAGTTTTGCAAAAAACTCTCAAGCACTGGGAAGAAGGCCTTTGTAATTGCTTTATTGAATTTGAAGACTCCAGAATATGCCAAAAATTTTTGGCCTTTCTGTTTATTCATGCATTTAATGAAACTGCTATTCTGTGTCGTTATCTTGTTTTATTTCATGAATGCCTATTCTTAAGTTTTCTATGATTTTTCCATAACTCAATAAATGCAGACCATGTTTATTTCAACTCTTCTTCGTTAGCTCAGGGTTATGTGGAGATTATGTTATGCAAAAGTGGAAGGTATTCTTGCGATTTAAGTGCTTTTGAGAAAATTATCTTAATTAATAGCATTTTAGTGGTTCAAGCCTTTGCATTCTGCACTGTGCTCTAGTAAAGTTGTCTAAAGACTTTGGCACATCGCCTATAGTGTAAATTTTACATTCTTGCAATCTCCCTTACCTTTTACTTCACCCACTAAACGAAGAGCCAGCTTCAGTAAAATCTCAGAGGTCACTTAGCTAGCGCACAATATCTCACATTAGCTAAGTTTCCCATAAGACTGCTGCTACATGCAAAATACTGCATCAACAGTTCTTTTTCTGGGACGTCTGGTGGGACCACGAACTAGCACGTTCGCTTGATCTTCATAGGTGTGTATGAGCCATCGGCCTGTAACCAGGTTGCAAAATACAAGAGTCCCTGACCAGCTTGTATCGCCTTTAGTTTCTGTGCACTCGAGAGGTCGCCGAGGTAGCCCTTCACCTCATCCATCTCCTCCTTCTCCGACATCACCTAATCCACCCACACATATGGCTACTAGAAATTATGTAGCTTGGGACTCCGACAGTCCATTAGTAGCACCTGTGCCTCCTACAGTATGGGCCCCCATCCCTGTTTCCACTCTAAAAGCTATCCCTAAATATTTTGGGGATGAATCAAAGACACCAACGGAGCATCTGCAAGATGTAGCAGACATATGTTTGGTACATGGCGTATCGAATAAAAATGTAGCCCTCAGATTGCTGGCTGCCTCCTTCTGAGGAAAGACATTAAACTGGTATAAGAATTTACAAGCTAGTACTATTGCTACTTGGGACCAGCTCGGAACCCCATTTTATGAGCATTTTTCAAACACCAACG
Source organism: Sequoiadendron giganteum (assembly GCA_007115665.2). Lineage (NCBI taxonomy): Eukaryota > Viridiplantae > Streptophyta > Pinopsida > Cupressales > Cupressaceae > Sequoiadendron > Sequoiadendron giganteum. The sequence goes on along the minus strand of CM021100.1, from coordinate 819,974,368 downwards.
AAAAATCTTCGTTGTACCATCAACTAACAAATATAAAGCGAGCCCCTCATGAAGCTCTGCTTGATTTCAATGCGAGGTTCTATTTGACCTGGCAGAGAGTGCCTGTGGGCAGCCGACCACCTCCGGATCTAGCATTGATGTTCTACTTGAAGTCGATCAATGCCGATATCTCCATGATGTTACAAGCTTTGGGAAAAGAAACTCTTCCTGATGCTTACACCCTAGTTGTCACTGCAGAAAATAATCTGATCACTGCAGGGAAGTTGGCACCGAGACCCATCATGCCATTGTTCCCCGAGTGCAATGCTGTAGAAGTCGAAGTCCCTTCCACTAGTGCTCCTATGGCTCCTTCCGAATCTATGTACGTCTATCCCAAAAGTGTTCCAAGCTCAGCCCTGATGGCAGCTCCCATGGTAGCTCCTGTGCCTAATCCCATGGTTGTTGAGATGAACGAGATGAAAGAACAGATGCGGGCTATGACTAATGAACTGAATACTTTGAAGCAGTAGCAATACAGCTATCAAAAGCCTACATACCAAAATTACCAAGGCAAAAAACCTCCATACCAATCAAATCAATGGCAGGATAGGTCACATGAGAATACCTCGACTTTGCCAAGTAACCAGATGGTTCTGGTAACCTTGCTAATGTAGACTGTTCATCCTAGTTCGAATAAGGAGTTGGTGGTAGGACATAACAATTTAGCTGAAGATGCCAATTCATGGTGTTTTCCATGCAACAATGTACATATGCCATGAAACTATCCATGACGAAATTTGCAACAACAAATCACAGATCAATGTAGCCAAGGCAGCGTATCTATTTCTGGCAAACCACCATATGCCTCTCAACAAATGGACAATGCAGTCCTCGCCACTCAAATGCAGGGGATGTCCATCCAACAAGAGTCGGACATTGTTCTAGACCAGGCTCTCTTTTCTTGGATGGAAGGAGAAGAGTCAGCATTTATGAATGATATCCCTATAGATAAGGTACCCCGAGTGCAGTTTGACTATAATATGCATTCTAAGCGTAGGTTCACCGGAGAATTTATAGCCTCACCTACCAATGCTATATCACAACCAATGCCTAGCCCAGTGGCAGGCCTATTGCTAATCCCACCACAGTCAAAGATGACTATTCTTAACTCTTTGAATCCACTTCCTCTGAAGACAAAGGCTCCATCGATTACTTCTGCTATTACTAAACTGCCAGACGTACCAACCGCAAAACCAATAACGATCACAAGACCTAAAGAGTAAGCAATTGCAACTCACCAGTCAAAAGCACAATTCAACATGGTGGAACAACTGAAGAAGTCATCTACCAACGCTTCTCTGTGGGATGTCCTGACTATTCAGGAGCAAAAGGTGCTACTACAAAAGGCGTTGTCTAATGAAGAGAATGCAAAAATTCCTACTCACTCTAATGAAGAGGATGTATCCAAGCTGGACTTGGATAAAGTACTAACAATTCAATCAGAACAGAAGCTCAAATCCAGAAAGGAAAGTAAGCCTAAACCTAAGCCTTTCTTTCTAACACTGATTATTGGTGACAAGATATTGCATAATTGTATGATCAACTCTGGTGCTAGCACCACTATCATGCCAAAGCAAGTAGCTGATGCTTTGGGTCTAAAATATGAGCCTCTGAATAAAGGAGTCATGCAGCTTGATGGAAATAAGGTTGATACTATTGGGATAATCAAGGGATTACCTATGACTTTGTTTGTCTACCCTAGTATCACTATAAATCAGGATACCATACTCATCGATATCCCTCCTCTGTTTGGGATCTGTTTGTCTCGAGAGTTCACTGCAAATGTAGGAGGATATCTGGCGCTAGATTGGTCGTACTTGATTTTGAGGACTAAGCATGGGGCTAAGATGAAACTATTGTTGGAAACTCTACATTCCGAACATATTGCTAATGATTTTCTACTAAATTTTGAAGTAGCACACACTTTAATCTCTCAAGAAGAAAGGTACAATGTGGAATTTCTTGAATAAGAGGAGGCTACTAGCTCCCAAATAGAAGACGAAGAAAATTTGTTGAATGAATTTATTGATACATACCCTTTCGGGAATTACCATGCAACTGGCCTCGGAACCTATGTTATACATGAAGAGGGGCAGATCATGCCCAAAGTTACTAAAGAACCTGAAGATGAAGAATCTTTAGAAATATGGACATTATACTTTGACGGTGCTAGATGTAGAGTAGGAGCTGGAGTGGGAATTTGTTTGATATCCCCGTCTGACAAAAAAAATTTGAGGTCCTACCACTTCCAGTTTGCATGTTCAAACAATCAAGTTGAATATGAAGGTCTCGTCCATAGTTTAAGCTTTGCGGAGAAAATGGGTGCAAGGCAGATAAGTGTCTTTAGAGATTCAAGGCTGGTGGTCAACCAAATTCTTAGAACTTTGGCTGCAAAGAATATCCGTATGCGGTCTTATCGACATAGGGTCTGGGATCTGATTGAAAACTTTGAGGAATTCAATATTCAGGCTATTCCAAGGGAAATGAATTCTAAAGCTGACAGGATGGCAACTATTGGGGTTCAGTTCAAGCTAGCCTCCGAATTATTAAAAAATAAACATGCGGTGAAGGTAATTGTGAGACCCGCTATCCTAGATAACAATCAAGATTGGCAAGTATTTGATAGCAATGCTCATATTGAATCATTCCTCCAGTCATCTAGAGAATTTGCCGATCATCTGCAACCAAAGATCGTCGAAGCTTACAGAGATCAAATCATCCAGTTGAAATCCAACAAGCTCCTGAGAGGCCTTATCACTTTGGAAAGCCTATTCGGTTCTGATGATGCAATGAGAGATAAAAGGAAGCTCGTGGCTAACAAAGGCGATTATACCGATTTGCATATTAGGGAAGATAGGAAGCTCAAAGTTGGGAAAGAAGTATCGCAAAAGAATCAAGATAGACTAAGACACTTCTACGAGGAATATTCGAGTGTAGTTTCTTGGTCATACTATGATCTTAAAGGGTCATCTCTAAGGAGGGAATTTCTATTGATCTAGAAAGAGTTGATGCGATCTAGGAACTTCCATTACCTATCAACAAAAAGGGTGTGCAGTCTTTCCTGGGTAAGGTCAAATTTATTAGCCAATTTATTGCAAATTTTGTAGGCATTGTTCATCCTATTACCTTAATGCTCAAAAAGGATCAAATTTTCAAATGGACGATAGAAGCCAGAAAAGCTTTCAAGCTTGTAAAGGAGGCTATTTCTTCCACCCCTATGGTTGTTAACTCGGACCTATCAAAATATTTTATTATGTATGTTTTTGGTGGTGGAAATAGTATTGCCACGGTGCTTATGCAGAAGGATGATGAAGCAACAAGGGAGTCCCTTGTTGCTTTCTACTCACGAACTTTGAAAGAGTACGAAGTAAAGTATAACTTTGTAGAAAGGCAGGCCTTTGCCATTGTTAAGGGGCTTAAAAAATTCAGGCATCTGATATCATATAATAAGGTGATTGTTTGCGTACCACATCCTAGTGTGTGAGATTATATCATGGAGGGAGAAATCACTGATAAGAGAGCTAATTGGATCACCAAGATCCTAGAATACGATATTGAAGTCTGACCTATCAAAACCATCAAGGGAAAAGGACTGTGTGAGTATATCACTGAAAGTAATGAAACAACAACAGAGCTTGGAGCTCTAGAGCCTATGTTAAAAAATGAAGAGAATTCTCAGAGCAACTGGCTTGACGACAGAATAAATTTTATGCAGACAGAAAGGTATCTGATTGATCTCCCATCCTTTAAAAGACATTTCTATCACCTACAGAATAACAATTATGTTCTTTTGGAGGGTGTCCTATTTAAAAGAAATTTTAACGACATCCTACTAAGATGTGTGAATGAGGAGAAAGCCAAAAAGGTTTTAGAGCAATACCATAATAGCCCTACCGGAGGACATTTTTCTGAAAGAACCATGGCAATAAAAATTATATGTGTTGGTTATTTTTGGCCAACACTTCTTAATGATGCATTTTCATTGATTAAGTTTTGCAAGGAATGTCAGTTTTATGTCGGAAAGAGACAAAATGTTGCTATACCTTTAAGGCCTATAGTGGTAGAAGAACCTTTTGCTCAATGGGGTTTAGATTTCATTGGGGTGATTAACCCTTTCTCTTCAACCAAACATAGATGGATACTAATAGCAACTGACTATTTTACCAGGTGGGTAGAAGCAGTGCCGTTAAAAAATGCAACAGAAGTGGAGATTGTTAATTTCCTTGAAGAGCTAGTGGCCAGATTTGGCCCGCCTAAAACAATCATCTCTGATAATGCTAAGGCTTTTCTCGGCTCAAAGATGAGCCAATTGGCACTAAAATATGGAGTGTTCCTGAACACCTCCTCTAACTACTATCCCTAGGGAAATGGTCTCGCGGAGTCTACTAACAAAAACTTTATCAGATTGATCGAAAGGATAGGCTCGGAACATCAAAAAGAGTGGCATAGGAACCTCCGGACAACACTCTAAGCAGATCGAATTACGCCCAAACAGATATTGAAGACATCTCCTTATGAGATGGTGTATGGGAAGGAGGCATTGTTGCCTATTGCCACGGAAATTCCCACCCTACAATTGCTCAAGTCCCTGGAAATTGAACAAAATGGAGCAATGGAGGTGCAATTTTTTGAGTTGCTCGAGGTGCAAGAGAAAAGAGAACATGCCTTGGAAGCAATGAATAGCCACCAGCAGGTGGTAAAGAAATGGGTCGACAAAAAGGCTTCAGATCAAGGGTTACAATGTGGATATTTGGTTCTTAAATTTAACGAGCGTGGAGCAAAGTCTGGACAACACAACAAATTTAACAGTCTCTGGGAAGGGCCATTCAAGATTTACTAGTGTAAACAGTTCAACTTTTTCGAGTTGGAAGATATAGAAGGTAACACCCTGAGTATTCTAGTCAACGAAATACATCTTAAAAGATTCTATTAATTCTTCCTACGTGATGTTTTTGTACATTTGTATATATGTAATTACTCTTCCTTGCTTTAGGTTTTGGATCCTATCAGTGCAAGGAATGAAATGAAACACAACAATGATGCAAGCAATTGAAAGAAATTTGTAAATGGGCTAAGTGTTCTAAAGGGACATATATTATATTCATCAGAGTCAGAAATTTACAATATATTCAGGCCAGAGGCCTTGTATTAACATTTACATATGCCCACTATAGCGCGGAGCATGTAAGCATAGAAAAGCAAAATTTCTAATCATCTTCGTTCTCAAGACATTAGTGGGAAGGACCAGCGATCATGGCAATAGGCGGCACGGGATCGGGAAACACCATTCTTTCAAAATATTCGTACCACTGAAGATTTTGAAATGGTTCAATGTAATGCACACACATCAGGAAGTAGTAGCCTGTGCGGACCTTGGTACGATGCTCCTCGTGAGTTTCTAGCTCAAACCTGAAAAGGAAAGGCCTAGTTGGAACAATGCCTCCATGCATCTACTGTAGGCGAATGTTTTAAACTGAGGGAATCCCATGATTAAATTGGGCCACACACACAATTTGCTCTAGGCCTCCGAGGTAGTGCCGAGGGAAGACCCGCTTCGTCAACTTTAAAATCTTGTGTTTGGAAACACTAATATCCAACAATGAGGTGACAAAGTGGGAGCAAATGTTGGTGTTTACCCAATACTACTCTTCATACTCCATGCAGTCTTTCCCAAGGACCCACTTGATTGCCTTCACATACAACAAGTTTTTCACACCTGTCATGCACTTTAGGCACTTGCATCTAATTTTGCCAAGAAAGGCAGCCTGGGTCTTTTTGCAAACAAGCTTCACTGGTGTTTCCATGTTGTCTACTTTTCTAGATAAAAACTAAAAATTACTAAGGCAGCAAGAGCTTACTAAGCTAGGAAGGCTAGAATATGTTGTGATTTGCAATGCTGCACAAAGGGTCTTATTTATAGACTGGCTAAAGTTCGCCAACCAAAGAAATCATAATTATCAACTAAGCCCAATTGTGTTGCATTGCCTTAGTTTTCAGCATTGTAGCATGCGAGGTGATGGGAAGGTGCAGGTGCAGCTCACAACTTGCTTTGTTGAGCTACCACATCCATTCACAGATTGGCCAGGTGTCAATATAAGTGCCACTGTCTCATCTGAATCAAGTGAAATCTTAAAAGGGGTTGTTGGACGATGTGCCCCATATGAACATTGAAATCAATTAATGCAAATAGCCGACAGGGAGGTTCGCAAGGTTGGCTTGGTTCATCTTTCGAGAAAAATAATCATTTTTTGTCATGTGCGAAAGATTGTCAATTAAATGCTCGAGCAATTTGGCTGGTTGGCGATCTTTTCGCACGAATAAAAACTGGTAATGCATAATAGCAACTTAGAATAAACTGTTGGCATGTACCTTTTTTTGCCGCCTTTCTTGAGAAATCAAAAAGGAAAGTTATGGCATGCAGAGAAACATATTTATTGCAAAAGTTACCAAGGATTGAACAATTAAGGCATTCACAAGAAAAGAGAAGTTTTCAGAAAAGCTAAGTCATTTGTGAAAGGTTTGTAGAAAAACTCTTGCAAATATAAAAATGGCCAAAATTGCAGAGAACCCTTCATAGATCCTGGCTCTAGTAAGTCTAAGCAAGCAAATAAGGAATGCACCTCGCATGTAGCTTTACGATGGGGAGTCTTATGCCACTTCGGGCATACCTGTGAAGCCTAGCTGGCCTTTCACTCACCGGTGAACCAAAAGTTATTGAGCATGGTTCCTTATAGAGATCAGGCAGTGGTCTTGAAGGATTGCGATAACGTCTTTGATCCTGAGTTATCTTGCAATCTTAAGAGTCTTAGGGAGGCTGCATGCAAAAAAAATGAAGCATATGACAAACCAATTTCACAAACAGCTATGGTTTTGTGGGCTCGCACAATACATAGTTTCTTTGGTGCACCCTTACCTAGAGGTTGTGGCAGCATGTGCGACACGTTTTGACCTAAACATAGGGGTTATCAGCGATAAGGATTTCAGGGTAGTCATTAGCCCTGAGGCTATTCTAGATATGTTGTGTGTCTCGCTTCCCTTGGGTAATGAGGTTGAGAATTTTGAAGTGGAAAGAATGCATCAAAAGTGGGGAGAGCTCTAGTTGGGGCCATAGTTTTATCACTCTGAGCTCAATCAGCAAATGAGTAGTTCAACACCGCCCAAATTCCTTTTTAATTTGAAGGCTCTGAAAGCTGGGTCTTCCTCTATCGCTTCTATGCTAGCGATGGTGTGCAATTTGGACTCGGACAAGAGTATTTTTCAGTTTTAGATGTGCCTCTACTTTATGCTGAAAAGGAATCATGAGGCTCCACTCCTAGACTTTGCAAGAGTTGTTAGTGATGAAATTTTGATAAATTATAGGAATTTGGGGTCGGCTCTAAGTTCAGGTATTTATCTTTCCTAGCTTACTTGATTTTGCACCAAAACCCGGATTACTTTTCAACGTCCATGCTCTTGTCTATTTTTTATGAGGGTGGTTTAAGGAAGCTGGTTTTGACATGGACCCTTGTCATGTCAAAAACCTTTGATTATTATGCATTTTTGGATTCATTCATAGCCCTAGCTATAAGAGCTTTGGATAAAGTTGGCATCAATATGACCGAATGCATATCACCCCGATAGAAGTCCTGGTTGGGGAAGTTAACTCCACCCTATAACTTGTTCTTTGGTGTGGATCTCACCATGCTCCACATGCCAGGTTTTGTCCAGGAGCCTTTCCGACTTCCCCATTTTTTTTTCGACAGAGTGTTGGCCCTAGAGGCAATGAGGTAGCTATGTACCCTTGACGATGATTACTAGGGGGGAAAACACTTAACCTCCTATTTGCTGCTACCAATCATGTGTGGTTTCATGTCACTGATTAAAAAAAGGACCTCGAAGATTGATACTTCAGTGATTCTGCTTTCAAAGTTGGGTCACCTCGGGTTGGTATTAATTAACGATTCCTGGAGTTACAACCCCGACAATAATTTATCAGGAGTCGGCATCAAGATCCCACATTTGCCTCAGCCATTATGGGACCTCCGACGGAATGTCGAGGAGGGAAATTTAAGTAGATATGTAGGTCTTGAATATTTTCCTACAGTGGATGGTCGATCGCCATGGCTGAATTTTTATCACATCATGGAGAGGGTCAACCCAAAACTAAAGATCAACCCCTCTTTGGTCACCTAATTGAGTAAGCTCGGTTGGGCGCTCAAGAAGATGCAAGCCTTCTGGGTATACCGGTAGGAGATTCTGGTAGTTGGCAAGCTATATAACGAAGTAGCCCTTGATGAGATATTTGATGACATTTGGGAAAATGAACATCCAGATGTTGAAAATTCTCTGAACCGCTCAACATCCATGCAACAATATAGAAGAGAGGAGGCTACCATAGAATCTGAGGAAGTAACTCAAAATCCTCCTGCCATTGCTAAGAGTCCAAGGAATGAGAAGAATAATGGTAAGCAGCCTGTGCAGGAGGAAGAGCCGCACACACAAACATTGGAGCCAACCACCTCCTCTAAATCAACACGGAGGCGGGAAAGGACTACTAGTGGTAAGAGATGGGTCATTCTTGACCTTGATGATTTTTCAGAGGAGAATCGACAACGAACCAGAAAGGTCGGTGCAGAGGAGGAACAATTGATGAAAGGAGCGGTCAAAGCATCTACGGCTCCGCATGAGCATCAGGTAACTTTTCCTCCCTCTTCTCTCTCATCTATGTCCCTGGTCTCACCTCAGTCTGCCCCTACTTTTTCATCCATGCTAGTTCTCTCCGCCACTGGATTTTTTGAGCATTCTAGTCTCGCCCCTCTTGGTTTCCCACCTTTATCCTTCACTTTCTATACCTTGCCCATAACACAATTTGGTGTAAGTACTGGGCTCATGGGCCAACAATTTTTATCTCCAAGGCTCAGCCCTGCGGTTGGTGCATCTCCAGTTTTCCCTTACACTATCACCTCATTTCCATCCCCTCCGAGTGGCCAATTCATTCCGCCATTCTCCCTAGCTATTATAACATGACCCAACAAGACTTCTGATGCATCAAATATGCTGTCTTTCCCACTAGCCATCCCTCAAGAGTATCTTTTTGCTGGCAAACTGGGTATCCTAGTCCAGGAATATTTCTCGTAGGTTGATGCAAATAAAACTGCCCGTGCCAACTAGATCAACAAAAAAAGACAAAATAACATGACCCAACAAGACTTCTGATGCATCAAATATGTTGTCTTTCCCGCTAGCCATCCCTCAGGAGTATCTTTTTGCTGGCAGACTGGGTATCCTAGTCCAGGAATATTTCTCGTAGGTTGATGCAAATAAAACTGCCTGTGCCAACCGGATCAACAAAAGAAGACAAAAAGATGCAACCAAGTAGGTGGAGCCCCACTTGCAAACCATATTCAATGAAAGTCAGAATTCCTTGATGTTTGTGAATTTCACTCCTAATGTGATCAAGGTAGTAGCGAGATGCCACCTAGTGATTATTCTATGAATGCTGGCGGGTTAGACTTGCAGTAGGCCCACCCGCGAGATAAAGTTGAGCTGATGGAGGAGACCCAAAAAATAGTAACCACTGATTTTCTCAAGCTCAGCCGATAGGCAAAGAAAAAGGATGACCAGATTGTGGAGCTCAAAAGTTAGGTCGACATCTAGGTAAACAAGTTTAAAGCCTAGGAGAATGAAATAAGTCGGCTGGAGAAGGAGAGGAGTATTTTCGAAATTAAGATCAAAAAGTTGCAGGATTTGAGCAAAGAGGTCGTTTCGACTCTTGAGCAGGAGGTCGAGCTGAGCCGAGTGAAAGAGAAAGAACTCTATGCCGAATCTAACCTACTAACTAAGGGAATGAAAGAGCTCCGGCAGAGCACCACTGCCAAAATTATCGAAGTGAATGCCAACCTGGAGTTGGAGATTCAAAGGACTAAGCAGGCCGAATTGGCCCTGACAGAAAAGGAAAAGGAGGTTTTCACTCTGAAGGACTAGCTGGAGACACTGGACAGAAGCTTGTTCGAGGTAAAGGTGAGTTTGAGCAGCAGAGAGGCAGAATTGGCTACCCTAAGGACCCAACCCCTTGCTCTCCGGATGAGCTCATTGGAAATTGCCAAAGAGTTGTACACATCATACTGGGACAAGGTGAAGGCTTTGTGCCTTACTCTTCAGCCCACCTTAAAGTTTATGGCACAGGTGGCTAGCCTCTGTGAGATAATGAGTGAATTGATACAGCAAGTTCAGGAGTTAACTTCTGACAAGGTTCCAGAGGCTAGAATTTTATTGGGTAAGTTGTATACTGCTTCAGATGAAGCATTGAGTGGCATGGGAATCAATGATTGAATGATAGTGGCTTTGGGCACAAGTAGCCTCATCTCCATGCATGAGGCTGTTCAACAGGTTGTGGATTGCAGAGCTCGATTAAACCAAGTTACCAGTGACATGTGGGTGAAGTTTTCCCATTTGACTCAGAGAGGCCTCCCTTCGCCTTTCATTACAGACTAGGCGATAGCGGGTGTGGAGCATATTGTTGGAATGATCGAAGAGAAGAAGCAGGACCTTTCTGTCTTCCAGACCTTTGATCAATCTCTGACTGTCGAAGAAATCGAGGGGATCATGCATCAGCTGGCACAGCTTTTCTTCCAATTGGAATTGGAAACAAAAGTATCAGGCGGCTTTCCCTTCAAAGCAATTATTGATCTTAGGCTGGCTCACAAGCATCTGCGAACTCTCTCTACACCACCAAACAAAGTATGGACCAATCTGCAGGCCGCCCTCTCAAGGTTGTGAGCATTTTTGATGCTGAACCAAAGTTTCTGGGGTTCTCCTTTCTGCGAGCGAAAAGCCCTTATGAGTCAACAAACTGTTCAACAAAAACTGCCGAAGCCTTTGTAGTTTTATATTTACCATTCTAGCTGCACCTTATTTTTCAAATGCTCACTACCCTCAGAGCTCTCCACGTGGCTTCCTCGTGAAGCTTTTCACTTTTCCTTCGCTTTGCTTTTCGGCAATCTCCGTTTGCGTGCCATGTGGCTCACTCTGGCTATTTTTCCGAGTTGGGCCCACTTCGTTCTTTATTTTGCTCAGAGCTCTCCATGTGGCTCTCTCTTGAGGCTTTCTGTTGGGCACCTTTTCAAATTTCTGTCAGGCTCCGTCTGAGTGACACGTGGTGATTTTTTTCTGCGTCGGTTACCTTGGAAACGCCACCGGATCTTTTGTACTTCCTGCTGCCGCGTGTTCTCTCCTACTGCTACATGGTTTTCCATTTTATGTCGTGGCCTTGCTGGCGTGTTGTTGGCTAGTCGATGTTTGTTGTGGTGGCTCAAGATGATATGGGTCGTCGGTCACTATGCATGGTTTGCTCTTCTCTTGATGCATCTCCAGGTGGTAGACTGGCCAATAAATAGGGCCATGTTTTCTTTTATTAGGTTCTTGATTAAATTTTGCAAAAAACTCCTGAGCACTGGGAAGAAGGCCTTTGTAATTGCTTTATTGAATTTGAAGACTCCAAACTATGCCAAACAATTTCGGCCTTTCTGTTTATTCATGCATTTAATGAAACTGTTGTTCTATGCTGTTATCTTGTTTTATTTCATGAATGCCTGTTCTTCAGGTTTCTATGATTTTTCCATAACTCAATAAATGCAGACCATGTTTATTTCAACTCTTCTGTGTTAGCTTAGGGTTATGTGGAGATTATGTTATGCAAAAGTGGAAGTTATTCTTGCGATTTAAGTTTTTTTGAGAAAATTATCTTAATTAATAGCATTTTAGTGGTTCATGTCTTTGCATTCTGCACTGTGCTCTAGTAAAGTTGTCTAAAGACTTTGGCACATTTCCTGTAGTGTAAATTTTACATTCCTGCAATCTCCCATACCTTTTACTTCACCCGCTAAATGAAGAGTCAACTTCGGTAAAATCTCGGAGGTCACTTAGCTAGTGCACAATGTCCCCCATTAGCTAAGTTTCCCATAAGACTACTGCTACATGCAAAATATTGCGTCAATAGTAACCAACACATTGATGAATGTATTGGTGTCATTGATGATCTTGACTATTTGCATGAAGTTGAAATGAACTTGTTGTCACCCCTTAAGATGAGATTTTCTTAAGGTAGTAATGAAAATATCATTGATATTGTTGGTGAAAAGTTTTCGGCTTATAATGAAAGTGTCATTGATATTGCTAGTGAAAATTTTTCAGCTTATAATGAAAGTTTTATTGATATTTCTAGTGAAAATTTTTCAGCTTATAATGATAGTGTCATTGATATTGTTGGTGAAAATTTTTCAGCTTATAATGAAAATGTCATTGATATTGCTGGTGAAATTTTTTTAGCTTGTGTTGAAATTTTCACTTATAAATTAACACATACAATAGGTGGTGTTGAACATAAGGAGGCCAATGCACACAACTGTTTACCTATTTCCCTTGTTGAAGTTGGTTTGCTAGAGCCTGCCATTGAGGTTTTTTATTTGGAATTAGACGATGGGATGCAGGAGGAAGTAAATTGTGAGGGGCCTGAAATGAATATATTCACACATTTCTTAGAGAAAGAAGTGACTTATGATTCCCATTTCTATAATATCATGAAGTGTTCTAGGACATCTGAACACAACTATTGGAAATTAGGCTTATATTGTAATCATCAGGGTGAGGATTCCCCAAATTATGCATCTTCTATTTTATGCAACAATGGTTTGTACAACATGCACAAAGTTTTTTATGAGGGTTTTCAATTTGATGTGCAAACTAATTTTGATGCCATGTTTTTTGATGTTGAGTTGTGTGATGTCAAGGATCAGATGGATTATGAATGTTTCTATTTCTCAGTTCTAGTGAAACATGACTAGAAGTAGCCTAAAGTAGAAGGTCACTATGATTATGAATTTTAGTTGATGACATATCGCATATTGTAGATTGACAGAGTTATTGGTGGCATTGGAAAGCACAGTGTTATAGTGGGACATGTCAATAACCAAGCTAATTTGTGGGCAATTCATGATAGTGTTTATAGATTTGAACAACTCCAGGTAGTAGGGAATTTTGTTTTTGATAGGGGTAAAATCTGATTTCCCTTGTTTTGGGGCCTGGGGCTACCAAGTTGGATGTAAACAAGTTCCAATTGACAAACATGGTAAAGAATATTCAAGGTACTTGTTTGATTCAATGATTGGGTCTACTTCCCCTGAGATTCTGGAATCTTGCTATGCCTATAGGGGGCATACATCCCCAGTCGGAGCCACTGATGGGAATTTTAAAATTTGTCAAAATTTTGCCTAGTTTGGGCATGTCTGTTTACCTTTTATGACTGGGGATCTAATGCTTAGGGTTTAGGGTTTTTTGTTACCCATGATAAAATTGATTGGTACCTTTTAAAACCTCGCGTTAGATTTTAGCATTGACCTATTATTGGGGGTCACCGGTCTTTTAAGTCATCCGATTGAGCCTATTTTGCATGTTATTACCGGCCTCTTTCACCCAACCTATCGGTCTTTTCTTTAGGTTTGGGTGGGCTTAAAATTTTGTGCTTCTGAGGATTTTCTTTTCCTATTCTCTGGCTAGCCCCACTGTCATAAATAATTCTTTTCCATATGCAGTTTGGTGGGCCATCGGATCAGGAGGCTCAGATATGGACCGTTCCTCGCAAACCTCGCAAGGTTTTTTGTTGACATCTCTAAAGTGGTATGAGGTGTGTGAGATGCCGCCATCTGTCATGTACGGTGGAGTGGGGGTTGTCCCAATGCGCCAACAATGACAAGTAGATGTCTTTTCCATGGTAGATGTTTAATGATAGGGATTAATGTTGACCATCCCTCACAGGCCTCGTACGAGCAGATTAATGTTTTTGAAAATTCCATGAGGCATGCAAACAGGTGACACATTGCTTGGCTCTGTGGTACAAGGTGATTAGATGGGGCCTACTACCTGGTTGCGGGTTTTGACTATGAGGGGTGTCATTGGCTGTTGTTTTTCCTAGGTGGTGATGTGGATTCTTCAACAATCATTGACTCAATATGAGTCATCTGATTTGCTAGTTCTTTTCACATTGACGGTTTGAATTCAAACTTTACAATTCACCCATGTGAGGATTATTTGTGCTCTGCAAGTTATTCTCATTAATGGCATGATATTTTCAGTGGATCTCATCCTGATTTTCTTTGTGTGCTAGCGGAATTCACTTGAAAATGTAATGATGGGTTGTATGCCATTTTCCATAAGCTCAAAATTATTTTATGGTGGCGACGTCAGCTATTAATCGCTCATTTTCTTGTACTACAATTTGAGCAATTAATGTTCCCAGATCGGCTTTCTCTATAAATGCCTACTAATTTTCTCATCAGTATCATTGCATTTTAAGTTTTGTTTGTTTGCAGGTGTTTGATTTCTTTATGAATTTGAAGCTCATGAGCCCAATGGATAGGTTAGTGGTACAACGAAGCTCTCGGGTGAGTGTAACGAATTTGCATCACAAGGAGAAACAAATTGTTCCTAGTACTTTTGCAATGGTCACTCAAAGGGTGGAGATGAGGTCTGGACGTTCCATGTCACCTGTCGAGCTCTCTTTAGGATCTGATGGTGAGGGGTCCAAAACTGATCTAGACTACTGCAGTTACCTTGTGGCCTTGATTGAACCCTTGGGAGTGGACAAGGAGGTCCTCATGGTTTCTCCAATTATTGCGGTGGCACCATGTAATGTTGTTGGGTCTAGTGCTGGTACAAACAGGGGTAAAGAACCAAGAGCGGTCCCTTGTATCGGGGTCATGTGGTTACTCAGGGTGTTGGGAAATGAGTGGTGTTGTTGGGGTGGTGTTTTCTGCCTTTTTGTGGTGTTCCAATGGTTCGGTTTTGATGCAGACGTGCACGTGGGTGGCGATGTTTTTTGTCTTTTTCAGCTGGTTATAGCGGTGTAACCGTTTTTGGTTCCTTTATGCATATTGCAATTATTTTTGATGATGAGGATTTTTTTGAAATGAACAATGGAGCTCGATGCTTGTTGCACTCCTGTTCTATAAAGGATATTTCATGGCTCATTGTTGGGGTGATATTTTTCGTATCGTAAGGCTTAGGCTATGTACATAAAGGTTATATTGTGGTATTTTGGAAGGTTCTAGTTTGAAAATCATTCCATGTCGAGTGTTGTATAAAATAAGCATGCTATGCTTTTATAATAACTGATATCAATAAATCTACAAAAAAATTAAGATAATTGCTCTCCTATGTACATATCATGGATTATGAATGGATTTATCAATGGTTTCTTCATTCAGTTTCAATGGTATATTTGGACGTGTAATTAGTTTTCTTTCTTTAACATAATGAGTTAATCAAATGCTTGAAAAGGAATTACAGGTTTAGGATAATGTGATGAGGATTTACTAAGGAAAACTGTTTTAGTTAATGGAAAATATCATAATGTAAGGCATTATAATGATGAGTTCCATGATATCAGGGTTATGTTTTATGTGACTCCCGCCCGGTTGGATGAGGCACTGGATAGTTCATTCTAGATCCTTTTTAGAAGTGCAAGACGGTAGCCCTAAGTGTAAAGGTTCAAGATCTAAACATTTTTCAAAAATTAAATTCTATCTCTCTTGAGATACAAACCTTATACTAAGTTTTCTCTCCTAGCTTTAGATAGTTGTTCTTATTCTTTGGTTTGCCAAAACCCGGGTAGATGTTGCCTAATCGTATTAATAGGAATGTATCTATTTATAGAAGTGTTCTTGAGGCATGAAGCATTTTATGAACACATATAGGAAAACCCTCCTTGGTTTCACAGAGCCAAAAGTGTAGGAGATCTCAGTCTTTGACTGAATCTTGTCAGTTGGCCATTAGCTTTGTAATTTCTTGAATATAGAGTTTGGCAACCTCTTAGAGCATTATGAAGCCTTAATGGGTATGATAAAACACCAACAACACTGAAAGAAAAAATTTCCAGGAAAATGCGACTCAAATGTGGCTCAGAAAGTTGGAAATGTGGCTCAGAAAGTTGCAAATTTGGCTCTTTGTACATGTACTTGCAAAAACATGAAAAATCCGTAGAAAAATCTACAAAACGAGTGTTTTGGCATTGAGTACACCAATGTATCTTAGGGAAAATACTAGGTTAGCATCATAAAGCATAAACAACTAAAACCAAAGTTAATCAATGAAGAAAAATGGAGTTAGAAATCATGAAAACAAAGAACAATGTTACCAAATGTCTTCAACCTCCATGAATCACCTTCATTGCACCTTCTCCATTTGTTGTAAGTAGATAATTTCCCTCATATTTTTGATGAGCAACTATGACTATGAGAAGACCTAAGAAAATATTGAAGGATTCTAATAGTGTTGCAACATGCTCAAAAAATGCAAACCTAGAGTATGTAGAAAATGTTATGATAGCATGAAGTCAAACGGCAAGAGATATGGGATGTAGATGTCAAAATGAGGTAAAAATTGCCTTTTTATAGAAAATCCAATTTTGGATGAATGGTCAAGATTGAAAGTTGACAAATGCCCTAAGATCAAAGGTTGAAATTAAATGTGACAACTAACAATTAGGGTTAGGGCAACATTAGGGTAAATCTGAAATGAAATGTTGAGATTTGATTTTAGTATCCATGTGACAGGAAGATATGACACATAAAAAGAGGAAAGTGGAGATTTAAAATAGAAATTTAAAATTAATTCCCTCAAGAGGTTGAGTTGACCTTTTAAATTAAAAATTAATTTAATTCAAAAGTGGCGGGGCCATGTGATAGTAACTAATAACTTTTAAATTATTTACTTGGTAGGAATTTAGAAAGTGGACAATTTTAAATGAATGTCTTTATTTAAAAATAGAAAAAGCCAAAGTGGATAATAATTAAATAAATTAAGGAATTTATTTAATTATAAGAAGACGTCAGAAATTAATGACATATTTAAATAAATAAATAAAGTTTGTTTATTTAAATAATTAGGAGGAAATAATGAATAAAGGATAATTAACTAAATTTAAGAATTTATTTAATTATGGAGAGACATAAGAGATTAGCGACATATTTAAATAAATAAATATAATTTATTTATTTAAATAGTTAGGAGGAATGAAAGACATGAATTAATTAAATAACTAGAAATTATTTAATTAATAGTTGAATTTGGATAGTAAGACATAACTAAATATTTTAATTATATTTAAGAAGAAATGCAGGGAAAATAAAGCTTGCAAAGCTAGGTCAATTTTATGTGTCTACAGATACCACAAGAGCACATGAAAGAAACATAATTAGATAATCCTAGATATCCAACTATCATCATTAACCTCTTATTAAATTACATTTTAATATATTATCCTCCAACTAGGAGCAATCCAAAACTCACATGCAACTATGATAATCCAATACATAATCTGCTCTTGAAAAATAGGATCCAAAGAATGAGCAATAAGCACTAGAAGAATCATCACATGAAGACACTCGAATAAGGACAAAAATACCCGATGAAGATAGGAAAACACCCGACCTTGTGGAACCCGAAGGACCACCCCCATGCTAGGAGATAGACATAAGGCCATGAAACAAACAAGAAACCAAGGAAGGGAAACTACCAAAAACCAAGGGTTATCATACAAGGAATGCAAGGGATAAAATTTTGACAAGGATCATTTCAAAACTTACAAGCCATACTCACATGGGTAAGATATGAGCCTATCTAACCCAAGGTTCTACATAAATAACACATGGATATAAAATTGACATACATCAAAATTTGATTCCCAACCATTCACATATATTCATGAACAGTAACATCTATGCATATACAATAATCTGACCCCAATCTACCATAGATGCACATATCAACTCAAAACCATCAAAGCAACACACAAATGCACTAAGAGCCTGTGGAGGACTACCCAAGGAATTAAGAAAATCTAAAATACAAGACATTAAGGTCCATAGACATGCTCATAACAACATCACAAATTGATCTATCAAGTCTCACAAATTGGCTATCCCAATGAGCTTCACATGCAACAAATCCTCACAAAACTCAACACAACTCCATGAAACTGAAAATAGAACACCAAAAAGCCATATAGGACCAAACAATACACCAAAAACCTTCCAAAAATAAGAAACATAGACCCAAAAAAAAGAAATAAATTCATTAATGATTTTTGCAAACATATTCCCAAAAATTATTGCTAAAAGCCTAAAAAATGGAGGAGGGCAAAAGAAACATTCATATTCTATTAAAATCATAGCAACACGAAATAAGTATACACAACAACCAACATGAAAAAACTCCACAAAGATTCCAATTCAATAGAATTCTAAAGAAAAGACAAGAAGTACATAAACCCCTCCCCAAAATGGAGCTAAATCCCTCTTAACAGCAATCAAGTATGTCAGCCATAAAACAGTCAAATCAACTTGAAGTCCAAATCCATAAAAATACCATTTCAGATTTGACCCTTGTCTACTCATCTATGTGATCAGAATTTACCAAAACTGCCTTAAAAATTCACAAAATGTGAAACAACAAACAACTCCCTTAAAACCCCTATTTTCAACATACTCGATTATAGTCAAACATCAAAATGAGGAAACCCATCATATAGCAGTATTTCATCACTTGAAAGAAACACTTCAAAACATTAAAATAACATATTCTATAACATCCATATAAATCTCTATGAATTTAAAACACAAATTATAAATTAAGCATAGAACCTACCTCAAAGCATGAAAATTTTGAATGCTGAAAATTGAAGAAGCTTTCCAAACCTGAATCTCTAATCCAAAGCATGATCAAAAATCACAATTCCACACAATATAGTAGCAATTTCATTCTCCTCAAACCATAATTTAATTCCAATTCACTCTCCTCCAAATTTCAATTCAAAACCACTCAAAATGTCTCAAAAACCTTTGAAAACTTACTTCAAAACCATGTAAAATCTCTCCATTTTCCCTTCATTCCCAAACCCCCCAAAAATCTCTTCCAAAATCCTCTAAATTTAATTCATGACAAAAGTGAAAACCCAATTTCCCAATTTTCCCATAAATAAAACTAATTAAATTCAAAGGGAAAGAAAAACAAAAAAGAAACTTTCTTTCTTTTTCCCCAAAAGACTCTTCTTTTTCTTAAACAAAAAAAGGAAATAAAATTCTCTCATAAAATAAAATATTAAAATATTACATTAAATTACCTATCTTCATCCCACTAATGAAATAATTAAAATAAAATAAATAATCAAATTAACTCACATAATTAACTCATTTGTTTGAGGTTTCCCACCAAATAAATTCAAAACATTTTAAAAGATAAAATAACCTCCTTAAAAATAGCCACTCCACCAAAATAGTAAATCAAAACACAAATGCTTACATATTAATATTTAAATATTTACTAATAATCACATTAATATTTAATAAATAACATTTGAATATGTTAATATTCATAACCTTATTCTCATAAAACATAATACACATATATACATATACAAAAATATAATATCTCAAGGAGACTTTTAACCAACCAAAAATCAAAAGACATAATTAAACACAATTAAAATATTAATGCAACACAAATCACTCCACCAAAAGCATTCAAAAATCAGGGTAAAAGATATTGCCTTAATGGCATATTGAACAGGTGACTACAACTGATAAAATCACCTCCTATGAGGCAATGATTCAAAGCTAGGATATTTAGGGCCCTATGCTATCTCCACATACCACCATCAGGATTGTTTTTAGGCATGCTCAGACCTGTGAGACCAGGCGGAGTCGATGCTCAGTACTTGCAATCCTACATCACAACCCAAGAACATGTACATATATACCAACATAATATATAACCCACACTTACGCATTCGTAAAGGAGAGTCATGACGTCATGTGTCTCTCATAAGAAAGTGACATGAAACCATCCCCTCGCACCACAGATAGGTCACACACATTATACATGAAGCACATCATCAAATCATTAGTCCACAATATATATATATATATATTAGGGAAATGAACATATCTAATAGCAACGTGCACCATAATAATACTACACACTTTATTCTAATCTCTATCATGAATAAGGTCACATAAGTAACATCCAACATCAGAGTATCACACTCTTAGAACATAAGACACACCTTAAGAATTAAGTAGATGAACTATAATAATTTCAGCACTAAACTAGAGTTCAGTGTCATAATACTTGTTAGCAGAACCCAGACTAGAGGGGTATTCCATATTCTCTCTAATGAATTTTTAGCATTTCTAAAATGAATTGGTTTCCTTTATCTATTATGTTGCTTACCCACTCGCTTATGGCTTTTCCATAGAAATTTTAACTTTTCATATTATTTACTATCTCTTTTCCCATCACTGACGCTGGATCAAAGGAGGCTTCATCTTGAGAGATTGGCTGAGGGGTGAAGTTAAAACTGAATTTAGACATTTAGTTAGAACCCTGACCTAGATTTTCAATTCATCTTTACTTTTCTTATCCTTTTTAGTTCATTCAACTAACCTAGTTGTTGCTATATGGAAGTTTTGTACATCTTCGTCTCTTGTGGAAGGTCCTAAACTTATCCTGGAAACATCAAAGTCACTTACAATTTCCTGATTGACTTATTTTTGTGTAGTTGGGTTAGACAATTCCACACAAACATTTCTTATATTTTCGTCCTCTACCAACCTGGATGTAGTCTTCAACTTTTTTAACTTAGGAGTCCTCTGAAGCAAGTAGTTCACCATGTCTTGCTTAGGGAGATCTATGTGTATTACCATCCTTTTCTTTGCCAATTTATTTTCTAACCAAGTTGATGTGGAAGGAACAACAACTGCTTTAGAACTAGAAGAATCAAAAGTCCTCAAAGTAGGGGTGATAGTCTATATGTGTTTTGGTGAAGAAGGTGGAGTAGGTCCCATCCTAAGAGGCTTATTTACTTCCCTACCAGGATATGACCTATGAGATGAGGGAGAGGTATTGATGGAGATGTTAGTTGTATCCTCTTCACCCTTAGCTATATCTTTGTCCTTATTCTATTGAGGTAGATCAAGAGAATCTTCTCCACATTTTCTTTCTAATAGATTCCTTTCAAGGGGATCGCCATTAACATCACCTTGAGCTTCTAATGATATTTTATATGAAGTTGAACATGAAGTCCCTAAGATTATGGGAGGTTGATTACTCCCACCTATAGGTTGAGTACTCTATGACCTAGTTTGAGGGTGTTGTTGTTCTATCTTCTTATCAACCCACTCCTTTCTTCTCCTTAAAACAACTGCAATTCTTGCCTCAATGGTTTCAACCTCCTTGATGCTCCAAGCAATGATAATAATGGATTGAGTAGAGATATGATTCATAAAATAGGATCAACCAGATAAATTTCATCATCTTTTATACCTTGAACATCCCATCCCAGATCAAATATTCTTATTTGTCTCAAGGAAAATCTCATCCAAATTCTTCTCCTAACTTCATGCTCATCAAGGCAATCTTCCCAGTAATCTTCTAGAAGGGGTATATGATGTAAACCTAGGCCAAGTTGTAAATTATTCTTCACATAATCTTTTTTGTCAAAAGGGAGTCATTCATCATAAAAATGTAGAGTATATTTAACCAATTCTCTTTCAATGTTAAGAGCATCTGACATTGAGTTTTAAGTAAAGTAATCAAAACCTAGAGGAAACTATACACCAACTTTCTTTAGCTCTTCACACCTCTTATTTACATCAGCCAATTTCCTATAAACCCCTATCAACACAAATTTATCTTTCACATATCTTGGAAGCTTTAATTTACAGCCACTAAAACCACCAATGCAAATGTATGAAAACCTTTGGAATTGGATGAAGTGACTTACATACATGGAAACTAATTACATGGATTCAGGAGTAAGCCTTAGGTCAATCTCCCCCTATATTTCTCTAGTCCCCTTCATATTAAACATATCAGTAATACTCTTGTGATGAAGATAAATCTTACCCAATTGTAGCTTATCATAATATTTTAAAATTGTGACTTCATCTCAAGGAAGTAGGCTTGGTCTCAAACCTAGATAAGGCCTAGTACTGATGATGACATATATTAGATATGAGGAAATATAAAAGGACCAATTAATTGCAAAGAAGATAAATATTCCATGCATCTGATCACTAATAAGTTGTGCCCTATCTAAGAATTATTTCCCTATAAGAATGAATTGGATAAAGAAATACATCCACTCTTAAAAGTCGTGTGCTCTATCATTTCCTCTCAATCTATGTAGCAGCATAATTATATCTAAAATTTCATCAACAAAATGGTTTCGATGCAAACCTCTAGGTAATTGGGATTTACCCTTTCTAGGCCCACCTAGCCAGTTCTTAGTGATTATGTTTTGGTAATACCCGTTTTTAGATGAGAACTTAATTTATGAATTATTAAAGTCGAGTCCTACAAATTGTTCTCTTTCTAGAAGTTTCAGACAGGAAGCAAAAGTAGTTCTTTGAATTTTAACTACCCACCTATTATCATAACTTTTGAATTTATTGGTTTAAGAGTCATAATTCCTAATGCACTCAATAATTATGTTTGGGAATTGAATCACAATGAGAAAGGAAACTGCTTCTATTAATCCACTTGTAATTACTTTTTCTGTGATAGGCAGGGGATCTGTCATGTTAATTATTTCCTAGAATTCATCTAAGCTTACATATACTAGCTTAGTATCCCCAATTTCCAGCATTGTGCAAGTTAAACTTGAGATATAGTATTAAACCTAATATTTGTATTTCATGGTGGTTGAAACCCTAAGTTTTATGTACAATTGGCATGAGGAGGTTTTTGTAGGTGAAAACCCTTCTATTTAAAGTACAATTATTGTTAGAGATTACTAAAATGGATAAAGAAAGAAGTACCTTGGTGATGTTGGGCTCCAAGGATTGACGATTGTACCAATTTTCTCCTTCACTTCCCCACTTTCTAGCACCTCAACTGAAAATACTCTTCTCACTAGTTCACATTCTTTTTTAAACCTTCCACAATTAATGCACAAGTAGATGAGAAATTAATTGTTCCCTTGTTATGGTTGGCACATGTAGTCTTTAACGACAAAAGACAAGTTTTAATAACCTTGTTGACAATTGACAAGGTTTTTAGAACCAGTATGAATCACCAAAAACCCTTTATGTCTATACTTTCAATAATTTATGATCATCGGGCAGATAAAAAGAGAGTTTAAACAACTTTGTCAGAGACTGACGCAAGTTTCCTAACTTCAACAAAACTCCAAAATGACTTAACTTTTACTTAAACAAGGCTTTAGAGAGGTTAAGACAACACTTAAAGATATCGACAGAGTTTAGAACTTTGCAAAGATGAACATTGTGTGATGCATTGGGAGCAGTAAAGGTTATGAAAACTTGAGCGGTGACCGACAAAATTTTGAGAACTGGCCAAAAAATCGACGACTTCAAGATAGCCAAATTTTGAGTGAATATGCAAGTTTTTTGAGGTGGGACAAAAATATGGTAACAATATTATAAGAATAATTATATTATAATGTTTTATTAAAATTAACTATATTATTGTAGTATATATAAAATTATATATTATATTATTATTATACTAAACATCTCAAGAGACCAATCGTGCAATGTGCAAAAGCTATCAAAACTGTTATTCTCATAATGTTGTGTCATGTAGACATGTAGCAAAAAAGACCCATGAGCAATTGCTTTGAAAGGGACCTTAATTAATTAGAATATATTTAATTTATTTAAGTAATATTTAATTAGAATTTTAAATAAAAATAAAAATTATATAGATTATTTTAATTATATAATTTTTTAATTTTACCTTAAAATATATATTAATTATAGTTCTAACTTATTAATTATTATTTTAAAAATTAAAATAACTATAAATACTGTAATTGATAATTACTATTTTGAAATTTAAAATAATTATAAATGTTTTAATAAATTAATAATCTTATATCTAACTAATAATTATTTTAAAAGTTTTTATTAAATAATTATTGCTTAGGATTATTATAACTAAAATAATCAATTTTAACCCTTCTTTTATATTATATTATAATTTATATATTATATAATGTACATATATAACCTAATATATATTATATAAACTATAATAGAGAATACATAATATTATAAAAGAGATATAATATTATATATAATATTATACTATATATAATATATAATCATATATTATATAATATAATATAATATTATCGGATGAGGTGTTTCAAGAAAAATCCTTCTGGGATTGGGATTGTAATAATACCAAAGAGGAATCTTTTTGTGAGTCTCATAATACCTCTAGTATCCAATTGCAGTCAATGACTCCTCAGGATCCACAGATCCATGAGGAGGGTGAAGTAATAGGGGAAGATGCTCAAATCTCTTCAGTATTTGATTACTCACAGACTCTTTCCATTGCCTAGATTCCTTATCGGCCCCATACAAAGAAGTCTCCAAGTAAATGAGGTTGCAAATCTAAGGCTGTTAAAATGCAAGAGGAAACTAAAGCAAGATGGAAATCTACGTTGCTTGATTCTTTGTTATCTCAAAGGGTCCAATGAAGATTCTTTCATGGAATTTCAGGGGCATTAATGCCCCTGACAAATGTGCCCGCATCAAATGCCAAATTGATGGATGTGGTGCAGATGTAGTCCTTCTCCAAGAAACCAAATTCTTAGATGATATATTCAAGCTGACAATTCATAAATGACAGTTGTGGCAATCTGCTTACTCCCCTACCCAAGGAGCTTCAGGGGGCATAGCAGTCCTTTGGAATCTAAAACAAGTATCTATGGTTCTACTTCAAAATGAAAATAATTGGCAATTGCTAGAAGTAACAAAATTTGATATTAAATTTTGGCTTTTCAACATTTATGGTCCCATGCCTACAGGAGATAAGAAATGACTCTGGGATCAGTTATCTCAAGTTATTATGTCTTTGGGTGATGGAAAAGTTATCCTAGATGGAGACTTCAATGCTATTCCATCTACCCAAGATAAGACTGGAGGGATATGCCCACCTGTTAAGGTTATGTCTAATTTTAATTCTTTCATTAATACCAATTCTTTGAGGGATATTTTTCCAACTAATGGAAAGTACACTTGGACAAATCAAAGAAGTGGATTTCTTTAAATTGCAGTAAGGTTGGATCAGTTTCTTCTATCTCCAAATTGGTTCAGTCTGTCTTATAAAATTGCTTCTAAGATATTACCTTTTCTTGATTCTGACCATTATCCAATATCTCTTTTTGTTGCAAATATCTCCTCTCCTCCTTTGAAATCTTCTTTCAAGTTTGAGAGAATGTGGTTTAGACATCCCAATTTTGTGGATTTGATACATCAATGGTGGATATTTTCTCCTTTTGAGCCTAGGACAATGATGTATCGATTATGGACAAAATTGCTACATATTAAGCATCAACTCCAAAAATGGAATAAGGAGACTTCTAAAAATATCTTTCAATAGAAAGATATGATACGTCATGAATTAGAAGCTATTCATAAGAAAAAAATTCAGCAAGGTTTGGATGCTTTGTCATATGAGAAACAAAATAAATTGCAAGAAGAATGGGAGGAGAAATGTGCAAGAGAAGAAGTCTATTGGAGGCAGAAATCACGTGAACTATGGTTAAAAGAAGGTGATAAAACACTAAATATTTCCATGCCTCTACCCAGATCAAAAGAGCAACTAAGGTGGTTCAAGTGATAAAAGAAATTCCAACAGGCAGATGGATTTCAAATGAATATGATATCAAGAAATAATGTGTCAAGTTCTTCTCAAATCTCCTATCTGCCCCAAATGATAGAAACCATCAAAATGAAGAGGATGTGGAAGATTTTTTGCAAGCAATCTCATCCCTCATATCTGCAAAAGAAAATGATCAATTATTGAAGCCATTTACAATCAAGGAGCTCAAAAAGGTAGTTTTCTCTCTGCCTCCTGACAAAGCCCCAGGGATTAATGGCTTCACTGCTCTTTTTTTTAGAAATATTGGGATATTATGTGTTATGATCTTTTATGGGCCTTAAAAGAATCACACAGATCTAGAACTTTGATCAAGCAATTCAATACAACTAACATTGTTATCATTCCTAAAGTTTCCAACCCTTCCTCCTTTGCAGAATATAGACCAATCTCTTTGTGCAACATGATATATAAGATTTTTTCAAAGGAAATTTATCAGAGGTTACAACCTATCATTCTGAGTATAATATCACAAGAACAGGGGGCTTTGTACTGGGCAAAGAAACATATGAAGGTGAAATTGTGGCCCATGAAACTCTTCACTCAATAATATCTAAGAAATTCCCCTCTATCATAGTCAAACTTGACATGATGAAGGCATATGATAAGGTTGAATGGTGTTTTATGAGGAAAGTACCGATCAAATTTGGTTTTTCAACAAAATGGTGCTGATGGATTAAAACATTCCTATCAGGAGCCAAATTCTCGGTAATCCTCAATGGTTCTCCATATGGATTTTTCAGTCCTTCCCAAGGTGTAAGGCAAGGCAACCCATTGTCTCCTTTCCTGTTTATAATTACGGCAGAGGCTTTGAGGAGATATATCAGTAGAATGCACTCTTTCAGCTTATGGAAAGGAATCCAATTAGAAAATACAAATATGGCAGTGACTCATTCTTTATTTGAAGATGACACAAATTTATTTGGAATTGCATTAGTAGAGGAAGCTTGTCAAATCAAGGAGGTTCTCAATAAATACTCCTCAACATTAGGTCAGAGGATTAATGCTTCAAAATCTAAAGTTCACATCTTTAATACATCTTAGGTAAATAAAAAAAAATTTCTCAATATTCTAGGGTTTCAAAAAGAAACCTTGCCATGTTCATATTTAGGGATCCCTTTTTTTGCAGGGCCAAATAAAGCTACTTATTGGGAAAAAGTAATTGAGTGCATCAAATCCAGGATAGCAACTTGGAAAGCTAGATGGCTTTCCCTAACTAGTAGAATCCATTTAGTCAAGGCTGTATTCTTGTCAATTCCAAACTATTTTCTAGCAGTCCTAAAAGCCCCAAAAGTAGTTATTTTTGAAATTGAAGGTTTGATTAGAGAATTCATATGGAAAGGAAATATGGATGATAGTAAGAAGGTTCATCTAATATCACTTGAAGCCATGGCTCATGGGAAAGCATAGGGTGGAGTTGGTATTTTGAATCTCTCAAACTGCAATAAAGCATTTGGAGCAAAATTATCTTGGAAAATGTATGTGAATCCGCAAGCCAAGTGGTGCAAAATAATGTAGGGAAAGTATCTTGATAGTAATAACCCTACAAGGATTTTTATGGTTGTTGATCCTCCATAGGGGCCGGCCATTTAGAATTTCATAATTTATTGTAGAAAGCTGATTTGTTCATACATTACTTGGGAGGTCAATAATGGTCAGAGTGTGAAATTTTGGATGGATTCCTAGAATGGTAATATTCCCCTATAGAACATCCCATATCTTCTCCCAATAATGGAAACGTTGAGAAAAAATGAATCTTTGGGAGATAATCTACTAAATTATGTGCATTCAGTAGATCCCATCTCAGGTGGGGTTATATGGAAGAGAATTTTGCATCCCTCTTTATCAATCAATCAATGCAACACTTTACAAAACATATTGGAATCAAGGACAGTATATCTCTCTTCCAAACTAGATAAACTATTGTGGGCTCCCTCTAAAGAGGGAAATTATATGGTAAGCCAAGGCTGTAAGGCATTAAATCAAGAATCAAGGCATCTTATTCCCCAAAGGGCCTTTTCCTTCTACTGGGATAATAAAATCCTCCCCAAGGTAGGAAGCTTTGAATGGTAAGCATTGAAGAAACACATTTTAACCAGTGATCAGTTAGCCAAGCTAAGAATAGTGGATCCTTTCATGTGCCCTTTGTGTTCAGAGTTACTCGAGCATGTAGATCATCTATTTTTCAACTACAAATTTGCACAACAATGTTGGGGATTCATTCTCAGTAAGCTCAACTTGTGCATGCCTCTTCCAAACTCACCATGGGATCTTTTTCAATCTTGGCCTTTAATTTATAGATCCTCCTTTTTTGCTTGCATTTGGAGAGTGGTTCCAGCTATTGTTATATGAAATTTTTGGTGTGAAAGGAAGCTAAAAATATTCAAAAAAAATTCTCACTCTATAAATTCTATCAATGCAAAGATTGAAAATGTAATTTCTGAAATAGTTAATTCCAACACTAGAGAATCTAAAGACATTAGTTCTTCCTTTACCAGCTAGGAAAATTCAATTTTACAGAATTAGAAGTAGATAAAGAGTTGCCCTTCCCCGATAGCTTGTTGCAAGAAAATCCGATGAAAATTGATAGAAAGCAAGTAAAATGGTCAGCGCCCCAAGAACATTTTGTAAAACTAAATTTTGACAGTGCATTGAAGGGAAACCTGAGAGAGTTGGGGGTAGGGATATGCTTCTGTGATCATCAAGGTAAAATTTTAGCTCTGAGATCCAAATATCTTCATAGAGGAACTAACAATTTAGCCAAAGCTAAAGCTCTTTTACTAGGTTTGGAAATGGCCTTAGAGTTGGGTTTTGAAAATATTCACATAGAAGGTGATTCCTTACTGATAATTGATGCAATCAAAACAAAAAACCTTCACAAATGGAATATCAAATACATCCTCCAAAAATTTTGGGATATCCTTCAGAAATTATATAATATCTCACACTTTTAGAGAAGGAAATAATCTGGCAAACTCTTTAGCTACCATGGGCAGCGTAAGGCAGGAAATAAGTATATCCTCTAATTTATCCTTACTTGACAACTATCCAAATATAGTTCACTGGATTGAACAAGATTCTTGTCACCTCAATTAAGTGATGCCAATCGAATTGTGCAATTATAAAAATTATATTGGCTCATGAAAGATTTCAAATTTGGTAGGAATATGATAGATTCTTGCTATCTCAATGCTAAAAATGGTATTTTGTCATTATTACTTGTCGACTCTCATCCTATTTGAAGTCATATATGGCATTTACTCTGCCTGTCAAATGCAATTAGATTAGTAATTTTGGGATATTATCATGTGCTCCAATATTTTGTGAGCGATTTCCAATGATCTGATGGGACAAGTTGCATCATGTAAAACTTGTCATTCATCTGGCAACTTATGGAGGTCTAGATACATTTTCCTTCGCCATCTATTTTGACAAATCTTATTGGTCACCTGCTTTTTTTTTGGAGATTGCTTACCAAATGTTTGGCATCGTGCTTGATGGTATTTTTTGGGTACCGATATTCATGAATGGTGGTACTCTGTATTAATTTATGCAGGTCGAGCTTCTCTCTTCATATGAACGGATATATTTAAAGTTTAATCTCATTAACTCTTTAACTATACAAAATAGTTTCCTTCATTAATTTCCCATTTGTGTGTGAAGGCTTTTGTGTGGCTTTAAAATTGATATTTTACCTCTCTCTTGAGCAATTTCCTTCAAGAAGTCTTTTTGAATGCTCAATTCTATTTTTAGTGGCAAGTAAATTTTTAGCTGTACATGAAAACTCTATGATAGCATGGTGCTTCGCCCTTGGAACCTCCGCATAAATTTCCCCATCCAAGCCTAGGAAAGGCCGTTTGAAGACAACCTCTCTTAGGCAAGACTGAATCTTATATTTAAAATGAGGAGTATGCATGAGGAAGATAAAATTCGTTCAGTGTTGGGTAAGGAAATCATTCGCTTGGGAGCTCATATGGATTTATTTCCCTCTCAGGTTCTTTCTATTTTCCTTTCAAATACTATGTATTTGCTTCAATCATTGAGGGATTTAGAGAAAATTGTCTTTAAATTTGTAAACCCTCAATTCTATGATAAGAATGACTTGTTGTATCTTGTCCAAAAATACAATTTGTTCTCTAGGGAGGGATATGTTGGAGGTTTATTCCCTCCTGAATATATAAAAGATAAAGCAGGGTATGAAGAAATTTTTGAGGCTATTCGGTTGGGGCTTCAACTTGGTAATGATTATGTCTTGTTATCAGCTATAAACAAAAATGAAAAAAGAATTTTTGGATCCCTAGAGGCTGAAATTAAGGAAAAGTTTTATGCTATTTCTTTCCTTTGGGATTTTGCACCAAAACTACCCTTTTTCCAGTCCTTAGCGGGGAAACATCAGGTGAAAGTGGATTCTATAACCCTTGTGCATAAAGAAGATCAAGATGTGGCAAATTCTCAATGCGCCACCTCCTTGTAGCAGGGGTCCATGGCGGCTAGGGAAGCAGTGGCTCAAGCAAATGAAGAAGTCCCTTGTGTGGGACTTGACTCATTTGCAAAGGAGACGTTCCATCCAAATATGCCCGAGCAACAATTTGAGGATGAAGTGGTGCAGGATCAGTCTTCAACTTGTGCAGAACGAATGGAGGAATAGCAGGGAAGGAAAAATGTTAAACTACTTTTTTTTTTTGGGTAGAATTTTGTACAAGTCTGGTAAATATTCTTCAGGCTGCATCTCTCTTTGAAGCCCTTAGAAGGTCTAAGGTGGCAACACTATAGACAGTTTTTGGAAATATGAATTTCCATCCCACATGTGGGATAATTTTGTAGTTGAAATATTTGAATTAATCTTTTGTATCGAACGAGCTATAACCAAAGATTTTCTTCCTGGTTCTTTCCTGCTGGTATGCCCTTTGAACTAGGATCTATGTACATTTTTATAATTAATATATTATTGTGGCATGACCACTTTTGCTAGATAAAATAAAATTATATAATATAAAATCATTTATTATAATATAATGTAATATATGATATTGTAATACTATTTATTATGATAAAATATATTTATAATTATAATAATTGAATTTTATTATTAAAGCATTAGAATATATAGTTCTAATGTTCTAATAATATAATATATCAATATAATATTATATATTACATTGCAATATATAATATTATAATATATATATTTTATATAAATATTCTATTTTTTATATTTAAAATATATGATATAATTTATTTATTAATATAACTATTTATATTATATGAAGACACTAAATCAATTCAAATATTGCAAATGACCATCAAATTTATCATATAGATTATTTATATTTATTATTAGTAATAATATATTATTATTGTTATCATTATTGATTATTAATATTTCAAAAACTATTTGGGAGCCAAGAACCCATGCCCAAGCATGAATTTTCTTATTTGGGCCTATTTGCAACTCCTGAGAATTTGAAATTGTTTTCCAATACTGGTGGAATATTCTTGGTGCAAGTGCTTGAGGTAGGGAATACCAAGAGGAGAAAAGGAGAAAATCCATTCCCAAATGGGAGAGAGAAAGCTCAATGCCTAGGGCAAAACAACTTTGAATAGGAAGAGATTATAGGAAAAAATGAAGAAATGAATGAAGATTGACATAGGAATACCCATGGCATCTAAGGAGGAATGGAGGAGATTTTGAGGCTGATTTTTGTGGCTCTAAATCTGATTTATAATAGTTTAAGGCATTATTGCATGTAGGAGTGAATTTTGTTGTGCTTAGCAAGCCATTCTTTCCTGCAGGATGGAATATTTTTTTGTTTTGTAGATTTCTTATAGATTTTCATTATTGTTGGGGCTGCACATTTGATATTGAAATCATATTTATTAATTTTCTTGAAGAATATGTGTGTGGTATTAAGCTCTAGTTGCAATTTCAATAGTTTCAATTCCAAAAGTTGAGAAATTTTCCTTAGTTATAGTTTTTGGGTTGCAACAATTAACAATCTCATAAGATTCTCAATTGTTGACTTGTATCATTATGATATATTACTATATAATATATGATATATTATTATATTAATTCAACCATAATTTAATATTTTATTATAAATATATATTTATAATTTATTATATCATAAATAACAATAAAATAATATTTTTATTATTTTATTATAATAAATAATAAATGTATATTATTTATTATAATATATAATAATATAAATAATAATATAAATCAAAATTTTCATCCTATACCTTTGGTATTTTTTGTAAAGGGCCGCAAAAAATATCTTTTGATTTTTTTATTCTAACCATAACTCTAATCATTTAAATATTTTTTTCTTAAAAAAATTGTATCTTTGCAAAAACTTTGCAAAAGACAAATTTTTATTTCCTATAAAAGAAATTATATATATATTTTTAATAGGTACAACATTTAATCCCTATAGGTAGTACTTTTTCTCCAAGAAAATATTTGATTATATATTTTTAATCATCTCATCAAATCAATATCAGTACAAAATATATTTAATTTGTTAATATTTTATTATTGATGATGATTAACTGTGAAAAAGATAGAAATTTGATTATATTCATTCTTTGATTATAATAGAATGAATATTAAAAAAATTAACAAAATTAAAATATTATAATTAACTAAATTGTAGGATCTTGTTTCATGAAAATAGGAATGCATTTAGTTTAACTATCAAAATGTACCTATAATATAGTATAATATAATAAAAATATAATATAATATAATATAATAATAATATAATATAATATAATATAATATAATAATAATATAATATAATATAATATAATAATAATATAATATAATAATAATATAATATAATAAAAATATAAAATAATAATAATATAATATACATAATATAATAATAATAAATATATAATAAAATTAATATAACATAACATAATAACATTAGTATAATAATAATGTAACATAATCAAATTTGATATATTAATAAAATAATAATAATATAATAGTAAATGTATAATAATAATAAAAATATATAATAAAAACTAAATTAATAGTAATAATATAATATTATAAAAATAGTAATAAAAATATTAATAATAATATATCAACAAAATCATTTCTTAAATGACCAACCAATTTGATCTTATGTATTGCAGAAATGTATGCAAAAAGAAATTAAAACATTTTCTCCCTAATTAACTTTCCATACCCTCTTCAGCTTACCCATTGCACACCAAGGTGCGATTGCTAGTATTATATATTTTCAATAATCTTGACATCGAATCAATATCAGTACATAGTATATTTAATTTGTTAATATATATTTTATTTTATAAGCATCTTTTCTTGTATGACAATTAAGGTCCAAAAAATAAGCATCTTTTCTTGTATGACAATTAAGATCCAAAAAAGACTCAAACTTTGCAGATAAATAATTTTCTAAATATTTTTTATTAAAAAAAATGCATCTTCTATTTGCAAAAACTTTGCAAAAGATAAATATTTATTTCCAATAAAAAATTATTTATTTTCATTTGTTAATAGATACAACATTTTATCCCCCTATTAAGAAAAATGGATTGTGCAATAGTTCTTGCTTGTCCATAGGTATAAAAATGAAAAGATCAACAAATTGTCATTAGACAATACTCTAGTACAACTTAAAATGCTCCTTAATCATGAATTAATAGTGCAACTTCCTAAATGGTGTTCATTTTGATTTCTTATTCAGAACCAAAAATATATTAGTGAGTTTTCCCCTCTCTCAAAACCCAACATGCTAATTTTTCTCCAATTCTCGATTACCTTTTTTTATACAACTTTTCTCCACTTTCTCTCTTTAAAATTAATTTTTAAATAGACATTTGAAAATTATCTATTTTGTTTTTCTCTCTCTCTCCATATTCTACTCTTTTCTACACTATGGTAGCACTCTTCTACAATTTTTGGGGAATTTTCCTTATTATAAATTTCATGAAAATTTTATTAAAGGTTTATTGAATATTTGCACTCCTTTTGAAATGAATCTCATTATTATATGAAGATCCATTTTGGGTTTTTTTTTATGAAATATATTTTTTATTTTTCTATTTCTATTATTAAATACAAACTATTTATATGTTTATTATTGTATCTTCTCTATTTACATGCAACTCATTATTATATTTTTTATTTCAAGAGTTCTTGTATCTTTCCTCTCTTCTTAAGGATACATCTCTTCTCTTCATTCCAAATCATTAAAAAGTATTGTGGTACATAAGAAGATATTATCTCTTATTAAGTGAACTCCCCTATGTTTCATCTTCTCTTCTCCCCTTCTTCTCTTTGAAATGGACTCTTTCATCTTAAGTCAATATTGATTCAATGAAATTCTATTTTGGATTTATCATTCTTCCTCTTAAAAATTAGTTTATTAAATAAATAAAATATTAGAGATCAACTCTTCTTTGGTCTATTTTATTCTATCATAGATCTTTGAATTTTTGTATCAAGAAATATGAGTGAAGATTAAAATAAGAAATAAATAATGCTGAAATTAGACCACTTCTATTGGTATGAAAACAAGAGTAGATGTTCCCAATTATGTTGGTTGTCTAAATCATAACTAATTGATATTTTGGATGATTTATTTAGAACAAAATTAAATATGAATATATTGATGATATAGATGCGATAAAATTTATTAAGAATATATAGAAGGTTCATGCTACCATTTGGTGAAGAAAGTTCATCTAGAAATGAATAAAAAGGTGACCCTTATTATTGTGAGATAAGAGATAATGATGAAGAAAATAAAATATAAGTTCATTCTAATAAATTATGAATTAAATTTGATTAAATATTTAAGAAATATAAAGTTGAAAGACTTCAATATGAAGGAATACATTTAGGAATAATATAAACTAACAATCTAGTCATGACACAATGATAGAGTAGAGAAAGTGGTAAGATAAATGAATGGATTGAGAGAATAAATCCAAGAATAATTTAGTATATTAAACATATAAATAATCTAGAGGAAGCATATTATATTTCCTTAACCATAGAAAGGAAATTGAATCAATGATTCGAAGATAAGAAGAGATAGAAAAGATGAAGAGTAGAGATGTTATGAGGATAGATAAAATTATGCAATAGGAGACCATATTTATAGGATACTAAGAGTGAAAAATCATACCACAAGTAAGGATGATTTAGCACTTCTTACTCCAAAGGTAGAGATGAAAAATTCATACCATAGTAATGATTTAAAAAATTATATTAGAGAGGAAAAGGGAGATATGGTAGAGGTGATGGGAGACCCTTTAAGGGAATATGTTTTAAGTAAAGAAAATAGGATAATTAAGAATTTAAATTCCACAAAAATCAAGGAAGCTCTACTATGAGACCAAAAGAGAGTTAAATTTGTACATGCTATTGAGGGACTAATAGATAATATAGTTCTATGGGTGAGATACAAAGAGGTAAGACATGATTGGATTAAACTGTGGTCTCAAATTATTCTTGTAATGAGTTTGAATTAATTCTTAAAAATGGCTTCCTTAGTTCATCCTAAAGTGTTAATCCGGGAATGTAGAATTTTGAACCGTGTTGTGGCAGTATGTCGAAGGGCTGCAACTGATAAACTAAGGTTTGATGGATGTAAACTAATGTATCTATTTTTTAGTAGAAATTTGGTTTGCAGAATTCCTATCACATAGGTGACAAGAACTCATGAAGAAATAACTTTGCAGCAAAGAACCGATCATTGGCACACACCAAAGCAAAATTGAAAATCTCTAACAGAACAAAAACCTTTCTGGAAATAAGATAGACCAAATTAAATATGCAATAAACAAAAGTAAATCCTCTATGAGCTATGCTATTGAACATAAATATGCTTTCAATCTTAATTAACTATTTCATTCTTTAATTACAGTTAATCGATTATGCAAACTGACAAGTATTAAACAAGCCACAAAGACTAAATACATTCATAGAGATTAAGTAAACTAATAAGGATCCGATAACATAATAAACAATATGAAACAAATTGAATAATTACGAAGCAACACACATTACCACACACAAAAATGAGGAGATCACCAACAATCGAGGAAGTGGGCCCTACCTTCACCGTCTATTGAGTGATTAGAAGTTCACAATTACATAATTATTCCATGCTACTTAACATTCCTTTCGAATCACAACAACAAATTATAAACACAGATTTTAGCGCCAATATGGAATTTCAATTATCTCCATATATATCTGTGTTTCATCATACAAACATATATATAACGACTGTATTATCAGTAAGTAAATAATTTTGTTTGTTCGTTCGGCCTATTGTCCACTCACAAACAAGATTTTATGAAAATCGACAAAGGCTACAGGCCACTTATAAAGTTAAAACAAAGCATCCTAAACAAAAATGATCGGTCACTAACAAATTCTTGCCAATTTCATTCCACCAATCTCCCGAGGTCCTCATGCATGTAGCAGCTTCAACTTCCTCTCTAACTATCTCTTGCCATTTGGACACGAAACAATCAAAATTATCATGATTTTTCAGTAATTTATTAATCCTAATTTATTTTCCCTATTTTATTAAATATCAAGCTTCCTTCAGAAAATGGTGACAGTAATATTGACAAAGATAGAGATAAAGAGGAAATTATAAGGTAAAAATAATGAAATATTCTACACTCATCATTTCCCCCAGTTGGACAATTTTCATGTCCTCATACAAAGGTTATAAACTAGGTAGAGCTGTGAGTTTCTATAAAGTTCCCTTGAACTCATCGACCCACTATTGTTGTATTGCCTGAACCTTCTGCTTGTGTTCCTAAATAGACATCTGAGAAACTGTTACTTTGTTAAGTTCAACCTTGAGTTCACCTATCTCTTTTTCTTGTGAATTTATAGTGGAATGAGCTTCTTGTAACAACCCATGTAAGGTTTGATTTTATGTCTATACTTTAGCCAATTCAGCTTTCAGATCCTGAAATTCTTTTTCTATTACACTTGGAGGATCTTCCTCCTCAAATTCCTCCTCAGCTTCATGGCTTTTAGTCTAAATAATTTCATTCACATCATCAATAAATTCATTTATCTTCTCATCATCATGCAGGTCAGAAGAAAATAGCGCATCATTCTTTGGCTTCTCCTATTCTACTTCATGG
The DNA here is from genome assembly GCA_007115665.2 of Sequoiadendron giganteum. Classification (NCBI taxonomy): domain Eukaryota; kingdom Viridiplantae; phylum Streptophyta; class Pinopsida; order Cupressales; family Cupressaceae; genus Sequoiadendron; species Sequoiadendron giganteum. The sequence continues at coordinate 819,937,450 of CM021100.1, read as the reverse complement.
AAAATTCCTTCTATCATGATCTGTGTTTGAGGATTATTATCAACATTGTCCATTGGTTCCTCTAAAATTTGTGCTTCTATCTCTAGGGTCACTTCCTGTTCCTGATTCATTTCTGGTGGTGTCATAACCCTAGCATCCTCTGTTTTCTCCTATTGATTTTCTATTGACTCATTTTTGGGGTCAGTACTAGGTGAATCTTCTGAAGACTCACTAGCTTGTTGCTTGGATTCCCATTCTTTCGCCTTCTAGTGTTTTTCCCTACTAAACTCCTTGTGGAATTTCCCTCATTTCCCTGTTGCTTCATACAATACTTCTATTTCCTCAAAACCCAACACACTACCAACTACCTGGGCTAGGTTATCTAATTTGGTTAAAAAATCCAATTTTTGTTTTCCCTTCCTGTCACCAGATTGACCAGTGAGTGGTAGTTCCAAGGATTTATTTTTCTCATGACCCTTCTCATTTGAGGATGAGGGTTTCAACTTGTTGGAATTCGATGCATCTTTCCTTGTGGTACTCCAGGTCATTCTTCTTCTAGGTTTTGGGGTTTGTACAGAGGATTCACTGGGGATTTCTTTATTTTTCTTTTCAATAGCCTTCTTAGGCAACCTATCAGAGACAAAATCTTTATCCAAAGAATTATCTTCAGAGGAACCCCCTGTGGAAGATTCCTCTTCCTCAGAGGCTTTGGTATCCTCATCATCCTGAGAATGGACAAATGAGTCCCAATCACCAGAAGGAGACAATAACTTCAATTCTCAAACTACTAGTAGTTTTATCAAACCATGATGGGATAGACAATGGGGTTTACCACTTCTCACCATTTTAGACATTCGTTGTAGGGAACGATATAGAAAATAAGGAATATTAATCAATAATCCTTGCCACAAATACAACATTAATTTGAAATGCTGGGAAAACACATATTGAAATATTCCTTCATAGGTTATATAATGAATGATATACCTGGTGACTTCCCTCCAATGTCTTGGTAAGGATTGTAGTTTGGTGCCCCGCCCAGAAACCATTTCCACATATTCGCCCCTCTGCAAGAATTTCTTTTGTGTTGGTTGTAACTCTATAGATTGCTTGGATTTCTTGGGAAAATATTGTTCTCCTTTCAGTGGAAGTCTAGAAACTTCATCAATGGTTTGCATGGTAAGCATAATATCCTGCCCTCAAACAGTATCCTTTTGTTTGTGAAAATTATGGGCGAATTCCAACACAATTTTCTCATCGAACCCTCTCGACCATTTGAAATAAACATCCCAATGGGACTTCTAAAATTTTCCATTTGCTTCAACATGTATTTTTAAATTTTGTAGAGTGATGGGCTCATGACATAGGTGGTGACCTTTTTCCATGTTCACAAAAATGCATTGTAGCTCAAAACCAGTGAATCAGACAAGTATGGTTTTGGTAAGGTTGTTTAACAAGAAAAAATGCTAAATCCAGTAATGAATACTTAATAAAGAATGAAAAAGAATATAGTAATGAGGGGTTAATTGGGAAATAATAACAGTGAAAAACCCTTGGGAGAAATGATGATAGTGACAACTCTTCCCCCCAGCTAATTGGTTGAACCATCCATGGGGCAATGTGCCATTTGATAGAAGGAAACACAAAATATAAAATAAAAGAAGGAAAGAAACTAAGAAAAATAAATTACCAACCACTGCGAGTGAGAGAGAAACATGATGAGCCCAAACAAGAAGCAGGTACGCCGCATGCCTCAAAATGATGGAATAGTGTATGCTGGAGATGGAAGATCTATAGAGATGTGATAGGAAATAAGGTGGATGGAACAAGCTGGACATCATACAACACATATGACAACCGTTGAGAGCAGATCGTCAGATATGGACAGCTAAGCGACAATGATAGAGAGAGACGTGGTGGTATAGAGGAAAAATGCTTCTAGGTGGCCGATTTGGAGATGATAGGTAGGTAGAGCATCATCGGTGGAAGAAGATGACCAATGAGGGTAGTCCATCTAGCGATCAGCCATGTGTGAAGAAAAATTGTTGAGGTCGATGAATATATGTGAATGGACCATGAAACCAGCCACAAGGAATTAAAGTGAACACCTCATAGTGGACACAAAAAGGATTCTGGCAAGGAAAAGATAGGAACTCAAGCCAGAAGATACATGCAACAGTGCCTGTCACCACAAATGATAGGAAGGTAGAGCAATCCTAGTAATGGTTGTTGGTTGTGAGCCACAAAACACCATTATGGTGAGAATGGTGGAAGTGTGAATGGAGTTGTCCAGAAACCAGCCAAGAATGGGGAATGATATGTATGGTGATAGGTCTAGAAACCATGGGCCAAGAAAACACCAACCAGTGAAGGAACCTAAGCAAAGGTTCTTGGCAAGAAAAGGATAGGTATGGCGGTGCATGTGAAGGGCAGAAGGGAAAGCATATCGATGGGAGACATGAAAGTACAGGCCATGGTTATGAATAGGAGGTCGAAAGAAGACCCCAAATGATGAATGAATGGAGTGAGGAACCCAAGCACCTACAACTCAAAGTAAGATAGTTCCTGGTGGAAAAGTGATAGGAAGACGGGGTGCCAACTTGTGAAGAGATTTTTTTATTTTTTAAACGACAATAGACCATCGGTTGCTCAATTTTCAATCTATCACCGCTTAATGGTGTCGAAAATCAGTTTTCACTAGTAAGGTTATTCAATGGGTAATGCTCGCTAGAAACCAATTTTCTAACATTAAGTGGCCAACAACACCCAAAAGGGTTTTCATTGTTGGATCTTTTTTTTACTTTTTCTTTATTTTCTTTATTTTATTTTTATTTATTTACTTTATTTTTTATTTTTTATTTTTAAATTTATTGATCAATTCCAAAGGAGACCAAAAGGAACAACAGTAAGTTCCTTTTCCACATCTAAAAAGAAATCTTCTTTGGAAAGAGGATTTTTGTATAGTTTGAGGCGGTGACCATTGACAAGGAGAGTTCTTCTTTCAGAGTCCACTATATAGAGATGAACAATGTCGTTAGCATATACTATCTAGATCTCGTAGTGTCCCAACCACTGTGTGTGAAACTTTCCTTTAAATTCTTTGAAGCGGCAGTCGTATAAGAGTTGCCAATCTCCAAGTTGGAATGACTATTGTCAGATGTGATGGTCATGCCATAGAGCATGTTGTTTCTAAACAACCTTAGTGTGGAAGAGTGTTTCTTGGCGCAATTCACCTAAGGAATATAGTTGATCAATGCATGCCTTTTGTGCATAAAAAGACTCATACCCAACTATAGTGCAATGCAAAGAGTTTTTATCTCAAAATCAATGGGAAGAACTACCTTCTTACCATAGACAAGTTCATAAGGGGTCAGACCAGTGGTGGTATTCCATGTTGTTTGATAGGCCTACATAGCTTCAGGGAGTCGTGCAGCCCAATCATGCTTATTAAGAGCAATTTTCTTAGTAAGAATATTTTCAATCTCCCTATTGGTGACTTCAACTTTCGCATTGGCTTGAGGGTGATAAGGTGTAGACTTGCGATGGAAAATTTCATACTCATGAACCAAGGTAGAAATGAGCTTGAATGTAAATTGTGGTCCTTGATCTATGGTTATCTCTCGCAGGACACCAAACCTTGTGAAAATATTAGAGTACAAGAAATCAACTACTTTTGTATCTCTGGCATGCTTCAAGGCTACCACTTTGACCCACTTGGTTACATAATTGGTACACACAAGGATGTATTCCTTATTTCTTGATGGTGGGTTGATCGGGCCAACAAAATTAAGGCCCCACTTCTCAAATGGATCTATGGACAACTACGGGTGTAAGGGAATCTCGTCAGAATGTGTAGGGAGGCCCATACACTAACATTTGTTGCAATTATGAACATAGCATTTACAATCCTTTTGGATTGTAGGCCAATAGTAGCCTGTAGTGAGAATCCTTTGAGTTTCCTCTGAGTAGAAAAGTGTCCTCTCCATGGTTCTATGTGACATGCATGCAGTATATCGAAGACATCATCTTCGGGTACACAACGCCGCATGATATTGTTAATGCCGATATGAAAGAGAAATATGTTGATCCATGTGTATTGTCCACTAAGTCCAACCAGCTTCTGTCATTCCCTTAGAGAGAAATGTGGTGGGAACTTTCATGTAACCAAATAGTTTGCAATATCGGTGAACCATGGGCTCTTTGTTGATATGGAAAAGAGGTGCTCATCTAGAAATGCATCATCAACATGAGTAGGTTCATCTCTTGGATGTTGTAACCTAGACAAGAAATTTGCAATCACATTTTCTTGACCAGGTTTATCAAGTATAGTTATATCAAATTCTTGAAGTAAAAGAAACCATCTAATAACTCTATTGGTTACAATAAGTTTATTCATTAAAAACTGAATTGTTGAATGATATGTGTGGAAAAATACTTTATAACTAGTAATATAGTGAAAAGACTTATTAATTGCATTTACACTACATCTAAAAACTCTTTTTCAGTTATCGTGTAGTTTACCTCAGCTCCTGTGAAGTTCTTGCTAATGTATTAGATGGAATAGAAGAGATTATCCTCTTTTTGTCCAAGCACAACTCACATCAAACAATCTAGGGCATCAGTGTAAATATGGAATGATAGTTTCGAGTTTGGACCTCTAAGGACCGATGTGGTTACAAGTTTTGTCTTGACGGCCTCAAAGGCTTCCTGACACTTAGGTGTCCAAGAGAAAGCAATGTCTTTAGCTAGTAAGGCAAACAAGGGAGAGGAAATCTTGCTAAAATTTTGGATAAATCTCTGGTAATACCTTGCATGACCAATAAAACTATGAATATCTTTTTGGCTAGAGGGTGTAGGCAAGTCTTGAATAATTTGGATCTTTTTAGGATCCAGTTGGATACCTTTAGAGGAGATGTAATGGCAAAGCACTATCCCTTCTATCATAAGCATATGGTGCTTTTCATGAATTAATGATAATTTGGTATCTATACAACGCCTAAGTACCTTTTCTAAATTTGTTTTAGCCTCTTCATAAGTATTACCATGGATAGTAAAATCATCCATGTACACCTCAACACACTCATTTATAAGATCTGCAAAAATGCTCAAAACTACTCTTTGAAAAGTGACAGGGTCATTACATAAACTAAATGGCAAGTTGCTATAGGCAAAGGTGCCCCAAGGGAAAGTGAAAGTGGTCTTGTCCTAATCCTCTGGTGCTATGCTAATTTGGTTGTAACCACTGAACCCATCCAAAAAAGAGAACTTCTTACCTACAAGAGTGTCCAATACTTGATCAATAAATGGTAATGGAAAATGATCCTTCTTAGTAGCTTTATTTAATGCTCTATAATCAACACAAATTCTCCACTTACCATTTTTCTTAAGAACCACAACTAAAGGAGAAACTCATTGAATATCTGAAATAGGATATATAAACTTGACATTTAACAATTTTTGTAACTCCTCCTTAACTATTTCACGCAAGGTAGGGTTGAGCCAACATTATGGTTGCCTAATTGGATGGCTACCTTCTTCAATGTAGATACAATGGGTGTAGGTGTCAGGGTGAATTCCACACATGTCTTGGTATTCCCAAGTGAATGCATCTTTGTTTGTTCTAAGCATGGCGATAAGGTCTTGGATTTGTTTAGGGGTTAACTGTGGATTAAAATTAAGTGTGTGATTAGGAAAAATTTCCAAATCTTTTTATTGTTTAGGTGAGTTAATGGCTAAGACTTGGGAGGTGGATGGCATATCACTCAAATTTACAGAAGATAAGAATGAACCATACAAGCAATTATGGGGCAACAACTGATGCAATGTGATAAAGTGTTGAATAGATTGTGAACTACCCACTAACGGAAAGTTCCCAAAAGAACATTGAGTATTTATACCTGAATGGAGGACCATGCTTTCAAAAATTTCATTAAATGTATACCTGTTCTAAAGGAAATTAACAAGAACATTATCCTCAGTAGGTTCCTCCATATTTAAGGCTTTATCAATTATCAGAATTGGCAATGACTCATCTAAGTCACTATCAATCCAAACTAGGTCCTCTGTCTCTAACAAAGGTTGCACTGGTGGTTATAGAGTCAATTTTTTCTTGTGATTTCCATTATAAATGACCATGTTCCCTAATCGAAAATTGATAAATACATCTGTGGTTTCTAACCAAGGTCATCTCGAAATCAAGGGGTATCCCCCCAGCTTAATTTTTGGCTACAATATCACAAAGTCAGTTGGGTATTCCCATGAATCAATAGAAAGGATTACATCTTCAATCATTCCTTTTAGCTTGAACAAAGATTGATCTACCATTTGAAGAACTGTGGGAGTAGGTCTAAGTCCCTCTAATGATAGTCTTTCCTTTGTTTCATTTTTCATAACATTAATTGCAACACCCAAATCCACAAGGGTGTTAGGAATACTTAATTTACTGATATATACCTTAATGATAGGATTCCTTGGATCCGTTTACTTTGGAATGGTTATATTCCCGAGCATAAGATCTAGCAAATTTCTGATGACTTGGATGGTCTTCAGGTCTTTCTTCTTCTTTTGCTTCCGAGTACATAGATCTCAAACTGTTTTTGTATAGACGAGGATGTCCTTGATAGCCTACAACAAAGGAACCTTGATTTTAACATTTCACAACTCATTAAAAAAATCAAATTCAAGTTGAGAGTCCTCCCTTTGCATTGGTTCAAACTGAAATCATTTGGGAAAGGGAGGTTCTTTGGCTAGCTCTGCTTTTGACTGTTTGTTGATTTTTGTAATGGTGGGCTCTTGGAGAGCCTTCCCCGACCTTAACTAAAATCCATCTAGTTCTAATGTATTTATGGTATAGGTGGGTTAACATGTTGCCTCATTATTATACATAGGTTGGGTTGCCTTATTGTTGGGGTTTGGATTTGGCTGGGCTGGCATTCATGTAGGTCTTGGTGGTTATGTTGGATGGTTTGTTGGATTGATGGGTTGAGTGATCGATGATGGCAAGGCTGGAAGAAGTTGTTGTGATTTTTGGTATGGGTTGATCATAGGGGGAGGTGTAAATTGTGATTATGACAAAAATGGTTGTTGTTGGTATGGTGAGAGTTGTGGTGATTGTGGCCTCCATGCATGTTGCCACAGTTGTGAAGTGTACTGATACTATGGCATCCATTGAGGGTATGGGGGTTGGAATCCCAGTTGATAAGAATTGGGTTGGCTAGGTCTAGGGGAAAAATAATCATTCATCATGTTAAGGTGCATTACTCGGGTGGAAAAGGTCATCTAGGGGCCATGTAATAGACAGGTTCCTCATAATATTCCATTTTAGGCACACCTACAGTTAGAGGCCTCAAGGTAGAACTCCTACCGACTTCTTCTAGGGATGAGATGTTTGTCCTATTGTATGGGAAATCCTCACTACCGTGTCTCTTGTGACACGTTGGAAAAAACATAGCCAAGGCCTTCTCGGCTTCCTTACTTCCTGTGGGTATAAAGAGAGTCTATCTGTTTACCCATATGACTCAACAAATCTGTTTTAAGATCCTCAAGTAAATTTCCTATTTCACGCTTCATTATACCTATCGCATTTCCTATGGTATAAGGCTTAATTGGATAGCTCCTTCACAAACTCTCAGACCTCAAATAGTTCCTGCAAATATCACAGATATTGTCAAGTCCCATTTTGGAGATATTTCCTTTTCCTATTATATTTAATGCTTCCATAACATCATCTCTTATCCCCCTAAGAAACAATGTTTTAATAGCTTCATCATTTACTCCCTATTGGCAAGATTATCGAAGACTAAACATAAAGCATTCAAGGTAGTCCTCCACAGACTCATCTTCCTTTTGAGTCATGCAGAAAATCTCTTCCCAAACCTCCTTTGTTTTGAAATATTCTTGGTACCTAGTCAGGAATAATTCCTTCATGACTTCCCAGATTCTAATGTTCCTAAGGTTCATAAACCATCGTAGGGCGACATCCTTTAATGTAGTTGGAAATAGTTTGAGTTTCTATGTGTCACTTTGATAGTCATAGTTGTGGCACAACACATAAAATTCAAACAAAAACATGCCAAGTTCATCAATCGAAAGACCACAAAAATAGACAAAGAAGAATGAGGAATGTTCTTCATAGGAGCATCTTGTTCAAGATGTGTGATTGGAAACTCAAAGGTAATTGGATTATTGTTAGCCAATGCCCTATTATGATTATCATTGTTGTTTTTGTTGCCATTATTGTTGCTAGGATAAATGACTTCTAATGCCCAAGGGGTAAAATAGGTTTTAAATGGCTCTTTGGTTTCTGAAAATGGACCATCTTTAGTCCCGTAAGACTCTTGGAAAAAAAATTCAACCTTTTTGTGTAATATCTCGGAAGAGCTTGGATGAATACTTGTAGGCGTCTCAAAAATAGTGGTTTCAATAGTACACTTCTCAAGATCAAGTTCAGGTAATTCTAATTATTGCAACTTAGTTTTCAATTTCTCTTGAGTTGAGCTACTTCATTCAATGGATAGTTTTGACTTATTTTGTAATTCTTTAGTTTGTGTTTCCTCAATGGATGTTTTTGGTTTGTTTTTAAGATTTTCGGGTTGTGAACTACTTCCCTTTTCTTTTATAATGAATCTTCCTCTCATATCCCTTCTAGGATTCATGTACCTAAATAACTTATGACAAAGAAACTAAGGGTAGTTATCCAAACGAAGTCGACTATCGCTTGGAATTTCTCCTTAGGGCAATGCTCCTAACTTAGTTTACTAGAAATGAAGGCCTCTAACACCGTTCCTTGACAATGGTGCCAAAATTATTGGATTAAATTATGGTATCAAATTGTTCTTGTAATGTGTTTGAATTAATTATTAGAAATGGCTTCCTTAGTTCATCCCAAAGTGTCAATCTAGGAACATAGGCTTTCGAACCATGTTGTGGCAGTATGTCGAAGGGCTGCAATTGATAAAACAAGGTTTGATGGATGCAAACTAATGTAATCTATTTTTGAGCAAAAATATGGTTTGCAGACTTCCTATCACATATGTGACAAAAACCCGTGAAGAAATAACTCTGCAAGAAAGAACCGATCACTGGCACACAACAAAGCAAAATTGAAAATCTCTAACAGAACAAAAACCTTTTATGGAAATAAGAAAGAACTAATTAACTATGCAATAAACAGAAGTAAATCCTCTATGAGTTATGCTATTGAACATAAATATGCTTTCAATCTTAATTAACTATTCGATTCTTTAATTATAGTTAATCGATTACGCAAATTGACAAGTATTAAACAAGCCACAGAGACTGAATACATCCATAGAGATTAAGTATAATGATAAGGATCCAATAACATAATAAAAAATATGAAACAAATTGAATTATTATAAAGAAACACACATTACCACACACAAAAATAAAGAGATCACCAACAACTGAGGAAGTGGGCCCTGCCTTCACCGACTATTGAGTGATTAGAAGTTCACAATAACAAAATTATTCCATGCTACTTATCATTCCTTTCGAATCACAATAGCGAATTATAAACATGGATTTTAACACCAATATGTAATTTCCATTATCTCCATATATATCCAAATTTCATCGTACACACATATATATATACTGATCATATTATGAGTAAGTAAATGAGTTTGTTTGTTCATTCGACCTATCGACCACTCACAAACAAGAGTTTATGAAAAACGACAAAGGCCACAGACCACTTATAACATTAAAAAAAAGCATCATAAATAAAAATGATCGGTCACTAAAAAATTCTTTCTAATTCCATTCCACCGATCTCCTGAGGTCCTCATGCTTGTAGCATCTTCAACTTCCTCTCTAACTATCTCCTGCCATTTGGACATGAAACAATTAGAATTATCATGATTTTCAGTTGTATACACCTAAAGTTGGTCTGGAGCATCCTATTTAATTAAATATGATTTATTTGATTAATTATCCTAATTTCCTCTACTATTTGAATAAATAGAAATATTTATTTATATAGTTCGCATCTAAATTCATCTTAATTAAATAAACAAAATTAAATACTTTGTTCGATTTAATTATCACATCCCTATTTTATTCTATCACATCGATTCTAAATTAATTAAATAAAGACAAAACACTTTATTGATTAATTGCCATATTCTTCTGTTTAATTTAATAAGCAACTATCCTATAGTTCGTTTTATTAAATTATTTATCTCCCTTTTCCTAATTTAAATAAATCAAAAATATTTGAATTAGAGCATAAGGAATATTCCAATCTACATTTCCTAAAAAATGAATTAGATTTCCTATGTCTAATCCATGTCTAAAATGTGTCACAATTAATTGATTGAAACTTCATGGGAAGTTTTGGAGACAAATTAGAGACAAATTTGGAATTTGATCTCTCAATCCTCCTCCATCAATCCTTCCTCTTCTCTTGCTTGGTGTTTTCATGGGTAGAGACAATCTCCATCTATCTCTCAATCTCCTCCATCTCTCACCATTCAATTCTCCAGATTGAATCCAAGCCTCTCAAAGCTTTCCCTGTGCATTTCTACAACTTGGAAATCTATAAATAAAGCCTCATTGAACCAAGAAAAGGATCCAGATAATCTAAATTTTGCACTCTTACTCTGCAGGAATTCAAGCATCAAGCATCAAGCAATCAAGCTTTCACATCAATGGCTACCTCTTGTAGCTGCAATTATCTGTTTCACATCAATATCATGCTAGTTTAATTGTTTTATCATCTAGTATTGCATTAACATCATCTCGTTCTTTGAATTGTCATTTTAACAATCTTATTTGCTTAAACAATCTGAGAGCAATTGGGATTTAATAAATCTTTGGAGATAGAGAGCAATATGACGCTCTTGATAGATAATTCCTTTGAATTGATTCATTTAACTTGTCTATTGATATAATATCATATTAAGAAGTGTCTTTTGTGCTTATTCACTTATTCACCACTTACAATTTGGCGCCCACCATGGGGCATTAACCCCAATTTTATCAAAATTATCAATTTTCTGGAAAGCGTCACGTAGGTTCTCAACATGTTTTTCTTGTAGCACTTCCATTAAAAGTTTTAGCGCTTCTGATCGTTGTTTTAGCACTTTCAGTTTTAGTGCTTCCGATCACTATTCTAGCACTTATGGTCACTGTTTTAGTGCATTAGATAATTTAGCACTTCCATGGAAAACTTTGGCGCTTCAGTGCAATATTCCAGCACTTTTGTAAAATTAGTTTGGATCCAATACATCTGTGGATAGATTTTAATTTTTTCACAGTTGGACTAAAACGTATCAATCTAGGATAGTCACTTCAAAGTTCTCTAAAATTGATCAATCTAGGATAGCCACTTCAAAGTTTCTAAAATTGATCAATCCTAGGATAGTCACTTTCTTGTTTTTCTTAAAGAAAATCTATCAATCCTAGGATAGTCACCGCATTTTTATAATAGAAGTTAAAAAGAACATCATGATTTTTGTGAAGCAACACCTTCACATAGATTAGAAATTTTTTTTTTGGGCTTTAAAAATAGAACAAAGTTATATGTTGTGTTTTTGGTGATTAGGCTTATGCTCTCCCCTTAACTGGGTGACCAAAGTGTCAGATTCACTTTTATTTCATGTCATTTACGCTTTATTAAATCCTTTAGCAGGCCTACCATAGTGGGAAAAAGTACTCACCCTACGGGAACAACCTAAGTGGGAACAACCAAAGCCAGGTTTTCCAACCCACTATAATAAAATGCAAGTTGTTGATGAAAGTCCAACTTGAGGGTAGTGAGCAAGATAACCATCCCCAAAATCTTTGTTCTAAAGATTTGGAGGTCTCCTAAGGGAGTTTATCTATTTGCCACACCGAATGGAACCCTATCTATGAACCGTAGAGTAGTTTCTCGCCGAGTTAGTATCCATACATTGTCATACTCATGGTGCAAGGGGAGGGAAGAATCTGCCCACAAGACACTCACCATATAATTATCAAGGACCGCTTGTTCAAGGGATTCGGTATCTACTTCCGTCACTTTGAGTACACACCTGGCAATGATAAAAACATGGGCGCCCTCTAGGGGGTAACACTGTTGTGTGAGTCAACGTAATTCAAGATGTGGGCTATGAGTATAATGATGACCTACTTGTCCTTAAGTGTGAGTCTATTTGATTTGTGTACAAATGTCAAAACAACCCGTCAAAATCAATAAAGATCATTCATGATTTTTGAACATACACGATTTTTTTTAGTTTTAAAAACACTTATTCAAAATTGCTTGTCGTATTTTCACAAATTCATTTAAATCAGATTAAAGATCATCCTAAAAATGTCAAGTCAAAATAAATTAGAAAATCCATGCTACGAAAGTGGAAGTCCACCATGTTTCTCAAAAGAAAAATCAAAGTCATAAAACACCGAAAATCTCTCAATTATAGAAACAAATTGAGAAAACAGTGTTTTCTATATCAAAATCAGAAACTTCTTTTACAACATAGAACTTTCATCCATAGATATCATGATTTTGCTAGGGGTCACACATTAGATTACACAGTAGATCCAATCTACTCATGAGCCTTCTTCCAGAGGAGAGCTCTCACACAATTCCACAACCATAGTCAACGGATTCATCCTTCTTATCTTCCACAATCTCTAATACAGTATGCCACAAGACCAGATCAAATTTTGCAGTAGAAAGTCTTAAAAAGTCCTATTTTTAGTGTTTTGGAAAACCTGTTTTAGCGCTTCAGGTCACTGTTCTAGCGCTTTTGTGAAACAACGCTTTGAGGCACTGTTTTAGCACTTACAATCATTATTTTAGCGCTTTTGGCAAAATAGCACTTCTGGGCTCTGTTTCGGTGCTTTTGGGAAGTAGCGCTTTCATCATTTTCTCTAGCACTTTCGAGCACTGTTTTAGCACTTCTGTCTAAACAGCGCTTCGGTCACCTGTTTCAGCGCTTCTGGACTCTACTCCAGCACTTCTGGGAAATAGCGTTTCTAGTCTCTGTTTTAGTGCTTTTAAAACAGAGAGTTCAAAATTTTTACTAGTCCATCAGTCTGTCATTTTATCCACATTTTTCATCAGAATCAAATTTCTTCTTATTGGAATCACTGTCTAGGAACCAAAGTCGGAAAGGTTTATACAAATTTCCAAACTTATCAAGTGAAAAAAGATCTTACAAACCACAAGTGTCAAAAATCAAATACACAATCAATTACTACACTGAAGTTTCATTATCAGGATACTATCATCCTTCATCACGAAACGAAGTATAGTAATTAAACTTTTTAAATATTGTCTCATCAATAAGATCAGTCATCTTATTCGAATTTGTTTAAAAAGATTCAATTGACACTATCCTACAACTAATATCAACATTTCAGAAGAAAGGGAAAAAATTTGTATGCCAATCTTAACTAGGTACCAAAAACAGAGACTCTTAGAGCAAGAAATTTTAAAATCATAAGAAATGGCAGAAGAAAATCCTTGGAACAATCTAAACCACAATGATAAGAATGAAATAACTCCAGAAGATATCCAAGCGGCTCAACAAGATCCCAAGTTTCACATATTTATAGAAAAAATTCTAGAACAAGACATGGAAAAATATCTTTTAATGTTAGCCGAATCAGGGGCAAAACTTCCAAAAGATTTTGATGTAAACCATTTGAAGGAAACACCATAAATGAATGAGACTGAGATACCACAACCTACGCAAACAATAGATCCAGTTGCTACTTTAACATCACAGATACAAATGTTACAACAACAAATACAAGATATGATGAAAGGGACTACCAAGAGATATGCGATACAAGACATTTGTCCTTATCCTTTCGACGCAATGGTCGGCTCAATACCTTTTCCTAGACATTGTGAGATCCCAAAATATGATAAGTATAATGGAAGAACGGATCCAATTGATCATATAAGAGAATTTAAAACAATGAGTCTTGAGTTTTCCCAAGAGGAAACTTATTTAATGAGATTATTCCCAAGGAGTTTGGGAGGATCGTGCATGGAATGGTTTTCGAAGTTAAAACCAGGTATCAAAACTTTTGAGGAACTCGTCAACAGATTTATCTCTCAATACTCATTCAACATCCAACACGATGTTACTATCAAAGATCTTTACAATCTAAAACAAAACAAGGGAGAAACATTCTTGTCTTTTCTCCAAAGATGGTGACGCTTGTTCGCTAGATATCCTAGATTCATTCCTGAAGAGGAAAAGATGGAATTGTTCATTGAAAACTTGACAAAAGAAATGAGTTATAGATTGGAACTACAATGTCCTCCAACATTTGAGAAAGTGATAGAAAATGGTCTTAAGATCGAAGAGGCGTTAGTCAAGAGAGGAGTTATCAAGCATTTTAATGACAAAACAAACAACACAAGTAACTCCTCAAATCAATACTCAAGCGGTGAGAAGCCAAAATTTTGGCAAAAGAACCGAAATACAAATGAGACAACAAATGATCCCCAAAACGTCAAACCAGTTTTCAACTTGACCGCATCAACATCGAAGAATCAAAATAATGAGCAAAATGTCAAGTCAAGTACCATACAAAGCAATGAAATCATAAAACCACAGTCATATCAAAAACCATCAAATCAGCAAAGGTTCATACCTTTGGGTTAAACAATGGAATCAACAATGAAGGAATTAGTTACCAGAGGCCTTCTCACTGCATGGGAAGCTAGATTCTGGGATCAAAAGTCAAACCATCATGGTGGAATGACGTTGATTATTGCAACTATCATAATAACAAGGGTCACAAAACAAATGACTGCATGGAGTTGAAACATGCAGTACAAGATTTGGTGGACAGCAACAAAGTGTATGTGGAAGGACCTCAAAATAATAATGATCATTCAGCCTTCAAAGATCCTTTGCCAAATTATGACAAAGGTACATCATCCTCAAACAACAAAGGAAACAATGCCAATCATGTCTATCACACAACAATCCTTTGTCTATCTAAAGTCAAACATGATCATGCAGTTAGTGATAACATTGATGACAATGAAACCAACAACATTACCTCTTTGGATTTACTCCCAAGTGCACAAAACTCTGATAATCAAATAAATGTCTTAAAATCAGAGAAAATAAAGAACATCAACCTGCCAATGTGCTAACTAGGGGACCATCCAAGGTAATGTTAAAGGGAATTGGCTTCACACATGTAGTTCCACCTCCATCACATTATGATGTTATCAATCAAATGCAAAACACCCCCCGAGAGAATCAAGAACATCAACCGGCAAACGTCATGACTAGGGGGCAAGCCAAGGTAGTATTAAAAGGAGCGGGATGTCAACGTGCGGTTACGCCTCAATCTCATTATAATATTATCGATCAATTGCAAAACATCCATGTACAAATATCAATACTGGAACTCCTTAAGTTGTCACCATCACATAAAGAATTTCTCGAACAAGCATTAGTTGCCACAACCATACCAAATAATCTGGGTGTTTGTCAATTCCAGGCTATGGTGGGACATCTGACTACCCTGCATTGTCTGTCATTCTCTCAATAGGATGATGTCTCATTAAACCATCCACATAACACAACATTGCATATTGAAGTATGTATCCATAATCATCGCGTTAAGAGAGTTCTAATAGATGGGGGAGCTGGTCTAAACATTTGCACCCTCAAATTAGTCTGTGCACTAGGATATTCTGAAGATGCTATTGATGCTCGACGAAAAATGACCATCAAAGCATATGATGAGGAGGAAAGATCGTCCAAAGGTTTAATTGTACTACCCATTCAAGTGGGACCCATGATGAAGCATATAGCATGTCAAGTATTAGAAAGAGAATTGACATACAACATACTCTTAGGATGACCCTGGATTCATGAAATGTAGGCTATACCTTCTACATACCATCAATGCCAGAAATTTCTAGTAAACGGACAAGAGGTGACTATAGTTGCTGATTATAATCATCCACAACATTGTGACACATTGAGAATATCTCAAGACACCTTTGTCCCTCACAATAGGGAAGCTTCAAGTTCATCATCATCCAAGGACGAACAACGTCCAAGCATCACTACCAAGTGGGTGCAAAAGAAAGGTAAAGAAAAAGAAACAAGTCATGTTGAAACAAACAATCCAGATACACAAACTTCTCTATCAAAAAAATTTCAAAAGCAAGTTTAGTTGACAGATAAATGAATGGGACAGTACTCAATGGAGAAATCGCTTAACTTATCACAGTTAATGCCATCTCCTAGGAAATATGGTCAACCATCAATGATCAAACCTCTAAAATCTTTACCTAGCACAGTTCTTCAAGAAACATTTGTAAAATCTAGAACCACAGTAGAAGAAACAGACAATAAAGCAATCTTGGATTGGCTATACAAGGATGAAGAAACATCAACATCAGAGATCGGTATCAAAAATGTTAGCATCAACATAGACAAGTATGGAAAAGGAAAGGCTATTCTTGAAAAGATGGGTTATGAAGGACAAGGACCCATGGGATTAAGAAAGGAGGGAATCTCAAAACCTATCACACCTCTCACTCTCCACACAAAAGAGAAACCAAGACTAGGATATTCTGAAGAAGAGAAGTAGGAGCTAACAAAGACAGTTATGGAAAATATCCTTCACTTTAGAGATGGTTCTGAAATAGACTCAAATGAATATGAGTGGGCATTACCTTGTGATCTACTTTTCATTGATATTCCAGTTGATGTGATTCAAAAATATGCACCTACACGTGAGGAGGGCCAAGGCTCTGGGTCTAGACCATTCATTGCGGGATCACTAAATATCGATGACTCTAGTGAGGATGAACAAAATTTGAGTGAACTAGATGATTTCAAAGAGGGTACCATCATGGATCTCGATATCCCAAATGAAAATTATGATGATATTGCTATCCTCACCCTTACTTCCATTGACCTAAATCAATTCGATGATACCATTCCATTTAGCCATCTAGAACTTATTGATTGGGAACCTATCGAACCATCGACTGTACCAAAATTTGCAAATGATGATGCCATCGTGCATTTCCTATGTCATACCGAACCTGATACAAATGCTATTTATAGTACTCATAACAATACGACTCAGCAAGAGGGTGTCAAATCTTCCAGTTGCAAAATTGACAATAGGGAAAATAGATCTAATGGTGAAAACCATTCTATGGCAGCATTAGATCTAGAAAAAGTAAAAATAAAGAAAACATCCAATGGTGAAAACCTTTCCAAGGCACTGAAGGATGGAAGATTTTACACTCTCCTAGAACACTATCATGAGTGATCATCAGTTTTGGTCAAACCTACACAACCAGTGGACATTGGCACAGAAGAGAAGGAAAAAATTCTACATCTAGCTGAATCAATGACTGATCAAGAGAGACCGGAATTTATCAATTTCTTTAAAGCAAGAAGCATCAACTTCACTTGGTCATATTCTAATATGCCAGGATTAGATCCAAATCTGCTTATGCATCATTTGTCTTTTCCAATAGGAATCAAGCCTATTAAGCAAAAATTATGAAAAATGCATCCTCACATCGCATTAATGGTAAAGTTAGAATTAAATAAATTATTGGATGCTAAATTCATAAGGTCTATAGACTATGCTGAGTGGATATCAAACATAGTACCTGTTTCGAAGCCAGACAATAACATCATAATCTGCATGGATTTCAAGGACCTCAATAAAGCATGCCCGAAGGATGATTTTCCACTACCAAACATAAACATCATTGTGGAATTGATGGCAGGGCATGCCATGTTATCAATCATGGACGGCTTCTCTGGGTACAATCAAACAAGAATAGCTCCAGAAGATCAGGAAAAGATGGCTTTTACATGTCCATGGGGAACCTTCTACTGGAACGTCATGCCATTTGGTCTAAAGAATGCAGGAGCCACTTATCAAAGAGCAATGATGACAATATTCTATGATATGATGCACACTTTCATGGAGGATTATGTGGATGACATCTTGGAAAAATATACTATGAGAGAAGGACATCTACATATCCTAGATAAAATCTTCACACGGATGGAGAAATTCAATGTCAGGTTAAACCCTAAGAAGTGTTTCTTTGGGGTCACATCAGCAAAACTACTAGGATATATTGTTTCAGAAAAGGGAATTGAGGTGGATCTAGCAAAATTCAAAGCAATTATGGAGATGCCACCTCCTAAGAATATCAGCCAGCTCAGATCACTACAAGGACAACTTCAATCAATCAGAAGATTCATCTCCCAACTGGTAGACAAAAGTCATCCTTTTAATCATCTATTGCATAAAA
Organism: Sequoiadendron giganteum; assembly: GCA_007115665.2. Lineage (NCBI taxonomy): Eukaryota > Viridiplantae > Streptophyta > Pinopsida > Cupressales > Cupressaceae > Sequoiadendron > Sequoiadendron giganteum. Next base: position 819,919,185 of record CM021100.1, on the reverse strand, counting down.
ATATAGTTTTCAAGTGGGATGAAGGGTGTGAAACAACATTAAATCAAATCAAGCAATATCTGATGTCACCACCATTCTAATGCCACCAATAGAAGGAAGGCCTCTCATTTTGTACATTGCCATGACAGATATCTCTTTGGGGGCACTATTAGCACAAGAGGACTATGAAGGGAAAGAGCGCGCCATCTACTACATCAGTAGAACTTTAAATGGCTATGAAATAAACTATACATTCATAGAAAAGTCTTGCTTAGCAGTGGTGTTTGCTACTCAATAGCTAATACACTACATGTTGACTCATACAATCAGATTAATTGCAAAGATTGACCCTTTGAAGTATCTACTAAGTAAAGCTTCCTTAACAGGTAGACTGGAAAAATGGGTTATGCTCCTAAGTGAATTCAACATTCAATATGTCGAGAGAAAGGCAATCAAGGGACAAGCAATTGCTGAATAGCTAGCTGAAGCTCCTCTACTAGATGATCACCCAATGACAATGGAATTTCTAGATGCAGACATTATGACAACAATGCCCCAACAATGGATACTATATTTTGATGGATTGTATACACAACGAGGATCAGGAGCAAGGATCTTGGTCATCATTCACCAAGGACACACAATTCCAAAATCATATAGACTCATGTTTCAATGTACAAATAATGTGGCAAAATATGAGGCATTGATTATTGGGGTCAAGATAGCAATTCAATGGAAAATCATGGATTTATAGGTATATGGGGACTCTCAACTGGTTATTTATCAAGTAAATGATGAGTATCAAACAAAAGATGAAAAATTGATGCCCTACAAGCAGTAAATAGATAATTTGAAACAGTCCTTTGTCAGTATCAAGTTTGATCAGATTCCAAGGGCGGAGAACAAAGTTGTCAATGCTATGGCTAGAATTGCTTCATTACTACAATTGCCTGAGAAGTGTGTTTGTTATGAGTTTATGGTAGAACAAGTATCATGTCCTTCCCATTATCAATCAGAATCCACTACCATATGCCATCTAGAAACCGCTGAAACCTCCATATACGAAAAAAACATATGCTTACCTAAAAGATGATATTCTTCCTCCCTATCTTTCCAGAAACCAAAAATGAAACTTTATCCGCCAATCCACCTGACACACTTTAATAATAGATGTCCTTTATCATTGAGGTCTTGATGGTACCTACTCCGATGTCTAGAATGCAACGAATCTGAAATGGCCCTATGAGAAGTTCACGAGGGTATTTGTGGTACTCACTCAAGTGGAATAACTCTAGCTAAGAAACTCCTCCGTTTGGGATATTATTGGCTGTGCATGGAGAAAGAATCATATCAATTTGTCAAGAAATGTCAAAAATGTCAAGTTCACAGCAATTTAGTTCATGCACCAGCACAAGAACTGGATCCCTTCACATCGACATGGCCTTTTTGTCAATGGGGCCTAGATCTGGTAGGAAAAATAAATCCATCTTCATCTAATGGATAGAGGTAGTACCTCTTACTACCATCACTGGGAAGCATATTTCCTCTTTCATCTTGAACTACATCATCTGTCGCTATGGAATCCCTCAATCTATAATCACAGATAATGGACGACCTTTCAAAAATTAAGATGTCCAAGAGCTATGTGATAAATTCCACATCCAACATCATTTTTCAATACTATACTATCCTCAAGGGAACGTCCAAGCAGAGGCCTTAAACAAAACCAAACTCAAAATTCTCAAAAAGATGGTTAACGATGTTGGATGTGATTGGCATGTTCAACTCAACCCTGCACTATGGGCCTATAGAACAAGCATCATAACACCAACAAGAGCTACACCATTTGCTTTGGTAGATGGATCAGAAGCCATATTTCCCATTGAAGTTTAAATTCCATCCTTTCGTGTATCACTCAGAGGTATCATTTTAGATGAAGACTATAGGGCATCGAGACTATAGGAACTGGAATTGCTGGACGAGCATCATCAACAAGCTATTAATCATCTAACAACTTATCAATAGAGGATTTCAAGAAGTTACAATCATAGGGTAAAACCGAGGGTCTTTCAGGTTGGTGACTTAGTACTAAAGGAAAATCCTAGGAATCAGCAGGACAGGGAGAAGAAAGGAAAATTTGAGCCTAATTGGCTTGGTCCCTTTGTCATCATATCAGTGTATGGATCAAGAGCATATCAACTATCAACATCAGAAGGGGATCTATTTGATGAACCTATCAATAGTATTCATCTCAGAAAATTCTATGCTTGAAACTCCTAGTGCATCGGGCAAACTTTTGAAAATTGTTTCCCTAGTGAAAACTTGGCAAACAGGCATCTTGGCAACACAAAAATACAAAACAAATAGAAAATACAAAAAAAGAAAGAAAAACAGAAAAATGCAAAAAATACAAAAACACAAAGGGTGTAATCAAAGCATATGGTGAAAACCTGGAAATAGGCATCGTATGTGATTCTAAGATCAACTTTCCCATCTATTATGAACATATCAGGATCATTCATCTGAAAATCAGTATCAATTCATATCATATCATTCCTCTGGCCATCATTACATCCATTATCAAAATCATGTCACATGGTCAACATATCACTCCATAGCTTGGGGGCAACATCTGGATATCATTAGGGGCAATACACACGTATCGATTTCACCAAAGGGCAACACAACAATATGGTAGAAAACCGAAAGAAAAGATCAAAGCACAATATCAATCATCATCAGAAAAGCTTCAACCATCCATATCGTATCGAAAATCCAAAAACATGTCAAAAAGGTAAGTCTAAAAAAAGCAACATTCAAAAACATAGGTCTATGTTAGTCAAACTACGTGGTCTCTGCATGTGTAACATAGGCAAGGCTAATCTTTGATCAACCCCCGAGACCCCTAAGATAGGTTACTAGGTTAGGTCTTTAGTCAAAAATCTCGAAAATCCAAAAACATGTCAAAATCGGGATGGATGATCTACAATCTGAATAATGAATTAAACACTCTAAGTAAACAATGGAGAAAATTGTACTTTCGATTATCATTTCTTTGGAGTAACTCAATGATGTATTGAACTAGAGGAACAAGGAAAAAGAATGATATTTTTATTATCTACTGTCTATACGATAATCATATAAATGTGTGAATTATCGGGGGAGTGCTATGCAAATGTATCACCGATGACATTCAAAATTCACACACTCAAATGATTATCTCTACCTGTTTATGCAATGAATTATCAAGTAATCTTGGTTCAATTATACCTAGATGCTTGTGTTCGATTGCAATATCAAAAATCATGAAAGAAGTACTCAAGTCATCATTGGATTAGCACAACCATCAACGCTTGTATTAACTTTCAACATTCAATAAAGCTCTATGATGATACCAAGCATAAAAAGACTGTTAAAATGACATCTATTTTCCATATCGTTGCATGATTAAATTAGATTGCATTCATAAATAAATTCATTATCTGCAGAGTATTTGTTGCATAAAGGATTCCAATCAATGATTATCTAATCTACAAACATGACTGAGTATGCTTGACATAAAATCCAAAATCATCATCTCATCATTAAATTTTTATCATTTCATCATCCATACACATTTTTGCATCATAATAGATATACATTTTTCAAATACATCGTGCATTTACATCATCACTTTCATTACATCTTTTATCATCTACATCATTATAAAACATCATTACATCATCGTTATTATTATTATATTATTGATACAATCATGTATCCATACATTTAATAAATAAAATCACGTCATTCTTATCATTACACCCATCAAAGATCATTCATCATAAGATCATTCCATAAAATAAAAAGCATATTATCCATCCATACATACATATTATCACATCACATCATATATCCATATATCATATATTTATCATTGCATCATTGCATTAAAATAAAAAATCATTCATATACATCATCAAATTTAGATTCAAATCATCACAAAATCATATAATAAAAGCATCCATCACATAGAAATCATAAAGCCATCGTCATATCACATCAACTACATCTCATATATATATCACAAATGTCAAGTATACAATGAAGTCTGGTCTACAAAATACATAATCAACAATGAGCTAAAATCATAATGTACATCATAGAGGATCACAATGTCATCTACGAATTGCTACTGTGAGAGTGAGCGCGCCCAACGGGACCTGTACCACCACCACCCCTAGAAGGAATCAGATCTCTAGAATCTATGCATGGAGGCTGTGTCACCCCCTCACTGACTGTCCGTGTATGTGTCCGCCTAGATCTCAATGGGGCATAATTGACTCGGCACTCGGTAGGCACTGCATCATGATATCAGCCTCTGTAGAACTCGGCCTCTCGGCCAACCTGCAAAACCTCTCTCATATAATCACCTATGGAGGTGCCATCAGCCAATCTTTGGAGAGTCTCCGTTGTCTCCTATACCCTCTTGGAAATCTATCGAGCACTGTCTCACTTAGCTGTCAAGGTATCAACTTGCGTCTACATGTTGGCTAACTATCCCTATACATGTGCTAAGGCCTGTGCATGAGCCTGTGCCTGGGCCTACATCTGAGTTTGGGTTTGCACAAGCATACCCTGAGCTTGTACCAACTGCCCCTGCAAAGTTTGAACCTGTGTCTAGAGCCTAGCTATCTGTCTTTGCTGCTCGACTACTGGCATTGTCACTGCCTGCCTCTTACAAGGCCTACTAGAAGAAGGAGCACTTCTGATGCCTGGCCCTGCCCCTCTGTCTCCTCCACTGTCATCGTCACTATCATCATCACTACTGTCAGAACTCTCACTACTCTCTAAACTACTGCCTGATGAAGAATCATCTCCACCCCTACTATCTGCAGAACCCTCTGCCACATTCTCCTCTACAGCTAAAGGTGTTGGCTCATCGGGGATACTAATGCGAGGATGGCGACCAAGGCAAGGAATGCTGTGTAATCCTCTATCATAGTTGCCTCTGAGATGTCTCTCCGCATGTCCCAAGGAGATGGTTGTAGTGTCCTATATCCCTCTACAATAACATCATAGGATAGTGTGGGACCCCAATCAGGAATATCCATCCGTCGCCGTGCATAATGCGCTACTCCCTGTGGCATGCACTGAACAATGCCATACTGTCTGTATACTCGATAGAGCAAGAATCTCTCTAATACAAATGGTGTCTGACCGATGAGTTACATAGAATCACAAAGAAATCCCAACACTACATCATCCTCATCCCACTCCTCGCAGTCAAGGTATGGATGCCAGATAACTGTCTCGGTGTCATCAAACACCCATCTCCAGTGCTCTAACTTGCCCATCTGGGCCTGTGTAAACCAACCTCTATATCTAAAAACATATGGTCTATCGGCTGGTCTGTCTACAGCTAGAAATGGCCGACAAATAGCAAAATGCTCCCAAGCCCACACTTGTAATAGGGTCATCCTTGCTGATAAACTACATGCACCTAGGTACACAACCGAGTGTAGATCATGATAAAGATGCGCTAACATGCACATCCCCTACGCATATCTGGTACCATGTACCATCATGCTCTCAAGGGTCCTACCCTAGCCAACAAGGAATCCCTTTGACCTATGATTAGGGCAAAGGAAACCTCCAATGAATCTAGCTAGCACTGTTGGTAGTTTAGCATAAGAATCAGCGATCCTCCGCCATCGAACGCTTGGACCCTCTATGTCTTAATCCTGAAAAACTCTACGGAGAGCATCTCTGCTACTGGTCCCATGAGAATCATAAGTGACAATCTCCCCCATGAACGGAATGCACAAAATACGCCACACATCCTCTGGTGTGACTGTCATCTCGCCAGTGGGTAGGTGAAAGGTGTTGTGGTCACTATGCCACCTCTCAGCCAACGTAGACAATAGACCCCGATTAATCCTAATCTAGGGCATATCAAGCAAGCTCGTAAGGCCACAATGGCCTATCACTTGAAGCTCATCTAGTGTCAAATGAGGTATCAAGTCTGTTGTCTGAGGAAACCTCTCTCGCATTTGGAGAGTACCCAGATCCTCCTATCATCATAACGAAAAATCTACAATCAGTGAATTATGTCAAGAAATCAAAGGTCATTCTACTATCAAGTCTATTTCAAAAGCTTTGGTATGAATTTTCAATCAAAATTCATAAGCAAACATCAAACCTCACCTATCATGAGGTTCATCAAACATTATCTAGATCTCGCCTATCATGAGATTTATTAGATATTGAATCATTTCCTCCCCTATCATGAGGATCATCAAGAATAAGATTTATTCTTGCCTATCATGAGAGTTAGTTTTATTTACATCATCCAAATCCAACATCAAGAATTTGGATTATCAATCATACCAATCAGGAGAATGGACATGATCGGAATTGATGAAATCAAGGTTCACTAAGTTAAAATTTTCAATTCTACCATGGAAGCGCTAAAACAGGCTTCCAAAGTGCTAAATCCCAAAAGCACTACTTTATTAGCTAAAAGCGCTAAATCAGGGACCCAAAGCGCTAATACCTTGAAAGCACTATTTCAGCACCCCGAAGCGCTAAAATAGGCTTCTGAAGCGCTAAAAGTCTCAAAGCGCTACTTTTTCGCATCAAAGTGCTACAACAGTCTGTCAAAGCATCATTTTACCAGAAGCACTAGAACAGACCCTGAAAATGCTAATCCATTGAATCAAAGCGCTAAAAGTCTCAAAGTGCTAAAATTCAGCATCAAAGCGCTAATTCTTGACTCGTAAATGCTAAATCACTGAAAGTGCTACTTTACCGACTGGAAGTGCTAGAGTTTTATACGCAAGCGTTAAAACTCAAAGCACTAAAATACCTACTGGAAGCACTACACCGGAGTGTAAGTGCTATAGTGTGGCTTGAAAGAGCTAAAACTAACCTAGACACGCCTAAAGGCTAAAAAGCATAAAAAATAGAAATGCACAAATTATGAGGAGGTCGAGGGGTACATACCAGAGGTCCATATGCAAGCGACCGTTGGTGGTGTCGAACGCACTCGAATCGGTGAGTGTGGTAGGGGATAGACATCTCGCTCCAATTGGCAGAAAAGTCTTTATCACTAAGAATTTTTTAACTCAAAAAGCACACATGACATTGAAAATGACCTTTTAGCACTATTTATAATTTTTGAAAGGTATTTTTGGTGGATTTTATTACATTTTGATTAATTTTATCCATGAAATTAATTAAAACTCATCTGAGGGCTCTATTTCTTCATCATTTTGTTGGGAGATAAATTAGTTTATTTATCGAAACATCAAAAAATCATAAAAGTTCAGAAAAATTCTAAAAATCATCACATCATTAATTTATCTCCTGAGGGGGCATATTATCATCAAATCAATGTCTGGGGCATGTTTGGGGCATATGGATTTTTTTTTTTTTTTATTATCATCAATCTTGGCAGTAGCAGCAAAATTTTCTTCGAAGCAACACGTAAACACATCACTTCGAAGAGAGGCAAAATGTATACACTTAAAATTGATCTGGAGCATCCTATTTAATTAAATATGATTTATTTGATTAATTATCCTAATTTCCTCTACTATTTGAATAAATAGAAATGTTTATTTATATAGTTCACATCTAAATTCATCTTAATTAAATAAACAAAATTAAATACTTTGTTAGATTTAATTATCACATCCCTATTTTATTCTATCACATCAATTCTAAATTAATTAAATAAAGACAAAACACTTTATTGATTAATTGCTATATTCTTCTATTTAATTTAATAAACAACTATCCTATAGTTCATTTTATTAAATTATTTATCTCCCTTTTCCTAATTTAAATAAAATCAAAAATATTTGAATTAGAGCATAAGGAATATTCCAATCTACATTTCCTGAAAAATGAATTAGATTTCCTATGTCTAATCCATGTCTAAAATATGTCACAATTAATTGATTGAAAATTCACGGGAAGTTTTGGAGACAAATTGGAGACAAATTTGGAATTTGATCTCTCAATCCTCCTCCATCAATCCTTCCTCTTCTCTTGCCTGGTGTTTTCATGGGTAGAGACAATCTCCATCTTTCTCTCAATCTCCTCCATCTCTCACCATTCAATTCTCCAGATTGAATCCAAGCCTCTCAAAGCTTTCCCTGTGCATTTCTATAGCCAGGAAATCTATAAATAAATCCTCATTGAACCAAGAAAAGGATCCAGATAATCTAACTCTTGCACTCTTACTCTGTAAGAATTCAAGCATCAAGCATCAAGCATTCACACATCAAGCATCAAGCAATCAAGCTTTCACATCAATGGTTGCCTCCTGTAGCTGCAATTATCTATTTCACATCAATATCATGCTAGTTTAATTGTTTTATCATCTAGTATTGCATTAACATCATCTCGTTCTTTGAATTGTCATTTTAACAGTCTTATTTGCTTAAACAATCTGAGAGCAATCAGGGTTTAATAAATCTTTGGAGATAGAGAGCAATATGACGCTTTTGATAGATAATTCCTTTGAATTGATTCATTTAACTTGTTTATTGATATAATGTCGTATTAAGAAGTGTCTTTTGTGCTTATTCACTTATTCACCACTTACATCAGTAATTTATTAATCCCAATTTCTTTTCCCTATTTTATTAAATATTAAGTTTCCTTCAGCAAATGGTGACAAGAATGTGGACAAAGACATAGATAAAGAGGAAATTATAAGGTAAAAATAATGAAATATCCTACACTCATCAAGACGGTTTCCACAAGGAAAGATCTATTTAAATATGATTATGAGGAGGAGCCACTACATACGAAATAAAATTTCAAACAATATACAAATATGGAGTGAAGCATTGTAAGGTTGTCATAAATATGTTGATAAGATAAAGTTGGAAATGCTAGAATATCCCAAACCCTATAGGATTACTTGGTTGATAAAATAGCATAGGGTGTTAGTAGAATGAATAATGATAGATTAAATTTTAAGATAAGAACCTATAATGATATTTTTGTGTTTGATATAATGATAATGGATGTGTACCATCTAAAATTAGGGAGGCCATGGAAATATTATATAATTAATAGAGGCACAAGCATATGTATTTTAATTTATTTCCAAGGTGTGTGGAACCCCCACAAATTTATATGAGGTGCCACAAAAATGGCTAAAAAATAACATGGGGTGTTAGTAAAGGAATAATATTGGGTAGAATTTAAGATAGGTGTCTACCATGATAATTTTTTGTGTGACATAATGCTAATGGACATGTGTCATCCACTCTTGGGAACACCATGAAAATTTGACAAAACAAATAGAGGCATGGAAATATGTTTTTTATGTTGATTCCAAGGTGTGTGACACTACCAAAAATACAAAAAGGTACCATAAAAAAGTTTTTAAAAAAATGGTATAATACTAAGAGATCATATTAGATAACTTGATGATTAAATGCTATTAGTAATAAGTATCATTCATCATATAGATCTAGTACAAAGGGATTTTTTTCTAAATAAGAAAGTGCATAGGATGACACCATTAGAAAATGAAGTGTTGAATCAACAAGTGTAAGAATTTCCAAGGAAAGGATTGATTAGAAAAAGTTTAAGTCTATGTGTCTTACTCATATTACTAGCACCCAAGAAGGATGGTGAGCGGAATATGTTTTTATATTTTTAAGCAATAAATAATCACCTTAAATTAAATCTTAGATTTGCATTGCTAGGTATGATGATATAATGGACTACTTAAGCGGTGAAAGTAATTTTACTAATATTGATTTGAATATAAGATACCATAAGATAATAATCAAAGAGGTAGATGAATACTAGATAATGTCTAAGATAAATAAAGTATGATATGAGTGATTTTTTATTCCTTTTGAGTTGATTAATTTAGAAAGAACATTCATTAGATTTAGAAATGAGGTATTAAAGAAAGTTTTGGGTAAATTTATAATTTCTTACTTGAATATATTTTTTATTTTTATTAAAAGTAAGGAAAATAACTTAGATCATATTACAATAGTTTTGTAGATATTGAGGGAAGAAAGGTTGTTGATAAATATCAAGAAGTATATTTAAAGGAGAAATAATTAGTGTATTTGGGACTTGTAACCCTATCAAAAGAATTGACTATGAGTCTTAAAATTTAAGAATAATTTTTGGATGGCCCACACCAATTAAAATCAGAGAGGTAAGATATTTCAATGGATTAGTATGTTCCTATAGAATTTTCATCAAAAATATTAGTGGTATTTGTACACTTCTATCTAAAAGATGATAAGATACACAAAAAATTTCAAGTGGATACTAGGTGACCATATGATCTTTGAGTTTTTAATAAAAGGGTAACATAATAAAAAATATCAACACTACCATATTTTAACAAAGTATTCTAGTTTAGTTGTGATTCAAGTGGAAATATAATAATAATGGTGTTGAGTCAAGAAAGAAGAACAATAAATAGTTTAATTGGGAATGACTTATTTCATAGATAAATTCAATGACACAATAAGACACTTAGTCTATGGTCAATAATTTGATGAAATAATTGAAGTACTGAAAAATGGATGAATTAATTGTTTCCAAAAGAGTTTTTATTCCACACTAATCACCAAAAATTATAGTATTTAAATGTCTAAGGTAAGAAAAGCCAAAGAGATATGAAATGGGTAGAATTTATGCATAGTTATACTATTGTGTTGAAGAAAAGGATAAAAAATTAAATATGGTTATAAATTTATTTAGTAGGAGATAGAATTTGGTAACAAAAATAAGAAAAGAGGTAGTTAGATTTGAAAATTTTAATTAATTGTATAAGACTCATCCTAAATCTATGAAGGAATAAATATCATATAATGAAATAGTATGTTTTGATAGAAGCAACTTGACTATTTGACCTAGAAGGAGATATCATTAAAAGGAAGTAATATGTTTATTCCTAGAATCTCAATGAGAAAATTTAATAGGAGTTCAATATAATGGAAATTTAGAAGGAATTTTTGGGATAGATAATATGGTTATATTTGTAGGTGAGAACTATTTGTGGCCAAAAATATATGAGGATGTGTAGAAAATTTCTTAAGGGTTTAGGAATTGTCAAATTAATAAGGGGACTAGTTAGAACATAGGTCTGTACTAGCCATTACCAATTCTTGAGAAACATTGGGAGGATATATGTATATAATTTTTATTGTGATTATGAAAAACTTAAAGAGGTCATGATATGTTTTTAGTTATGAATAGGAATTTTAAAATGATGTGGTTTATCCAATGTAAGAATAATGATGAAATATGTATAAATTATTTATGTTTTAAAGAATTTGTGAGGTTGCATGGTTTTTCAAAAAGTGTTATTTTGGAAAATGAAACAAATTTAATTGGATATTGCTTCAATAAATTATGGAAAAATATGAAAATAAGTTTGAAATTTTGTTTAGCATACCACCCACTAAATAATGGACAAATATAACTAGTAAATAGGAGTTAAGGTATATTTTTGAGATGTTTAGTTGGAGAAGATAGAAAAGTGGTATATTGTTATACCATAGACAAATTTTTCATACAATAATGTAGTTAATAGGAGTATAGGAGAGACTCCATGTGTGGTTACATATGGTTTAGTATAATAATTGTATAGACATATATAAATATAAGTAATCAAGAAAAAATAGTGTAGGGGTAAAATAATTTGTCGAATAAATTTAATATTTACATGCCAACGTGAGAGTAAACTTGAAGAAAATGAATGGTTGATACAAGGATAAAGAAAATAAAAATAAATGATATAATTATTTTACAATTCAAGATGGTATGTTGTTTAGAGGAAGCCAGATGTGCATTCCTAGGAGTTCCATGAGAGAGAACCTGATAAAAGAGAAGCATAGTGGGGGACTAGTTGGACACTTTGGTCGAGATAAGACTCTTGATATTGTTAGTGAGTATTATTATTAGCTATCATTGCAACAAGATGTGAATAATTTTCTGTAGAGTTGTAGATAATGTCAGATGGTAAGAGGAGCAAGTCAAAATACTAGGCTATATCAACCATTACCTATATCGGAGAGGCCATGGGAGGATATTAGTATGGATTTTTTTCTTGGTTTACAAAGGACGCAAAAAGGACATGATTTGATATTTATTGTGGTGGATAGATTTTATAAGATGGCACATTTTATTCCTTGTAAGAAGACTAATTATTTTTTTCATGTTGCTGAATTATTTTTTAGATAAGTAGTTAGACTATATGGTCTACCGAAGAGCATAGTTTAATATTGAGATACCAAGTTTGTTGGTTATTTCTAAAGGGAATTGTGGAAGAAGTTGAACAAAAATTTGAAGTTTAATTCTATACGCCATCCATAAACTAATGGATAGATAGAAATGGTGAATAGGAGTTTGGGTAACCTACTATGATGCTTAGTAGGAGATAAATCCAAGAGATGGGATTCAATTTTTCCATAGGAAAACTTTTATTACAACAATTATGTCAATGGGAGCACTGATAAATCACCATTCTAGATTGTAATGGGAGTAGTCCCAAAAATGCTTCAGAGTTAAGGAAGATACACAAGGAAGAGAAGAAACGTGTTGAAGCTAATGACTTTGTTGAGCACCTGAATAATTAACATGAAGAGGTGAGAAAGTGTATTAATAAGATAAATATTCAGTACAAGGCTAAGGAATATCAACAAAGGAGATATAAGGAATTTAAGATTGGAGATAAAGTCATGGTTTACTTGAGAAAAGAGAGATTTCTGGTTGACACATACAATAAGTTAAAGATGAAAATGTTTGGACCATGTAAAATCTTGAAGAAACATGATTTAGGAAATGCTTATGAAGTAGAGTTGCCTAATGAAATTTATATCACATGTGTTTAAAATTTCATATTTGATAGAGTATCATAAATGAGGAATTTAAGAATAACTAATATAAGAACAATAGAATATTCCAGCACCTACTCTAGAAAAGGAAGAGAGATATATAATAACCACATGATAATAGCTACTAAGCAACTAGGAGCAGTTAGAAGAATTGAGGCTTTGTGCTAGGGTTTTTTGGCCAAGTGGTGGGGGAGGCTCGATCCTCCCCCATGAATTTTTTCTTGTACTAGTCATCTGTATGTCTCTATTTCTATTCTCGTTAATTTACATTCCAAATTGGATTTGTTTCTTTGTTTTCTGGTTGTATGTGGGTGTTTGTGTGGCCTTGGGTTCTTGATCTTTGTTGACCTGAAAGGCCACTTACTCGTGTGATTTTCTATGGATGGGAGTACAAACCCCCAAAAAACTTGTAGGGCCATCTCAAAGGAGGAGGGTGGAATTAATGACATTAAACACCCCAAGTCCTTCTAAGATGAAAATTTTATTAAAACCCCTCTATGCCCCAAGAATGAAAAAATTGTCATTAAGCCATTCAAGTCGAAAGAAGAGGCTATTATAGATGGAGTAATGCAAGGTATGTGCCCTCTTAAAACCACTATGATATTTCCTAGTGATGATATGTTAAGTATCATCCATAATGAAAGGAATATATTATCAAGGATCACAATCTTTTTGACTATTGTAGACCCTAACAATCCCCCAACTAGGAAATACCTGGACAATTGGTTTAACTCAGTGTGGAATAAAAAATTAAATGTGTAGTTAGCATTTTGTAGAATTATCCAAAGGTTTTATTTCTAATTTTCTTTAAAAGTCCTAAAATGCAAACCAAAGTGTTAAGGAAGCCCTATTAGAGCATAGGGAAAACTGTATTTAGAGTGTTATCTTGGTCTCATGGGGAAAATTGTGATGAGATTCTTGTGCTTTCATGCCCTAGATGGTTTCTTCTTTAGGGGGTCACCCAAGACCTCTGGTCTTCCATTCTGCAAATCATGGTGCCTTTTGGGAGTGTCATTTAGATCAACAGACCTAGGTTTTCTCTTATTGACATGAATGCTTGCATGCTTGTATCGGTTAATATTGTTTTTGAACTACCTAGAAACATTAGCTTTAAAATTAGTCGCATATTTCAAATTTGTTCTGTGGAGGTATTAGGTGGTTTGGGTGTTTACTATCTCTATAGAAGAGAAGGTCACATTCATAAAAAATGTCTGCTCATTTGAAAAAATGTTGGAAAATCCCCTTCCAAAAGCGTTTCTAAAATTTCTAATGTTGGTGTGCTTTATAATGGACTAGTTTTCCCTAGTCGTGTTGTTGTTGTGAACCCTAACTCAACTAGGGATCCCTTGGCTAGTTCCTCAACTCTCAATGCCTAGACACCTCCCTTTCCAAAGGCCACTCCATCCCCTAACCAAGGCTCCCTATCTACTCCTTCTTCCCAAGTTATCCAACTAGATGTGGCTACCCACAACCCACTTGAACCATTGTTTCCTATTGATCCCATTCCCCCTTCCAACTCTAGCTCCCTCACGCATTCTATCTCTGGTTTGACTGCCTATGCTCCTATTTTGGCTTCCTCAAGTGATATTATGGGTGTGGCCTTTAAAATCTAAAGCTGAAATCACCAACAATCGAGGAAGTGGGCCCTGCCTTCGCCGATTATTGAATGATGGAACTCACAAACAAAAATCTACTCCACACTAGTTCTCATTTAACTTAATTACAGATACAAAATAAAATGTCAATCCTCTTTTATTATGTAGGTCGATTTCTTAATTATCTATTATATTATGTTTCCATCATGCATACATATATATTGTTTGATCATACTATAAACAATAGATAAGTTTGTTTGTTCGTTCGACCTTTTGGCCACTCACAAACAAGAGTCTTAAGATAGATAAAAGGTCACAGGCCACTTTTAGGGCTAAATCAAAACAAATTTAACTAAAATAATAAGTCTTAACAACATCTTGTTGATTTCACTTCATTAATTTCCTGAGGTCCTCCCATTTGTAAGAACCTTCAACTTCCTATCGAACTATCTCTTGCCATTTGGACACAAAATGATTAGATTTATCATGATTTTCAGTAAACTTATTAATCCCAACTTCTTTTCTTATTTTAGTAAATATTAAGGTTCCTTTAGAAAATGGTGACAGGATTAGGGAGAAGGGCACAAATAAAATGGAAATTATAAGGTAAAAATAGTGGACTTATTCTATACTCATTATTTCCCCCCAGCTGGGAATTTTGCATGTCTCTATGCAAAGGTAAACCTGATAGAGTTGTGAGTTTTTGTAGAGTGCCCTTGAATTCATCAATCCACCATTTCCATATTGCTTGAAATTTTTGTTCATGTTCTTGGATAGACATCTATGAAGCTATTTTTTTTATCAAGTTCAGCCTTGAGTTCTCCTATTTCCTTCGCTTGAGAATTGATAGTAGAATGGGCTTATTGGAGCAGACCATGTAAATTTTGTTTTTCTACCTGTACTTTGATCAATTCCTCTTTCAGGTCCTGTAATTCCATTTCTGTCGTACTTAAAGTAGGGTCTTCTTCCTCAAATTCTTCTACAACTTCAAGACTCTGAGACTGAACATTTTCATTCTCATTCTTGATCATTTCATCCACCTTTTCTTCTTCCTAGGGATCAAGAGAAGATAGTATATCTTGCTCTTCATGGAAAGTGTCTTCTACAAAAACTTGTGTTTGAGGGTTATTATCAATACTATCCATTCGTTCCTCTGGAACCTATTCATTTTCTGGAGCTACCTCTTTCACAACCTCTTGTTCTTGATTTATTTGTGATGGTGTCACAACCCTAGTATCTTCTTCTTGTTTTGGTTGCCTTTCAACTGGATCATTTTCCAAGTCGATACTGGGTGAATCTTCTGGAGATTCGTCAGCTTGTTGTCTAGATTCCTATTATTTTGCCCTTTGACATTTTTCCCTACTCAATTCTCTATGAAATTTTCCCTGCTTCCCTAAGACTTCAGATAAAACCTCTATTTCCTCAGACCCCAACACATTACTAGCTACCTGAGCTAGGTTATCTAACTTAGTCAAAGCATCTAACTTTTGTTTTCCCCTCCTCTCACCAGATTGACTGGTGTGTCGGCTCCAAGGGTTTCTTTTTCTCACAACTTTCCTCACCAAAAAGTGAGGGTTTTGACTTGTTGGGTTTCAAGGAATATTTCTTTGTAGCACTTCTGGTTATTCTTTTTCTAGGTCTTGGGGTTTGTACGTAAGACTCACCAGGGCTTCCCTTAGTTCTCTTGTCACTGGATTTCTTAGGTGTTTTATCAGAACCAGACTCCTCATCCGAAGAGTTGTCTTTAGAGGAACCCTTTGCGGAAGATTCCTCTTCCTCAGAGGGTCTAGTATCTTCACCATCCTAAGAATGGACAAATAAATCCCAATCACCAAGAAGAGTCAACAATTTTAATTCCTGGACTACCAAAAGTTTTATTAAGCCATGGTGAGATAGACAATGATGTTTACCACTTCTAACTATTTTAGACATTCGTTGCAAAGCTCAATAGAGAAAGTATGGAATATTAATCAACATCCCTTTCCATAAATGCAACATCAATTTGAAATGTTGAGAAAAACATACTGAAATCTTTCTTCACAAGTAATATATTGAATTATGTACTTGGCAACTTCCCTCCAATGCCCTAGTAAATATTGTAGCTTGGTACCCTGCCCGAAAACCATTTCTACAGATTCTCCTCTCTACAAAAATTTCTTCTGTGTTGGTTGTAACTCTGTGGGCTACTCCAACTTCTTTGGAAAATTTTGTTCTCCGCTCAATGGGAGTCCTCAAACTTCTTCAATGGTGTCCATTGTAACTGTGATATTGATCCCATGAATAATAGCCTTTTGGTTGTGGAAATTATGGGCGAATTCTAGTGCCACCCTCTCATCAAACCCTCATAACTATTTGAAATAAGTATCCCAATGAGCCTTCTAAAACTCTACATATGCCTCATCTTGTGTTTTCAAATTTTGCATGGTGATGGGCTCATTCTACAGACAATGACCTCTTGCCATGTTCACAGGAACTCACTGTAACTCAATACTATAATTTTAAGGAATACAACTTCTAGAGAAATGGTGTTTAACAATTAGATTTAGCAGTGAATATTTGGTTGCGAGATAATGACAAGTACAGTAAATGAGAATTTTAATGAAGAAATAATGGCAATGATAACCCTTAGAAGAAATGATGAAATATGCAACCCGTCCCCCCGGCTGATTGGTTGAACCGTCCATGGGGAAAAGCAGCATTTGACAAAAGCAAACCATAATATAAAATAAAATAAAATAAAAAATAGAGAAAAATCCAGTACCAATTACCACAATCACCAAAAGGTACGTCGCATGCTCCAAAATGGCAAAGAAGATTGGAAATCGGCGAAGATGTGACCAAAAAGAAGATCGATGTGACAAACAAGAAACCGTATCAACTGATGATAGCCGTTGAGAGCAGATCGTGTGAAAGGAACAAAAAAAGAGAAATAATGAAAAGATAGCAAGAGAGTATAGTAGATGGAGATGTCAGAATGACCGAGAGAAGATGATGGCAGTAGGATAGCTAGGCAGAGCAGTCAGAGTATCGATAGATAGTAAGGTAACATGCAAAAAAGAATTGGCGAACACTTGTCTCACATGTGGAAGTGAACATCGTCTCCTGGAAAAGAAATGACAGGAGTTGGAGCTAGGAAGAAGAGTTCCTGTAGTATAAAGAAGAAGAAGACAACACCGATCAAAAAAATGGTTGTTGGCTGAAAGCCACAAACAACCATGGGAAAAGTGGATAGGAGAGGCAGAGAAATGGATGGAACAATCTTGGCAGAGAAAAGGACAAGAGTGTTGCTTTTTTTGTGGTTTTTTTTTAATTTTCACGATAATAGACCACTGGTTGCCTGGTTTCCAATTGATTACCACCTAGTAGTGCCGAAAAACTGATTTTCCCTACTAATTTTATTAAACAAAAAATGCTCGTTAGATTCCGGTTTTCGAACACTACTCGCCAACAATGCCCAAAAAGGGTTTTCAATGTTGGATCTTTTCTTTTCTTTTTCTATATATGTGGTCAATCCCAGAGGAGATGAAAAGGAACAATAGTAAGTTCATGTGCCATCGCGAGAAAGAAATCTTCTTTTGAAAGAGGCTTCTTGTAAAGTTTAAGGCGGTGGCCATTAACAAGGAGATTTCTTCGTTCAGAGTTCACTGTACAAAGATGGACACCACCATTATTATATATTTTTTGGATCTCATAGGGTCCTAGCCATCATGTGTGAAACTTCCCCTTGAAGTCCTAAAAGTAGGAGTCATATAAAAGTGCCCAGTCACCAGGTTGAAATGATTGTTGACAAATGTGACGGTCATTCCATAAGGCACGTTGTTTTCGAACAACCTTAGAGTGAAAGAGTGCTTCCTGGCACAATTCATGTAGGGAATGTAGTTGATCAATTTGTGCTTTCTGTGCATTTGAAAGATTCATACCCAATTGAAGTGCAATGTGAAGAGTCATTACCTCAAACTCAATGGGAAGGATTGCCTTCTTACCATAGACAAGTTCATAAGGGGTCAAACCAATGGTTGTTTTCCACATTGTATGATAGTCCCACACAGCTTCGGGAAGCCGTGTAACCTAATCACGCATATGAAGAGCAACTATCTTGGTAAGAATATTTTTGATCTCTCTATTGGTAACTTCTACTTGTCCATTGGCCTGAGGATGATAAGGTGAAGACTTTCGATGGTGAATCTCATATTCGCGAACCAAAGTAGAGATGAGCTCAGATGTAAATTGTGGTCCTTGATCTGTGGTTATTTCCCGAGGTACACCAAACCTTGTAAAAATATTAGAATACAAGAAATCTGCTAACTTTGCATCTCTGGCATGTTTGAGAGCTACTACCTCAACCCACTTGGTGACATAATCAGTGCATACAAGGATATATTCCTTGTTTCATGAGGGTGGATTGATTGGGCCAACAAAATCAAGGCCCCATTTCTCAAACAGCTCGATAGACAACTGAGGGTTCAAATACATCTCATCCGATCGTGTAGGTCACCCCATGCATTGACATTTTTCACAATGATGAACATAGCGCCCACAATCTTTGTGGATTGTAGGCCAATAATATTTGGCAGTAAGAATTTTTTGGGTAGTTCTTCAAGCAGTAAAATGTCCCCCACATGGCTCTATATGACATGCACGAACTATATCAAAGACATCATATTCACATACACAACATCACATGATATTATCAATAACAATGCAGAAGAGTAATCCATATCTCCATGCATACTATCCACTAAGGCCAACCAGCTTTTGCCGCTCTCGCAAAGAGAAGTGTGATTGAAACTTGCATGTGACTAGATAATTTTCAATATTAGAAAACCATGATATTTTTGTGGATATGTCAAAGAGATGTTCATCTGGAAATGCATCATTGATTGGAGAGGGTTTAGTGTCGGAGTGTTACAACCTGGACAAAAAGTCTACAACCACATTTTCTCGACTAGGCTTATTGAGTATAGTTATATCAAACTCCTAAAGTAAAAGTAACCATCTAATGACTCTACCAGTTACCATAGGTTTATTCATTAAAAATCATATTGTAAAATGATCCGTGTGAACAAACACTTTATACCCAGTAATATAATGCTGAAATTTATTAATTGCATAGAGAACAGCTAAAAATTCTTTTTCAGTTACCGTGTAATTTACCTTAGCCCCTATGAAATTCTTGCTGATGTAGTAAATAGAGTAGAAGATATTATCCTCTTTTTGGCCAAGTACAACTCCCATTGAGAAATTTGAAGCATCGATATGAATATAAAATAGTAACTCCCAATTGGGACCTCGTAAAACTGGTCTGGTTAAAAGCTTTGTTTTGATGGCTTCAAAGGCTTCCTTACACTCAGGTGTCCAAGAGAAAGTAACATCTATAGCAAGAAAAGCAAATAAAGGAGAAGCAATTTTACTGAAATTTTGAATAAATCTTCGATAGTATCTTGCATGACCAAGAAAACTTTGAATATCTTTTTGACTAGAAGGTGTGGGAAAGTCTTGGATGATTTGGATCTTTTTAGGATCCACTTGTATACCTTCAGATGAGAGGTAGTGGCCAAGAAAAATTCCTTTAGTCATAAGCATATGGTATTTTTCATGACTTAATGATAAATTAGTATCTATACAATGCCTAAGTACTTTTTTCTAAATTTTCCTTGGCCTCCTCATAAGTATCACCATGGATAGTAAAATCATCAATATATACTTCCACATAGTCATTAACAAGATCTGCAAAAATACTTAACACAACCCATTGAAAAGTAGCAGGAGCATTACACAAACCAAATGGCAAGAATCTATAAGAAAAAGTCCCCTAAGGACAAGTAAAAGTAGTTTTTTCTTGATCTTCCACTGCAATTTGAATCTGATTGTAACCGCTGAATCCATCTAGAAAAGAAAAGAATTTATGACCTACAAGAGTATCCAACGCTTGATCAATAAATGGTAATGGAAAATGATCTTTCTTAGTAGATTTATTTAATGCTCTACAATCCATGCAAATTCACCATTTACCATGTTTCTTAGGAACCACAACTAAAGGATAAACCCATTGACTATCTGAAATAGGATATATAAACCCAACATTTAATAGTTTTGTATTTCCTCCTTAACTATTTCATGGAAAGTAGGATTAAGCCAACGTTGTGGTTTCCTAATTGGACAACTTCCTTCTTCAATGTAGATACAGTGGGTACAGGTATCTGGATGAATTCCATGCATATCTTGGTATTCCCAAGAAAATGCATCTTTGTTTGTTCTAAGCATGGTAATAAGGTCCTAGTTTTTTTTAGGGCTTAATTGTGGATTAGTGTTGAGTGTACGATTAGGAAAATTTTCCATAGATTTGGATTATATAGGTGAGTTAATGGCTAAGGCTTGAAAATAGGTGGCCTATCATAAAATCAAAATTAACCATACAAGCAATTATGGGGTAGCAATTGATGCAATGTGATAAAATATTGGAGAGATTGTGAACTACCAACCAATGGAAAATTCCCAAAAGGACATTGAGTATTTATACCTGAATGAAGGACCATATTTTCAAAAATTTCATCAGATGTATACCTATTAAGAAGAAAATTAACAAGAAAATTATCCTCAGTAGGTTGCTACATATCTAGCGCTTTATCAATTGTTAGAATTGGTAATGTCTCATCCAAGTCACTATCAATCCAAACTGGGTCCTCTGTTTCCAATAAAGGTTGTGCTAGCGGGTATAGAGTCAACTGCTTCTTGTGCTTGCCATTAGAAATAACCATATTCCCTGATCAAAAATTAATATAGGCATTTGCAGTTGCTAACCAAGGTCATCCCAAAATTAGGGGGTATCCCCACAACTTAATCTTTGGCTGCAAAATCACAAAGTCAATAGGATATTCCCATGAATCAATAGAAAGAATTACATCCTCTATTACTCCTTCAGGTTTAACCAAAGATCTATCGGCCATTTGGATAACTGTAGGAGTAGGCCTAAGTCCTTCTAACAATAAATTTTCCCTTGTTTCATTTGTCATTACATTAATTGCAGCACCCAAATCCACAAGATATTAGGAATACTTACTTTACCAATTGTTAGCTTAATGATCAGACTCTCGAGATCAAAATATTTTGGAATGGTTAAGTTCCCAAGCATAATATCTGCCAATTTTCCAATGACTTGACCAGTCTTCGGATCTTGCTTCTTTTTTTGCTTCCAAGTACAAAGTTCATGAATTTTTTTTGTGTAAATAGGAATATCCTTGATAGCCTACAACAAAGAAATTTTGATGTTAACATTGCATAATTCATTAACAAAATCAAACTCAGATTGAGAATCCTCCCTTTGTATCAGTTCAAGTTGAAATCTTTCAGGAAAAGGTGGTTCCTTAGTTGGCTCTAGTTCTGATTATTCATTTATTTTTGTAATAGTGGGCCCCAAAAGAGCCTTCCTTGACCTCAACTGGACTGCATCTATCTCTAATGTGTCTATTGGATAAGTGGGGTATCCTATTGGCTCATTGTTATACACTGGTTGAGTAGCCTTATTATTGGGGTTGGGATTTGGTTGGGTTGGAATAGATGTAGGTCTTGGTGGTTGTGGTGGATGATTTGTTGGATTTATAGGTTGAGCAGTCGAAGATGGCAAACCCGAAAGAAGTTTTTGTGACTGATGGTATGGGTTAACCATAGAAGGTGGTGGAAATGGGAATGGTTTTTGATATGTTGATGGTTGTGGCGGTTGTGACCTCCATGCCTGTTGCCACGACTGTGAATTATATGGATATTGTGGCATCCATTGAGGGTATGGAGGTTGTTGCCATCCACCATTCCATCCGGATTAGTAGGAGTTGGATTGAATAGATCCTGAAACAAGATAATCATTCATCACACTAGGATGCATAGGCCGTGGTGGGAAAGATCACCTAGGGGCCATGTAATAGACAGGTTCCTCAAAATATTCCATTTTGGGCATTCTTGTAGGGAAAGGTTTCAATGTGGAGGTCTTACTAACCTCTTCTAGGGATGAAATGTTTGTCCTTTTGTATGGGAAGTCCTTACTACCATGATTTTAATGACATATTGGACAAAACACATCCAAAGACTTCTCAACTTCTTCTTGCTTCCTATAGGTGTAAAGAGTATCTATTTGTTTCCCCATATGATTTAGCAAATCCATTTTAAGGTCTTTAAGTAAATTACCTATTTCCCTCTTTGTGATACCTATCATATTATTTGTGGTATAAGGTTTACTTGGATAACTCCTTCCCGAATGTTGTGACCTCAAATGGTTCCTGCAAATATCACAAATATTAGTAAATTCCAATTTGGAGATATTTCCTTTTCCTATTAAATTCAATGCTTCCATAACATCATCTCTTATGCCCCTAAGAAACAAAATTTTAATAGTATCATCATTTCGTTCCTCCTGGCAAGACCATTGAAGACTAAACATAAAATGTTCAAGGTAGTCTTCTATGGACTAATCTTTTTGAGTCATGCAGAAATCTCATCCCAAACCTCCTTTGTTTTGCAATATTATTGATATTTGTTCAAGAATAGTTCCTTCATGACTGCCCACATTCTGATATTTTGAAGGTTCATAAACCATTGCAAAGTAGCATCCTTCAATGTAGTTGGAAATATTTTGAGTTTTTGTGCATCATTTTGATAGTCATAACTATGATACAACACATCAAATTAAAATAAAAACATATTAGGATCTTCTACTAAAAGACATCGAAAAATAGGTAAAGTAGAATGAGGAATATTCTTCATGGGAGCATCTCTCCCAGGATCTATGATTGGAAACTCAAAAGTAACCGTATTGTTGTTGGCCAATGCCCTATTATGATCGTCATTATTGTTGTTTTTTTTGTCATTATTATTGTATTCAGGATCCATAACTTGAAATGCCCAAGGAGTAAAATAATTTTTAAAGGGCTCGTGACCTTCCTCAGCAAATGGACCAACTTTTTTCCTGTAGGACCCTTTGAGAATTTGTTCAACTTTTTTGTGTAATATTTTGGAATAGTTTGGTTGGGTATTTGCATGTGTTTGAACAATAGTAGTCTCAATAGCACAATTCTCTAGATCAAGTTCAAGTAATTCTAAGAAAGGTAATTTGGATTTCACTACCTCCTGAGTTGAGATACCCTCCTTAATAAATGATTTTGACTTATCTTGCAATTCTTCAGGTTGCGGCTTCTCAATGGATGGTGTTGACTTATTTTTGGATTTTTTAGGTTGTGAATTACTTCCCTTCTCTTTCCTAATGAATCTTCCCTTATTATCTCTATTATGATTCATACACCTAAATGACCTATGGAAAAGAAAAATAAGGATAATTACCCAAAAAATTGTGTGGAATTTCTCCTTAATGCAATGTTCCTAACTTAGTTTACTGAAAATGCAGGTCTTTAACACCGTTCCCTAGCATGACACCAAAATGATTGGACTAAACTATGGTTTTAATTTACTTTTGAAGTAGGTTTGATTTAAGTTATTGGAAATGGTTTCCCCAGTTTATCCTAAAGTGTCAATCTAGGAGGGTAGGCTTTTGAATCATGTTGTGGCAATATGCTGAAGAGCTGCAATTTATAAACCAAGGGTTGATGAATGCAAACTAATGTAACCTGTATTTAAACAAAATTCCAATTGGTAGACTTCCTATCACAAATGTGATAGGAACCCATAAAGAGACAATTCTGCAACAAAAATAGATTACTGACATAAAACATAATAGAATTAAAACTCTATGAAGCAGAATAAAGAGTATGATAACAACATAGTCAAAGATGCTGATTGTAAAATAGATTATCTCACTTTTCCATGTTTAGCTTTTTATGATTTTGTCCTATAGTACCAAACTTTTCTCAACATTGGCAATAACTAATTTGATGAAACATACATACCAAAAAATATTAAATGAAACAGTAAGGATCCAAACAACATGAATTAATACAAAATGAATTACACGGATGCAGTAAACGAATCAATTCAGAAATGAGAATCAATCATTTAATCACAGAAATCAAATCAATCAAACAACTATAAAACACACATTACCATGCATATAAATCCAACGTTGAAATCACCAACAACTGAGGAAGTGGGCCCTGCCTTCATCGATTATTGAATGATGGAACTCACAAATGCAAATCTACTCCATGCTAGTTCTCATTTAACAGAATTAAAAATACAGAATAAAATTTCAATCCTTTTCTATTACGCAGGTCTGATTTCTTCGGCCACTCATAAACAAGAGTCTTAAGATTGATAAAAGGTTGCAGGCCACTTTTAATGCTAAATAAAAACAACTTAAACTAAAATAATAATTCTTAACATCTTTCTGATTTCACTTCATTAATTTCCTGAGGTCCTCCCATTTGTAATAGCCTTCAACTTCCTTTCAAAATATCTCTTTCCATTTGAACACAAAATGATCAGATTTGTCATGATTTTTAGTAAACTTATTAATCCCAACTTCTTTTCTTATTTTATTAAATATTAAGGTTCCTTTAGAAAATGGTGATAGGATTAGGGACAAGGGTACAAATAAAAATAAAATTATAAGGTAAAAATAGTGGACTTATTCTATACTCATCAGATACCTTGGATCCTCTAACTGAAATGGTCAAAAGATGGTCTATGGATAAGACATAGAACTCTAAATCTCTCAAGGAAAATTTCAACCTCTCCATTAAACCTACATACCCTATTAGACACTTTGGTAATGTGAATACCCCTAATAGTCAAGTGAAACTGCCAATGGTGAAGATCTCAGTTCAAGCCTTTAAGGCTCTAGAGATGCCTCCATGGTTGATGGGGTGCCTGAGAATGGCAAAGAAAAATTCTAGGAAATAAATACTAAAAAAAAGGAGTCTACTCCCTGCCCCCCTAAAGAGCCTAAGAAAAGAGGTCGCAAGAAGGGTAGTTCTATAACCATTGGAAAAATTATTTTGGGAATTAACAAAGGAAAGTGGAATAAAATGAGTATAGTACTTTCCATCCCCTTCTCCAAAAGAGTTGAGATCAAAGAGAGAGAACCTAAATAATTTGAGCTATTTATGAATAGTAAAGAGCCATCATGTACCACTAGTAAAGATGATGATTAACTGTACATCTTGGAATGTAAGGGGGTTAGAATCCCCTGAAATGAAATATGTTGTGAGAAGGTTTCTCAATCTAGAAAAAAAAGGATTTTGTTCTCCTTTAAGAAATTAAAGCAATAGGTTTAAATCTTGAAACTAAAATGAAGTTCATTTGGGGAAACTTTGTGCACATAGTCTCCCAACATGATAATGGGAGAGGAGGATTTTTCATTCTAATGGCCAATAAATGGAAGCCATACTTAACCAATTCAGGTCTCTCTCCTTGCAATAGAGTTGTGTGGGACACTTTTGAGAGGGGAGATTCTAAATTGGGAATATGTTCAATTTATGCACCAAATGACTACCTTGTAAGAATTGAATTGTGGAAATGGCTAACTAACCTTCTAGATGTCCCATAGATTTTAGGAGGTGATTTCAATATGATTGAAAGAAATGAGGATAAAAGATGTGGTATCAACATGGAATGGAAAGGGAATGAAAAAAATTACTAGATGAGAATGAGGAACAAATTCAATATCATTGATCCATTTCAAGGGATGAAAAATGAGAGAAACATCTAGTTTACATTGTACAATGCACAAAAAGGGGGCAAGAAAATTTATAAAAGGCTAGATAGGTTCTACACCAGAAAGGATTTCATTAACTTTGAACCTATCAAAGGTGTAAATAAGGTATTGGTTTACCCATACACTCTCTCTGATCACCACCCGATCAAGGCCAACATAAACATAAACAATGGCATAAAGATAGTCCCTAAAAATAGAGATAACTTCATACTCAACACTAGTATATTGAGAGATGATGATTTTGTGACTGCCATAACCACCTTAAGAGGATTCAATATATGGTTTCTTAAGGACCTTATCCCAATTGAAAGGTGGAATAAAAATGTTATTGGATGGAGAATTATTTTTCAGATCATAGGCAAGAAGAGGGCAATGGATAGAAGAAAAGAGGAAAACCTCCTCCATGATGAATTAATAGTGTTGAAATTAGGATCCAAATAGAACCCCTAAGTGAAGAACTCAATAAGTCCAAAATCTCTTTGAGAAGGTTGCAAAAAAATAGAATTCAAGGTATAAAAGTTAGGGCCAAGCTCAACTAGCTAAGTAATGGAAACAAAGGTTCCAAGTTCTTCTTCAAATTCATCAAGGACAAGGGGATGAAAGAGAAAATTGGTCATATTTAGCATAATGGGGTGACCATTTCAAGTCAAGAAGAAATCCTTCAACAATTCTTCTTGTTCTATAAAGAATTATTCAAATATGAGGAAACAATGAAGAGTGCATTGCAGCTAGAGCCATAATTAAGAAATTTATTCCATCCAAAATATTCAATGAAGATAGCTCAAAGCTCTCAAATAATATAACCAAAGAATAAATCAAAAAGGCCATTACATATAAAAATAATGACAAATACCTAGGGTTTATGGGATCCCTATTGAATTCTACAAGGTCTTCATTGATTGGGTTTGTGATGATCTTCATCAAGTCTACATGGATTCTCTAAACAAGGGTTCCTTGGGAATAAGTATTAACAAAGGTCTCATCAAGATCCTTCCAAAATAAGGGGATAAAACCTTGATAAAAAATTGGAGACCAATTACCCTATTGAATGTCTCCTATAAATTTCTTGCAAAATCCTTAGCTATGAGGCTAACCAATATACACCCCAAGTTTATAAACTCTACTCAAATAGGCTTTATCAAGGGAAGATACATTCTTGAGAATTTTATAACAAGTTGGGATGCCTTGAATTGGTTTAAGCACTCACACCATAATTTTTTCATGCTACTACTTGATTTTGTAAAGGCCTATGATAGAGTAGAGTGAACCTTTCTCAAAATGGCACTTGAAGCTTTTGGGCTCCCACAAGATTTGTACATGGTTGACATTTTTTTAAAACATGCCTCTGCTCAGGTTCAGGTGAATGGATCCAGATATGAGGTATTCAAGTTAGAGAGATCCATCAAGAAAGGGTGTCCCCTTTCCCCTTCCCTATTTTTCATTGCATTTGATGCCCTACATTACTTGCTA
Organism: Sequoiadendron giganteum; assembly: GCA_007115665.2. NCBI lineage: Eukaryota > Viridiplantae > Streptophyta > Pinopsida > Cupressales > Cupressaceae > Sequoiadendron > Sequoiadendron giganteum. Next base: position 819,891,613 of record CM021100.1, on the reverse strand, counting down.
AGAGATGCATATAACTCTCCTAAAGTGAGGGGACTAATATTACCTTATCAAAATGTACTCCTGAACATCCAATTTTCTGATGATACATCTATTTTTATGGAGTCACAAGAAGATAATCTCACCAACCTAATGGAAAAAATCAATCTATTTTACCTTGCATATGGAGCTAAAGTGTCAAGGATGAAATTTATAATGTTAGTATTGATAGAATTGCCCCCTAGTTGGCTTCAAAATTTTGATTTCCAATGGGGGCTTCAGAAATAGGTTAGATATTTGGGGATCCCATTCTCCATTCCCCTAATCTAAAAGAAATTTGGCTATGGATAAAAGCTAGACAAGAAATTGGATGGCTAGAACAAGTGGTATCTATACTTTTCTTTAGTCTGATTCTTTAAAAATTATCAAGTTAATGAGGTGCAAAAGAAAATTAGGTTCTTTCTATGGTTAGATGGGGAAGGGAAAATAAAAATGCACTTTGTTAAATGGGATTGGTGTTGCTTGGAAAAGGCTCCTAGGGGCTTGGGACTCAAAGACTTAAAGAAACATGGCATTCCATTGGCTTCCAAATGGGTCATCAAATTCCTAGATGGGAATGAAACTTGGAAAGTTCTTATCATAAATGACATTTCTTAGGTGGTTCCCAAGCTGGAAAAAACTTGGAAATCACTTTCTTTCAATGATATGCTTATTACCAAGTATCCAATAATTCCTTCAGGTTCAATGGTATTCAAAATTATATTAAGGGATTGATAGTCAATAAGGGGGAAGTTACAATGCCCTCTTTTGGTTGATCACAACTGCAATATGATCCAACCCATCAGATCTATTTGGTGGAACCTAGAGCACAATGGGAACCCATTGTCCCTTCTACAAGGGTGCTTTGTAAAAAATGAAATCAGGCTAGTATCGAGACCTTCAAAAATATCTTAAGGTATGGGAATTTGATAGGTTGGGAAAAACTAAAGGAGGAATTTGGGCTACCCCAATATAATATAAGAACCTATTATGTTATTAAAGAAGCTTGTAAGAATCAACTTCTGAGTCTCAAGATAAATAATGGGAATGATAATCCAATTGAGTATTTGTGGAAGGGATCCATCCCTCTCCATGAGGTTAAAACTAAACTTATCTATAAATAAATAATTAACTCTAATATTCCCATGGATTACCTAAATAAGGTTTGGAAACCCAATCTTGAAAGAAAAGACTAGCTCATAAAGTTTTCTTTTCTTTATGGAATAACGTTGTGGATGCAAAAAAAACTTGTTTTAGATGGCTTGTTTTGTTGTAAAGGATTCCCTTATAAAATAAATAATGTTAACATTGATATTTGAAAAATTTGTAGGGTTCCTAAAAATTTTTTTCATATTCTCTTTGAGTGTTTCTATGCTAATGAAATCTAGAAATTGTTTTGCAATGATCAAAAATATTGGGGGGAAAATGGGAAAGTTAACTAGAAATAAATTATTATGGGAATGATAAAAATCTTAGCAAGGATGTATTTATTTTGGTATTCATTATCTACTAAAATTAATTGGTTCATATGGATGGCAAGAAATGAGGACAAGTTCAGTGGGGTTCGAAGGACACTTATTGAGTTGTTTAAAAGAATCACCTTCTTCAATGTTGCAATGCAGGTAAGATCGCTAACATGGAAATAAATGAGAGAATTCTTTTGAAGTTGTTGAAGGATGTGATCATGCTCATCCACCAAAATGAGATCAGATATGGACACTCCTAGCAGCAAGGTCAACCCAACCTAGCAGTGTTCATGAAATCATTAGAAACTTTCCAAAAAGAATTCAATGGTAGAGTTGGTGCAAGGAAGAGAAACATGGAAGACAAAGGTCCTAAAATGTTCACAAATAAAAACAATGAGATTCAATAAGCTTCTCCAATGAAGAACTAGATGTAATTGATACTTTGGTGAACTGGGGCTCCATGGATAATTGCAGTGGAAGAAGGAATCAAGGGAATGAGTGTTAACCTGTGTCCATATATACCTAATTTTTTGTTATATTTTTGTATAACCCGTATAGTTTGATACTTGTTAAACCTATGAAATTTTGTATAGAAAGGTTGCAATGATCTACAAAGTTATCTTACCTTGCATAGTTTAGATGTTATAGGCATTACTGCAACATAGTACTCATATATGGTTGACATTATGTTGTTATGATATAACAAGTTGTTCATATGTTGTATCCTAGCTATTCATAATATCATTAATAACAAAAGGAAGAGATAGAATAAATCTTGGATAGTCATGGGGGTAGAATCACAAGAAATAGGCAACATGAAGAGTACTTGGTGAAATGGAGAGGAAGGCCTATTGAATATGCATCACAGTTATCTAAGGTTGAGGTTAACCATCTTGGTTTCTCTCTAACTCTTGAGAAGTGATAGGGTCACTTTTCAAATTACCCTAGGTGTTTGATGTAGGAGCATCTAGGGTGTAAGAGAAATCTTGCATCACCCAAAAAAATGTTACTTTTTTCAATAAGGGTTAAATTTCGTAGGGTTACTATTTTTATTAAGTTGGTATTTATGCACATATACAAAAAAAACTTACATGACCTTCCAAAATTGTTAAGTGAAGCCAATGGTGAAGAAATCACTTCAATATCATTTGTCATTTTTGGGATTAATAGTTTCAATTTCTAAAATATTGTTAAAAATGTTTGAAGTCAAATTTGAATCACTTAGAGGCTCCACATGGGCCTAAAAGTTATCCAAAAATAAAAATTCCCTTTGATACCATTTTGTGGCCAAGAATCTTCTTTATATCTTTCTAACAATGTATTATAATTAAAAAATCCAATGGTCAAATCAAAAGTTATGATCTTGAGAAGTTGTAGTAGCGAAATTAATAAAATTTCAAAATATCTTCTTGAGGGGAGTAACACTTTCCAGGATATGTTGGGGCAGTTATGCATTCCATATAAATGAGGTGAATTGGGGTTACAAATAATGGGAGAGAATAATAGATTGTGTCTATGATTTATGGACTTGTGTAATCATAGATCCCATGTAATGGTAGTGTGTAATTTTTTGAATATTGTAATTTTATTTTTTTATTGAGATAATAGAATGTCAGTGTTTCCTTCTTAAATTTTGACTATTCATTTCCATATTATTGTTGTGGGTTTTGCTTTGTAAGGGGATTACCCTTCATTAAATGGTATCAGAGAAAAATTTCCTAAGTGTGTAAATAGATCACTAAATGTGAGGCAGTTTGCACCAATACTTGTGGTTGTGGGTTTGTGAGAAAAGAGGAAAAATGCCTCCATGAAGAAACCATGCTGGAAGAAATTTTGTTGTGATAGAAGAGGATTTTAGAGCCCTCTAGAGACAAGTTCAAGAACTACAAGAGGAGATTCATCGAGGAGTTGATGTTACAAGAAGATAGATTTATTAGGGCCATTTCAAGGAATGGAAAGAGACCAAAGATCAGTGTGTCTAAATTTTCTAGAAATATGAATCTAGAAGAATTAATTGATCACATCAATGACATGGAAGAATATTTTGAATTATGAAGTAAAAGATCTCAAGAGGGTCAAGTTCAAAAAAATTAAGTTGAAAGGCCATGCCAGCATATGGAAATAAGTTCAGTTGGAAATAAATAGAAGAGGAAAAGAGAATAACAAGATGGGACCAGATGGTGGAAAAATTAAAAATATAGTTCATTCTTATGGACTATGAGCTAGATTTATTAAAGAAGATGCAAGGGTTGAGACAAGAGAGAAAATATATATAAAGGAGTATACAAAATAATTCTACCGTCCTAATTAAAAAAATCCATTCTAAGGAAAACAAGGAGAAAGAGAAAGTTGGTCATTACATAAATGGGTTGAAGTCAAGTATTCAAGAAGAGTTGAGTTTGGTAAGAATTTATACCATTTTATTTGAAGGTAGAAGAAAAGCTGAATAGAAGCTCTGAAAGCAAGAAAAGGGGTGGAGGTTGTGGTGTAAAGACTAGTGGATGGTCATATGAAGGCTGAAGTGAAGATCAAAAGAAGAGTGAAGGATCCAGTAGCAATCAGAACCAAAAAGGAGATAACACCTACCATCCTCATGGTCATAATAATGGAGACAAAAGAGGAAGATGAATATTTGGATGAGGACTAGGAAGAGGAGGCTTTTGTGGAACTTGTTTTGAGTGTAGAGAAGGACATAGAGAATTTGAGTTTCCTTAACATCAAGAGAGGAAAAATAGAACACTTGATGGTAATACAAGAGTTACACATGTAGATGAAGATGTTGAGTCTTCACATTGAGAAGATGTAAAAAGAGGATAGTTTCTTGTTACTAAAATATCTTTGCTAAATGATGAGAAAGAACCAACTCAAAGGGAGAATCTATTTTGCACAAGATGTAAGTGTGAAGGTAAAGTTTGCAATGTGATTATTGATAGAGGTAGTATTGACAACCTTGTTTTAGAAGAAATAGTTAGTAATTTTCAATTGGAGAGAAGAAGGCATATGAATCCATAATATATTGCTTGTTTGCAAAAGGACCATGAAGCTTTGATCAATGAACAATGTTTGGAAAATATGAGATTAGAAATTATCATGATGGGATATTGTGTCATATTATTCCTATGAATGTTTTTCATATGTTGTTAGCGAGATCATGATAGTTTGATTAGTGCAGTACATGATGGACATTCCAAAACCTATTCCTTGACAAAGGATGGAGTTCTTCATAGGTTGAAGTGCATGAAAGAGGTGGAGGAAAAGGTATGTAGGAATTCCATAATCTGTTTAGTTGATGGAAGAATTTTTTTAGAAGGTATGAAGCATGAACATATATGTTATGCTTTGATTCCTAGAGTTTTTTATTAAGGAAAAATAGGTTTTAATGGGACCTAAAACCCAGTACAACTAGGTTTTCAATGGAATTGAAACCCTTTCAAGAAAAAGAAAGTTTCTAAAGAAATAATCTATAGACAAACAATAGCCCAACAATAACAATCATCAAAAGATAATCAAGAAAAATAGAGCTATACAAAATAGGTTTTGAAGGGACCTTAAACTCTATACAACTAGGCTTTTATAGAGACCTTGAACCCTAACTAACCATGAACACAGCCTGAATCAAACAAGCCACAACTAACCCGCCGCTCAAAACAACCAACTTAATGGTGTAGAATACCTAAATACCCGTACTTTCCAACACTTCTAGCACATCTAAAATCCCCACCTCAATAGGAGAATTAGATAGCACCATTGAGAACTAAGAAGAAACAACCTTCTTGTAGCACCATCCCTCACAATTCACCAACCCAAAACTTTTCCTCTATAGGAGAGGATTAAATGAGATCCTTTACCACCAAAGTCACCACTCTCCTACACACACAAGCTGCACCATAATAGGAACCAAGAAAAGAGAAAATAACTTCCTACCATAGATACAACATCTAACACCACCTCGATAAGAGAGAGCTACACCTAAATAGGAGCATTCTTTACCTCATAGATGGCACTAATTGTAGAATTGAATAGAAAGAAACAACTTTAGTAGAAAGCATAATCACAACATCCTTTGGAACTAGGAGGTACTAATACATGAAGAAATACTTTGAATGTACCCTAGCCAATAGTAGTAATAACACACACATCTCAGCCTTTCAGATTGAAATTTGAAATAGCTCGATCAACATACATAAATAAATATTTTCCCCTTTTAAACTCAATATCTTCATATTCTAAAAGGGGGTCCAAATAATTTTTTTACAAAACAAAGCTTCCTCAGATATGAGAAAATAATTTGAAAATGACCCAACCATTAGGAAGAAGCCATCAGTAGTGTCCACAAAGGGGCCATATGGAGCCAATAATTAGAAAAAACTCTATAGAAAAAGAGACCCAAGCCCCACCAACATCAAAATCTTAACACACCAAAAGGGGTTTCGAAAAACAGCCAAAGACCTCATCTTGGAGGAACTGAAAACATCAATCTTGTAAAAATAAGACACCAAGAAAATAGACCCCAAATACTTCAAGATATTCAAAAACATCTAGGGAAAAACATCAAGCTCCAAAAACACCACAAGTCAAAGGGCATCCCAAGAAAACCCCACAGAGGCAACCACCAGAAAAAAAATAGTTGAGGTCCATATGAAAAATTCTCCCCCACAAAAAATGTGAGGGAAGAGAATAGAGAGATCATTCCCCACCTAGGCTCCACTGCCATGCTTGTCCAAAAGCCAAAAAATGACTCTAACCATGAGCGCCAAGCCAAAATAATAGTCAACGACATCCATCTATAACTTAGTCACCTCATAAAGACCGTAAATACAAGCACAAGGTGGGTAATAGACCAAAAAGGAAAGAATAGACCCAACCGATGGGAAAGGCCCAAAAAACCAAGATTCTATAGACACAGAATGTCATCTAAGCTAGAAAGTAGCAATCTCCCATGAACCACAAGACACACCCCGAAGAGAAGAAATTGCAAGAAGAAGAGACCAAAACTTCTACAGCTTGTGTACCAGAAGAACTATACCACCAAGAGCTTGAAATGAAGATGGAAGAAAAGCCTCCAATGAACCATCATCATCATCATCTAGCTCATCATCCCCATAAAATACAAATGCATCCTCTGACATTCCCTCCCTAGAATTAAAACATGAAATCCCACCCGAAATCTCGCTCATCATGCTCAAATCCCATCAACCATTGCTTTAATTCCTAGAGTTGATAGAGAATATGATAAAGAGATACTTGTAGAGGTTTTAGATTTATTGAATGAGTTTCAAGATATTATATCTGATAATGTACTTGAGGGTTTTCCTCCAATGAGAAATATTAGTCATCAGATCAACCTAATTCTTGGAGCCAGTTTTCCAAATAAGACAACCCATTGAATGACTCCAAAAAATAATTAAGAGTTGAACAAACACGTGAAATAGTTGTTGTGGAAGGGATTGATTCGAGATATTTTGAGTCCATGTGCATAACCTATAGTACTAGAATCGAAAAAGGATGGAGAATTGAGGATGTGTACAAAATTCCAAGCCATCAACAAGATTACTATCAAGTATAGATTTCCCTTCCCAAGGATGGATGGAATTATGGATTGTTTGAGTGGATCTAAGTACTTCATGAAGATAGATTTGAAGAGCCAATCTCAAAAAATCTGGATTAGAGAAGGAGATGAATGGAAGACAACCTTTAAAACCAAGGAGGGATTGTCCAAGTTTTTGCACTATGTTATCATCAGTATTATCATTTATGTCAATATCTAGTGTTTATGGTGTTGAGAAAGTGTTGCAGATGTAATAGGGTTACTTGGTTTCCAAGTACTTTTGAGAAAATTTACATAAAGACTATACAAGGTAACTGGGAAGTGTTCTGTATTTTTCTTGCATTTCTTCATGCTTGAAGATGTGCTTGTGTGGTTTGAATTTGATTATGAAAAGTATTTGAAGGTGTTATATCTAGAGTTTTAGGTTTTAGATTGTACAAAAGTAGAACATATGTTTGATAGTGTGTTGGACTATCTCTGACTTGTGAAGAGGGATATCTAGGAGAAATGGATCTGCTTCACATTTCTTCGTGCTGAAGTTTCTTGTCTTATGGATTTTGGAATGTGATAATAATTATTGTACCTACCTTCCCTTGGTGTTTTTAATGTTTATTTGTTCCAAAAGCTTGGTTCATGAGTTATAGATAGATGGAAATTTTTCTGGTTGCACGGGGTGATAGTATTCTCAGTTTCATGTGTTTGTGCCAATGTTTTTGGATATTTTTTTGGTGTTGGAATATTCTAGGATAAAATAATTGGAGATAAGAACCTAAAATAATATGTTTTTAACCCTTGATGTTGTTTGGTATTGACCTATTTGGTTGTTGCATGTTTGAGGTGCATATGTTTCATTGAAGTTAACCTAGAGAAGGTTATTCAAGGTTGCAATAGATATATATGCAAGGTCAAATTTTTTGAGAAGTGCACGGTATAGAAAAACGTCTACTGTAAAATATTTTAGAGTGTTTGGAAGTAAATTTATACTAGGAGGGATGAAGAAAACTTATGAAAGATTCATGCAAGATAAGATGAAGGAATCTTCCTTGGATACTCTACAAAGAGAAAGGCATACAAATGCTACAACAAGAGGCTAAAGAAGATAATTAAGAGTGCAAGTGTCAAAGTGGATGAAGAATCATATCAAATCTCAGTGTTGATAAAAGGATATGAATCTAATGAACCCCTTTACAAAGAAGAAGAAAAAGAAGAAGAAGAATAAAAATAGATGTTATTGGAAGAGGAAGAAGCTCTAGAAAAGAACCCTGACACTCCTAAGTATGCAAAAAAAAATAGTTTTAGGATGAAATAATTGGAGATAAGAGAAAAGGTGTGTTGATAAGAAGAAAAGATGATATGATAGAGGAACAGGTAAAATTTGGTTTAATCTCTAAAATAGAACCTAAAATAGTTACTGAAGCATATGGGGATGAAAAATGGGTCAACACTATGGAAGAATAACCAAGGAAAAATCAGAAGAATCAGACAAGGGAATTGGTCCCAAGACTAGCAAACAAGAATGTAATAGGAACTAAATGGATTTTATCGAACAAGTTGAATTAGAATGGAGAAGTTATCAAAAACTAGGCTAGGCTTGTGTGTAAAGGCTACTCACAAGTTGAAGGAATATATTTTGAAGAGACTTTTCTATAGTAGAAAGAATGGAAGCTATTAGGATTTTTTTGGCTTTTCTATGACATAACGACTTCAAGGTATATCAGATGGATTTTGTTGACACAAAAGTTTGTAGGAATCAACCTTATGGGACATTTAGCTATTGGGGGACATGCGCATAGCTAAGTGACCTCCGAGGTTTTATCAAAGCTAGCTCTTCATTTTTAATGGGGGAAGGAAAAGGGAAAGAAGATAAACATAAAATAAACACACTTAAGCTAAGACAATGCACCAAATTAAAAATGAAATAGTTAAGCACAATGCTAAAACAAAGGCTCAAGTAATAACTAATGTATATCAAATAGATGATTCCCAACACTGCAAACATAAGAACATCAAACCATTTGCATAATATAACTCATACAACATAAGCTAACACAAAAGAGTAGCAACATGATATGTATTATGCTAGGTTGTATAAAAATTACAAAAGCTCGAAATAGATGCTCAAATGCTTCAAAAAATACAAGAACAGTTTATTTTTTTATCAAACGCATAAAAAAATAAAGGTTGAATAGAATGGCACAATCTGTGAGTTCAAATTTAATAGAAAACACTACAGAGGCTAATTCCCAGTGCTCGGGAAAATTTCATCCATCCAACAACCAACATAAAAATGAAGAAAAGGCTGCTTAAATAAGCCAGCCCATTGCCTAGAGACCCCAACAAGAAAGATGCTTCCATGAAGCCATCAATGATCAATATTTTATTGAGCCGGCACCAACAGAAAGATGCTCCAGCTGCATGCCAGCAGGCACATCTTGAGGAGATAGGGACCATGTAGCAGCAAAAGGAGAGAACACGCGACATCAAAATGGAGATCCTTGCAACAAATGGAAAACCCGAGATAACAAACACACAAATGAATTCCATGTAGAAAACTCCCAGCAAAGGAAACTACAGTGTGGGCCCAACCCAGAAAGAAAAAAAGTAGAGGTGACGTGTCAAACAAATGGAGCTTCGAAAAATAAAAACAGACATCCCAAAAGAAATATCTGATAGGACACCACATGGTGGCTTCCAGAAAGCTGCGAGAGATGAAAATAAAAAGGTGAAGCTGTGCAAGAAAGAGAAACCATGAAGGAAAAGAGTGGTGTGTGAATAAATATTCATAGCTTGGCAACTCATAGGGACATTTCACTCTCGAAATGAAGAACTCTAGATCATGGTATTGTAGACCAATCCAACCCCTTGGACCAATCACTCATAGCTTAGAGAGAGTAGCCTGAAGGGACGTCCAAACTTCATTCGATGGGGCAGAGAGAGTGTGCAGATTTTCATGCACCATGTTTAGATCAATAATTGCCTTAAAAGTCAATCCACTAGATAATTTTTCCTTGGACTCAAGATGGAAAAAGAGTTGCGCCAACTGATGCACCATTCTTTTAATATTTGCGGTAGTCGAAGATTGATCAAAGGACTGGAAAATTGATAAATCTATCTTCTTCTCCTCAATCATTTCAATGTTGTATTCTATGCCTGCCACTGTTTGATCATTCATGAAGGGTGATGGAAGTCCTCGCTGAGTTAGGTATGAAATTTTTTCCCACATATCATAGGTAATCTGAGCTAGCTTTGCTTTGCACTCAATGACATGTTGGATGGCCTCATGCATAGAGATGATAACATTCACGCTCATGGTCACCATTGTTCGGTCCTCAATCCCCATGTTGCTCTATGCCTCATCAGAAGTTGTATCCAGTTTTCCTAACAATTTCTTGGCCTCTAAAACTTTATCAAAAGTTTCTTCTTGCACCTGTTGCATTGTCTCACTAACCACCCCACATAGATTGGTAGCCTGTGCCATAAATTTGAGAGTGGGCTGCAAGGTAAGGCATAGTGTCTTAACCTTATCCCAATATGATGTGTGTAGCTCTTTGGCTATCTCTAGTGAGTTCATTTTGGATGCAGGATGCTAGGATCTCAAAATTTCTAATTTCGTAGCCTTGCTGCTCAAATCTACCTTCAACTCTGCAACGCTTCCCTCTAAGGCCAAAAACTGATTCTTCAGAGTAGTAATTTCTTTCTCCTTCTCCCTCAAGGCTAACTTGGCTTATTTTTTCCTTTATGTTTCCTGCTCCAATGCAGCATTCATTTCGTTTACCTCATCATTAGTACTCTTCCTGAGTTATTTTAGATCATCACTTGCCTATATCAATTCATCATGGAGGGCCGCCTCCATCACCTAGAAATGCTCATCTCCGCAAGGCCAAAACAACCTCCACACCCAAGGCCTAAAGCTCAATTAATTTTCTCTAAAAGTCATTCCTCTCATTCCCTAGTCAATTGATTTCAACTTCTTGGGCCCTATGCTTACTAGACCAAATCTCCACATTTCCTTTTAGCTCTTTTATTTTCTCACCCTTCTTCTTCATTTGGTGACTGAGCTTGAGGAAATCGGTTGCCACCACCCTTTGGGTTTCCTCCATTAACTCAACCTTATCCTGTGGATGAGCCTGTTGCAAATCAAGCCCTACAAAATTGATAGAATAATCATTTGGCTGCATTTATCCAACTGGATTGATGGCATTAGGTGTTACATTTACAAACATCAACAAATTTTTGATTTCTTTGAACATAGTTTGCATCAGGGGATCCACAAGTCTACTTGCATCCTTTTCCCTTCTTTTTTGTATTCGGCTAGCTCAGGCACTTTTGTTTACATCCACCTATGGGAAATACTCCTAGGATGAAATACCCAATCCACCAGCAAAAGGGAGCTCCCGAGGAATTGCTAATGGGAATGACAGCGTGTTGAATGTATTAGCAGACTTGCTAGGTCTGGTAACAATTGCTAGGGAAAAAGGTGGGATAAACTAACTACCCAAAGATGGTGAAAACATGGTGGGAAAAAAGGTCGAGGAAGCACTTGCCTGATGCTGAGGCCTCAAAGATACAAAATGTTGACTCAATGGGTCAGGATATGTCACCATTACTTGTGCCTCATGGGTAGTAGACATAGGAGGAGATGAAAGGGGACCTCTAGGGGAATTAATGTTGACCTAGCCTGGGTGACCAATGATAGGAACAGTTGGCACGAGTGACACGGTAGAAGCAGGCACAGAGGAAACTAAAGACATAGAAGAGAGAGAAGAAGGGGAGAAATATACATGAGTTTCCTGAAGATTTCTAGCAGATACAACTACCTCTTCATGTTGTTCTTCTCCTCTTCTTTTTTCTTCCTCTGTTCGTGGTCTCTTCTCTTCCAAAGAATCATCTAGGTCCAAAATAACCCTTCGATAATGTCTAGAAGATATCAACCTCTTTATGCCCGACCTAGAGAGCTATTAGGCTATAAAAACTATGTATTTGAGGAGTCTTCATGCTACAACAACTGTCCACTAACTGTCTCTCCTCGCGTAGGGTCCTCTTTAATTATGGGAGCCTTTTGGGCTACCTCTTCTTCATGCTCTAGAGCTGCACTTTCTATCTCACCAAACCTCTCAAAACCCAAAGGGTTAGGAGAATTTTCACTGTCCAAATGCTCACAGCACTAGATATCATCAAATTGGTTGTCTGAATCCACCTCCTGAAAGAGCCCGTTAGTCCTTTTTACCTCTTGCCTATAAATCCAAAAATATTTAATTCTTTTAGGCTTCCAATGGAGCCTTTTTAATTGGTTGTAAAGGAATTGATTTATTTTGTGGTTGGGGGTAGGCTTCATCATTATATGATAAAAATTCAGCCAAGGTGGTCGACCCGAGCTAGAAGGGATGTACTCAAGGTTGACGTATAATTTCTCATTTCCCTCATTTGCATTTCTCCAAGGGTCCCAAAATGACCGAGGCTAGTGAGAGATCTTAATGCCTATCTCTACCAAATTACCTTCTGGATTATAGTGCCATGTGTCATAGATAACCATTAATCCAAGGTGACCCAACTTAGAGTACAATACTTCAAAACTATTCACCTTCAAATTCTTCTTCTTGACCAATGATACAGAGCCAAACATGATCAACAACGTTAAATAGCAAGTTAGATGCTTTCATCCCCAGTAATCATTCTCAATATTACATAGCTACCTGAATATAAAATTTGAACCAAAGAACCAATCACAAGGTGGTACTAGGCCTCTCATCCATGATATATGACTCTGCGTCAAGTGACCAGACATCTTACCTCCATTATGATCCAAAGCTCTTAAAGTCTGAGATAGGAATGCATCTAAAAATGCATAATAATCAAAAGTCTTTGAGAGAATAGGAGTCCAGGTCAAAATTGGCTTTCTAGCGCCATTTTCATCAAATACTACCAGGGGCAAAAATTGCAGGTAATAATCTAGGTTCTAATGTAAAATCATGTAGGTCAAGAAAGAATAATACCTAAACTTGGAACCAAGCTCAAAATCCTTCATCTGTCGGCACATCCCTTCCACAATGACCTTTGCAAAGTCCATCAGCAGAGCTTTGCTATTCTTTTTTAGCATAAAGCTTAGACTCATCTAGAAGTTTGAGACCTCTTTATCTGTATCCAATCCACACACCAACACCAACATAGAGAAGACACAAGTTGAGTCTGCTTTAAAAGCATCTAGACTAAGAGGGAAGCTAGGAGGGTCGGATTTATTATTATGGTTTCCCTATTTTAGTATTAAAAATTTGTTGTGCTAACCTAAGCATTCTCTAGTAATTTTGTAGTATGAAAATATCAAAATATTCAATACCCTCAAGAGAATTAAGAGGAATGCACAACATATCTTGGAGATCCTAGTGACAGATTACCACCCTGAAATTATGGCCGCTTATAATTCTTTTCTGAGTGTCAAAATGTTTAGCACAGGTAGCCACAATCTTTGGACAATGGTGTACCAAAGGAACCATATATTGAGGAAGATCACAATTCCATAATCGGCTATAAAAAGGATCATTGATATTTTTCATCTTTTTGCATGTATCCTCTCTTAAACTTTTGGGGTTCTAAGATAACTCTAGATCTCAAACATTATCCCAATCTTCTGATACCAAACCCTGGTTTCTAGGAGAAACCATTCTTAACACTTTCTGGTCTGCTAGCTTAGTGTAGGGCCATGAAGGTTTAGCTGGAATGCTCAGGGTTGCATAAGAATCTTGGGCATAGATATTCATGCAAGGTGCCTGCATCCTTCATTCTTCAATGCTTTTGGTATGACTGGCATGAAAAACCTTCTGTATGTGAAAGCCATAAAGTGGGTGCTAGGAAAAGACTACGTAGAATATGAGGACTAGTATAGAGTGAATACCAATATCAATTCTCACTTTATAGCTTCTTTGTTAGACGTTGGCATTTAAAAGAGGAAGATTTTGAAGCTGACAAAGCAGGTCTTTCCCAAATGCTACTTGGAGGGGTTGGAAAATGTTGTGAGAGCTGCTGAGATCGACCATGGAATTTCGTTTGTTCTCAACCTACATTGACTTATTGAGGAAGGAGGACCTGTGTTGACTAGGCCCTTTCTGCGTGGCTTTGAGCTTGAAACTCATGAGGAAAATCTCTGCAAAGTCTATGTGGCCTGCCATTTTTTGATGGGGATGCACACTGTCGAACCTTTTCATGAGGTGAAATGGTATGATAATTTTGAGAGGATGATGTTTCCTCATCATGCACCACCTATTTCCATCACCGGACCCTCAAGGGCTTGAAGAGATGTCAAGAAGATACTTCCTATTTTTTCTTTTGTATTTGAAAAATACTTTGCAACACTTGTCAGCGATAATATATATATATATATATATATATATATATATATTTTGGAACATGGCTGAAGGCCTGGTTTAATTAGCATGTATACAGATGTAAATATCTCCATAATTAATATATGTATCTTCCTATATTATGGCTCCTTTCTTCATTTTATTTCAATTCCTTGCATCAATATGGTTGTTGATCTAAGAAAGCACTGAGAATGAACCAAAACTAACAAAGCAGGGTAAATATACACATATTTACACACTTACTACAAAAGTATACTTAATTGAATTTTTTGAGGTGTATTCCATTAACTAGAATACCCAAGGCCTCGCCCTCCATTGTTTCTAACTCAAATGAGTTGTGTTTCTTGCCCTGTGTGATTTTGAATGGTCCTTCCTAGAGACTATCAAACTTGCCATGTTGACTAGGCTTTGCTCCACACTCGTTAAACTTGAGCACCAAGTATTTACATTGTAGACCCTGGTTAGACATTTTCTTGTCGAACCATTTCTTTACCACCCGCTGGTGGTTGGTCATTGCCTCAAGAGCGTGCTCTCATTTCTCCTAAACTTCAAGTAATTTTGTAAACCGCACCTCCATTGCTCCATTTTTCTCAATCTCAAGAGACTTGAGTAGTTGGATTGTAGGTATTTCCATAGAAATTGGCAATAGCACCTCCTTCCTATATACTATCTCATAAGGAGATGTTCTCAATATTTGTTTGGGTGTGATATGGTCTACCCATAGTATTGTCCGGAGGTTTTTATGCCACTCCCTTTGATGTTCCGAACCTATTCTCCTAATCAGTCGGAGAAGATTCATTTTTGTAGAGTCAGTAAGGCCATTTCCTTATGGGTAGTAGTTGAAGGATGTCTTTAGGAAGAATCCATATTTTAGTGCAAATTGGTTGATTTTGGAGCCAAGAAAAGCTTTGGCATTATCTAAGATAATTATCTTTGGTGGGCCAAACCTGGCTACCAATTCCTCCACGAAGTTCACTATTTCTACCTCGGTTGCATTCTTCAGAGGTACAACCTTAGTCCATCTGGTGAAATAGTCAATTGTCGTTAGGATCCACTTGTGTTTGGTTGATGAAAATGGATTGATCATGGCAATGAAGTCGAGACCCCATTGAGAAAATGGTTCTTCCACTACAATTGGTTTCAATGGCATGGAAAATTTTTTCCTTTTCCCAACAAAAAATTGACACTCATTGCAAGACTTCACCAATGAATGCGAGTCCTCAAATAACATTGGCCAAAAATAACTAGCACACATAATCTTGATTGTAGTAGTTTTTGCTGAAAAATGTCCTCCGGCTGGGCCACTGTGGTACTGCTCCGATATCCTTTTTGATTGCTCTTGTGTTACACATCTTAACAAGACACCATTGAAAATTTCTCTTGAAAATAACTCCCTCCAAGAGTACATAACCATTATTCTACAGTCAATAAAAATGCCTTTTAAATGAGGGGAGGTCAGACGGATACCTTCCTATTTGCATGAAATTAATTTTGGCGTCCAGCCAATCATCTCCAAAACTCTCTTCATTTAGTAGCATGGATTCCAGGACTTCAAACTCAATAATTGCTTCATTTTTTCAGCCAAATATTTGCACAACCCCCTTCCTTTCATAGTCTTGACTGGCTTGATCTCGATGTCATACTCAAGAATCTTGGTTATCAAATTAGCCCGCTTCTCAGTGATTTCACCTTCCATAATATATTCTCGCACACTAGGGTGTGGCACACAAACAATCACCTTGTTGCACGATATGAGGTGTTGGAACTTCTTTAGCCCCTTTACAATAGAAAAAGCTTGCTTCTCCACAAAGTTGTACTTCACCTCATAATCTTTCAGAGTGTGTAGATAGAAGGCAATAGGTAATTCTCTTTTATCTTCATCATCTTTTTGCATTGGGATAGTATCAATACTCATGCTACCACCAAAGGCATACATGAGGAAGTCTTTTGACAAATATGGATTAATCAACATGGGAGAAGAAGAGATGACCTCTTTAATCTGTTCAAAAGATTTTCTGGCTTCCACTGTCCATTTGAAAACTTGGTCTTTTTTCAACATCAATGTGATGGGCCAAACAATCCCTACAAAGTCTGCTATGAACCGGATGGTGAAGTTAACCTTGCCAAAAAAATATTGAAATCCTTTTTTGTTGATCGGTGGAGGGATTTCCTTGATCACTTTAACCCTTTCTGGATCGATGGAAATACCTTCCCTCGAGATGACATAACCCAACAGCTTCCCTTGTGGGACCCAAACACACATTTCTTTAGGTTCAAAGAAATATTGAACTCTTGGCACTTCTGGAAGACAAGCTTAAGATGATCAAAATGATCTTCAGCAGATTTAGAGAACACTGCCAGGTCATCTAGATAAATAAGAATGATCTTATGTATCAAATCCCTGAAAGTAAGGTCCATAGCTTGTTGGAAAGTGGCTTCAGCATTTGAAAGTTTGAAGGGAATTTTAGCATAAGCGTATGTTCCCCACTTGGTAGTAAATGTCATTTTGTGTTGGTTTTCCTATTTCACTTGAATCTAATTATAGCCGGATAAACCATTCAGCACTAAAAACATCTCAGAACCAACAACTATTTGTAGAATTACCTCCAAGGAAGGCAGAGGGTAGTGGTCCTTCAAGGATGCTCTATTCAGGTCTTGAAAGTCAACGTACAGTCATATATCACCATTCTTCTTTTGGGCCGGCACCAAGTTAGACACTGATGACATAGTTGCCAATGGACTGGGCATTGAATAAGGTGAATCTTTAGTCTACAAAAAAGTGAATTCTCCAGTGAGCCTCTACTTGGAATGAGTATTGTAATTTGACTATACTTGTGGCACTTGGGTCACCGAAATGTCATTCGGGAATGCCGACTCCTCTCCTTCCATCCAAGAAAAGAGTGCCTGGGTTAGAGCTATCTATAGCTCCTACTCTATAGACATTCCTTACATTTGAGCAGTGAGAACTGGATTCTCCATTTGTTGAGAGGCATATGTATGGCCTTCGAGATTAGGCATGACACCTTGACTACGTTGCTCTGCTATCTTCTATTGTAAATTCTGGGGCATGTGTGTATCATTGCAATGGAAACACCATGGATTAATCTCCTCAACAAGATTATTTTATCTTGCTACTAGCTCCTTACTTGAACTAGGATAGACGGTTTGCATCGGCATAGTCATTGGGATGACCTGATTGTTCTATTAAGCTTGGGTATTACTACACAATCTATCCCACCACTAGCTCGACTAGAAAGGATCCTTCCTACCTTGGTAGTTTTAGTAAGTAGGCTTATGGTAGGTATATTGTTGCCGCTTCATACTGGTTAACTCATTTGTCATGGTTCAAATCTTCTCCTTCATGTCATTCACTTCAGTCGCTAGGGGGTTAGGAATTGGAGCCATGCTCGACGTCATTCATGGGTACACATACATAGACTGGGGAGGTGTGGGAACACTGACTAAAGCTACCTTTAGTTCTACTATGGTTGATTTCAGGAACAATGGCATGATAGGTCACGGGGCCAATTTTCTGATAGCAATAAGATTGTTCTCTGCAGCGACGACAAGGTTGTATGCATCGAGTAAGGTATTCCTGCTAAGAGCTTGTAGCATCATAGAAATATCAATATTTATGGACTTTAGATAGAACATGAACACCAGATAAGGAGTTGGTCAACTATCAATAGGAGCTCTTTACCAAGTAGAATGATAATGAGCATTGAAATCGACCAAAGCTTCATGGGGAGCTCATTTTATATGAGCCAGCTGGTGATATAGTGAAGATCTGTCACCATTATTTGAGAAGCACTCAAAGAAAGGATCTCTGAGTTGATCCCAAGTGGCAACTATATTAGCTGGAAGAGTATGATATCAGTCCAATGCCTTCCACTCTGAAAGAGGTAGCGAGCAACCGCAAAGCCATATTCTCATTGGTAATACCATTAACTAGACATACATCAACCACATCTTGCAAGTGCTCTGTTGGAGTTTTTGAATCATCCCCGGAGAAGTTAGGGACAACCTTTAAAGTGAAAGATGGGATTGGATCCCATACTGTAGGAGGTACAGGTGCTATCAAAGGACTACCGATATCCCAGACTACATAATTTCTAGCCATTGGCACAAGGGATGGAGGAGAAGAGGGAGGTGAAGTATTAGCCTGCTGACTTCTTGCTTGGATTGAAACCAATGGTGGTACAAGAAGGCCAAGAATTCTTGTAGTTTGAGACCTAGTGATAGACCTGTAGACACATAAAAATGACCAAGACCTACAAGCACTATTTTACCACCTTTCGTCACAACATGATTACAACATTTTAATTATGTTTCTAACCCACATTAAACTATTAATTAAATAATTCATAATTATTTAATTAATTCATAATCTCTCATTTTGCTTGATTATTAAATAAATAAATCCTATTTATTTATCTAATATGTCACTAATGATTAAAGTCTTCTTGCAATTAAATAAAATCTTATTTATTTAATTAATCCCTATCATTAATGTCCTCCTGATTATTAATAAATATATTTATTTAATGTGTCACTAATTCCTAAATACTCTTAATTGAATAGATTTGCTAATTTATTTAATTAATTAACCACTTCTTCTAAATTAAATAATTATTTGTAGTTATTTAATTATTGTATGTGACACTTTTATATTTTTAAATAAAACAAATCATTTAAAAATATCTCACATACTTAACTGATTCTTCATTTAGTAATTAATTTCAAAAATCAATTACTTATTATCTCGTAAAATCCATATTTTGAATTAATTTAATTCAAAATAGAATTATTCTTCTACAAATCAAGTAATTTCTAAAATTGCTGATTTTCTAAAATCCCATCCTCTTGTCTTCTGATTTTTACTAATTTCATCTCAACTGTCACATTCAGTCTTGATTTAATTCATTTAATTAAATCTTATTCACACATATGGGTATTTTGCCCTAACCCTAATTGAGAGTTGCCTTATTGAATCTTGACCTTTGATTCTAGGGCATTCCTCAAGCCTCTCATCTTGTCAATCTGTTCAAGATTGCATTTTCTATAAAATGACAATCTTTATCTCATTTTCGCATCCATGATCATTTGCTTAATCTATTTTTATTATAGGCATTTCTCACATCTTAGGCTTTTATTTACTATTTGCATATTAGGATTGATTTTGCTAATTGCACATTAGTTCATTTTCATAAATCCTTCAAAAGATTTGTTGAGGCTAGGCATATAGAGTTGCTCACACACAAATCTGAGGGCATCCATCATTCCAAAGCTTGAGGAGGTGCAATGGAAGTCAGCCGTGGAGTAGTAAATGGGTGAGATCTTTCCAGTTCTTCCATTTCTTGTAATTATTCCTTTGCATTCTATTGTTTGATATGTTATTAACTTGCAGGTACAATGAATCATTGGTTTATCTTGCAGAACATTTTATATCATTATATTGGTGAACTCGACATTCTAACAAACTTTTGCAGGTGTCGTACGACTTCGGATTATTATTTTTTGTAGGAACAGTACAGAACAACACAATCACTCTATCGCATCGCATTTGTGATCGTGAGCGACATAATCATTATGTCACAACACATTCGATCCTTCAAGCGACACATTTGACTTGACACGACACATCTAATAGAAACCGAGTCGCATCCGCTCTGCCGAGCCGCAAGTAACTGGTGAAAATTCTTTTTTTTTTTGTTTTTTGGTTGTTGTTGTAATCTGGATCCAACGCATCTGTGCCCAAAAGTTGATTTATTTTTTCTTTTTTGGTATTTAAAAAGAACCAACCCTAGGATAGACACATTAACTATAATTTATCAATCCTAGGATAGACATCTAATTTAATTGGAATTTATCAATCCTAGGGTAGTCACCACACTTTTCTTTTTGGTTAACAATGAACACCATGTTTTTGTGAAGCAATATCTTCGCCTAGAATATAAATTTTTTATTTGGGTTTAAAATTGAACAAACTTGCTTTTTGTGTTTGATTGGATAATAGGCATATGCTCTCCTCTTTACTGGGTGACCAAAAAGCCAAACCTATCCATTTTTTATACTTATGCATTTTATGTTTTCTTACAACCCTTAGAAGGCCTGCCGTAGTGGGAAAATGTACTCACCCTACGGGAACGACTTAAGTGGGAACAACCAAAGCCAAGTTTTCCAACCCACTATAATCAAAAGTGAATTCGTGGAAAGTCCGCAATTCGACGATAGTGTGCAATGATAACCATCCCCAAAACCTTTTTTCTAAAGGTTGGGAGGTCTCCTGAGGGAGTTCATCATTTGCCGCACCGAACAGAAACCTTGACTAAGAACCATAGTGTAGAAGCCAGTCATGTCAGTAACCAGACATTGTTTCAATCATGGTGCAAGGGGAGGGAAGAATCTCCCCCCATGACACTCACCATATAATCACCACAGACTGTTTGCTCAGGGGATTTTGTATCCACTTCCGTCACCTTGAGTATGCACCTAGAAAAGACAAAAACATAGGTGCCCTCTAGGGGGTGACATGGTTGTGTGAGTCGACGTGATTTTAAGTTGTGGGCTGTGATTGTTACGATGACCCATTTGAATATTAAGAGTGAGTTTGCTTGAACATACACTTAATTTTTATTTTATTTTCTATGTTTGCCAACTTCTTTTAAACAAACTTCAACAAATTGAAAATCACAAAATATGAACCAAATAAAACTTGTCAAAACTGAAAACCATGTTCGGGTTTTCGAAAAAAATTATCTATTGCGACACAATCGCTCTGCTACACCGCAATCACCAAATATCGAGCCACATTCGCTTTGATGGGCCACATTTGAGTCATACTGAGCCGTATTTGAAATATACAAAGTTGCATTTGCTATCAGTAAACCACATTCAGTAACTTGAGCCGCATTTGATAGACATCAACCCGCATTTGCCAGACTGTGTTGCAATCGACACCTTCTGAACCACATTCAATAAAGTGAGCCGCATTTGCTCTATCATACCGCATTTGTTGTGATGCATTTGCTAAAACCTACAAACAACTTCTCACTGTCAAAAATAGAATTCCACAACTTGCCTTCAAATTCAGTCAAGTCTTTCTTCACTGTTACAGTCCAAACCAGTCTTTGAATTGCTCAACTTTTCATCAAACATTTCATTTTAGGTACCATTTTAGACTCACAATAGGTTTTCATTTGGCCTTTCATTAGATTGCATTGGTAGCTTCACCATCTCCTTAGACACTCACTTTTGCATATTTTAGGAGTTGACTCTTACCATTCATTGTCCAAACTTTGCATTCAATAGTAGGTTATCATTGGACCCAATTACCTTTGTCACTTTGTCAATCATTTTGTGAATTATTTCCCACTCAATAGTCTAGTGTGGAAACTTCACTTTGTCCTATTTATAGTCCTTCTATGGTCCATTAGTCTTCCAAAATTGAATCATTGCAAAAACTTTGTTTGTCCAAGTTTGTCCTCTTTAGATCTCTCACTAGTAAGTGCATCTTAGGATCCTTTATTTCATATCATTTGGCGTCTCCATTTAGTGTCACACCACTTGCATTCACAAGCCTTTAGTCTTACTTTCATTTCATACCATCCTTTAAAAATCCAAAAAAAAGAAACCAAAAACATAGTCTCATATTTAGATCATTATCATCCCAAGTTGAGCAAAACTTTGTATGGTTGAAACTAGATTACAGAAAAAGAAAAGACTCATGAATTCTTTTAGACAAGACACCAACTTTCTTGAGTTCACAACCAGCATGGACTCATTTCCTAATGCCATGAACAATCCTTGTTTTGACATGGAAAATTCCAACACCAATACTTTCAGTGAGATGAACATACCATCATCTCCCTCACATATTTTTGAACCATTTATCCGACGGGATCAAAATGGGGATGCCTTTGAAGAAGACGTATTAGTTGTTGCTTTTGTAGAAGAAGTAGTCTTAAATGACTCTTCCAGATTCCTAGATATGCTCCTTGACCAAGGGGCTCAGTTACCAAAGGGATTTTACCTTAACACTCTTAGAGCAACTTATCCCACTCCACCATCACACAATTCTTCCATGGGAGCCTCTTCACAAAATGTCATCAACATATTCAATGCTACCTCCCTTGGTCATACTACCACCACAACCAACACAACATCTATTGGGGGATCATCTTCCCAAACCAACACCACATCACAATCCATCCCCCAACAAACATCCACCATCCCTTCACAAACAATGGGTGCAACCACGTCAAACCTCTTTGGAACTTCATCTAGTTCCATGAGTACATCAACAAACCTATTATTAGGTTCTTCAAATACTATGGCAACTAACTCATCTAACCCTTTTGGGAGAAATAAACAAAGAGTTACCATACAAGGCACCCAGCCCACTTCCTCATAGGTTAATACCAACATTCTTGTGACTCAAAACACCAACATTCCTCAAAGCCACAATCTCTTATTTGGGCAAGGCAATCAAGGCGCTCAATCATTCACTCCATTTGGGCATCAACAAGCTCAAAATCAACAAGGCCATCAATATTTCACTCCATTTGGACATCAACAAAGTCAAAACCAACAAGGTCCTCAAATCTAGTCCAACATGACAGGATATCACATCCCCACTTATGCCTCTCAAGTCCATATGCAGTAGCACATCCCTCATCAAAACATTCATTTCCAACAAACGCCTAATCACAACACTCATTTTGTTCACAGGCAACCCATTCCAAATCAACACATCTCATCACAATAGTTGGGGACTCAAGCTACCCCTATCACCAACATAAGTGATGCTACCAACCATCCCATGGTGGAAGCACTCACACAACAACTCGCTGCTCTTCAAACACAAGTGGAGACCTTGCAACAATCCAATAAAAAGTCATACTTGTCGCATGACTTGTGGCCATATCCATTTGACACAACCTTGTATATGCCACCCTTTCCTCATGGATATGTGGTACCCCATTTTCCCAAGTACAAAGGCAAAACAAACCCCATTGAACACATACGAGAATTCACTACTAGTTGTATGGACATTGCATATGAGCTAACTTATCTCATGAGACTTTTTTTGAGAAGTCTTGCAAGTCATGCACTAGAATGGTTCTTGCTTTTTCCTAAGGGAATAAAAACATGGGATGAATTGGCAAACAAGTTTGTTGAAAACTATGCTTACAACATTGACACAGACATCGACATCACCTCCTTATGCAAACTTACCCAAGAGGATGCAGGAGAGACTTTCATTCCATTCTTCCAAAGATGGAGAACCTTAGCAAGCAGATGTCCAGTAGAAATACCTGAAAAGGAGAAAGTTACCATGTTTGTTCAAACTCTCCTAGGACTACTAAGGTATGGCCTACAAGTCCATTGTTGCACCACTTTTGTTGACCTTGTTGAAAAGGGTGTTCAACTCGAGAAAGCCTTGATTGCCAAAGGTGAATTAAAATATGGTGGCAAAACCATCAACACCACCACCAATAACAACCCAAGTAGCTCAAATAAAAAAAACAAATACAAGGTTAAAAACAAACACATCACAAACAACGGTGTAGTTGATGCAAAAACTATCAATGCAATAGGTTATGTACTCACAATCAAAGGAGTACAAAATCAAAACACACCTGTAACTACACCGACACCAACTGCCAACACTATCCAAAACAATCATGCACAATCTAATCAAAGGCAGTTGCGTCAACCATGACAGTTCCAAAAATGCACATACACCCCTTTGGGTGAACCTATTGAAACTGTCTTGAAGAAAATTCTTCAAAACAACATCATAATGCTAGAAGAGCCAAAACCATATGACCCTGGTCAAATCAAGCCATCATGGTGTGATGACAGTTGATTTTGTGATTACCACCGTGCCAAAGGGTACAAAACTTCCTCTTGTCGCCAATTACAAAATCTAGTGCAATACCTCATAGAGAACCACACCATTGAGTTGGGTGGTCAATATTTTACATCTAATGCAAATCATATCATACAGATTCATATGAACTCTATTAGAAAAGGATTTGCAAGAAAATGTGCCTTTAGAGGGGACTATTGAGAAAATTCTAACACAAGAAGAGCAATGGAAAATTTTTGAAGAAGAAAAAAGGAAGGCTGATGCAAGGGCTGTAGCGGAGAGACAAAAAGAAATGGAGGAAAAGGTACAAGTTGATGCTCTACTTTACCAACAACAACTAAAGTCAAAACAATTTGAAGTTGAGGCAATAGATGATGAAGCAGAGAAGCAAACAAGGCAGCAAGAACATGAGCTTAAAGTTAAAATAGAAAATGACAAGTTAGAGCTGATACAAAAGATACATGATCTTGAGGAGGAGAAAGCAAGGAACCGAAGGGAAAAGGAAATTTTGGTTGCTAGGTTAAAACAAGCAGAGGAAGCTTGACAAAAAGAGGAAGAATCAGAAAAGATCAAAAAAGAAAAAGAGGCAGAAGAGCTGATTAGGAAGCAACAAGAAGAAGAAGCAGAAGCTAAAAAACTTAAGGCTTTGGAAGCAGAAAGGTTAGAGAGAGAAAAGCTAGAAGCCTTAGAAAAAGAGAAATTGGAAAGGGAGGCTCTAGAAAGGGAAGCTTTAGAAAAGGAAGAATTAGAAAGAGCGAGAATAGAGAGGAAGAATTAGAAAAGGAAAGGTTAGAGAAGGAAAAAATGGAGAAGGATCGGTTGGAAGAAGAGAGATTGAGGAAAGAAGAAGACAAGAAAATGCAAGAACAGAAGGATAGAGAAGAGGCTAAAAGACTAGTGCAAATGCATATACTACAAGAACAACAAGAGAAAGCAGGGGTTGAATCCCAATCTCAAGTAAGTATGGATCCACCTTCTACTGTTATTGCTCCCTCTTCTTCTATGATGACTACTACTCCAAGTGCTCCTACATGGCTAAAATTAGACTTGCAGAAGAGAGCAGTAATACCTTCACAACCTCTCAATTGGGAGGATATGATGAAGGGAATTGAGTAGGAGAGGCCTAAAAAGAAGGCTAAAATTCTACATTCTACCTGACTCACAGACAAAGGAGAAATTGTTACTGAATGTGTCATGTCGATGATAGAAAATGAGGTAGGGGATATGTAGTTAATAGATTATCAGTTGAGTATGGTTAATTTGGGAGGACCCACTAGAAATCAGCAAATGAATTTGATTGATGTTGTGGCTTCAATGACTAAGTCAAGAATGATTAAGGACAAGCAAAAGAAGGATGAGCTTAAAGCTCAATTAGATTAGTTGCATTCATTCTTGAAGAGTGTCTCCTCTCCAAGGTCACAAAAAGTAGCAGCCATCGAGACTCCTGTTTTGTTAAGCAAAAAGGAGGTTGATGATTTGGTACAGGTTAGAGGAAAGGCGGAGATGGTAGATACGTGGATAGATAAATTGAAGCAAGAGGTAGGAGAGGTTTTAGTGAAAGGATTTGAAGCCTATAAGGATACTGAAGGGTTGATTAAAGAGATGTATCAATACATTGAGGCATCAAAAAAGCAAGTAGAGGAATACAAATAATACAATCAGAAGTTAGAAAAGGTGAGTGAATTACCTCTAACAACTCTTCTGGAGCAATCCATACTGGAGGAAGACAACAATGATTTTGTAGAGAAAACTTCTCGTATACTCCGGTTTAGGACTGAATTTTTGTGTAAGCATAAGAATGAGATTCAAGAGACTGTAAATAATTTAACTGAGCAATTGGAAGAATTAGAAGCGACTATTGCCATTATTGTAGAGATAAATGCATTTACAAAAGAGGGCATGCCTTTTAATCAAATAAAGGGAAAGTGGGATGAAAGATTCAAAGGACTTATGCAAAAGGGAGATGATGGTGGAGAGTTGATGTTAGATCGACTAGTATAGGTCAAAGAAGGGATAAAAGCTGCTGGGAGAGACTTAATAAAGGTGAAAAGTATGAAGGAGTTTGTTGTAGCTGAGTTGGATCGGATTAAATTTGAAGATGACTAGATTGATGGGCCAGAGATGGACATTGTACAGCAAGTCTTCACTAGCTACGATGAGTTCCTAGCAGATCCAGCTTCACATGCGTGAATCCTTGCATGGATGATGTTCTCCTTCTTTGCATGTTGCATGCATACAGTAGTGATAGTTTTGGGGGCTCATGACTTCTTTTCTTTTCTTCTATCTTCTATTTTTAGTTAAGACTGAAAGTCTAATGTAAGAACTCAAGATCAAATTGATCTGAGTTTCCAAGAAAGTTGTTGTTCCTAAAAAGGTGGAAAGCCTAAAATAGAAGTGAAGTTCAAAATTTTTGTATATCTATAAATACCAAATGCATATCATATTGTAAAGGTTGGCTAATTGAGAATTGCATTGGCTTACCTAATGCTAGGAGATAGAATTTTGTAGTGATTTTACAGAGATATAGTGTATTTGATCCTTTACAGTTAATAGAATTACAGGTTTACTCAAAATATGGTGTTTGGAATTAAATTGTTTGTTTGATAAGGCTGATAAGTTATGATCTATCTGTATGCAGTGATTGTGTTGAACATAAGAGTTTCTTGAATGATGAAAGTCATTTGAAGGAATCAGATTTAAGGATCATCTTATTAGATTGTCATTGAGTTGAAGTTATTAAAAAGTCTGTTGATCTATAATTTTGATGATGAATGAGTGTGTGTTGTTTTGAAAGCCTTGAAATATTTGTGAAGAGTAATTGTGAAGTTAATTAAGCACCTAAAATGTATGCAGTGGTATAGATTATGCTATAGACTGTGTCATCTTATGGTTTTTATGATCTATTAGGAAACATTCATTGTTGAAGGTATATGTCTAGATACTAGATAAATTTGATTCATACTTATTGTTTTACCCCTTTGTCCTATCTTTTTCTTTTATTTGAAAACCCCATTGATCTACTAAAGTAGTCGGTAAAATGAGTCATTGCTTGAATCTTTTGTTACCAGCATAGGCCCCTTGAATATTATAGTTGCATGAACTGATTGAGTGACACCAGATAGTTGAGAACCAACTACCAGGACCTTGGGAGTTAGGCTACTATATGTTGCCTTTCTTTTTCAGGAGAAATAGAGTAGAAATATTTTGTTTTAACGTTGTTTGTGTCATCTTCACCATCAACAGAAATTGGCGCTAGAAGGAGGGACTGAAAAGGACAAGCTAGCTCGCAGAGGATATATTTCACTGAAGAGATACAAGAGGATTCTCAAATCCTCTACTAATCCTGCACCATTTGAAGAACTTAAAACCCCGGTTAGACCTAGACTCCATGCTTGTAGGGTAGAGATATCTACGTTACCACCACCACTTACTCCACTTGGATTTCCACCAAATCCACCCACACCACCACCAAATAGGCCTTTTTCACCACCAATTCGGCCTGCATCACCACCACCTACCCAACCAATCCCACCAATGGCTTATTTTGTGAATAATCCCTCTCCGTTGGGAACTATTCCTAGGGGATTTCATGATTTACCAAAGAACCCAGAGAAGTTTTTTCCAAAATATATGCATGGAGAATCAAGAAGTGCAAAGGAACATATAAAAGCATTCAAAGATGCTTGCACACGAGCTTAGGTTGCTCACCAAGATGTGGTATGTAGATTATTTCCTTACTATTTAGGAGATATGGCATATAATTGGTATCTAAATCTATCCCAAGGATCCATTCTGGGTTGGACAGATTTAGAGAATGCTTTTATTAATCAGTATAGGGTTTATGTAGACCTTGCCATATTATATCACCAATTTGGCACCATCAGAAAGGAACACCATGAACCATTTCCCTTGTTCAATAGTAGGTTCCATAGGATGTATCGTAGGCTACAAGAGCCTTACTTAGTGCTGAAAGCCATGGCCATATAGGCGTATCTGAGAGCTATTGATCCTTTGATTGGCCTGTTCTTACAAAGAACTTATCAACCTCTTGAGATTGATTCACTATCTAAGATTTATCATTTGGCTGTCAAATTACAATAGGAGATAAGTTTGCAACCTGGAGGGTTAGGAGTAACTCTTCCTCCAATGAATTATCAGATGCCTAATCCATCATTATACAACACTATCCCAAGGGTGTCTTATTCCCATTATGGACCTGTATCCGAGTTGCAAGCTCCACCAACTGTGCCCTTCTTTGGCAATAGAATGCATGATTCCTCACATCAACCTCAAAGTCAACCACTACAAGGGGAAGGATCAACCCATGTCCATTCCCCAACCATAGTTCAAAATGTGCAGAATGATCAAAATGTTCAACTTACAAGTGAAGTAAAGACTCTAAAAAATACTCTCTCTCAAATGTCAGATGATATGGCACAACTCAAGTAAAACCCTCCCAATAATCAAAACCAGAATTACAACAATCAGGGAGGTTATAACTATCAGGGCAATTACTCTAATCAGAACCAAAATCTACACACCAATAGGAACTTCTAGGGTCATAATTCCTCAAACCAAAATTATCAAAATCAAAACAAATGATACAATCAAAGGTTCAACAACAACAACAATAGTAGGCAGTGGAATACTGGGCCTAACAATGGGGGAGTTCCCCATAATTATCAAATAGGTGAGGAAAGGCTACATACTGCTAATGTTGTTGATTTGAATTTTATGACTAATTGGTGTAGGTTGCATGATACAACAATGCATTTTGAGGTTAATTGCCCAGAAATGGAGAAAATTGTGAAAATTGCACAAGTTGATTCCCATCCTCTAGCAGGAAATTCCAATCAAGATAATGGGCCAGTCAACACTGCCATGACTTATGAAACCATTGAAGAAAAGTATCAATTTCCTATGCAAGGAGACAATGAGCCAGAGGAAGATGTTTATGATGCTCAAGCTTTCCAATCCAAGGGTGGTCACTTTCTAAGGAACCAGAATAAAGGGTCATTCACTACATCTGCACCCCCTAACAACATGGTTCCACCAAATCAGAATGCTGATAACAATCCACCTCCACCAAAAAGACCTTATGATTCTCAAAATAGAGGTAATCAATCTTCCTTTCCTAAGTACCAATTTAGGAATTATTCTGAGTTTGATTTTGTTGCAAAATTACAAAGGCAGAAGACATCACTGTCTTTCTTTGACATCATGAATTGGTGCCCAGCTCGAAGGGAGGTGGTATTAAAAGCTTTGGAAGAAACAAATCGATTGAAAGGGAAAAGTAAAGTGACTCCTGCAAAGTAGACAAATGCAGCTATGTATAAAGGTAAGACCAGTACCCCACCTTTCTTGTTAAGTTTGAGAATCTTTGGAAAGAATCTACACAACTGTTTATTAGATTCTGGGGCATCAGGGAACATCATGCCTTTTTCAATTTGTAAAAAGTTAGGATTGAGTCCTATTCCAACCAATAAAAAGGTGATTCAATTGGATAAAACCGAAGTTAATGTTGCAGGTGAGTTGAAGAACATGCATGTGCAGGTTGGATCAGACCCAAGGATCCAGACCTATATAGATATTCAAGTTGCTGACATCCTAGAAACATATGGGATGCTTTTAAGTCGAGAGCTGATGAAGAGTATAAGTGGATATCTGTCCTTGGACTTCTCGCACATGTGGCTACCATGGAAAGGGGTTGTAACCAAGATAAGAATAGAAAATGAACCTAGACTCAAGCACATGATCATGGAATATGATGCTCCCAATGAGGTAGCATATTTTGAAACTGAGATAGGTGTTTACAGGCAAGAGGAAGTTCTTACTTTGTCTATAATCAGTCCTGAGGATACTTCACCTTTAGAACATAGTGATCCTATGATTTGCATCAACCAGCAGGTTTTAGTAAGAAAGTTGAAACAAGATAGGCTCATTTCAGGGGAAGAAATTGATTTGAGTAGTTTATTAATTCCTAACTGGTGCAGGGTTCACTATCACAATCATTCAGAATTGACATGTCAGTCATGCATAGATATTATAAATCATATAGATCAACCTCAACATGAGTGTCAAGAGAAACAAGCCCAGAATCCCACCAATGAGTTTTCCTTCCAAGTTAAGGATGCAACTATTCTTACATGGGCTATTGTTTCTCAACATGAAGATCTTTCATCAGAAGAATAGACTCAGGTTGTTTGTTCTAAAACTCAAGGGGAGATTAAGGTATCTCAGTTCCCATTTGAGACATATGCCCCAGATACTTTGCCCATACCTAAGGCATTAATGAGAAATGAGTCGGATTGCAACTTGACCCAAGAGGGTGTTCAGGAAGTAGTTGTTGAATAGGCTAAAAACATAGAAAAATCCTCAGCTGAACTTTGTCCCGAGTTAAATATTGACAAACAGCAAAAGTTCGAGCCGCCACACCCTTTAGGTAAGTCATCCCCTGTTGCTTCTAAAAAGAAAGAACTCCCAGCCAAAGACCAGTTATGGACTCTTAAATTTGATGGTTCTAAATCTAAAGTAGGAAGTCGAGTAGGGATTGCACTAACTAACCTAAAAGGGAAGACTTACTTTGCTTCTTATAGGTTTCAGTTTGGTAGCACTAACAATGTGGCTGAATACGAGCCACTTGCAAGAGGACTTATGTTTGCTCATAAGAAGAAGGTAACTTCTCTTATAGTGAAGGGAGATTCTGAGGTGATTGTGAAATAGGTACGTAGCCAATACACATGCCATAACAAAAGATTGGCTGCATATAGAAACAGGGTTTGGAATTTAATAGAAGATTTTGATGCCTTTGGAATTACTCTCATCCCAAGGGAAGCAAATCAAATTGCAGATGCTCTTGCTATTGTTGCTTGTACATTAGAGCCTATGCAGGACTCTAACCTTAATAGGTTTTTAGTAGAGTTGATTTCAGTCCCAGCAATTCCTGATAATGTCAAATACTTCTAGGTATTTAATGATGATCAGCATATATTGGCCTTTTTGGCAAATTTTGATGTTTTTGAAGGGTAGATTATTGATGGTTCTGACAGAGATTAGGGAGACTGGAATCTAGAAAGTGATAATCTAGAAGGGATCTTGGATTTAAAGAGTAATAACATCCCCAAAGGGATGATAGCATTAGAAAGGATATTTGATTCAGATCCACAAGCTTATCAAAGAATGCCTACAAAGAGTGAGGGAGGTAAGTATGAATCAGTTAATTTGACTCACTTAGGCCCAGAAAAGAACATTCTTATAGGGAAGACCTGTCCTTAGGAAATAATGAGATAATCAAGGTCTTGAAGCAGAATATTGAAGCAATAGCTTGGAGCTATGATGACTTGAAAACTTTTGATACATCTGTGATCACACATACAATCCCTCTCAAGCCAAAAGCTAAGTCATTTCACCAAAAGCAATGTCCAGTCAATGCATTAATCGAGCCTCTGATTCAGAGAGAAGTACAGAAGCTCTTGGCTGCAAGAATAATTTTTCCAGTTAGACACTCTACCTGGGTGGCTAATCTAGTTCCTGTGAGGAAGAAGAATGGTGAAATCAGGTTATGTGTGGATTTCATAAATTTAAACAAAGCCTCTAAGAAGGACAACTATCCATTACCTTCCCTTGATGAAGTATTGTAAAAAGTGAATGGATCTCAGATGATGTCTTTCTTGGATGGGTATTCAGAATACAATCAGGTATTGGTGAGTCATGAGGATAGGATGAAGACTGCTTTTACTATGAAGTGGGACACATTTTCCTATAGAAGGATGCCTTTTGGTCTAATCAATGTTGGTGCTACTTTTCAAAGAGCGATGGATGTAGCTTTTAAGGATCTAATAGGTAAATGTATAATCATCTATGTCAATGATTTGACCATCTACTCTAATAATAGAGGAGATCATGCTGCTGACTTGGAAAAGGTGTTAAAGAAGTGTATAAGTTATGGTGTTTCTCTCAACCCAAAGAAATGTGTATTTGGAGTTTTTGAAGGGAAGCTCTTGGGCCACATTATTTCTGAGGAAGGGATTTCTATAGATCCTGAACGAGTGGAGGCCATTTTGAAATTGACAAAGATAGGTAGCAAGAAGGAGATGAGGTCTTTCTTTGGAAGGATCAATTTTGTTAGGAAATTTATAACAAGGTTTGCAGAAATTGTCAAACCACTTAACGAAATGATGAAGAAGGATGCAAAGATTGAATGGAGTGAAGAGGCTAAATCTTCTTTCATGCAGATTAAACAATCTATATCTAAGGCACCTGTTTTAAGAAGCCCAAATTATCTAAAACCCTTCTACATTTATTCTTTTGCTTCTGAACATTCATGTGCAACAGTTTTGACCCAGAGAAGAGAAGAGAATGAGAAGAGACCTATTGCTTTTATGAGCTCTCCATTTAAGAATGCAGAAGTAAGGTATTCATCAATAGAAAAGCAAGCTTTTGCATTGGTACGAGCAATGAAGAAGTTCAGGCACTACATAATCCGAAGTCAAGTGATGGCCATAGTTCCAGATCCAACTGTGAAATCTCTTCTAATGCAAAGTGAACTAGGGGAAAGAAGAGGGAAATGGATGGCCATTTTATAAGAATTTGACCTGGAAATCCACCAAATGAAACTTTTTTAAGGCCAAGGATTGTCAAAAGTGATGACAAAAGTAGAAAAAAGTATTACTTGTCAACAATACATGGTTCAATCATTCATGAAGGATCCCTAGTATACAAATTTAGTTTTCTTCCTCCTCAATAACAAGTGTCTAGAAGGAATGAATGCTACTAAATGGAGAGCATTGAGGATGAAGAGCACCCATTACATTCTCAAAGCGGGATCAATCTATAGGAAGAATTTTCAAGGGATCTATCTACGCTGTTTGGATTAGCAAGAAGCAAAACATGCCATAAGTGAATTTCATGGAAGGCATGGAACAGGACATGGATCTGCTAATGCTTTGGCTCATCAAATTTTAAGGTCAGGCTACTATTAGCCTTATGTGTTTAGAGATGCACATCAACATTGCAGGACTTGTCATGTATGCCAAACTTCTACATCAAGAGAAATAAATCCTGCAATGCCCCTACAACCAGTATATGAGGTAAGGCCATTTGCCCAATGGGCACTTCATTTTGTAGGTGTAATTAATCCAAATTAATCTGCAGGTCATAAATTCATCCTAACTGCAATGGATTATTGCACATGTTGGATGGAGGCCCTGCCTTGGAAGAATAGCACCACAGAGGTGGTCATCAAGTTTCTGATAGAGATCACAACCAGATTTGGAGTCCATTTGCTCTAGTATGTGATAACGGCCCTGCTTTTTCTTCTGCTGAGTTTATTTCATGGGCCTATGAACATAAGATTGTGTTAAAATATTCTTCGAATTATTACCCTCAAGGGAATGGAGTGGCTGAGTCCACAAATAAGAACTTATTGGAAGTTATAAAAAAATTGTTAGAAAGTAACCCTAGGGACTAGTACACCTAGTTGAGATTTGCTTTATGGGCAGATCGAACCAGAATTAAAGCAACCTTAGGGAATTCACCTTTTAAGTTAGTTTATGGCGAAGATCCAATCTTCCCCATTCATTTACAAATACCTATTCTGAAGTTTATGCAGGAATTTTATAATAAGGATGATAGGATTGAGGTTAGACTACTTAATTTGTTAAATATGGAAGAACAAAGAGATGCTGCTTTGCAACAATTCTCTAAACATCAGGTTGTTGTTAAACGTTGGTTTGACAAAAGAGCCAAGATAAAAGCCTTTAGAATATTAGACCTTGTGTTATTATGGGATAAGGCTAGAGAAAAGAAGGGCGATCATCAGAAGTTTGATAGATTTTGGTTAGGTCCTTATCAAGTGGCTGAAATCTTAGGCGAGAATGCTTTTTGTTTGAGTACCTTAACAGGAGAGCCTATTCCATTACTAGTTAATGGATAGTTTCTCAAGCACTATTTTGGTGCATAGAAAGTCTGATGTTTTGAAAAGGAATGTACTATATTGTATCATATGTAATTAAGTTTTAGTTTTTAGTTTTTTAGTTTTTAGTTTTTAGTTTTTGTTTTGTTTGTTTTGTTTTATTTTATTTTTTGTTTTCTTTCTTTGTTTTGTTTTTTTGTTTTGTTTTGTCTTGTTTCATTTGGGATTCTCATTTTTCTCATATCAAGTTAGGGGGTTGTTATTTAAAGTATACTACTGGTACTAGGAGAGAAATTGGTTTAGGTATTCTCATTATAATCATTGAACAAGATTTCATTCTAAAACTTATGTTTTATGATCATTCTAGTTTGGGTTGGAAAAGTTATTAAAGATAGAAGATATAAATGTGAATATCTCATGAATTGTGATCAAAGATCTGTCACCAAATTAGAAAAACATCTGCATGAGTAATTACCTATTTGTTTTAGAATGACTCTACCTTTGATTCAAGTGAAAAATTTGATTCCAAGACTATCATGAAATCCATTGTAGTTCTCAACCCACATTTTAGATTCATTGAATCTGAGTATTTGAGAAAGGTGCATAAAGAATTTCCACAAGTAAAGTAAAAAAAAAAGAAAAGAAAGAAAGAAAGAAGCAAGCTCAAATATCAAGTGGGTAATCAAATATCTCTATCGGGGCTATGGACGCCTATCTGGCAGTAGAGCAATGCTTTGAGAGAACTAGAGGTATCTCCGTCGGGGCTATGGATGCCTGTCTGGCAGCGGAGCAATGCCCAGGATTTTACTGCATGGTAGTTAAAGGACTCAACCTATGTAACTTGAATCTTAGGTATAGTTGTTCACAAACAAAGAAAGTATCTACAAAGGATGATGCACAATAATAAGCAAACACTCAGATTCAAAAATAACTCATGAGCACATAACATCTGAGATTCAAACTCAAATTTATCATACATATATCTGATCTTATTCAAGTTAAAGTGTTTATAAGCCAAGTGGTTTTTGGGTGACTAAAATTTTCTTTGGGTATTTTCAAAATGGGTAAACCATTTCCCCAGCCGAGTCACCATTTCTTATGCCTTGCATAACCACCCCATCTTTTGCCTTGGTCAAAATGGGTCCCCCTTGTTATTTTTTTACTTAGTTGTTTTTGTAACAAAGTTTGGAGTCTAGTTTTTTCTAATACTTTGTTTTTCTTTTTTTTGTTTCTTTGTCGGAATTGGAACCAAAACTCAATTGGGTTCTGAAAATTCTTTCAAAACTTGTTTTGGTTTCCATCCCGACAGTCTTTTCTTTATGTCTTTTGTTTTGTCTTCAACGGAAGCGGAGCTGGAGTGGGGGTTAACTTAGTCTTTACCGAAAATTGCAAAATCATAATCAACTCCACCCCCACCTCCACTATTTTGACTTTTGGTTTTGGTCTTTGTCTTTTTGTTTAGTTTTGTTATGTCGGTCTTTGTTTTACTTTTTGTCTTTGTGTTATGTTTAGTTGGCTGACCCTGAACCGGAGTTGGAACGAAGTTTGGAAATTTCTTAAAAAGTTTCGAATCAGTTTCTATTTTAGTTCTGCCCCCGTCAGTTGCCTAGATCGTTGACTTTTTTGACTAAAGTCGCACTATTGTGAAGTTTTGGCTCACTTTCAATTCTGACTCTGCCTTAACTGCATGTTAATGCATTAATGATGCTTGGTCGTGTAGGTAGAAATCTTCATGTTTATCTTCATATAAGGGTTAAACAAGTCATTATTATCATTACTAGAAGATTGAAGAGTGCGAAAGAGCAGCACCAGAGTTCACTTGAGTGAAAAGATTGAAAGAGGAGAGGATTGTTGTGAATGGATCAGTTCAGAAGGTTAGCTGGGTTGTTGTGTTTTGAGGTAGGTTTTCTTAGTATTGTTCTTGATTTTGTTTACTGTTGTGTGTTTTGTATATATGTTTGTCCGTGCTCTGAATCGCATTGTTGTTATCATTTCATTTTAAAAGTTCATGATTCTTGGCATGCTTGTTTGAATGGTTGTTTTATTTGTTGGTCGGGTTGTTTCTTTGTTTTTGTTTGTTTTTATTGTTAGTTCTTTCTATTTTTAGGGCACCATCATATTCACGTTTTAATCGTGATTACATCATGCTATTTTGGATTTTGCAGTGAGTTAGATTAGGTTTAGATTTTAAATGGTAATTAGTTAGATTAGAATTTTATAGTGAGATAGATTAGAGATTTACAATGAGTTAGGGTAAATTGATTCATCATTTTTACTTAGGGTTTTGTTGTGTTTTGTCTAGTAAAAATGGCAAGGTTTAAAATTCGTGCCCTAGTTTTTATCAGGTTTGTTAGATTAGGGTTCCGTTGGCCTCTATAATCACTATTAAATGATTAAAAAATGATACCTTAGGATTCAATCATTCCCCATGGTCATATGAATGTAGTGTTTTTAAACCCCATTTTCATTTTAAAGCGACCTCGGTTTAATCACAAAGTTATATGTTAAAACAAACCAAATCCTTGATGATGTCATGGTCAACCTAGGTGGAGATGAGATCGGAATCGATCTTGGACTTGAAAGTTCTATTTTGCAAAAGGTATTGATTCCATGTTTCATCCCACGTCCGGCTTCGCGCATAATGGGAAATTCTTCCTTCAAAATAACGATGACCAAATCGGAAGTAGAGGTGGAATGGAAATAGAATATGAAAAAAATTAAAATTCGAAGAAAATCAAATCCGTTTTCCATTCCGATCCTGGTTCCGATAACTTCCCCGACTCCGACTTTGATCTCGTTCATTGTTAGTGAAATTTCTATATCGGTTTTTGCTCTGAGTCTGGTAGTGTTGTGAAAAGAGATTGTTTAGGTTGTGGTTCTGCCTTCAATGCATATATGAAAGGTATGGTTTTAAAGTATGTTTTATGATAATATTTAAAGATATGATTAAAGGTTTTGCTTGCAGGAAAGTTGAAAGATGTTAGGAACATCAGGGTAAGCTGCTTTGAGAAATCAACTTGCAGAAACATCAAAAGTAGCATCGAAACCAAAGAAGTTAAAGCTAGAACAACTACCTTATACATTGAGGTATAGTCACAAGAGTTTGGTTGTGAAGATGAGCAAGGTGGAATCAAATTGGTCGGATATCATTGACACCAATTTAGGTCAATACAATTTTGAGGAATGGTATTCAGAAGCATTTGACAAGGATATTACATTGACTACAGAAAGAATTGTTAGCTTTGGTTAGCTCATATCACCTTATTTCCTATATTTGTCCAGTGCCCAGAGTTAATCATGACAATAGCCAGTGCTTACAATCTTGCTACAAGATTATGCATGGATTCACAAGATAATGTGATTATTAATCTCACTCCTTAAGCATTTCAGACTATATTTGATGTTCCAGATCCAAAGAGCTTGGTGCAATTAAATGAGGTAGAGGACTTGGAGCAATATAGTAAGCATAAGGGAATGAATAATTCTCACTTGAACAAGAAGTGGTTGAGGATGGAAAAGAAATCTCTAAGTAAACTTGTAGATCAGCCAAAGAGGGCAGATTTCTATGAAGAGGTGGCAAGGTTGATTGTGATGTTGTCTAGGGTGTTTGGAAAGAGAGATACATTTTGCTTCAAGGAGTGGATGTTTACTTTTATTAAAACTATCTTGAAAGGAGAACAATAGTTTGATTAGAAAATGATTATTTCTGATGCCATACATGATCAATTAACTAGGATTAGAGAAACCAAGTGTTTCTTCATGACTTCTTACATTGTTTATGCAGCTGCAAGAGTGCGTGTAATGGGAGCCTTGGATTGACAAAAGAAGGTATGGGAGCACTATGATCAATTATCTCTTCAGGTTACTGAGACTCATTTCATAAGAGTCAATGATGCATTGTTAGATGTGGTCATCAATCAATTGAATGGAGATTCAGGATACAAGTTAAGTCAAGAAGCTATGGCGTTCATTGTTGAATGGGGAAGTTGGTATATCCAATACCCTAAATCTACATACTTCAGGTTATTGGGTTTTGAAGGCCACCCACATTTACTTCCAAGGTGTTGCAGTAACAGGATGGTGCTAATGGAATTTGTATATCAAGCCATTGGAGTTAATGCTTGGTTCGGGATTAAGCATAAAATTGGATGCCATAAATTTCCCATGAAATTGGGTGAATATATATGTCAACACTTGAAGGGAGCAAAGGTGATCTATAATGAGGTGATACAATTGAAATTGGGATTGTATACAACTCATAAGTATTTTGATCCAAAGAAGAAGATGTATGCTTTATTACCTTCGGTGTTCACAAGACATTTTAATTTGTTAGAAGCCTTTTGGTGTGATAGGCAAGATGAGTATGACTTGAGAAAGAAGAATTATGAAAGATTATCGATCTCACTCATGACAGAACTTGGTATTAAAGAAAACATTCTTGACACCGTGGTGGAGGATGGAATGATGTTGGATCCATCCTATGAAGTGTTGAATATTGGCACCAAGAACCTGGATCTGATTGATTGGGATGCTGAAGAAACAATTGATATCAAGAAGATTGGGAGGATAGTATTGGATAGAAGTGTGCAGTGGTTAGTGCTGAGGACTCAATCTTCTCAAGGACCAATTCTTAAAAAGGGTAAAGGATACAAGAGAATCAAGAGAAAGACACCTCCCAAAGAGCCATTAGAATTCTTTCCTCTGAACATTGAAGAAATAGAACTTGAGGTGGTGGATGATGGAGAGGAAGCTCAAGAAGGAAATGCTCTAGTGGGATCTACTGCTTCAACACCTACTTTAGGTGAATCATCCACCCAAGCCCCACTTACAAGAAAGAAGAGTAAAGAGGTTCAAGAAGGAGCTCTTCATACCATGGCTGAAGCTGCTAAAGGAAAAGAAGTGGAGGAAGAATTTGTAGAAGTTGAGACAGATTTAGATGAAACTCTGGTAGAAAAGGATTTGCAAGAAAACATGCCTTTAGAGGGGACTATTGAGTAGATTCTAACACAAGAAGAGCATTGGAAAATTTTTGAAGAAGAAAAAAGGAAGTCTGATGCAAGGGCTGTAGCGGAGAGACAAAAAGAAATGGAGGCAAAGGTACAATCTGATGCTCTACTTCACTAGCAACAACTAAATTCAAAACAAGTTGAAGTTAAGGCAATAGATGACAAAGCATAGAAGCAAAGGAGGCAGCAAGAACATGATCTTAAAGTTAAAATAGAAAATGACAAGTTAGAGCTGATACAAAAGATACATGATCTTGAGGAGGAGAAAGCAAGGAACCGGAGGGAAAAGGAAATTCTAGTTGCTAGGTTGAAACAAGCAAAGGAAGCTCAACAAAAAAGGAAGAATTAGAAAAGAAAAAGAGGCTAAAGAGTTGATTAGGAAGCAATAGGAAGAAGAAGCAGAAGCTGAAAAACTTAAGGCTTTGGAAGCAGAAAGGTTAGAAAGAGAAAAGCTAGAAGCCTTAGAAAAATAGAAATTAGAAAGGGAGGCTCTAGAAAGGGAAGCTTTAGAAAAGGAAGAATTAGAAAGAGCAAGAATAGAGAGGGAAGAATCAGAAAAAGAAAGGTTAGAGAAGGAAAAAATGGAGAAGGATAGGTTGGAAGAAGAGAGATTGAGGAAAGCAGAAGACGACAAGAAAATGAAAGAACAAAAGGATAGAGAAGAGGCTGAAAGACTGGTGCAAATGCATATACTACAAGAACAACAAGAGAAAGTAGGGGTTGAATCCCAATCTCAAGTAAGTATGCAGCCACCTTCTATAGTTATTGCTCCCTCTTCCTCTACAATGACTACTACTCCAAGTGCTCCTACATGGCTAAAATTAGACCTACAGAAGAGAGCAGTAATACCTTCACAACCTCTCAATTGGGAGGATATGATGAAGGGAATTGAGCAGGAGAGGCCTAAAAAGAAGGCTAAAATTCTACATTCTACTCGACTCACAAAAAAAGGAGAAATTGTTACTGAATGTTCCATGCCGATGATAGAAACGAGGTAGGGGATATGCAGTTAATAGATTATCAGTTGAGTACAGTTAATTTGGGAAGACCCACTAGAAATCAGCAAATGAATTTGATTGATGTGGTGGCTTCAATGACTAAGTCAAGAATGATTAAGGACAAGTAAAAGAAGGATGAACTTAAAGCTCAATTAGATCAATTGCATTCATTCTTGAAGAGTGTCTCCTCTCCAAGGTCACAAAAAGTAGCAGCCATCGACATTCCTATTTTGTTAAGCAAAAAGGAGGTTGATGATTTGGTGCAGGTTAGAGGAAAGGCAGAGATGGTAGATAGGTGGATAGCTAAATTGAACCAAGAGGTAGGAGAGGTTTTAGTGAAAGGATTTGAAGCCTATAAGGATACTGAAGGGTTGATTAAAGAGATGTATCAATACATTGAGGCATCAAAAAAGCAAGAAGAGGAATACAAAGAATACAATCAGAAGTTACAAAAGGTGAGTGAATTGCCTCTAACAACTCTTCTGGAGCAATCCATACTGGAGGAAGACAACAAGGATTTTGTAGAGAAAACTTCTCATATACTCTGATTTAGGACTGAATTTTTGTGTAAGCATAAGAATGAGATTCAAGAGACTATAAATAATTTAACTGAGCAATTGGAAGAATTAGAAGCAGCTATTTCCATTATTGTAGAGATAAATCCATTTAAAAAAGAGTGCATGCCTTTTAATCAAGTAAAGGAAAAGTGGGATGAAAGATTCAAAGGACTTATGCAAAAGGGAGATGATGGTGGAGAGTTGATGTTAGATCAACTAGTAGAGGTCAAAGAAGAGATAAAAGCTGCTTGGAGAGAGTTAATAAATGTGAAAAGTATGAAGGAGTTTGCTTCAGCTGAGTTGGATTGGATTAAATTTGAAGATGACTAGATTGATGGGCCAGAGATGGATACTCTATAACAAGTCTTCACCAGCTACAATGAGTTCCTAGCAAATCCAGCTTCGCATGCGTGAATCCTTGCATGCATGATGTTCTCCTTCTTTTCATGTTGCATGCATACAACAGAGACAGTTTTGGGGGCGCATGACTTCTTTTCTTTTCTTCTATCTTCTATTTTTAGTTAACATTGAAAGTCTAATGTAAGAACTCAAGATCAAATTGATCTGAGTTTCCAAGAAAGTTGTTGTTACTAAAAAGGTGGAAAGCCTAAAATAGAAGTGAAGTTCAAACTTTTTGTATATCTATAAATACCATATGGGTATCATATTGTAAAGGTTGGCTAATTGAGAATTGGATTGGCTTACCTAATGCTAGGAGATAGAATTTTGTAGTGATTTTATAGAGATACAATGTATTTGATCCTTTATAGTTAATAGAATTATAGGTTTACTCAAAATATAGTGTTTGGAATTAAATTGTTTTTTTGATAAGGCTGATAAGTTATGATCTATCTGTATGTAGTGATTGTGCTAAACATAAGAGTTTCTTGAATGATGAAAGTCATTTGAAGGAATCAGATTTAAGGATCATCTTATTAGATTGTCATTGAGTTGAAGTTATTAAAAAGTCTATTGATCTATAATTTTGATGATGAATGAGTGTGTGTTGTTTTGAAACCCTTAAAATATTTGTGAAGAGTAATTGTGAAGTTAATTAAGCACCTAAAATGTATGCAGTGGTATAGATTATGCTATAGACTATGTCATCTTATGGTTTTTATGATCTTTTAGGAAACATTCATTGTTGAAGGTATATGTCCAGATACTAGATAAATTTGATTCATACTTATTGTTTTACCCCTTTGTCCTATCTTTTTCTTTTATTTGAAAACCCCATTGATCTAGTAAAGTAGTCTGTAAAATGAGTCATTGCTTGAATCTTTTGTTACCAACATAGGCCCCTTGAATATTATAGTTGCATGAACTGATTGACTGACACCAGACAGTTGAGAACCAACTACCAGGACCTTGGGAGTTAGGCTACTATATGTTGTCTTTATTTTTTAGGAGAAATAGAGTAGAAATATTCTGTTTTAACGTTGTTTGTGTCATCTTCACCATCAACATAAACTATACTTTGATGGGTCCCACACTGGTCACGACTCAAGAGTTGGCATATTATTTATCACACCACAAGGGGATTCAATTCCTAAATCATTTCACATTGCCTTCCCTT
Source organism: Sequoiadendron giganteum (assembly GCA_007115665.2). NCBI lineage: Eukaryota > Viridiplantae > Streptophyta > Pinopsida > Cupressales > Cupressaceae > Sequoiadendron > Sequoiadendron giganteum. The sequence goes on along the minus strand of CM021100.1, from coordinate 819,849,302 downwards.
GTACAAATAATATTTCAGAATCTGAGGCATTGGTCACAGGTCTCAAGATAGCAATTAAATGGAAAATTCAGACATTGCTCATATTTGGAGATTCTCAATTGGTCATCAATCAAGTGAATGATGACTATGACACAAAATATGAGAAGTTGGTTCCCTACAAATGAATGTTGGATAGTTTCCTGATGTATTTAAAAATGATTGCATTTGAACAAATCCCAAGGACATAGAATAAAGTAGCCGATGCAATGGCTACCATTGGATCTCTTCTAGATATCCCTAAGAATGTGTCACAATTTGAATTCTTAGTGGAATAGCTACTGATGCCTACGTATGATATTCCAGAGTCCAAAATGGTGTGCAAGATTGTTGGTCCTAGTTCACCTTGGTATCAAGACATATATGATTATCTTAAATCCCAAACCCTCCCACCCAACCTGTCTAACAACCAAAGAAAATCCTTTATCCGAAAATCAGCCAAACATAACATCATCAGTGACACCTTATATAGTTGTGGCTTTGACAACACCCTTCTTCACTATCTTGACACTGATGAAGCCCAAACGACTTTACGAGAAGTACATGAGGGTATATGCGGATCTCATTCGAGTGGTCCAACCTTAGCTAGGAAAGTCACCAGACTGGGATACTACTAGCTGACATTGGAAAAAGATGCTCTTTAGTTTGTCAGAACATGTTAGAAATTCCAGGTGCATAGTGACCTAATTCATGCACCTACATAGGAATTGAGAGCTATCATTTCTCCATGGCCTTTTGCACAATGGGGACTTGACCTCATGGGTAAGATCCATCCATACTCTTCTAACGGCCATAAATTCATAATCACCACCACTGAGTATTTTACTAAGTGGATTGAAGTCGTCCCTCTCACTTACATCATCGGTAAACAAATATCCAAGTTTATCCTGAATTACATCATTTTCTGATATGGTGTCCCATAATCCATCATCACAGATAACGACAATCCATTCAAAAATCAGGATGTTTGTGAACTCGTGAGCGATTCTACATCCAACACCATTTTTCCACTCCATACTACCCGCAAGGTAACGACCAAGCTGAGGCATCCAACAAAACAATTCTTCGCATTCTGAAGAAGACCATCAATGACGCTGGCCGAGATTGGCACTTGCAACTTAACCCTACTTTATATGCCTATCGTACCCGTACCCCCACTGGAGCCACCCCATTTTCCCTGGTCTATGGATCTGAGGCCATATTACCCATCAAGGTTGAAATTCCTTCTCTCCAGGTCTCTTTGAAAGGAATGATTTATGATGAAGAGTATAGACATACTCGTCTCCATGAGCTAGAAATGCTACAAGAAAGACGGAAAAATGCCTTAAATCATCTATAGGCATATCAAAATCTTCTTTTCTAAAGTTATAACAAAAGAGTCATGGTGAGAAAATTTGAAATTGGTGACTTGGTTCTCATGCAGAACCCTAGAAATCAGGTAGACCGTGAAAAGCCTAGAAAGTTTGAGGCTAATTGGCTTGGTCCTTATATCATTACTGTCGCATTTGGTTCTAAAACTTATTAGTTGGCCACACCTGATGGAGAGCAGTTGACAGAACCCATCAATAGTTTACACCTGAGAACGTTCTACACATAGCATCAGAGAGTTGGGCTAAAAACCTAAAAAATACAAAAAAATTGAAAAATACAACAAAATCATCCCTTGATGAAAACCTGGCAAACATGCATCTTGGTGACACCAAAAAACTCGAAAAATGGCAAAAATAGTAAAAAGAAAGGAATTCATCCAATAGTGAAAACCTGGCAAACAGGTGCTTTGGATAAGTACCATGGTGAAAACCTAGCAAACAGGCACCATGCGTAGTCAATTGTTGCTTCGCCATCTACGGTTACTCAAATTGACCTTTACCCATTTGTCATAATCACAAAGGCCTAACACATTCACGACATTCGTCCTAAATCCTGTCAATTTCGACCATGGTTAACATTTGGTTGACATCATTCCTTGCATATCCTTGCCTTTGCCTTGCGTCTACCTATCTCCATATCATTGAACTTGGGTATTCCCTGACCTGTCTGGGGGCAAGACCTTTATCATGCAACTATAATGGTTACCGCACATGATCCTGCATTCCTAAAAAAGTCCTAAAAAAATCGTAAAATTTTGAAAAAGTCCTGAAAAATCATAAAAATGTGAAAAATTCCTGAAAAAGACCTAAAAATTAGAAAGCGTCCTAAGAAAATATGAAAACATCCAAATCAATGTCAAAATCCAAAATCAAAGTCAATCTGATCAATTCAATCGATCACATGATTCAATCTTCATCTTGTCTAAACTACGTTGTCTCTACGCTTTTGTTACGTAGGCAAGATTCATCTTGGAATCCCCGAGACATTAGGTCAGTCCTTCTAGGTTTGTCACAAAATAAATCATGATTCAAACTTCTATCCTTTGAACAATGTCATTAGTCATGTCGAACTATGAGGTCTCTAAGTGCATGACATAGGCAAGGCCATCAATCGATGGACCCCCGAGGCTGCACTAGGTCAGTCCATTAGGGTTCATGGCACTACATATTCACACACATCAAACTATCTTCAAATCAAGAAAATCTTATGTCAAATTTTAACTATCAGTCTATCGGAAATCTATTTCGTCAAAATACTTTCATTCAATTCAGCATGTCATCAATAACATGTAGTCAAAATCATGCCAAGACAATTTATCATGGCAAAACTTTGGGTTCTTCTTCAGATGTGTCCTTCTGAAAAGAAACTCTCATCACCTCTTTATGCTTTTGGATGTGTCCTTCCTAAGCATCATCATCATCATCTAGCATTTTGATGGATTCTCCTAACTCTAAGAATTGATCTCCTAGATATCAACGTCATTCAGGATGTGTCCTTCCTGAATTTGATATCGCCCAACATTTGGCAAACATCTGACATTAAAACACTTGGCAAACACTTGGAAAATTTTTTTTGTCTTTTGATGATTATCATGATATTAGTTCCTTATGTCCTAGGAACCATGACATATCATGATGATTATCCTTGTCTGCTTATCACTCTACTATTAGTTTCTCTAGGATGTCTTGACTTGAGGATTTAGAGAAGCAATGACATAGTACGATGATTTTACTGTCTATTTTTATTATCATGTGGCTAGTTTCTCAAGGATGTCCTATCATCAGAATTTAGAGAAGCAGCAACGTCTCATGATTGGTTTAGTTTTTCTAGTGGTTGGTCATGATAAAGTGACTAGGGGAAATTTTGTCCCTTGCATGAGTCATGATCATCCTTTGTCTGCAACTGATTGATTTACGTGATGGTTCGACCTTGCACACTATTGATCTATGTCATATCATAGTGTTTTTCGACCATCATGACATTTTCGCCCAATGATGATTAGAGAGCAACAACTAGAATAGCACTATAGCAAAGCTTTGAAGGATTTTTAATTTCTGCACTAACATGCATATCTTTCTTCGCATTAACATCTTCGCCTTCTCTTCTCTCATTCCCTGATGATATCCTGTGACATACAAAAGCATAGTTGCATACATAGTGGCATGAACCTTTCACATTCACATCTGCATAAATCAAATACCATAATTCACATTACATAAATGCTATCATTTTCATCCATTCATAAGACCATCATTTGCATCAACATATAAACATTTGCATTAACATATAGGAATCACATTCATAAAGGCATTCATAAACATAAGCATAAATACATCTCATAAAAGCATAGAATACCATAATGCATCACATCATATAGGCCACATCAAAACTGCATCGCATATATATATACTCTCAAAAACATGTAATGTCACAGGATAAAGTCATATGATATCCCAAAAATAGAGCTTGTAGGCTCGAATATCAAAATATAAATGTCTACAAAACAAATCCTAGGATGGCCCTCCTCCATCTCGTGGAGGTGAACTGGGAGGTGACTGCGGCTGAGTAATCAGGTGAACAGTGAACTGAATGGGTGTCCTCTCCTATGTCTCACTCTGGGATCCTGTAGGATCAATAACAGGAGGCTGACTCTGCCTTGTCTGCTGCCCTAAAGACACTGATCTATGACCATGCTATGACCTGTGACTGTGCCCTGACGAATGCCTATGGGAGCTATGAGACCTGTGACCTGACGACTGCCCTAATGTAGTAGATCCCCCAACATTGGTGTAACTACTGCTATGGGACCTGCTGCTATGTGTACGGCTGCCACTACCTGTCCTGTTGTAGGATCGGGACAACCTTGGGTCTCATCTATCTAGTGGAACAACCTACTCATATAGTACCCTGTATCGGCCCCTGCTCTCTTCCATCTTGGCTAACTCCTGAGCCATATCCCCTGTCATTCCAGAACACAACTCTGCAAACTTAGTCACCCATCAATCTAACTCCTACCATCAGAGAATAGCCTAATCTCTCTCCACCTGGGTGACCTCTAGCTCCACTGCTAGGGCCTTATTCTAAGACAAGGCCGCATCAAGTCTACCCTGTAGGTCCATGATCTGTTGATCAATAGTGGCATCAACAGACAAAATGGGTGATTTGTCACCCTCACCATCTCTGAAGATCATGCGCTCACACAGTCGCTAATCTGCCTCATCCTCCTCCTCGTCTCTCTCCCCCTCGGCCTAGACCTCCTCCACATCTATGTCAAGAGGGTGTCCCCCAACAAGTGGATCCTCCTCTACTCTATCCTCTGCCACCACCTCCATCTCCTCCTCAGCCTCCACCTCCACCTCCTCCTTGGCCACCCCCTCCACCTCCACCTCCACCTCCTCCTCGGCCCTTGCCTCCAGCTCTCTCTCCTCCCCCTCCTCCCGAATGGGTGATAGTGGTACACCACCCACTCTTTGCCTGACTCTCCTGGGCTACCTCCACCCTCGGTCATCTCTCCTCCTCCTGGTACCCCTGCGATCTCCCCCACCTCCTCCATCTCCTCCACCTCCCCCACCTCCTTTGTCTCCCCCATCTTGGCCTCCTCCTGCCCTACCTCCATCTCTACCGCTTGCACCTCTACCATCTCTCCCTTCATCTCTGCCACACCAACCTCTCCTCGGAATCCATGGAATGACTGATCTACGATCTATTGGTGGTGGACCATCTGGATCTATCAAAGGGATTAGCCTGTGAACCTACCACCAGGTGTCAAACTAAGCAGACGTCCCTGGATCTGCTGGACCCCCTCTCCATACCCATTGAACTGCAACAAAGTTTTCAACCTGCTTCTCTGCTACTATGACTGATATGGGTGGCCCCCACATGGTCTCCCTGGAAGATCGAGCATATTCTATCGTGCCTACTGACACAACCTGTTGGTCCCCAAACTGGTGTAGTACCCACTAGGGCAAGTACATCTTGATGATCCACTGAGTCTATACCATGTGGCCAATAAGATACCTGAACTATCTACAAAAGGACAAGTGGCCATCCTTATCCGACCACTGCGCACAATCTCTGTAGGGTCTCCAGACAAAGTTGATCATCGTATCAATACGATGATGCCAGTACTCAGTATCTCCCACATGAGTCTGACTCACTGATCCCGCATATAAGTACATGTAAGGCATCCCATCACCAAGCTCTTGAATCTGCACCGGTGGTCAAAAAATGGGAATGCACTCCTATACCCAGATCATCAAGAGGGTAGTGCCGCAACTGATGTTGTGCCCCTGATGATAGAAAACCTCATGTAACTGGTGATACAACATGGCCAACAAGCATGGCCCCCAAGCAAAAACAGTCCTCTGTCCTTGCATACGGACCAGGACATCTCCCCATCCAATGGGAAATCCGTGACCACGATGATCTAGGATCAACAACCTGACAATCAAGGTCATAAGCATGGCATCAAACCTAGGAAACTGATCGGCTACAATGTCCCATCCGATCTCATAACCGTCCATGGCCAACTATGCACCATCGACACCCTCATACATCTTTGATAGGGCCTATTGCCCTCGGTGTGGATCATAGACCACCCTTTCTCCACTAATCAAAATTTAGAGAATACGGTACATGTCCTCCAAAGTCATTATCGCCTCTCTAGTAGGCAGGTGGAACGAGCAGGTCTCAAAATGCCACCTCTCACAAAGGGCTGTCAGCAAACCTCTATTTGCCTAAATAATAGGAATGTAGGTAACATGGTACAGGCCTAAGGCCATCAACCATTGTCTTTGTCTATCACTAAGATGATCTCTAAAAGCATAGGTCGCTGGTCAGAACTCCCGGGTATAAATGAGCACAAGCCGACTCTGCACAAGGAAAGGCCAAGGATTAGCACATATTGAGCAACATTATGGAAAATTTACTACTACTGGCAAGTCAAGGGTACATAAAAGTTAATCTCAGCACAAGGTCAACAAAAGTCAACTTTGGTCAACTGCACTTGTGTCACATTGACCACGAATGCATCACAACCAGTCAATTACGACTTTGTGCATGGAAAATGTGTTGCAATATGTAAAATGCGTCATTCTGACCAGCAAATGCACAATCTAACAACGAATGAGTCGGTGTAGATAGCAAATGTGTGATTCAATAATGAATGCGTCATTCGAGATGCCAATTGCGATGCAAAATGGCAAGTGTGTTGCAAAATTTGGAGATTGCGTCGTAATATGTCGATTGCATCATTTAGACTTGTGAATGCACTATCACACAAAAACCTAGCCTACCCATCGCTCTTGCGTCATGATGCAATCAAATGCGATGAATGCGAAGGCATTTGCGGTGAACGTGATAGCGTTTGTGTCGCACCACATTTGTTTTCCCCCCATTAAACCCTAATAAATGCATAAAATTTAAAATTTGACAAGTGGGATAGGGTACTTACCGGTGCCTCTGCACCCTCGAGTCATCAGAATGTGCGTAGGTGGTATCCATGGTGTGTAGTCGTTGGAATCACCATCATCTCTCAGAGCTCTGGTTTCTGAAGTTTCTATATGCAAAATGAGAAAATGACATTTGGAATGACCTTTTCAACCTATTTATAGGCTGAAAATTAGGGTTTTGACCTAGTAGGCTATACTAGAGGCTCGCTTGACCACCTTTGACTGGCATTTTGGCTAGCTTACCGTCCTCCGTTTTTGAATCTGTTTGCACCATTACTCATCTGGTCATTAATTTGACTAGTCGAGATATTTTCCAAATTTTTCTGGCCCCAGGTCGAAATTCAAAAAATTTCCCAAGGGGGCATAGGCACTCCATACCTTCACTGGGGCATATTTTGGACTTTTTTTTCTTTGCCACAATGTGACAAGCTGCATTATGACAAAGGGGCAAATGTAGACACATAAAAATGACCAAGACCTGCAAGCACTATTTTACCACCTTTTGTCACAACATGATTACAACATTTTAATTATGTTTCTAACCCACATTCAACTATTAATTAAATAATTCATAATTATTTAATTAATCCATAATCTCTCATTCTGCTTGATTATTAAATAAATTAATCCTATTTATTTATCATATGTCACTAATGATTAAAGTCTTCTTGTAATTAAATAAAATATTATTTATTTAATTAACCCTATCATTAATGTCCTCCTGATTATTAATAAATATATTTAAAATATATTTATTTAATGTGTCACTAATTCCTAAATCCTCTTAATTAAATAGATTTTCTAATTTATTTAATTAATTAACCACTTCTTCTAAATTAAATAATTATTTGTAATTATTTAATTATTGTATGTGACACTTTTATATTTTTAAATAAAACAAATCATTTAAAAATATCTCACATACTTAACTGATTCTTCATTTAGTAATTAATTTCAAAAATCAATTACTTATTATCTCACAAAATCCATATTTTGAATTAATTTAATTCAAAATAGAATTATTCTTCTACAAATCAAGTAATTTCTAAAATTGCTGATTTTCTAAAATCCCATCCTCTTGTCTTCTAATTTTTACTAATTTCATCTCAACTGTCACATTCAGTCTTGATTTAATTCATTTAATTAAATCTTATTCACACATATGGGTATTTTTCCCTAACCTTAATTGAGAGTTGCCTTATTGAATCTTGACCTTTGATTCTTGGGCATTCCTCAAGTCTCTCATCTTGTCCGTCCGTTCAAGATTGCATTTTCTATAAAATGACAATCTTGATCTCATTTTCGCATCCATGATCATTTGCTTAATCTATTTTTATTATAGGCATTTCTCACATCTAAGGCTTTTATTTACTATTTGCATATTAGGATTGATTTTGCTAATTGCACATTAGTTCATTTTCATAAATCCTTCAAAAGCTTTGTTGAGGCTAGCCATATAGAGTTTCTCACACACAAATCTGAGGGCATCCATCATTCCAAAGCTTTAGGAGGTGCAATGGAAGTTAGCCATGGAGTAGTAAATGGGTGAGATCTTTCCAGTTCTTCCATTTCTTGTAATTATTCCTTTACATTATATTGTTTGATATGTTATTAACTTGCAGGTACAACTAATCATTGGTTTATCTTGTAGAACATTTTATATCATTACAAGGCCTATGGCTCATACACTCCTATTGATTTGTAAACGTGTTAGTTTTCATCCCACCAGGCATGCCAGAAAAAAAATTGTTGACACAAAAGTTTGTAGGCAGTAGCCTTATGGGAAACATAGCTATTGGGGGACTTATGCACATAGCTAAGTGACCTCCGGGGTTTTATCAAAGCCGACTCTTTATTTTTAATGGGGAAGGAAAAGGGAAAGAAGATAAAAATAAAATAAACACACTTAAGCTAAGGTGATGTGCCAAATCATAAATGAAATAAGTAAGCATAATGTTGAAACAAAGGCTCGAGTAATAACTAACGTATATCAAATAGATGATTCCCAACACTACAACATAAGAACATCAAACCATTTGAATAATATAACTTATACAGAATAAGCTAATACAAAAGAGTAGCAACATGATATGTATTATGATAAGCTGTATAAAAATTATAAAATCTCGAAATAGATGCTCAAATGCTTCAGAAAATACAAGGACAGTTTAATGTTTTATCAAATGCATGAAAATAGAAAGGCTGAATAGAATGGCATAGTCTGCGAATTCAAATTTAATAGCAAACACTACAAAGGCTAATTCCTAGTGCTCAAGAAAAATTCATCCATCCAACAACCAACATAAAAATGGAGAAAAAGTTGTTTAAATAAGCCAGCCCACTACTTGGATACTCCAACAAGAAAGATTCTTCCATGAATCCATCAACAATCAATATTTTCTTGAGTCAGCACCAATATAAATATGCTCCAATAACACGCCAGTAGGAACATCCCGAGGAGATACGAGCCACACAATAGTAGAAGGAGAGAACACATGGCATCAAAATGGAGATCATTGCAACAAATGTCAAACCCGAGATAACGGATGCATGAACGAATGCCACATGAAAAACTCCCAGCAAAGGAAAATGTAGTGTGGGCTCAACCTGGAAAGAAAATAAGCAAAGGCGATGTGTCAAACAAACGGAGCCCAAAAAAAGGAAAAGAGATGTTCTAAAAGAAAGCTTAGATAGGATGCCATGTGGTGGCTACCAGAAAGCTATGAGCGATACCAAAATAAAAAGGCGAATCCATGCAAGAAATATAAACCATGAAGGAAAAGAGCGGTGTGTGAATAAATATTCACAAATGTAAAATCTGCATTTTTGAATGGTGAGTTAGAAGAAGAAGTGTACATTGAACAACCCAAAGGTTTTTGGTTATCAGAAGATCCTGATATGGTTGGTAGGTTCAAGAAGGAACTGTATGGGCTCAAACATGGTCCTAGAGCTTGGTATGCAAGAGTGGACATATACTTACTACCTCAAGGATTCAAAAAGGGTACCGTGGACAACAACCTTTACTTAAAAATTGAGAAAGCTGAAATCTTGATTGTGGTTGTGTACATTGATGAGATAATCTTTGGAGGAAATGAGACCATGTGTAAAACATTTGTAGAGGACATGCAAAATGAGTTTCAAATGTCAATGCTTGGGGAGACGACTTTCTTCCTTGGGCTACAAATTAGTTAATCAAAGAAAAGTATATTCATTTCACAATAGAAATATGTAAAGGAAATGTTAAAGAAGTTTGGAATGGAGGATTCTAAACCAATATATACTCACATGGTTACTGGTTGTAAATTAAGAAAAAATGATGAATCTCCTAAGATAGATCAGTATAATTATAGATCCATGATTGGTGGATTACTATATCTAATTGCAACTAGACTTGAAAGGCACTTCATATCATGCTCTATGGTATTCTAAGGACACCAACTTCCCTTTGAGTGCTTATACAAATGTAGATTGCGTAGGTTGTGTGGATGACATAAGAAGTAAAAGTGGAGGTCATTTCTTCATTAGAAATAGGCTAGTTTCTTGGATAAGTAAGAAGTGGGATTCAGTATTATTATCTACTGTAGAGGTAGAATGTATTGTTGTAGCATCTTATTGTACATATGTGTTGTGGATGAAGTGGACATTGAAGGATATTCAAATATAATATGATGAACCTATTCCTATCTTGTGTGATAATACAAGTGTTATCAAAATTTTAAGAAAATATCGTAATGTATTCAAGAACAAAGCATATCTCTATATAGTATCACTTTCTAAGAGAGAAAGTTGTTGAGAAGGAAGTGAATTTGGAGTATGTGCCTACAAAGGATCAAATAGAAGACATTTTCTCAAAGGCTCTTCCAAAATATAAATTTGAGTAACTCAAACATAAGCTAAGTTATTGCCCCTCATTCTTTCAAATAGATGCATAAGATTGTGTATCTGTCTAAGTGAGCAATTCAAGATGTATTCTTTGTCCTTTACTAATGAAGGCTACCTCTCAGGGGCAGTAGGTAGTGGTGTCTTTGGTTGGTGCAATCAGGGGGCATATCTTGTGCCTAAAGTATTGTATGTAGGTCTTTCCCTTTTCCACTGATGTCAAATGGGGAGAAAGAAGTCTAAAAAACTTAGGAAAAGGGAGACAAAAAGAGAAGTTTGCAAATAGAAGGAAATGAAAGTTTAGGTAAGGGGGAGAGTTTCTTAAGTATTGGAGATATAAAGTTACTTTTGTTGTTGATTGTTTTTTAGTAGATGTCATTAATGAAAAGGGGGATATTATTGCATTATGTTGTCATCATTATTGTTATTGATGTCAAACTCTAGGGTTTAGGTGTTGGGTAGGTGTTGCAAATGTAGTAGGGTTACTTGGTTTCCAAGTGCTTTCGAGAAAATTTGCATAGATTGTACAAGGTAACTGGGAAGTGTTCTATATTTTTCTCTCCATTGCTTCATTCTTTAAGATGTGCTTGTGTGGTTTGAATGAGATGATCAAAATTATTTGAAGGTATTATATCTAGAGTTTCAGGTTCTAAATTTTGTTGCAGTAGAAGAAATGTTTAACATAGTGTTGGATTATCTCTAGCTTGTGAAGAGGGATATCTAAGATACACATAATTGCTCTGAATTTCTTCACACTGAAGTTTGTTATCTTTCAGATTTGGGAATGTGATAATATTTCTTGTACCTACCTTCCCTTGGTGTTTTTAGTGTTTAGTTGTTCTTCAAGCCTAGTTCATGAGTTATAGATCAATGATAGTTTAATTGGTTGCACAAGATAATATTATTCTCAATTTTGTGTGTTTGTGCTAATGTTTTTAGATATTTTGCTGGTGTTGGAATATTCTAGTATGGGTGTAATGTTGCTACATGGTCCACATGATGTTTTTGGTCCTATTAAAGTATGAATTTGGTTGCTTGATAGTGTTAATGTTGATTTATCCAACCTAGTGTGTTAGCATTCTTTACAGATGATACTCATGGTTTGTAGAAGCTTGGTGTAACATGTCAGTGTAGATTTTGGTCCTAGGTAATCCTTGATGTAGTCCTCCTTTACTTATTTCCATCGTAGAGTTGTTTGGTATTGAACTATTTGGTTTCACATTTGAGGTGCATACATTTTATTGAAGCTGATCTAGAGAAGGTTATTCGAGGTTGCAAAAGATATATCTACAAGGTAAAAGTTTTGGAGAAGTGTGTGGTGTGGAATGATGTATATGTGATCATGTGTTGAGATCTGAGTGTGAGAAAGAATGCCTAAGACTACCAGAAGTAGTGAGTAGAAGGTGTTTACAATTTAGTGTGCCATAAGTTGCTAGAGGAAGTGATCCAAAGGTTGTGGATGGTAAAGAGACATTGTGGTGGTTTCTCTAGTTGCTCTAAGATAGTGAACCTCCTTGTAAGTATTTCTTTTTAATCTAGAAGAAGTGATCTTCCTTGGTAGTGACCTTTATTTTGGATAGTGAGTCCTTTGGTTAGTGAGCCTCTTATAATCAGTTTTGGTTTTCATATAGTGAGTTAATCCTCACAATAGTTTTTTCCTTATTGGATTTTCCACCTAAGAATTTGGTGTTCTATTCTGAATTATTTTGGATGTGGTTTACATGTTCATGCTCATAATTGATAAGGTTTTGAAGGTTTTAATGCACAACTGATTCACCCCCACTCTCAGTTGTCTTGTGTGTCTAAAAATTGGTATTAGATCAAAGGTTCATTGGAAAAATATTAAATTTTTGAGGTAGATCTAGATGACACACAAGAATGGTTTCAAAGTTCCTATGTATGATGAAATAAATTATACCTTCTGGAAGGCTAGTATGGAAGCCTTTCTCATTGTGTTGGGGTTTGATGTATGAAAATCAATAGAAGATGGATATATTATGACTACTACTCCTCTGATAAGTGAAGATAAGGTCAAGGAGTATGACAATAATGGAAAAGTGATGAATCATATTTTGAGTGGGCTTTCAGATTCAAAACTTGTGAACGTGATGAGCTACAAAATTGCTAAAGAGTCTAGGAGAAGTTGAAAAGCATTTATGAAGGAGATGCTAAGGTCAATCAAGAAAAGATGTACAATCTTAAGGATAAGTTTGAAACCTTAAGGATGTTAGAGGATGAATCTATTGTAGGCTACATGCATAAGGTGGATGAAATTATCAATTTCATCAACGGTCTTGATGGAAAACTAGAGGAAAATAAAATTGTGAAAAAGGTATTGATATCCCTTCCTAAATCTTATAGTGCTAAATTTTTTGCTATTGAGCAAGCTCATAATTTGGATCAATATACTAGAGATCAATTGTTTGGTGCTTTAACTACTTTTAAACTAAGATATTTTTACCAAGATGCTTCAAGGAAATAAATTGCTTTTAAATTTAGTAAGAAAGAGACGAATGATGAATATGATCTAGGTGATCTTGATGAAGTGGAAGCGAATTTTGTAAGAATATTGAAAAGGGAATTAGAAAATATAGAGTTAAGTTACCTTTCAACTGTATTAATTGTGCAAAGATAGGTCACTATGCTTCAAAATATCCAAGTAAAGTTTCAAATGACAATCATAAAGATCATAAAGGTAAATCCTTCAAGAAGAATTATTATGTTAAAAAGGATAGTGGTACATCTGATGATGAGGAATCAAACTACTTAGATAATAAAATTCATGAACTCTTGTTCATGGATTTGAATGTTGGAATTATTTCTACTAAACCTAAGAGATTTGTGGAAGAAATTGCATAGAAATAGGTCACAGTATTGAAGGAACTATATTGACTATATTTTATGCAAAAGAGGAGAGAAAATACTAAATAAGTGATAGTGGATGCTCAAATCATATGGCAAGTGATAAGAGTAAGTTTTTTAACCTTAAGAAATATGATGTTGGTTTGGTTAAGTTTGGTGATGACACATCTGCTAAGATTTGTGGAAAAGGTTCAATTAGTTTTGATGGCAAGCATAAGACAAATGATGTTCTTTATGCCAAGGGTCATGACATAATCTTCTTAGTGTAGGAAAAATGTGTAGTAGCGGATATAATGTAGGCTTTTAGTATGATAGTTGTGAAATTATAAAAGGAAAATCCAGAATCTTGGTTGTAGTAGGAACAAGGAGAGAAGGAAATGTTTATCAGATCCAAGGTGTTGGTGGTAAGTACTTTATGATTCAAATCAATGAGTGTTGGTTGTGGAAAAGAAGAATGTGTCATATCAATTTTGATATCCTAGTAAAGATCAACTCTACTTATGCTATGAGATACTTGCTAAGAATGATAAAGCCTATCAATGCAATTTTCAAAGAGTGTCAGTTGGGAAAACAAAAAATTAACATGTTCAAAACTAAGGAATATTCTATTACACGACCTTTAGATTTTGTGCATACCGACCTATGTAGACCTACCAGAACAAGAAGCTTTCAAGGTGACATGTATTTTATGTTGCTAATAGATGATTACTCTAGGATGACTTGGGTGACATTTCTCAAAGAAAAATCAGAAGCTCTAGATAAGTTAAATGTGTTTAAATCTATGGTTGAGAATGTAATAGAATTGAAAATCAAGTGCTTAAGGTATGATAGAGGTGGTGAGTTCACCTCAAATGAGTTTAATTTTTTTTGTGAAGATCATGGGATAAAGAGACATCTATCAGTTCCTAGGAATCCTCAATAGAATGGAGTTATGGATAGGAAGAATAAGACAATTTACAAGGAAGAAATAACCATGTTGAAGAAAGCAAAACTACCAGATGTCTATTGGAGAGAATTTATTCATATCAAAGTTTGCATTCTCAATAGAGGACAAGAATGAATGAATATTTCAAATACCCCCTATGAGCTATGTTATGAAAAAACTCCTATCGTGAAATATTTTAGAGTGTTTTGAAGTAAATTTTATATTAGGAGGAATGAACAAAACTTAGGAAAGTCCGATGCAAGTTCAAATGAAGGAATCTTCCTTGGATACTCTAAAAAGATCAAGGGATACATATGATACAAAAATAGGCTAAAGAAGACAATTGAAAGTGCAAGAGTCAAAGTGGATGAAGAATTAGATCAGAGCTTAGTGTTAATATGAGGATATGAATCTAATGAACCACTTTGTAGAGAAGAAGAAAAAGAGATGCTAGTGGAAGAGGAAGAATTTTTGGAAAAGAACCCTAAGACTCCTAAGTATGTGCATAAAAATCATTTTGAGGATCAAATAATTAGAGAATAAGAGAAAAGGTATGCTGATAAGAAGAAAAGATGCTATGGAAGAGGAGTAGGTAAAAAAGAATTCCTCTCTAAAATGCAACGCAAAATAGTTACTAAATCATGTAGGGGTGAAAATTGGATTAGCACTATAGAAGAATAACTGAGGAAAATTGAGAAGAATCAGACATGGAAATTGGTTCCAAGACCAGCAAAAAATAATGTAATAGGAACTAAATGGGTTTTCAAGAGCAAGTTGAATGAGAATGGATAAGTTATTAGAAACAAGGCTAGGCTTCTATGTAAAGGCTACTCACAAGTGGAAGGAATATATTTTGAAGAGAATTTTTCTCTAGTAGCAAGAATGGAGGCTATTATGATGTTTTTGGATTTTTTTGGCACATAAAGACTTCAAGGTATATTAGATGGATGTAAAGTCTGCATTTTTGAAGGGTGAGTTAGAAGAATAAGTGTACATCGAAGAATCAAAAGGATTTTAGTTATCAAAAGATCTTGATATGGTTTATAGGTTGAAGAAGGCATTATATTGTTTCAAATAGGCTCCTAGATCTTGGTATGCAAGATTGGATAGATAATTACTATAGTTGGGATTCAAAAGGGGTACCATAGACAACAACCTTTACTTCAAAATTTAGAAAGATCAAATCTTGATTGTGGTTGTGTATGTTGATGACATAATATTTGGAGGAGATGCAAAATGAGTTTGAAATGTCAATTCTTGGGGAGATGAATTGCTTCCTTGGGATACAAATCAGTCAATTAGAGAAAGGTAAATTCATTTCATAATCAAAATATGTAAAGGAAATATTAAAGAAGTTTGGAATGGAGGATTCTAAACCAGCATGTACTCCCATGGTTACTAGTTGTAAATTAAGAAAAAATGATGAATCTCATAAGATAAATCAGACTAAGTATAGATCCATGATTGGTGGATTAATATATAACTATAACTAGACCTGATACTATACATGTAGTATGTCTTATGGCAATATTTAAAGAAGGTCCTAGAGAGTCACATGTGGCAGCAATCAGAAGGATATTCAGATATTTGAAGGGCACTTTAGACCATGGTATATGGTATTCTAAGGACACTAACTTCTCTTTGAGTTCTTATATAGATGTAGATTGGGTAGGTTGTGTGGATGAAAGAAAAAGTACAAGTGGAGGTATTTTCTTCCTTAGAAATAGGGTAGTTTATTAGATAAGTAAGAAGTAGGATTCAATGTCATTATCTACTATAGAGGAAAAATATATTTCTACATCTTGTTGTACATAGGTGTTGTGGATGAATAAGAAATTGAAGGATATTAGAATATCATATGATGAACCTATTCCTATCTTGTGTGATAATACAAGAACTATCAATATTTAAAAAAATCATGTAATGCATTCAAGAAAAAAGCATATCTCTATCTAGTATCACTTTCTAAGAGATAAAGTTGTTGAGATGGATGTGAAGTTGGAGTATGTGCCTACAAAGAATCAAATAGCAGACATTTTCACAAAGGCTCTTCCAAAAGATACATTTGAGTATCTCAGACATAAGCTAGGGGTTATTTCCCCTCCTTTCAATTAGATGCATAATATTGTGCATCTATCAAGGGGAGTAATTTAAGATGTATTCTTTGTCCTAGATTGATGATGGCTACCTCTCAGGGGGAGTAGGTAGTGGTGTCTTTGGTTGGTGTAGTCAGGGGGAGAATATCTTGGGCCCGAAGTGTTATACTTTTCCATTGATGTCAAAGGGGGATAGAGAAGTATGGAAAAATAGGAAAAGGGAGACAGGTAAATCTGAAAAACTTAAGGAAAGGAATGCTCAAGTAAGGAGGATAACTTCCTAAGTATTGGGGCTACAAAGTTTCTTTTGTTGTTGATGGTTTTTTATAAGATTTTGTCATCAATGACAAAGGGGGAGATTATTGCACTATATTGTCATCATTTTTTCATTGATGTCAACCTTTGGTGTTTGTGGTGTTGAGCAAGTGTTGAAGATGGAATAGGGTTACTTGGTTTCCAAGTTCTTTTGAGATTTTTTTTAGAAAGACTATACAACGTAACTAGGAAGTGTTTTTTATTTTACTCCACATTTCTTCATGATTGAAGATGTGATTTTGCAGTTTGAATGTGATGATCAGAAGTCTTCAAAGGTTTTATATTCAAAGTTTTAGGTTATGGATTGTGTGGAAGTAGAAGTTAAGTTTGATAATGTGGTGGACTATCTCTAACTTGTGAAGAGGGATATCTGGGAGAAATATAATTTATCCACATTTCTCTATGCTAAAGTTTCTTATCTTGTAGATTTGGGAATGTGTTAATATTTCCTATACCTACCTTCCCTTGGTTTTTTTAGTGTTCAACTATTCTGAAATCTTGGTTCATGAGTTATAAATCAATATCAGTTTGAGTGTGTTGGATCTCAAAAATGCAGGTTACAAATCTTAAGAGGATTCCAAGCTCTATGATCATAATTTCATTGTTCTTGAAACAATGAATGGAGATAACTTATTCATTTAATGACTCCCTACACTTCAGGCTTTGCCAAACCTAAGCGAGTAGACCTTGATAGCTGAAGCATATTTAAAATTGTATGACTAAGTTGAATTTATGGATCTATTCATGGTGGCATGAAGTGGGATGGATGAATGCTTAATAACTACTTTTACTCCTAATGAAATTTGAAGTTTACATGTATAGATAAGATTTTATGAAATTCTAAAATAGAATTGGTATGACTAGTGCCTAGTTGTATTGGGTAAATGGACTCAAGATGTAAATGTTATGTGACTTACTTACTGGCTACAATTCTAATTTTTTGGCACATATACTTGTTCATACCTAATATAAATGTGCAAGGATGTGACTAACATACTCTTCTTATTGATCCAAATGAACTTTTCTAGATTATTGTGATTAATCAAAATAATTTAAATTTTCTTTGAAGGAGCCAATTAATTGAACCACATAAGAACAACAAATGTGCCTTGATAAATTGAAAATATCCTTGATATATCAATTTAAATAATAAGGAAATTTCAATCTTGGAGACAATGTGACAATCTTATCAATTACCTAACTCTTCTTACTGATCCAAATGTTACTTCCAAGTTACTGTAATCAATTAAAAGGATTTTAATTCTTTAAGAGAAACCAATTAACTTAATTACACAAAAACAACACATGTGTCTTGATGAAACTAAAATATCAACTTGGACACACATGCTCAAATAACAGAGAAATAACAATGTGGAGACAACCAAATAATTGTTCAACTCAACAAACAATAGACACCATATTTTAGCCACTAGATTAAGACTTCTCCATTTTCATTATTTCAAAATATTTTACAATACATAGCACAATATTTTGTTTCGACAACTATTCCACCTATCCTACTAGCTATCTCCTAAATCTAATCTCCTTTGATTTCATTTGGCATATATACATTATTTTATTTAGGGTTAAAACTCTTCACAACATCCATTTGGTGCAACTCTTCTCTATCGTACAACTCTTCATTTAATTGTTTTTGACAAAAAATATTTAATTAATTTCCTTTTCAGAAAATTAAATAATTTAATTAATATTCCACAGATGAAATAATTTCCTTCAACTTCTTCACCTTTGCATTCTCATGAAAATTAACTTTAATAATTATCCTTCTCTTGCTGACAAATTTTTGTGTTTTCCCCATATTTAAACAAGTAATAATTATCCACTCCAAGCTCTTAATCTTGATTATTCTTTGGTGAATATGTTCTAGCTTTGGATGGAAATAATATCACGTTGTACATTATTGAGTGAAAACGTTCATTAATTGCAAATGAAAACCACCTTGTAGTGCACCAATAGATTTAATACTTTATTTCGCCCAAATGGACATTTCTCCCAATATTGCATATGCTTCTTTGTTTCCTTGGGATATTGAAGAGAGTGAAAATAAGTTACTCTGATATGCTTTCTCTTCCTAAAAATTTTGCTTCATATTTGGCTACACTTAGCTTTAGGGTTATGCCATGTCATCAAGATTAATATTTTATGCCTTGACTTTAATATATGCTCTCCCACACCTTCTTTAAAATATTCCAATGGTGAATTATATTTCCCTGAATTAAATTCAGTGTTAGAACTTAAGAAAATATTCTCATCGACATGACCTATATAGTCAGAGAGACCTGAGGAACCCACTCCAATAATACATGTCTTCTCAAAAATTGCTTTCCTGGATTATCAGTGGAAGCATGAAAATTTCTCCCCGATGAGATCTCCATCAGCATGACCCATGAGCTTTGTCTGATTTAAAATTTTCCTTCTAAAAAGATTACTTTTTTCTTGTGAGATCACATGTTGTTGGCTTATCGATGAGACTCTTGAAAAATCTCATCAGAGTGACCCAAACCATCATTGAGAGAATAGAGTGTTATTTTGATGTCTTTAGTTTCCCTGATGCACATTCTTTTACTGTTGTGTCTGCTAGGGTAGGTCGGTGATACTCTCCCTGAAAATATTCCCATCGGCATGACCATCATAGTCAGGAAGATCTACTGGATTCAATCTGATCATATGTGTCTTTCTGATGTGTCTCTTCCCTCACTTTGTCCATTCGGGTGGATCAACAAGACTTTTGTCAAAAATTTATTCATCGGTGTGACTCATAAAGTCGGGGACATCCAAGTAACTCATTCTGATTATGTATATTTCTCCGATGAAATTTCAATTACTAATTCATGCTATTGGTGAGATCGTATGTGTCTCTCCCTGATGAATTCTTCGTAGGTGTGACCAATGTGATCAGGATGATCTTGAGGGACTTGATTTGATTATATAAGTTTCTCTGACATAGTTGTTCACATTCTTTATCGGCAGGAGGCAATATGTTTCTTACCAATGGGATGTCTATCAGTATGACTTGTGAGCTCATCCTGATCTAAATTTTTTTCTCTTATTTCTTTGCTCATGCCGATATGCTTTCATCAGTGAGACAATTGGTATTGTCCTCCCGATTATGTAGTTTCGTTATCTCTTGGGCCTTTTGATCATTGTGACTTAGCTCATGTCTCACCAATAAATTATCTTCATGCCTTGTCGGTAAGAGTGTTTATGCCTCTTGTCGATAACATCCCTATCAGCATAACTTTTAAGATCGGTGTGATTTAGAGTTTTTCTTCCGATCAACTTGTTCTTGCTGACAAGCTTAATCGGTGAAACATTTTTCCTTGTCTCCCCAAATATGTTTAACTTCCATTTATGTGGTTTTTGATCAGTGTGACTTGAAGCATCGAGGACACTTTGAGTAGTGTCCATCGATATAATGTCTCTCACCGATCCTTCTCTTATTAATTTTTTACTCTTTTCAAGCCATCAGAGAGACATCCATATTACTCATACTGATAATTCAAAGTATGTCTGATGAAATTCCCGCTATAGCATTACACAGATATTAGGGTTTCATGACTTGTCTTTCTGCAGTGATGCACAGGAAAGGCTCTGAATTACTTTGACTATGTGGTGATTCAAATCTTCCGCTCCACTCTCTAATCCATTCAAGTGAAATGATTCTATCTTTTGATGTTCTATTCATTTGAATATCCTCATCCACTTTGTTTTCCTTCCAGAACTATTTTTTTACTATAGGACATGTACTTGTTGATATATCATGACTAGAGTTTATCATATTTTGAGTATGATCTGAAAGGATCTTCAAGAGGATTTTAAACCAAAAAACCCCAATTCCTCTTCTTCTACTAGATCTTTCCAACACCACTAGGCATAAACATTTAAGAAATGAGATGCCAATATGCTTGAAAGAAAATTTACCACATGGGAACCTAAAATTTGCATGAAATTTTAGGCTCCAATAGTGGCTCTGTTTGGGGATGTATGCCCCCTATGGGCATAGCAAGAATCTAGGTCTCTGGGATAGTAGACCAAGTGTCTTTATCTATTAAACAATAGACTCAAGCTCTTTCCTATGATTAACTGATATGGTTTTGAAAAAACCACACCATAGCTGATGGCAAAAGGCCACCAAAAAAGAAAGGCCCCTACTTTCCTCTGTCATACACCTTGTTTTGATATGATTTCATAAGATTCCTCTTTAAAATATTCATGCAATCTACCATGTCACTACCATTGAAAAATTTCAGAATAACACCACTTTCATTACTGCTCTCATTTCTTTGTCTATTTTGTAGTTCCTTATTAGGCATAACTTGGAAACTCATGCCCCATTCATCACACCAAGAATTTTCATCCTCAATGCAAATTTTTTTTATCATTGTGCTCACTTTAATGTATCATACAATGATCTTTTAACTAGTTTGAAAACCCATCATCTGAATGCCTCTCATTTGAGTCTAAATTTTTTGCCACATCAACATCTTATGGGGTACTCAAATCTGAAACACTTTCCATCCCTTCCGTATTATTAATCGATGGTTATAATAATTCTTGACCCATACAATCATCATCGTGCACATTTGAATTAATCAATTCATCATCCATGATATGAAAATCAGTATCATTCTCATATGAGGAAAATATCTTCAAGTCTAACTTATGTATTTATTCTTGAATAGAGGTAAACATAGAGTTTTGATCAGTTGCAAGAATTCCCTTATCATTTCCACACAAAGGGCTTTCACTATCAATAGAAATGCATATTGAAGATGAAATTTTTGAATCATTCTTATGCATGTATTTCTAGTATTCAACTATTAGCAAATTTGAAATTTGTTCACTACTGAGTGAACATGCTTCTTCGTCCATTTCATCGATGATATACTTTTCACCTTTTTCATCATCACAATGAAGCTCAAGATCACCATAGAATGAAAAATTAGATGCATTACTAGCACAGTCATTTGTTCCACAATGTGATATATCATATTGGTTATCTAGAGATGCCTCTTCCTCTGAACCTCCATAAGAGTTGCAAGCATCCCTTTGCTGTAAATTTAAATCCATAGGCTTGTCATCAAAATATGGATTTTCAATTGATTCTTCATACCACACACTATTATCACAGTCATAATCTGATATTCAAGAGAGATTTTATACATCTTCATCCTCATCATGCAGGTTGTCATATCAATTATCTTCACATGCATACCCATCTTTTATGAAATGATCACAATCATTGCTTTCCTGATTATTGTAGGGCACACTATCTCCTTTTGTTTCAATTTCTAGCTCATTATTTTCAATGCTATGACAATTCCTACATGGTTGCACCTCCATATATTTTGAATCATGGCTAATATATTCCTCAGGATGTGTATTTCCAGTAGCATCTTCAATACTACAATCATCCTCCAAGGTGGAAAATTGATCTTCAATAATTTCATCTTCATTCATATCTAAAAAAACTTTATTTGCACATGTTTATTCTTCTAGTTGTATTTCTTGATCAATTTCTCCATATTCACAAATGAAATCACCATATTCTATGTTTCTAGATTTAACACTGCTAACATGCTTATCCTGATTTTCTCTACTAAACCAACCATTTCATACACTTGGTCGAAAGTAATTGGTTTCCATGACTCGAGCCATTTTTCTGAATGAGGCACATATATTTTCATGAATGTTTCAATGCATATAGATTTATCAGGTGTAACATTAATAGGTACTTGCATATAGATATCCAATGTTCTTTTGAACAAGGAAAATCCAAATTCAACCATTCTTTGACTTCACTTTTGAAAATATGCATCATTTTTCTTTTTAAAATGGCACATGAATTTATTTGCAAGTTCATTCCATGAAGTTATGCAAAGCATAGGAAGGTTGTAAAACCAATATTTAGCAATATTTTCTAATTTTTCCACAAAAAATTTCATAATAATGTCCTCTCCACTGATTTTCCAATTCACCACTAAATTAATGAATTTTTGCAATTGCATATCTGTTGATCTTGATTTATATCCACTAAATTTTGGAAAATGATTTTTAACATTCAAAGGAGGAGGAAGATTTGGGTAACCCTGAATATTTTTGAAATCAAGTGGTTTGTGCACTGCAAGATCTAGTACCCTCTATTGGAAAATTGCTTACTACAAATTAGCTTTTTCTTGTAGAATAACCTTGCTTCACACATTTTTACATGGAGTTTGGTATTGATAATGCCCAAAATACTAATTATGATCTTGATAGCTTACTAATCTTTGACCAGGAGGGGTAGGATAATCATTTATGTGATTTGAGACTTGTGGTGCATAAATCTTCTGTTGTGAATGATGTGCATTGCCTCCATTACCGAAATTCTCAACTATACCATAATGTGTATGGGGCAAAGAATAATTGCTATACATACTTCAGCCTTTAAATTTTACTTGTGACTGGAAATATTACAATTTTGAGATGATTTTGTATTCTTCATTAAATTTCCTTAACATAGTCGCGACCTAAATTTTCATAAGTAGGAAAATGAGTTTCTTCCCAACGGAGTGTTCACCTTTTGATGTTTGAATTGAATCTATAAATGGATAGCTAGAACCAAATTTCTTTATGAGGTTGTCCCCAATGGAGTTGCCAATCTGTTGGATCTCAAAAATGTAGGTTACAAATCCTAAGAGGATGCCAAGCTCTATGATCAAACTTGCAACATTCTTGAACCAATGAATGGAGATAACTTATTCAGTTAATGACTCCCTACACTTCAAGTTCTAGTAAACCTAGATGGGTAGACCTTGATAGATGAAGCAAAATTAGAATTTTATGACTAAGTTGAATTTATGGATCTATTTGTGGTGGCATGAAGTGGGATAGATGAACGCTTACTAACTACTTCTACTCCTAATGAAATTTTAAGTGTACATGTATAGATAATATTTTATGAAATTCTAGAATGGAATTTGTATGACCAGTGCCTACTCATGTTGGGTAAATGGAGTCAAGATGTAAATGATATGTGACTTACTTACTAGCTACAATTCTAATTGTTTGGCACATATACTTGTTCATACCTGATATAAATGTTCAAGGATGTGACTGACAAACTCTGCTTATTGATCCAAATGACCTTTTCCAGATTATTGTGATTAATCAAAATAATTTAATCCTTCTTTGAAGGATCAAGTTAACTTAACCACACAAGAACAACAAATGTGCCTTGATAAATTTAAAATATCCTTGATATATCAATTTAAATAATAAGGAAATTTTAACCTTGGAGATAGTATGGAAATATTATCAATTACCTAACTCTTCTTATTGATCCAAGTGTTACTTCCAAGTTACTATAATCAATTAAAAGGATTTTAATTCTTTAAGAGAAACCAATTAACTTAATTACACAAAAACAACAAATGTGTCTTGATGAAACTGAAATATCAACTTGGATACATAGGTTCAAATAACAAAGAAATAACAATGTGGAGACAACCAGATAATTGTTCAAATCAACAAACAATAGACACCATATTTTAGCCACTAGATTAAGACTTCTTCTCCATTGCATTATTTCAAAATATTTTTTAATACATAGCACAATGTTCTGTTTTGGCAACTGTTCCACCTATCCTACTACCTATATCCTAAATCTAATCTCCTTTGATTTTATTTGGCATATATACATTATTTTATTTAGGCTTACAATTATTCAAAACATTTGTTTGATGCAACTCTTCGTCTAATTGTTTTAGGCAAAAATTATTTAATTAATTGCCTTTTCAGAAAATTAAATATTTTAATTAATATTCCACAGATGAAATAATTTCCTTCAACTTCTTCACCTTTGCATTCCCATGAAAATTAACTTCAATAATTATCCTTCTCTTGCTGGCAACTTTTTGTGTTTTCCCCATATTTAAATTAATAATTATCCACTCCAAGCTCTTAATCTTGAATATTCTTTGGTGAAATTTGTTTACCTTTGGATGGAAATAATATCACATTGTACATTATTGAGGGAAAAATTTTGTTGCTTGCAAATGAAAAACGCCTTGTAGTGCACTAATAGAGTTATTACTTTATTTCAAACAATAGAAATTTCTTCCGATATTGCATATGCTTCTTTGTTTCCTTAGGATATTGAAGAGAGTAAAAATAAGTTACTCTAATATGCTTTCTCTCCCTAAAAATTTTGCTTCATATTTGGTTGCACTTAGCTTTAGGGTTATACCATGTCATCAGGATTAATATTTTATGCCTTGTCTTTAATATATCTTCTCCCACACCTTCTTTAAAATATTCCAACGATGAATTATATTTCCCTAAATTAAATTCAGTGTTGGAACTTAAGAAAATATTCTCATCATAGTGACCTGTATAGTCAAAGAGACCTAACGAACCTGCTCTCATAATACATGTCTTCCTGAAAACTACTTTCCTGGATTATCGGCGGAAGCATGAAAATTTCTCCCCGATGAGATCTCCATCGGCATGACCCATGAGCTCGGTGTGATTTAAAATTTTCCTTCTGACAAGCTTACTTTTTCTGATGAGATCACATGTTCTTGGCCTATCAGTGAGACTCTCCCCAAAAAATCTCATTGGAGTGACCTCAACCATCGCTGAGAGAATAGAGTGTTATTCTGATGTCTTTAGTCTCCCTGATGTATATTATTTTACCATTGTGTCCACTAGGGTAGGTCGGTGAGACTCTCCCCAAAAATATTTCCATCAGTGTGACCATCATAGTCGGGAAGATCTATTGGATTCAATCTGATCATATGTGTCTTTCTAATGTGTCTCTTCCCTCGCTTTGTCCATTCGAGTGGATCGACGAGACTTTTTCCAAAAATTTCTTCATCGGTGTGACTCATAAATTTGGGGACATCCAAGTAACTCATTCTGATATGTATATTTCTCTAATGAAAGTTCAATTGCTCATTCATGCTATCGGTGAGATCGTATGTGTCTCTCCTTGATGAATTCTTCGTCGGTGTGACCAATATGATCAAGATGATCTTGAGGGACTTGGTTCGATTGTATAAGTTTCTCCGACATAGTTGTTCACATGCTTTATGGGTAGGATGCAATATGTTTCTTACCGATGGGATTTCTATCAGTATGACTTGTGAGCTCGGCTTGATCTAAAATTTTTTCTTCAACTGCTTTGCTCATGCCAATATGCTTTCATCGGTGAGATGATTAGTATTGTCCTCCCGATTATGCAGTTTCTTTATCTCTGGGGCCTTTTGATCATTGTGACTTAGCTCATGTCTCACTGATACATTATCTTCATGCCTTTTTGGTAAGAGTGTGTATGCATCTTTCTGATAACATCCTTGTTGGCATAAATTTTAAGCTCAATGTGATTTAGAGTTTTTCTTCCGATCAACTTTTTCTTTTTGATAAGCTTAATCAATGAAACGTTTTGCCTTGTCTCCCCAAATATGTTTAACTGCCATTTGTGAGGTTTTTCATTAGTGTGACTCAAAGCATCAAGGAGACTTTGAATAGTGTCCACTGATATCATCTCTCTTGATGATCCTTCTCTTGTTAATGTTTTACTCTTCGTGGGCCATTGAAGAGAAATCCATATTACTCATACTGATAATTCAAAGTCTTTCTGATGAAATTCTCACCATAACATTACATAGATATTAGGGTTTCAAACCTTTCCTTTTTGCAGTGATGCACAGGAAAGGCTTCAAATTACTTGGACTATGTGGTGATTCAAATCTTCCACTATACTCCCCAATCCATTCAAGTGAGATGATTCTATCTTTTGATGTTCTATTCATTTGAATATCCTCATCCACTTTGTTTTCCTTCTGGAACTATTTTGTTATTATAGGAAATGTACTTGCTGATATATCATGACTAGAGTTCAGCATACGTGGATAATCTAGTATTATGATATGCATATGTTGAGTTTGATCTTCAAGGATCTTCAAGAGGATTTTAAACCAAAAAACCCCAATTCCTCTTCTTCTATTAGTTGTTTCCAACACCACTAGGAATAAACATTGAAGAAATGAGACACCAATATGCTTGAAATCAAATTTCCCACATGGGAACCTAAAATTTGCATGAAATTTTAGGCTCCAACAGAGTTGTTTCACAAGATGATAGTATTCTCATTTTCATGTGATTGTGCCAATGTTTTTGGATATTCTAGTAGTGTTGGAATATTCTAGTTTATTATGTAATGTTTTTTCTAGCAAAATGCATTAAGTTGACTATTTAAATTATATAATAGTAAATATTACAACATTACATGGCTGTAACTAATCCAGGATTTGAAAAAAGATACCCCTTTCATTTCTATCCTAACTAGATACCACTAATCATGATATGAGACTACCTAAATATGTTGTAGAAACAAAATTTCAACTTCTTACATGGCAAAAATAGTTGACTTTTGATATTTTGTATATCGTTGAAGAACACAAAAATATTAAGCAAATTGTATACTCTTTTCAAGGCTTTCCTACTGAGCAACTTCCTTCATTCCCTTCCTTCTACATAGTTTAACTCATTGGCGGAGTTGTTTTTGAATTTTTCATTACATTCATATCTTGGAGGATCAAATTATGAAGGGGCCTAATCTATTAAACACTTTGAACCATTGGTGCTTCTTTTGTCTCTGTTGATTCTGAATCTCCTTGTTGTGGAATAATTGGTGGTCTAACAATAGAAGCGTGGTGACAATGATGTGTTATAAGAAAAGAAACTGCATGATATTTTTTTTTGAAACTCCTTTCCATGTCATTACCCAGCTCAAAATGATACTAGATTAGCTCCCTATACAAGTAGCTTTATGAGTTGAATTCAAGCACTAGTCTCATACCATTATAAATTATTCTAAAAATAACTTTTTGATGTAGATAGTGCCTAGGAAAGACACCACCAATATACACTTCCCCCTACTACAAATAATATTTTTGTATGCTTGTAATTAGAGCATTTTCCTATAAAAATACTTCTTGAATTACTTCAGTTTCTATTTTCTGCATGTCTTGGTAATTTGGATTCAATAGAAATAAAGATAGATACCTAATTTGAATGAAATATTATCCTTTGGGTTGAAGGTTGTAGTATGTCATCCCCAATTATAGTCTTCATGTTATATTGGTGGTTGTCATTGCACCAAAATATCGTCCTATCAATGCGTGATACAACCACCAAATTTATGTAAGATCCACAAGAGGTGGTTAATCCATATCATAAACGCAAGCACCATGCTCGAAAAGGAAGACCAATGGACAGACCTTCTTTCAACAATCTCCCCAGCACAAGCAAGGGGTTTAAACCTGTGACCTCGGCTCTGATACCAATTGTTACATTGCTGGTTGTCATTGCACCAAAATATCATCCTGTCAATGCGTGATACAACCACCAAATTTATGTAAGATCCACAAGAGGTGGTTAATCCATATCATAAAACCAAGCACCATGCTCGAAAAGGAAGACCAATGGATAGACCTTCTTGCAACAATCTCCCTAGCACAAGCAAGGGGTTTAAACCTATGACCTCGACTCTGATACCAATTGTTACATTGCTGGTTGTCATTGCACCAAAAGATCGACCTGTCAATGCTTGATACAACCACCAGATTTATGTAAGATCCATAGGAGGTGGTTAAGTGATGTCACAAACCCAAAAACCATGTTGGACAAGGAAGATCAATGGAAACACCATCTTGCAACACTTCACACATTTGAAGATAGAGGAAAAATATGTTTTAAACACATAAGACAAGTGT
Source organism: Sequoiadendron giganteum (assembly GCA_007115665.2). Taxonomy (NCBI): domain Eukaryota; kingdom Viridiplantae; phylum Streptophyta; class Pinopsida; order Cupressales; family Cupressaceae; genus Sequoiadendron; species Sequoiadendron giganteum. The sequence continues at coordinate 819,820,588 of CM021100.1, read as the reverse complement.
TCTCTGTCCAAACCTTTAGAGAATGGTAGTTCCCACTGTTGCACTGAAAATGGTGCCCTATAATTTCTGGGAATGAATTCCAATGATGAAATTTTCTATTTAACACCCAATTACACCCAAAAATAACACCCTTGAATACCTTAGAACCTAGATACTAAATCAATAAGTACCCTTCAATACCTTTGCTAACAAGGAGCAACCACATTCAAAATTTACCTATACTGAAAATTTAATTTTATCTATGTTTTTTGTACTAGTGAGGCCATAAATATATCATTCGGAGATAGAATATAGAAACATGGAATGAGGATATAGTAATAATCTGAATAACAATACCCAAAATGCTATGATAGTTGGGAAGAAGTTATAGCAAAGCCAATATTATAGAAAAACCCAAAATGTTGCCCAAACTTTTAAAGAATTTGAAGATTTTTCAGCTTACCCATGACGCCAAAGCTCTGATTTCCACCTCTATTGAATGATTTTCTTGAAAAAAATTCATGGAATTTGGTCCTCTAGCACTATTGGTGCTTTGATGTGTTTCTTTGAAAACCTATAATGACACTTTTTTCATAGATGATAGTACACAATGCAAGCCATTAGCAAACACAAACTGCTCCATAGAATATTGGTAACTTGATCACAATTTTGGAGAAGCGTAAGTAAAGCCTTCAAAACATCTTAAAACACCCCAAACTATAGCTTGAGGAGTCTGTTAATAATTCTGAACTATCAAGACAACTTTGTTTGTATCTATTTCACAAATATTTCATTCATAGCTCTTTAAAACCATTTTACCACTATAGTAATTATAGAATGATTAAACTATTTATTCCCATTCTCTTATTATAGATGTGGAATTCACTTTATTTTAAGAAGCCACAATTATTCTTTAAATTCCACTACATGCTTGACTGGATTTAAATACACTTGAAGCTGCTTAAAGTAATGATGTTACAAACAACTTGTTTTCCTTACATCATTTTCTTGCAAAAATATGACACCTATTAGCAAAAATAATTATATACCTTTATAGCATATAACACGAGGTTTTAGGAAATCTATGATGAAGTGATTTGAGAAAAATCATCATTCGTGTGATATAACTTTCATCTTGATGTATGTATAGATGCTAGCTTTAGCAAATATTTGAAACACACACACACAAGATATCCGTTTTTCTGAAAAGTATTCTTTGTACACCCACATAAGATGAAGCAAAATTTGATTTGACTCATCGAATAATAGTGATACATGTAGCTTTGCCTCTTTTAATAATGCTTTTGTCCCACTTGGCTGCCACATCATATTTTCTATGTGTCTCACTTTCACCCGCACCAACATTGATTTGAATTCCTGACCCATCAAAAGGACCTTCCCTTTCTCTTTACATGACCTCTTTTTCAAAATTTAATCTTTTCATTTATCTTGAATCTTTAAATAGTAGCAACCTTAACATGGGAGTGAATTCCCATTGACCCCCATTGCATTCCACCAAGCTCTATTCAACTCGTTCCTCTTGCATAATTCCTTTTAATTCTTGCATGATGTTTTGTGAGTTTTTTTCATAGATTATCTCTTGCTAAGTTTGTTCACAATCAATATTGGCTAACTTATCTGCTAGCCTATTCCCTTCCTTGTACGTATGCTTTATTTGCAAAAAACTAAACTTATCCATTATTTTCCATACCTGTTGCAGCACATACTTTAATTTCCAGCAAAAAAATCTTTCTCTCTTTACATACATTTACAATGACTAGTGAATCTTCTTCAATTTCCAAAGTATCGAGCTTCAGACCTCTGGATAATTGCACACCATACAATAATGCTTGTGATTCCACAATGTTATTTATTCCTTTTGAAAGTTTTATTGATTTGGATGAAATGATATGACCTTTACAATCCCTTATTATGACTCTTGTCCTTGAAATTCCGAGATTTCCATGTGATGCACCATCAAAATTTAACTTAAAAAATCCTTTTGGAGGTGGAATCCAAGCTATTTTGCTTCTATGTAATTTTCTTTTGGATTTTGGTGAAAACTTCCTCTGAAAGGAAGTACAATATTAGTCCGCTTCTGCATTAATTTTGAATCCCAATTTGTGAATAGTTAACCAATGGTTTTTACCTTCTAAACATATGCATTTGTTATCTCTACAATTGAAGACTCTATCCTCATCAAAACTTGCTCCTCCATTTTTTCATTTCTGAAAATCTTTTTGTTTCACTCCCATCAAATGCTCCAGAGTACTACCGAAGGAACCACTCTCCATATGCATTCAAACAATGAATATTTATACAATATTGGCCAACTTGAGAATAAATCCCATCAATTATTTGGTAGTGGTGAATACCAACTTAATTTTCCTTTGATAAAAGATCAACATTGTACTACAAAAAGGACAATGTATGAACAAGTGATTAATCTCCTCCATTTCATTTTCACACAATACACATTTGAATTGAGGTGCTATCCCATGTTTAGCAAGTTTGTCACTTGTCAATATTCTATTTTTGATAGTCAACCATGAAAAGCAACCAACTTTTGGAAGCACTATTGAATTCCAGTAAAAAGATAAGGCTCTATGGGTTCTAATATTTTCCCCTTTACTCATTACCGCCTTGTAACCCATTTTGACTATGTAAAAACCTGATTTAGAGGGTACACATATCAACTTATCCTCTTCCCTTGAAACATATACATTCCTTTCACTTAATCTTCATTTAAACTCCTCTTTTTGATCATTTGGATAGGTAATGGAAGACACATTTTTCCAATTAACTCTTCATGTAGTCTCTTCTATGCTTTCAAAATAATCATTTACTTTTTCCCCCAACTTGAAATGAGTAAATTTTAAATGGTTTTCAGATTATGAATTGTATTTAAAGGGGCATTCCCACCCCAAGAATCCTCCCAAAATTTAGCTTGTTGACCATTTTGAATTTCCAAGTAAGATATAGAGTGATTACTTTTCTACATGTAATCAAAAAATTCCACATTGTAGAACCTTGTGGTGGGTTTGAAAGTGTAAAAATTCTCTTTGGATCTCTACTATCAAGATAATTTTCTTGAATGAGCCTACACCATTTTTTTTAGGCTTAGAATACATATATCATACTATTTTTTCCCCTAAAGCCTGATTTCTAGCTAATAAATTGTGTATTTCAGCTCCCCCTTTTAGTTTCTCTTCACATATATTTTCCAATGATACAAGTGGAATATTCCTCTTGTTGTCAATGTTCCCCTTCCATAAGAAATCCTTGATTATCTTTTCAATTTTCAAAAGTACTGCTTTTGGAGCTTTCAGTATAGCCATATAATAATTAGGAATAACAACAAGTACTGACTTGACCATTAGTATATGACCTAACAGTGATAACTACCTACCCTTCCAAGTTGTTATCCTCATCTTAATGCTTTGAGTTATATTATCCCAATAGGAGACCCTATTTACACCATTGAAAAAAGGAATCACAAGATACTTACAAGGTAGTTCAGCTATTTGAAAACCAAGAAGATTGACAATTTTTCTTTCTAAGCCTGATTTTATATTGAAGGTGTATATCTTTGATTTTTCTACATTTATTTGCTACCCTAATGCAAGTGAGTATTTAACTAAACTAGATTTGACATGCTTGGCCTCTTGTAGCATGGCCATACCAAATAAAAGCGTGTCATCCACAAACAATGTGAGTTACAGATATATCAGTTGAAGGTATTGAAATCCCTTTCCACAACCCTTGAACATGTGATCTTTTTACTATTCTACTGAGAGCTTCTACTAGTATTATGAGTAAAAAAGGTGATAGTGGATCACCTTGCCTTAATCCTTGTGTATAACTAAAGAAACCTACTAATGGACCATTGATTAATATTGAGAAATTTTCACCTTTTAAACAAGACAAAACCCACTTACACAATTTATCATGAAAACCAAATTTCTTTAACACTTGCATCAAGAAAGACCAATCCACTTTGTCATAAGCTTTCATCATGTCTAGGTTGATGATAAATGATGAAATTTTGTGCAAAGAAATAGAATGGAGACCTTCATGTGCCACCAAGGCCCCTTCTGTTGTTTCTCTACTAGGAACAAAACCACCTTGTTCTTCTAAAATCAATTTTAAAATGAGAGGCAAAAAATGAAGATAGATAGATTTGGTGAAGATCTTATAAATCGTGTTACAAAGGGAAATGGGAGAAAATTCTGAAAAATACTTTGGATCCTTAACCTTTGGAATTAATGCAATGTGTGTGACATTTAATTTCTTAGGCATAGTGCAAGAAGACCTAGACTCCTCCAGAGCCTTATGAAGATCAATACCTATAAAATCCCAACACTTTTGAAAAAATATTGTTGTGAATCCATCAAGCCCTGGTGCCTTATCTAGTTTAAGTGATAAAACAACCAATTTCACTTTATCCAAAGTAAAAGGCTTAGTGAGATCTACATTATCTTGTTTAGACAATAAAGTAGGAATTGCTTATAACATATCCTCTCTTTCTTTTTCTATTTGATTTGATTGTTGTACTGGTGTTAACAAATTCGAAAAGAATTTTATTCCTTCATTTTGTATATCAGCTTCATTATTTAACCACTTTCTAATGGCACTTTCTTGAGTTTGAAACATTGCATTCTTAAATTTCTTAATCTGAGCTAACATATGAAAGAATTTGGTATTTCTATCCGCTTTTCAAAGCCACGATTCACGTGATAATTGATGCTAGTACATCTCCTCCCGTAACACCAATTCTTCCCATTCCATTTGTAACTTTTTTTCTTCTCAAAATATTGTGGCATTAACCCCTGATTTATAATATGCTCATTAATATCTTCCAACCATTTTGAAATCAGATCCTTATGATGGAAAATATCTTTTTAAACATGAATATTCCAATGCTTTATTTTCCCTTTCAAATACCACAATTTTTTGCAAAATCTATACATGATAGAACCCATCTCATAGGGTGCTTGCAACCACCATGATTGCAACAATGGAAGAAACTAATTATGCCTAAACCACATAGATTCAAATTTAAAAGATGATCTCCATTTTTTAGGAGAATTAGCAACTGCAATACTTAAACAAGCTAGAAAATGATCTGATCCTAACCATGGTACATTTTTAGAAGTTTTCACATATTTACCAAGCACCCAATTTCATGATATCAAAAATCTATCCAACCTTACAACTATTTGCAAAAAATCCTTCCTCTTATTTGTCCATGTATTTTTACCTTTACCTAGTTGCACATCAAGAAGTGCATTATTGTGCACAAAACTACTAAAATAATCCATCATCTTTTAGGGTGGTATAATTCCTCCTTTCATTTCTTGAAGAGATAAGATTGCATTAAAATATCTTGCAAGAACAAATTTCTATAATCCTGATTGCTCAAAAATTAAATCAAGTTCTTTCCATAACCTGTGTTTCCCTATTGTTGAATTTGGAGCATACTGTTGCAAGTATCGATGTATTTGGTGGTGTTTTCATTGATTTCAACATTATACAGGTTGAGTAAATTAGACTTTTCCAAGTGCTTTTGAGAAAATTTGAAATATAATGAAAGTTGTGTTCTGAGTGTGCTCTGATATTATGGTATGCCTTTCTCCTATGTTGAACCAATGTCTATGTGGATTTATAGGTGTGTTCATAAGCTTAAATGAATTGTATATTCTAATTTTCAGACTCTAGTTTGATGGAGAGAAAAAGTTATGTTCACCGGTGTGTGAACTAGTTTGTCAAAGTTATTTGGTTATTGACTGGGAGAAATGTTTTAGCTCCGTAGTCCTCTGGTATTTGGTTTTAGATCTTTAGATCTGGGAGACTATTCCTTTTGATGGTTTCTATGTTTTGATAAATTTTCTTGTGGTTCGACACTCTAGAAGACTTGGTCCGAAGTCTATGTGTTTTGTTGGTTGTCTGAGTTGAACTGGTGAAGTGTTTTATGGAAATGAAGTTTGTTGAAGATTTTGTAGATGTATCTGAGTTGTTCTCAGACATGGTAAATTGACTGGTGAAGTGTGTTGAGAAATCTGTGTATTTTTATCTTGTTGATGATGCTTGTACTTCAAGGTTCATTTGTGTTTTCATTAGGTTTGGCTGACCAGGTATTTTCACAGTACATTTTGTTTTTGCATCAAATTGAGGAAGTGTGTGCATGATCCACAATGTTGTTTGGGTCCTAAATTAAATATGTATTTGGTCCCCTCACATTCTTATCCACCATGGGAATGTTGAGCAGCTGACCTAGTCTGAATTTGTAATTTGAATTTGAATAGCCGACCTTGGTGAATTTTTCTAAGGTTGAAGATAGTATAAAAGCAAGTCAAGTTGTAGTGAATTTCATATTCATCCATCATTCGATTTGAGCAAGAGAAGAGTGTGTGAACAAGTGCAAAAAGAAGAGTGTGGAAGCACGAATTAAGGAAACAACACTTCATTGTATTCATAATTTTCTAATCAAGTTGTGAGGTGTGTGTAACTCCTAGTGGTGGATCATTATCTATCTTTTTATTTTCTATAGGCAGTGAGCCTCTCTTTCTCGATAGTGAGTCCTAAGGCAGTGAGCCCTTGATCTAGGTAGTGAGCCTTTGTATCTAGGCAGTGATCCCTCTGGCAGTGAGCCTTTATATCTGGTATTGAATTACTACTATATTGTGAGTTAATCCTCAACATGGATTTTCCCTCATTGAGTTTTCCATATAAATCTGGTGTCTCTAGTGTTGTGTTTCTGTTATTTTCATTTTCATGTTCACACTTAATAATAGATTGAAGATAAATTGGAATTGATTAAGTTAAGAAGGAAAGAATTTGATACAACTGATTCACCCCCCCTTCTAAGTTGTCTTGTGTAATTCAATAATTGGTATCAAAGCTTTGGTTCCTTGGTGAAAAGCTTAACCACTTGAGGTAGATCAGATGGAACAAAACTTGTAGCTTCCTATGTTTGATGAAGTTGATTACAGTGATTGGAAATAACATATGAGAATTTATTTGATTTCAATTAGTTTTAATACTTGGAAAGCTGTGGAGACAAAGTATGTGATTCCAGTAGCCAAACCTTCTATTGCTGATGAAGTTGCAGCCTTTGAAGAAAATGAAAAAGAAAGGTTTTCTATCTTTAGTGTATTATCTAAAACTTAAAGATCAAAAGTTATTTCATTAGCTATAACTAATGAAATGTGGACAAAATTGAAAGATATTAATGAAGGGAATGAGAGAGTAAAGTTATCAAGGAAACTAACTGCTAAGAAAAAATTTGAGAACTTGAGAATGGAAGATGGAGAAGACATTGCAACTATTATCAGAGAGTTGAAACTATAGCAACTAGAATCAAGAATAAGGGTGGTTCCATGAAGGATGAAAATATAATTGAGAAGATCTTGATGACCTTACCAAATAATTACAGTGAAAAAGTATCTTCTCTAGAAGAACAGTATGATCCAAAGACATTTACTAAGGAACTTCTATTTGGTGTCTTGACTGCATTTGAAATGAGAAAGTTTGCAAGAGATAAGGAGAAGACTGAAACAACCTTTAAAGCCTTGAAGATAGATGATGATGATGATGCAAAATATTTGGAAGCAAATTTCACAAGAAGATTGAAGAAAGGTACTAGTAAATATAAAGGTAAGTTATCTTTTTAGTGTTTCAGTTGTGGAAATATTGGTCATTATGCTTCAATATGTCCTAATAGAGCTACACAAAAGAAGAACAAGCATAATAACAATAATTTCAAGGATAAGAAGGATATGAAGTTCAAAAATTTGTATTGTGTTAAGGAAGATGAATTTTTTTTAATGATGAATAGGATCTTGAGGAATACAAAGATGAATGTTTGTTTCTAGCCATGGAAAATAAATGTGCAAAAGAAGCTAGTCCAAAGTGTAAGAATAATGAATTAGAAGGTACTCTGGTAATTTGTTTGCATGCCAAATAGGATGAAGACTTTTGGGTAATTGACAATGGATGCTAAAATCATATGACTGGAGATAAGAATAATTTTACTAAACTTGAGAAGTATGATTGAGGTATAGTCATGTTTGGAGATGATCTGGGTGCTCAGATTGTTTGTAAAGGAACAATTAGCTTTGATGGAAAACATAACACTAATGATGTCTATTATGTAAAGGGTTTAATGCATAATCTTTTAAGTGTTGGAAAAATATGCAACAAAGGTTTTAATCTTGTGTTTTAGGATAACACTTGTGAGATCAGAAAAGGATCTGGAACTGTGGTTGTAGCTAGAAAAAGAACTCATGGAAACATCTATCAACTCAAAGGTGGTGATGATCAATGCTTTTTTTCTTAGATCAGTGAGAGTTGGCTCTAGCACCGGAGGATGGGACATGTGAATTTTGATAATCTGGTTAGGATCAGTTTTAGAGAAGCTATAAGAGATCTTTCTAGAATCATAAAACCTTCAAATTCAATCTACAGAAGTTGTCAGATGGGAAAATAGACAAGGAATAGTTTTAAAACAAAGGATCAATCATCTACCAAAATGCTTGAATTAATCCATGTAGACCTCTATGGTCCTACAAGAATAGGAAGCCTGAATTGTGATAGGTACTTTATGCTTTTAATTGATAATTATTCTAGGATGACATGGGTTACATTTCTTAGAGAAAAGTCTTAAGATCTTGATAGATTCAAAGTGTTTAAGGAAAGAGTAGAAAATGAAGTAAACTTGAGAATTAAATGCTTAAGATATGATAGAGGTGGAGAGTTTACATCCGGGGAGTTCAATGTATTCTATGAAGAGCATGGCATAAAAGGACATTTTTCTGCTCCTAGAACCCCACAATAGAATGAAGTTATAGAAATAAAGAATCAGACTGTGCAAGAGGCAGCCAAAACTATTATCAAAGAAGAAAATGTTCCTGATGTGTATTGGAAAGAAGCCATTCACACTATTGTTTACATTCTTAATAGAGTTCAAGTTAGAGGTAACAACACTAAGACTCCTTATGATTTATGGACTGGTAAGACTCCTACTATGAAATACTTTAAGGTATTTGGTAGTAGATGTTAGATTAGAGGAGGTGAAGAAAATATTGGAAAGTTTGATGCTAGATGTGATGAAGGAATTTTCCTTGGATATTCAAATAACAATAAGGCTTATAGATGTTTTAATAAGATACTGGGAAAAATCATTGAAAGTTCTAATGTGAAAGTTGAAAAAGTTATGTATAGACCAGTGGAGATAATTGAAGTTGAACCTAATGAGCTTGTCTGTGTGAAAATACAAGAAAAATAAAAGGAAGAGAAAGATCAAAGTGAAGAAGAAGAAGAAAATATGGAACTTGCACCTAATACTCCTAAATATGTTCAGAAAAATCATCTAGAGGAACAAATAATTGGAGACAAAAGTGAAGGAGTGAAGACAAGAAGAAAAGTGGTTGAGGTAAACTTATGTTTACTTTCTAAAATAGAACCTAAGACTGTGGATGAAGCATGTGATGATGAAAGTTGGGTTAGAGCAATGAAAGAGGAATTATAGCAGATAGAGAAGAATGAGACATGGGAACTAGTCCCTAGACCTACAAACAAAAATGTATTTGGTTCAAAATGGGTATTTAGAAACAAGTTGAATGAAGATGGAGAAGTGGTAAGAAATAAACAAGACTTGTATGTAAAGGATATTCACAGGTTGAAGGAATATATTTTAAATAAAATTTTGCACCTGTAGCAAGAATGGAATCCATTCGAATACTCTTGGCATTTGCAGCTCATAAAGACTTCAAAGTATATCAGATGGATGTCAAATCTACATTTCTGAATGGGGAACTAGAAGAAGAAGTATATATGGAGCAACATGAGACTTTTCACTATCAGACAAACTAGACATGGTTTGTAAGTTAAATAAAGCATTATATGGATTGAAGCAAGCTCCCAGAGTTTGGTATGCTGGATTGGATAAATACTTGACAAAGCAAGGATTCAGCAAAGGGTCTACAAACAACAATATTTACTTCAAAGTTGAGAAAGACAAAATACTAATAGTTGTTGTCTATGTTGATGAAATTATTTTTGGTGGTAATGAAGGTATGTGTAAGAAGTTTTCTGAAGAGATGAAAAAATAATTTGAAATGTCTATGATTGGTGAACTAAATTTCTTCCTTGGGCTTCAAATTAATCAAACTAACAAAGGGATATTTATTTCACAATCTAAGTATGTTAAGGAATTATTAAAGAAGTTTGGAATGGATGATTATAAACTGGTATGTACCCTTATGGTAACTGGATGCAAGCTGAGTAAGGATGATGAATCTACTGAAGTTGATCAGAGCATGTACAGATCCATGATTGGAGGATTGTTGTATCTTACTACTACTAGACCGGACATTATGCATGTAGTATGCTTAGTTTCAAGATTTCAAGTAGAACCGAAGGAAGCACATGTTGAAGTTGTGAAGAGGATATTCAGATATCTTAGAGGAACTCTAGACTTTGGACTATGGTATCTGAAGGATAATGATTTCACTTTGAATGCCTACATTGATGCTGATGGGGTTAGATGTCTAGATGATAGGAATAGTACAAGTGGAGGAGCATTCTTTCTTGGAGAAAGATTAGTCTCTTAGTTGAGAAAGAAGCAAGACTCATTTTCCATCTACTACTGAAGCAAATTATATTACAGCAGGATCCTGTTTTACATAGGTTATGTGGATGAAGAAAACTTTGGACATAGGTGTGGTGAGTGATGAACCTACTTCTATATTTTGTGACAATACAAGTGATATAAACATTTCAAAGAATCCAATGGTGTATTCTAGAACAAAGCATATATCTATCAAGTATCACTTCTTGAGGGAGAAATTATTGAGGAATGAAGTAAGACTTGAATATGCACCTACCAAAGAACAAGTTGCAGACATATTCACTAAGGCCCTTCAAAAGGATACTTTTGTGTATCTCAGAGGGAAGCTCGGGGTTTTTTCCCCTCCTTCTTTGAACTAAGTGCACATGGAGGTGCATCATTCCAGTGGATTCATAGACTCTTTTGTTTTAGACTTATGATTGGGGTCTACTCCCTAGGGGGAGTAGAGAAGTGCATTGTTGCAGCATGTGATGTGGATGTACTCCTTAGGGGGAGTAAACAAAGCTTTATATGGTAATAATTTCCTTTTCCATTGATGTCAAAGGGGTAGAGATAATCATGTGAAAATTTCATGCTTGGAAGCTTTTCGCTTCTAAAAATCATGTAGGATATGGGAGAGAGAATCATGTGAAACTTTTATGCTTGGCAGGTTGTCACTTCTAAGAAACTTGTATGATATCTTTGATGGTTTTTCACATCATGTGTTACCATCAATGATAAAGGGGGAGATTGTTGCAAGTATGGATGTGTTTGGTGGTGTTTTCATTAATGTTGTCATTGATGTCAATACTATACAGGTTGAGTAAGTTGGATTTTTCCAAGTGCTTTTGAGAAAATTTTAAATATAATGAAAGTTGTGTTTTGAGCGTGCTCTGATATTGTGGTCCACATTTATCCTGTGTTGAACCAATGTCTATTTAGATTTATAGGTGTTTTCATAAGCTTAAATGGATTGTATATTCCGAGTTCCAGCCTCTAGTTTGATGGAGATAAAAAATAAAGTTCACCGATGTGTGAACTGGTTTGTTAGATTTATCTGGTTATTGACTAGGAGAAATATTTTGGCTCCGCAGTCCTCTGGTATTTGGTTTCAGATCTTAAGGATCTAGGAGACTATTCATTTTGATGGTTTTTGTGTCCTGACAAAGTTTCTTGTGGTTTGGTGCTTTGGAAGACCTACTTCAAAGTCCATGTGTTTTGTTGGTTGTCCTAGTTGAACTTGTGAAGTGTTTTCTAAAAATGAAGTATGTTGAAGTTGTGTAAGATGTATCAAAGTTGTTCTCAAACATGGTAAATTAATTGTTGAAGTTTTTTGAGCAATCCACATGTGTTCATCTTGCTGATGATGTGTGTACTTCAAGGTTCATTGGTGTTTTCATTAGGTTTGGCCGACCTGGTTTTTTCACAGTATTTTTTTTTGCATCAACTTGAGGAAGCATGTGCCCGATCCAATATTTTTTTGGGTCCTAAATTAAATATGTATTTGGTCCCTCACATTCTTAACCACCATGGGAATGTTGAGTAGCCGACCTAGTTTGAATTTTTAATTTGAATTTGAATAGCCAACCTTAGTGAATGTTTCTAAGGTTCAAGATGGTATAAAAACAAGTCAAGTTGTAGTGAATTTCATATCCATCCATCATTCGATTCGAGCAAGAGAAGAGTGTGCGAACAAGTGTGAAAAGAAGAGTTTGGAAGAGAGAACTAAGGCAACAATACTTCATTGTATTCATAATCTTCTGATCAAGTTATGAAGTGTGTGTAACTCCTAGTGGTGGATCATTATCTATTTCTTTTTATTTTTTGTAGGCAGTGAGCCTCTCTTTCTGGACAGTGAGTCCTAAGGCAGTGAGCCCTTGATCTAGGTAGTGAGCCTTTGTATCTAGGTAGTGAGCCCTCTGGTAGTGATTCTTTGTATCTGGTATTGCATTACTACTATATTGTGAGTTAATCCTCACCATGGTTTTTCCCTCATTGGGTTTTCCATGTAAATCTGGTGTCTTTGGTGTTGTGTTTCTGTTAGTTGTGTTTCATGTTCACACTTAATAAAAGATTGAAGATAAAGTGGAATTGATTAAGTTAATAAGGAAATAATTTGATACAACTGACTCACCCCCCCTCTCAGTTGTCTTGTGCAATTCAACACATACACATTTACCAATAAGAAAGTTAAATCAAAATGAGTAACATGAAGCAATTGCCAATATGGGGTATTAGAAATATATTCCATCTGTATAGTTCTTGCATTCCACAATGTTACCAAACCCCCTGAAGCTCCTTGTGCCTCTATTTGACACAATTTCCACAAAGTCCACTTACTAGTTATATTCCCAAAATTATCCTTAGATAGCTTAGTTTCTTGCATTAAAACTATATTAGCCCCCAGAGAATTTATCTGTTGGCTGAATTGGGCTCTCTTGTTAGGGGTATTAATACCCCTAACATTACAAGGGGAATTATTAATGTTTCTACATGGTCAACAAGATGTGTTTGGTCCTAGTAAAGTATGAATTTAGTTGCTTGATAGTGTTAATGTTGGTTTGGAAAACCTAGTGTTTTAACGTTGTGGATGAGCCTCATGGTTTGTGGAATCCTGGTGTAGCATGTCAGTGTATGTTTGGGTCCTAGTATACCCTTGATGTGTTTTTACTTGACTTATTTCCATCATAGAGGTGTTTATTTTTGACCTATTTGGTGGTTGCACATTTGAGGTGCATACATTTTATTGAAGTTGACCTAGAGAAGGTTATTCAAGGTTGTGGAAGATATATATGCAATGTCAGACTTTTAGATAAGTGTGTGGTGTGGAATGATGTATATGTTGAGATATGAGTGTGATCAAGAATGCCTAAGACTACCAAAAGTAGTGAGAAAAATGTGTCTACAGTTTAGTGTGCCATAAGTTGCTTGAGGTAGTGAGCTGAAGGTTGTAGATGGTAAAGAGACATTATGTTGGTTTCTCTAGTTGCTTTGAGGTAGTGAACACCCTTGTAACTATTTATTTGTAATCCAAAAGAAGTGATCTTCCTTGGTAGCGATCCTTTCTTTTGGACAATGAGCCCTTCTAGTAGCAAGCCTCTTATAATCGATTTTGGTTTTCATATAGTGAGTTAATCCTCAATTTTGTTTTTCCCTTATTGGGTTTTCCATGTAAAAATATAGTTTTCTATTGTGAATGATTATAGATGTTTTTTTTTTCATTTATTTACATTGATGCTCATAATTATTAAGGTTTTGAAGGTTTTAATGCACAACTAATTCACCCCACCTCTCAGTTGTCCTATGTGTCTAACACAAGTGGTTAGTCATTCCTTTTGGGCTAACCAATGCACTGAGAATATTCATCTAGCTTATGAACAAGGTATTAAAAGATTTTTTCTATAAATTTATTATTAATTACTTTAATGATATTCTAACTTTCATAAAGGCATTGGAAGAACATTTGATGCATATTAGAATTATTTTTGAGAATCTAAGAGAAGAAAAGTTGTTGATTAATTTGAAGAAGTGTAGTTTTTTGAAGAGAGAGTTGGTATACCTAGGATTTTTTGTCTCAGTATATGGTCTTAGGATGGACCCAAAGAAGGTGAGACCTATCATTGAATGGCCTAGACCAAGCAGTGCTACAAAGAAGAGACCTTTTCATGGTTAACACATTTTTATAGAAATTTTATCAAAGGTTTCAGTGGTATATGTGCAACCCTAATTGAAACAATTAGAGGGGGTAGAAAAGAGTTCAAATGGACTACATGGGTAGTGTAGAGTTTTAAAATGTTAAAGAGGAAATTTATAGAGCAACCTATTTTGGTACTTCCATATTTCAACAAGGTGTTTCTGGTATATTGTGATGCTAGTGGCAATGCAATTAGAGCTATTTTGAGTCAAGAAGGTAAAATCATTACTTATTTTAGTGAAAATTTGAATGATGCAAATAAGAAGTAATTTTTATTATTAGGAGTTTTATGCTATAGGTCAGCAATTAAAGAAATGGATACATCATCTTTTTCCAAAAGAGTTTATTTATTTGTTGATCATCAAGATTTATAGTATTTAAATAGTCAAGGAAAGTTGAATCAAAGACATCTAAAATTAGTTGAATTTTTACAAATACATTTTTTTAGCATAGGAGTGGAAGATCTAAAAAATTTATAGATGCCTTAAGAAGGAGGCAAAATTTGTTAACATAAATGTAGATCAAATTTTTTGGGTTCGATGAACTCAAGAGATTGTATCTCGAGGATCCTAGTTTTGCAAAGGCTTGGAGAGCTTGCATGCAACTTATTACTTTGGATAGAACAAGATGATTGGATTTCATAATCCAAGATGGTATGTTGTTCAAAGGAAGCTAGTTGTGCATTCTAAGGAGTTTCATGAGAGAGAGCATGATTAAGGAGAAGCATAGTGGGGGACTATTTGAACACTTTGGTTGAGATAAGAGTGTTGCTATTGTTAGTGAGCATTATTATTGGTTATAGTTGTAATAAGATGTGAATAATTTTGTGTAGAGTTGCAGATTATGTCAAATGACAAGAGGAGCAAGTCAAAATACTTGGCTATTTTAGACATTACTTGTACCAGAGAGGCCATGGGAGAATATTAGTATGGATTTTTTTCTTGTTTTATTGAGGACATAGAGAGGACATGATTTGATATTTATGGTGGTGGGAATATTTTCTAATATGGTACATTGTATTCCTTGTAAGAAGACTAATGATTTTGTTCATGTTGTAGAATTATTTTTTAGATAAGTGGTTAGACTACATGATCTACCTAAGAGCATAGTTTCATATTGAGATACCATGTTTGTTTGTTATTTCTAAAGGAAATTATGAAAGAAGTTGAACTCAAATTTTAATTTTAGTTTTTCACACCATCCACAAAATAATGGATAGATAAAAGTAGTGAATAGGAGTTTGGGTAACCTACTATGATGTTTAGTAGGAGATAAACCCAAGAGATGGGATATACCATAGGAAAAAATTTCTTACAACAATTATGTCAATAAGAGCACTGAAAAATCACCATTCCAAATTTATATGGGAGTGTTGGAAGTTTGGAGATGTTGGAAGCTTGAGTTTTTTGTGAGTTTCTTAGGTGTTGTCATTGTTGTCAACCCCCTATATGAATAAAGTGTTGGAATGTTGTTAATGTTGATTATTTCAACTCCTAGCATTAGAATTGTTAGAATTTTGGAGTTGTTCATATGAGTGTCAACACAGAG
This sequence comes from Sequoiadendron giganteum, assembly GCA_007115665.2. Taxonomy (NCBI): domain Eukaryota; kingdom Viridiplantae; phylum Streptophyta; class Pinopsida; order Cupressales; family Cupressaceae; genus Sequoiadendron; species Sequoiadendron giganteum. Next base: position 819,804,758 of record CM021100.1, on the reverse strand, counting down.
TTATCAGTATTGTTAGTATAATTGCAGAGGTTGTTGGTCTGACTTGTGTTTTGGAAGATTGTTGTAGTTGGAAGGGTTGCATGTTGTAGATGTTATAGATGTGTTGTAGAGATGTTAGTAATATTTCTAATGAAGTTGGTTCAATTGGTTTCCAAGTTCTTTTGAGAAATTTTGAATAAATGAGAGTTCAGTGTGACAAAGTAGTGTTCAATGCTTTGCTTTTCATTTCCTGATGGTTGAAGATATTCTCATGTGGTTTGGACATGATGATTAGAGGTTTTTAGAGGTGTCATATCTAGAGTTTTAGGTTCTTGATCATTCTACAGTGGATGATGTCTTTGATAGTATGCCCATCATGTGAAACAAGGTGTCTGGGAGAAATGAGATTGCTCTGCATTTCTCCACAATGAAGTTTCTAGTTTTGCATATCTAGGAACGTTCTTATATTGATTTTATCTACATTCCCTTGAAGTTTTAGGTGTTGTGGTGCTCCACAAAGTTTTTTGGTATGTTAAATGTTTATGCCAGTATGTCTGGTTGCATAGAACGAAGGTTTTCTTGAGTTTTAGGTGGTTTCAATCGCTGTGTAGAATATTCCTAATGATAAAATATTTTGATATGTTGTTTGGATATTGTGGAGTGTTGTTGTGCGGTATGTAAGATTCTTCTAGACCTTAAGAAGTATGTTTGGAGTCTCTTGTTAATGTTAGTGTAGGTTTGGTTGATCTAGCATGCTAGTTCTAATTGTGGAGGATAATTGTTATTTGAGGAAGCATTGAGAAGTATGTTTGTGTAGATATGGGTCCCAATTAAGTAACTTCATGGTTTGGCTTCACTTCTTTATATTGTGGAAGTGTTTAGTGCTGACCGGTTTGATGTTGCAAGGTTGAAGTGCATATGTTTCCTTTTGGTCGACCTAATTGAGATTGGTTTAGTTCACGGAGGGTATTATATGCAAGAATAATTATTGTGTGGATTAAGAGTAGAAAAGGTGTGATGTAAAATATGTGAAAGTGATCAAGTGTGATGATCTAAGTGTGATCCTTAATGCATATGATTTCTTAATGCAATGAACAAAAGTTTTCTACATTTCAGTCTATTTGATGAGTTGTTTGTGCTTTAGTGGAACTATACCTTTAGCATATGAGAGATGAATTAGTAGAAATTAAAATTGTTAGTGAGCCAACCCTTATTCCTTATTTCTTCTAGATAGTGAGTCCTTTAGCAGTGAGCCACTGACAACTATCATTTCTTTATCTTTTGGGAAGTGGTCCTTATTGTATTCGATGTTGTAATTTATATATTAGTGAGCTAATCCTCACCATGGTTTTTCCCTTATTGGGTTTTCCCCATAAATTTTTTGTTCTTATGTTTTTGATGTGTTTGCATTACTACTTTAAATGTTTACATTTTATTAATGCATGATAAGGATTTAATGGTGGATAAGGGTTTGAGGGCTAATGTAGATATGAATGTTAATGAAGGTTTTTGATGTTGTAATGTATACAACTAATTCAACCCCCTCTTAGTTTTCCTATGCATCTAACAATTGGTATCAGAGCTATGGTTTTTAAGAAGAAGCTTAATAGCTTGAGGTAGATCCATATCGCACACAAGAAAGGTGTCAAATCTCCCTTGTTCGATGGAACAAATTTTACCTATTAGAAATCTAGGATGGATTCTTTCTTAGTCTCCCTTGTATTTGGTGTTTGGACTATGCCTACATATGGAACACCAATTGATGATGATATCAAGGCATATGAGAACAATGACAAAGAAATGAATGCAATCCTGAGTGGTCTTATTGATTTAGAACTTGTGAAGATTATGAGCTACAAGTCTACCAAAGATGTCTAGAAAAAGATGGAAGGAATCTATGAAGGAGATGACAAGGTCAAAAAAGCGAAGATGAAGATCTACAAAGCCAAATTTGAAACCCTAAGGATTTTTGAAGATGAAGATATTACTACCTACATTCTCAAAGTTGATGAAGTTAATGCTATAAATGGTCTTGGTGGAAAGCTAGATGAAAGCGAAGTGTTGAAAAGGGTATTAAGAACCCTACCTAAAGATTATAGTAATAAAGTTTCTACTATTATGGAAGCTCATAATTTGGATAATTATTCTAGACATCAGATGTTTGGTGCTTTAACTTCTTTTGAAATGAGAGAGTTTGGTCAAGATGTTACAAATAAAGAAACCACTTTTAAAGTCTGCAAAGTGGAAAAGGAAGATGGATCAAATCTGGATGACCCTGATGAGGTGGAAGAAAAAATTGTGAGAATATTGAAAAAGGGTACTGGAAAATACAGAGGTAAGCTACCTTTCAAATCTTTCAATTGCGGAAAGATAGGTCATTATGCATGTAAATGTCCAATGAAAATTACTAATGACAAACAAAAGGATCATAAGGGTAAATTTGTCAAAAAGAGCTATTATGTTGAAAAATATAATAGTGTATCTAATGATAAAGAATGAGACTATCCAGATGAAGGAAGTGATGAATTTTTTTCATGGCTTCAAATGTTGGAACTAATTCTACTAATCTTGAAATATGCGTGAAGGAAAGTTCTTTGGAAACATGTCATAACATTGAAGGAACTATGTTAATTTTTTTCATGCTAGAAAAGAAGAATTATAGGATCATTGATAGTGGATGCTCAAACCATATGACAGGTGATGAGAGTAAGTTTTTTAAGCTTGAAAAGTATGATGGTGGTCTTGTTAATTTTCATGATGATACATCTACTAAGATCTATGGAAAAGGTTCAAATAATTTTGATGGAAAGAATAATATAGATGATGTTCTTTATGTCAAGGGCCTCCAAATAATATTTTAAGAGTAGGAAAAATGTGTAGAAAAGGATATAATCTCATGTTTTAGAATGATGGTTGTGAAATAAAAAAGGAAACTCTAGTATTCTGGTTGTTGTTGGAATAAAGATATGATGTAATGTCTATCAACCCAAAGGCAGTGGTGTAAAGTGCTTTATGTCTCAAAATAATGAAAGTTGGTTATGGAATATAAGAATGAGTCAAATTAATTTTGATAGCCTAGGAAGGATAAGCTCTACTGATGTTGTGAGACATTTTCCAAAGATTACAAATCCTATCAATGCAATTTGCAAAGAATGTCAAGTTGGAAAGAAAACAAGGACAAGATTCAAGAGAAATGAATATTCTACCACAGGTCCCTTGGAGTTAGTGCATACTGATCTATATTGAACTACCAAAATTAGAAGCTCATGTGGTGACATATATTTCACTTTATCAATTGATGATTATTCTAGAATGGCTTGGGTTACATTTCTTAAAGAAAAATTAGAAACTCTAGATAAGTTTAAAACATTCAAGGCTATGGTTGAGAATGAAATGAATCTAAAAAATAAAATGTTTTAGATATGATAGAGGTGGTGAGTTTACTTTAAATGATTTTAAATTTTTTTGTGAAGACCATGGAATAAGAAGGTATTTTTTAGTCCCTATAACTCCTCAGCAAAATAGAATAGTTTAGGAAGCAACTAGGGAAATGATGAAGGAAGCTAACCTTCTAGATTTTTATTGGAGAGAATCAATTCATAATGTAGTCTACATTCTTAACAAAGGTCAAGCAAGAGCGAATAGTTCAAAGACTCCCTATGAGTTAATGTATAGTAAACCTCATACAATGAAATATTTTAGAGTTATTGGAAGAAAATGTTATATTGGAAGAGATGAAGAAAACTTAGGAAAGTTTGATGCAATATTTTATGAAGGAATCTTCCTTGGACACTCTACATAAAGCAATGTCTACTAGTGTCACAAAAAAATATTGAAGAAGATTATTAAAAGTGCAAGTGTCAAAGTGGATGAAGAACCACATAAAATTTTAGTACTAATAGAAGGATATACATCTGATCAGTCCCCTTGCAATGAAGAAGATGTTGACCCCAAATTGGCATTTAGTTTTTGGCATCAATGTCAAATACAAGGCACAAGATTTGTGTGTTTAATACTACGTCACTTATGTGTTCACAAAAGGGCAAGTGAAATGATAAAAGTATTTGATTATAGACCATCACATGGGTCTTATGTTTCTGACCTTGGCATACATTTGTGGAATTTATTGAAGGTTTAGTGCTATTTGTTTGGTCACAAAGGAAGAATAAATTTTGATGTTTATGGGTGATTTTGGTATTGGTAAGTTATGGAGGAAGAAATACTTATTGGGGATTCACAAGGCTTTGACTCTGAGCCTTGGTCATAATGCAGTTTGTTCACTTTCATAAAAGTGAATAAGGTGGACCGACACATGTTTTTTGGCATTGTTTTTTTAATGTCTTTCCAAGGCATGGTTTATTATCCACATGTAAATGGTTATTATTATTGACATACTTATGAGTTTTTGGTTTTGCATTGACTAAGGAATGTATTGTGATCACTGACACAATAATTGTGTTACCCTAAAAGCTATCATTTGGAAAATCAACCAAGCATGGGTTGTGAACAGTCTACTTAGGGTTTGGAAGAAAGTTGTGAAGCTTGGTATAAGTGGTATGGCGGTAGGGAGGAAAGAGGTAACGGTTTCAAGAAAAATCTTAGCAACTATTAGGAGGTTTCTAGCAAAATTTTATGGTCTTAGTTTGTCCGACATTTCTGGTAACATTCTTTCATTGTTTCTTAGTCAATAGCTTATGTATTTCTTCAACCTTTTGTTACATATGTGGGTCTTACAATGGCATTTTTGTGTATCTTTGTTTCTTGCTTATATGTTCTTTGTTGACAGTTTCTTTCAATCTTTAATGTCGACTATGTGGGTCGAGTTTGTGTGATTTGTGTTTGAGTAACCCTAGTGTTTGCATAGCATGGGTTCTCGTTTTGTGCATAGTTTGTGGTGTCAATACCTTGGGTCTATAGTGCATACATTGTATTGATCATACATGGGTTAAAAGATAGTTTTACGAAGTTAACAAGTGGAGTCACATTGATGACTCAATATGGGATAGTTTGATACGGTTTGAAAGTGGTTTATCTAATGATTACATTGGTTGACAACTAGAAGCATATCAAGTGATGCATTTGTTTATTTAAATAGTGCTTTGACACTGTTATGAGTTCAGAGGTTTTACAGAAGGAATGAAAGCATAATTTGATTTCTATAAGAGTTTTGTAAACATTATGTAAAGAAGATTGTAATTGATACATTTGACATTTCAAATATTCCAATAAATAAATCTTTAGGATACTAAGTGTATTGGATTGAAAATGAAATATGATTTTTAGTGAAACAAAGTGATCCTCTATAGTTGAATTATTCTTTATTCATAAATGTATAGTGAGGTTAAAATTATCAAGTCAGTGAGACAAATTGATCATTACGAGTGAGGTATTTTGTAACTAGTGAGATTCTATAGCCAGTGATGCTTGTGTTGCTAGTGAGGCAATTTGTAGCCGGTGAGGCATTTTTTTTGACAAGCCAATGAGGTGATTCTGAGTGTTTTTTCTACACCATGAGGGTTTTCCACTCCTGAAATTTATTGTGTCATGGTTTGAGTTATTATTTGATTTACTTATCATTCATTTCTAAGAATTTTGTATTGATTATTGTTTGGTATTTAGATTCTTACATTGATGAAGCATGCTAAAATGATTATGTGCTGTCAGCATCATTATTTTTGTTTAAAAATTTGTTGAAAGAAAGTAAATTAAAGTTTTGAAATCTATAACACTGATTCACCCCCCTCTTAGTGTTTTCTATACTCCAACAAGTGGTATTAGGGCATAGGTTCCCTATAGAAGTCTACCAGGCTTGGGTAGGTCCTGATAGTGGAGTACCATGGGAAAGTGTAGAAGAATTAGAGGAAAAAAAAAACCAAGCAAAAGGTTGTACAAAATATCCCAGTCAAGTCATCTAATGAGTTGTTGCATGTCTCTCCTGAATTTTTATATAAAGTTTGATAAAAATAATGGTCATGCAGTTGAGAGTTTTGACAAAAAGAAAGTTTTTTTGTCAGTATAGATGAACAAAAACTTGATGAAAGAAAAGATGATTTTATTGATGAAAGAGATCTCTTTATGGATGAAGATGATTGTAAAATTAATTTAGAAGGTGAACTATTGTGTCCTTTTGATACAATCAAGCAACTCAAAAAAGGGAATAAGAGACTAGAAGACCAACTTCAACAAGAAAAAGATTCAAAAGACAAGGTATGTTCAGATTTTGAAAAAAATTCTTTAGAGTTTGATGAGGCAAGAAATTAGGTTGTTAACTTAATGAGTCAAGTTGATGAATCTGAAAAATTGATTACAAGTCTAAAAATTAAAATAGAAGAAGCTAAAAGGGTTGTTGATTTTACAAAATCTGATCTAGAAGTCAAAACTAATGAATTTCTAAGATTAGAATTAGGCATAGCTTCTTTGAAAAAGGAATCTATTGAGTTGCAAAAGAATCTTCAGTTTGAGAAGAGTACTGAATGTTTGAATGAAATGTTGAGCAAACAAAAACACTATAAAGACACTACAAGATTAGGTTATGAAGAAAGAGAATTCTCTAAAGTTAGGAATACACCAAGGAAAAAGGTAGATTTGGGTCATCATACTATTGGTCCTATAGAAAAGACAAAAGATTAGGTCTTTGAAAGAAGGAGAGAAATAAGTGATATCAAGCAACATTGTTCAATATGGTATAATTATTCTCAATTTCATGGATATTGCTATTGTTGTCATTTTTATGGTCATAGAGCTAAAGATTTTAGAACAAGAAATTGTTAGATGAATAAAATTAATAATCATGTAAGGAATTTCAAGAGAGGTTCATAAAACATGTCTAGAAGAAATTATCCTTTCTTTGGTCTAGACAACAACATTATATGTTATAGGAGTAATGAGGTTGGACACAAAGCACAATGGTGTAAGAAAAGTTTGATGAAGCCATCTAGGAACTACATGTTCAAACAAAAGAAAAAGAATACCTTGAATAAAGAGAAGAAAAAACCAATACAAGTATGGAGAAGAAAACAAGATCCAAGAGATGAAAAACCAAAATCAATGCATGTTACTCAAAAGATATTACCCACTACATGAGAACTAGCTTAAAGTCAGGGGGAGTTGTCAAATGTCTTATATTTTTCCTAGGAAGTTAGAAGAATCATTTGATAAGCAGCCTAGTACAATATTTATGATTTTGATCATCTTTGTGAACTTGGTATTACTCCTCCTAAAATGAAGACCAATGTGATGACAGTAAAAAGTCAATTATGTGTTGCAGATGATAAATATAGTGGTTTGGACAATCTACTTGCCATGATTCTTCCTTATCATGGTTTTGACAGTATTTATGATAGAGGAGGAGGAGAGTTTTATTTGATCCTATACTATATTCATATGGTAGCATAGTACCAAGACAATGTTCTTACCATAGTTTTCATGTTGATGCATTGTTAGGACACTTTTGACATCATAACAATAACAAAGACCTTTGACAAACAATATTGTATTCAAATGAGATAAAATAGTGAATAGGATCTATGATCATACTTCATGCTTATGGAGTTTATGTGGTAGATGGAATTGTGGTCCTCTCTTGCCTCATGAATTTGATTTTTTTTTATAAAGATAATAATTCTATTTTTGTGGCGCAGTTAGTTATTTTGGCAATGGTTTGTGTTGCTTGACATTTGACAATAATGTTAAACAATGTCAAGTGTAGTCTTGAGGACAATATATTTTTGCTGACAGTCAAGATACCATGTTGAACTGATGGCAAGTGATTAAAAGTGTTATTGAAATAGTGATATTTATACTTTTCTCATTACATGATGTTTAAATTAACTTGCTTATGTAAGGCACCTTAGTGAAATAATCGTGTGATAGTGGGTTATGATTTCTATTATCAGGCCACAATTGGTAGTATGTAAAGGTATAGTGTTATTTTGTATGATAGTGGAAAATAATGGTTTGCAGGTGCAATACAATTTTTTTGCAGGGTTTGGTTATGCCAATGAAAAAGAATACATGTTGTAGCTATGGTATGGTTTTTGTGTGCAATCCTCTCTCATTTGACATACAAGGTGATTAGGTATGGAACAATTTTGTCATAAGAACGTGTTATTATATGATTTATTTCTATCTTACAATGTTATCTCAATCATCATGTGAAAAGGGCTTAGATGAGGTCAAATCTCAGTCAATGGTATGGAAATGAAAGGTACTAAATTATTTCAGTCATAGTATGCTTGACTTGGGAACAGTGAGAATGAAAATTCAGTGATTATTCTCAGTCTATGCTTCCAGTGGTATCTTATCTTAGGGACAATAGTACTGCTCTCATTACTTTCATTATCTTGTTATGGTTGTTCTTTTCTTTCATTAATATTGATATGGCAGTGTCTTGACCAGTGGACTATGTTTTCATATGATAATACCTACAATTGATATTAGTGGACTTTGAAAATGATGTGATCTTATTTATGCTTGTGATATCCATGCGAAGTAAGTGAAAAAGGGGGAGCAAGGCTAATTGATTACAACAATGCTATTATTTTGCATCTTGATCTGCTAGTGGTCTTCAAGCTCACTAATAACATATTATTTATTTTTCTCTGAACTGGTCTTGTAGAAACAACGATTCCAAGGATAGTTCCACTTGCAAATGAATAGTGCTTTTATCACATCAAACACTATTTTCCAATGTAACGTTTCTCTCTTAAGAAGGATTAATGCTAATATTTTCTTAGCAATGTTCAGTAGAAAATGTGTGGTGGATAAATTTTTTTTGGATAGTTTATTGAGTCTATTTGTTAATTCAATCTCACCTTGCATATACCCAATGGAATACTAAGCCTAGTGACTCTAGTGATCTTGCACTCTAATTTATTTTTTCTTTTGATTCACAATACAATTAGATGAATGCAGCTAACAACATAGTGCTTTAAACCTGACTTGAGATAGTGAACATTTGGTGAAGAGTTTCTTGAGATTTGCTTTCCTCATAGTGTCCTTTAAGATTGTGTAGATTCTTCTGAAATTGTGATAGATGTTGAACAATATCATGGTTTATGATAGTACTATGCTTGAAAGATATTTGCAGTGAAATTCTTGAGAATCTTGTTTTCTTCGTTATCTCAAATAGGGGGAGAAGCTCATAACACTTTTGATGCTTAAGATGCTACTTTTTTCAAAGCTTTCATAGTCATTAGATTGTAGGTGACATAAATTCTTGAGAAGTGCATAGTTGGTGCCTTGGTACATGGTTATTCATGCTGGAAAATATTTATTGATAGTACCTTTATGGTTTCTTTGGTTCATGCATATCTTGGTTACTTATTTTATAGTGCATAATGTATACATGCTTGGGTAGTGATATATGGTTTTATGGACAATATTCTTAAAAAATTTGTTGGCCCCGACCTTTGGTATTGTTGTCAAAAGGGGGAAAAGTGTTTTCAGATTGGTAGATCAAAATTGGTGATATGGTTTCAGATTGGGTGTGATTCTTGTTATTCTATTGCTCAGATTATTATATGCAATTCTAGGTTTAATATTTTGTTGTGCTTCATGTGCTCAGTGCTCAGATCAGAATATTTGGTACTTGCTCAATTTTGATACTTGATATTGGTTGAAGCAATGGTTGTGATTATAGGTTGAGTAGTTGGTAGTAGAAATTCTTCAATGATGTTCTTTGAATAGGTACATTTGACATCAATGCCAAAGGGGGAGTTTGTTGACCCCAAATTGGCATTTAGTTTTTGGCATCAATGTCAAATAAAAGGCACAAGGTTTCAAGGTGTGTGTGTATCTTACTTCATCACTTATGTGCTCACACAAGGGCAAGTGAAATGATAAAAGCATTTGATTATAGACCATC
>CM021100.1:819703189-819794814 GCA_007115665.2 Sequoiadendron giganteum | reverse complement strand
GATCTTAAGGATCTAGGAGACTATTCATTTTGATGGTTTTTGTGTCCTGACAAAGTTTCTTGTGGTTTGGTGCTTTGGAAGACCTACTTCAAAGTCCATGTGTTTTGTTGGTTGTCCTAGTTGAACTTGTGAAGTGTTTTCTAAAAATGAAGTATGTTGAAGTTGTGTAAGATGTATCAAAGTTGTTCTCAAACATGGTAAATTAATTGTTGAAGTTTTTTGAGCAATCCACATGTGTTCATCTTGCTGATGATGTGTGTACTTCAAGGTTCATTGGTGTTTTCATTAGGTTTGGCCGACCTGGTTTTTTCACAGTATTTTTTTTTGCATCAACTTGAGGAAGCATGTGCCCGATCCAATATTTTTTTGGGTCCTAAATTAAATATGTATTTGGTCCCTCACATTCTTAACCACCATGGGAATGTTGAGTAGCCGACCTAGTTTGAATTTTTAATTTGAATTTGAATAGCCAACCTTAGTGAATGTTTCTAAGGTTCAAGATGGTATAAAAACAAGTCAAGTTGTAGTGAATTTCATATCCATCCATCATTCGATTCGAGCAAGAGAAGAGTGTGCGAACAAGTGTGAAAAGAAGAGTTTGGAAGAGAGAACTAAGGCAACAATACTTCATTGTATTCATAATCTTCTGATCAAGTTATGAAGTGTGTGTAACTCCTAGTGGTGGATCATTATCTATTTCTTTTTATTTTTTGTAGGCAGTGAGCCTCTCTTTCTGGACAGTGAGTCCTAAGGCAGTGAGCCCTTGATCTAGGTAGTGAGCCTTTGTATCTAGGTAGTGAGCCCTCTGGTAGTGATTCTTTGTATCTGGTATTGCATTACTACTATATTGTGAGTTAATCCTCACCATGGTTTTTCCCTCATTGGGTTTTCCATGTAAATCTGGTGTCTTTGGTGTTGTGTTTCTGTTAGTTGTGTTTCATGTTCACACTTAATAAAAGATTGAAGATAAAGTGGAATTGATTAAGTTAATAAGGAAATAATTTGATACAACTGACTCACCCCCCCTCTCAGTTGTCTTGTGCAATTCAACACATACACATTTACCAATAAGAAAGTTAAATCAAAATGAGTAACATGAAGCAATTGCCAATATGGGGTATTAGAAATATATTCCATCTGTATAGTTCTTGCATTCCACAATGTTACCAAACCCCCTGAAGCTCCTTGTGCCTCTATTTGACACAATTTCCACAAAGTCCACTTACTAGTTATATTCCCAAAATTATCCTTAGATAGCTTAGTTTCTTGCATTAAAACTATATTAGCCCCCAGAGAATTTATCTGTTGGCTGAATTGGGCTCTCTTGTTAGGGGTATTAATACCCCTAACATTACAAGGGGAATTATTAATGTTTCTACATGGTCAACAAGATGTGTTTGGTCCTAGTAAAGTATGAATTTAGTTGCTTGATAGTGTTAATGTTGGTTTGGAAAACCTAGTGTTTTAACGTTGTGGATGAGCCTCATGGTTTGTGGAATCCTGGTGTAGCATGTCAGTGTATGTTTGGGTCCTAGTATACCCTTGATGTGTTTTTACTTGACTTATTTCCATCATAGAGGTGTTTATTTTTGACCTATTTGGTGGTTGCACATTTGAGGTGCATACATTTTATTGAAGTTGACCTAGAGAAGGTTATTCAAGGTTGTGGAAGATATATATGCAATGTCAGACTTTTAGATAAGTGTGTGGTGTGGAATGATGTATATGTTGAGATATGAGTGTGATCAAGAATGCCTAAGACTACCAAAAGTAGTGAGAAAAATGTGTCTACAGTTTAGTGTGCCATAAGTTGCTTGAGGTAGTGAGCTGAAGGTTGTAGATGGTAAAGAGACATTATGTTGGTTTCTCTAGTTGCTTTGAGGTAGTGAACACCCTTGTAACTATTTATTTGTAATCCAAAAGAAGTGATCTTCCTTGGTAGCGATCCTTTCTTTTGGACAATGAGCCCTTCTAGTAGCAAGCCTCTTATAATCGATTTTGGTTTTCATATAGTGAGTTAATCCTCAATTTTGTTTTTCCCTTATTGGGTTTTCCATGTAAAAATATAGTTTTCTATTGTGAATGATTATAGATGTTTTTTTTTTCATTTATTTACATTGATGCTCATAATTATTAAGGTTTTGAAGGTTTTAATGCACAACTAATTCACCCCACCTCTCAGTTGTCCTATGTGTCTAACACAAGTGGTTAGTCATTCCTTTTGGGCTAACCAATGCACTGAGAATATTCATCTAGCTTATGAACAAGGTATTAAAAGATTTTTTCTATAAATTTATTATTAATTACTTTAATGATATTCTAACTTTCATAAAGGCATTGGAAGAACATTTGATGCATATTAGAATTATTTTTGAGAATCTAAGAGAAGAAAAGTTGTTGATTAATTTGAAGAAGTGTAGTTTTTTGAAGAGAGAGTTGGTATACCTAGGATTTTTTGTCTCAGTATATGGTCTTAGGATGGACCCAAAGAAGGTGAGACCTATCATTGAATGGCCTAGACCAAGCAGTGCTACAAAGAAGAGACCTTTTCATGGTTAACACATTTTTATAGAAATTTTATCAAAGGTTTCAGTGGTATATGTGCAACCCTAATTGAAACAATTAGAGGGGGTAGAAAAGAGTTCAAATGGACTACATGGGTAGTGTAGAGTTTTAAAATGTTAAAGAGGAAATTTATAGAGCAACCTATTTTGGTACTTCCATATTTCAACAAGGTGTTTCTGGTATATTGTGATGCTAGTGGCAATGCAATTAGAGCTATTTTGAGTCAAGAAGGTAAAATCATTACTTATTTTAGTGAAAATTTGAATGATGCAAATAAGAAGTAATTTTTATTATTAGGAGTTTTATGCTATAGGTCAGCAATTAAAGAAATGGATACATCATCTTTTTCCAAAAGAGTTTATTTATTTGTTGATCATCAAGATTTATAGTATTTAAATAGTCAAGGAAAGTTGAATCAAAGACATCTAAAATTAGTTGAATTTTTACAAATACATTTTTTTAGCATAGGAGTGGAAGATCTAAAAAATTTATAGATGCCTTAAGAAGGAGGCAAAATTTGTTAACATAAATGTAGATCAAATTTTTTGGGTTCGATGAACTCAAGAGATTGTATCTCGAGGATCCTAGTTTTGCAAAGGCTTGGAGAGCTTGCATGCAACTTATTACTTTGGATAGAACAAGATGATTGGATTTCATAATCCAAGATGGTATGTTGTTCAAAGGAAGCTAGTTGTGCATTCTAAGGAGTTTCATGAGAGAGAGCATGATTAAGGAGAAGCATAGTGGGGGACTATTTGAACACTTTGGTTGAGATAAGAGTGTTGCTATTGTTAGTGAGCATTATTATTGGTTATAGTTGTAATAAGATGTGAATAATTTTGTGTAGAGTTGCAGATTATGTCAAATGACAAGAGGAGCAAGTCAAAATACTTGGCTATTTTAGACATTACTTGTACCAGAGAGGCCATGGGAGAATATTAGTATGGATTTTTTTCTTGTTTTATTGAGGACATAGAGAGGACATGATTTGATATTTATGGTGGTGGGAATATTTTCTAATATGGTACATTGTATTCCTTGTAAGAAGACTAATGATTTTGTTCATGTTGTAGAATTATTTTTTAGATAAGTGGTTAGACTACATGATCTACCTAAGAGCATAGTTTCATATTGAGATACCATGTTTGTTTGTTATTTCTAAAGGAAATTATGAAAGAAGTTGAACTCAAATTTTAATTTTAGTTTTTCACACCATCCACAAAATAATGGATAGATAAAAGTAGTGAATAGGAGTTTGGGTAACCTACTATGATGTTTAGTAGGAGATAAACCCAAGAGATGGGATATACCATAGGAAAAAATTTCTTACAACAATTATGTCAATAAGAGCACTGAAAAATCACCATTCCAAATTTATATGGGAGTGTTGGAAGTTTGGAGATGTTGGAAGCTTGAGTTTTTTGTGAGTTTCTTAGGTGTTGTCATTGTTGTCAACCCCCTATATGAATAAAGTGTTGGAATGTTGTTAATGTTGATTATTTCAACTCCTAGCATTAGAATTGTTAGAATTTTGGAGTTGTTCATATGAGTGTCAACACAGAGTTATCAGTATTGTTAGTATAATTGCAGAGGTTGTTGGTCTGACTTGTGTTTTGGAAGATTGTTGTAGTTGGAAGGGTTGCATGTTGTAGATGTTATAGATGTGTTGTAGAGATGTTAGTAATATTTCTAATGAAGTTGGTTCAATTGGTTTCCAAGTTCTTTTGAGAAATTTTGAATAAATGAGAGTTCAGTGTGACAAAGTAGTGTTCAATGCTTTGCTTTTCATTTCCTGATGGTTGAAGATATTCTCATGTGGTTTGGACATGATGATTAGAGGTTTTTAGAGGTGTCATATCTAGAGTTTTAGGTTCTTGATCATTCTACAGTGGATGATGTCTTTGATAGTATGCCCATCATGTGAAACAAGGTGTCTGGGAGAAATGAGATTGCTCTGCATTTCTCCACAATGAAGTTTCTAGTTTTGCATATCTAGGAACGTTCTTATATTGATTTTATCTACATTCCCTTGAAGTTTTAGGTGTTGTGGTGCTCCACAAAGTTTTTTGGTATGTTAAATGTTTATGCCAGTATGTCTGGTTGCATAGAACGAAGGTTTTCTTGAGTTTTAGGTGGTTTCAATCGCTGTGTAGAATATTCCTAATGATAAAATATTTTGATATGTTGTTTGGATATTGTGGAGTGTTGTTGTGCGGTATGTAAGATTCTTCTAGACCTTAAGAAGTATGTTTGGAGTCTCTTGTTAATGTTAGTGTAGGTTTGGTTGATCTAGCATGCTAGTTCTAATTGTGGAGGATAATTGTTATTTGAGGAAGCATTGAGAAGTATGTTTGTGTAGATATGGGTCCCAATTAAGTAACTTCATGGTTTGGCTTCACTTCTTTATATTGTGGAAGTGTTTAGTGCTGACCGGTTTGATGTTGCAAGGTTGAAGTGCATATGTTTCCTTTTGGTCGACCTAATTGAGATTGGTTTAGTTCACGGAGGGTATTATATGCAAGAATAATTATTGTGTGGATTAAGAGTAGAAAAGGTGTGATGTAAAATATGTGAAAGTGATCAAGTGTGATGATCTAAGTGTGATCCTTAATGCATATGATTTCTTAATGCAATGAACAAAAGTTTTCTACATTTCAGTCTATTTGATGAGTTGTTTGTGCTTTAGTGGAACTATACCTTTAGCATATGAGAGATGAATTAGTAGAAATTAAAATTGTTAGTGAGCCAACCCTTATTCCTTATTTCTTCTAGATAGTGAGTCCTTTAGCAGTGAGCCACTGACAACTATCATTTCTTTATCTTTTGGGAAGTGGTCCTTATTGTATTCGATGTTGTAATTTATATATTAGTGAGCTAATCCTCACCATGGTTTTTCCCTTATTGGGTTTTCCCCATAAATTTTTTGTTCTTATGTTTTTGATGTGTTTGCATTACTACTTTAAATGTTTACATTTTATTAATGCATGATAAGGATTTAATGGTGGATAAGGGTTTGAGGGCTAATGTAGATATGAATGTTAATGAAGGTTTTTGATGTTGTAATGTATACAACTAATTCAACCCCCTCTTAGTTTTCCTATGCATCTAACAATTGGTATCAGAGCTATGGTTTTTAAGAAGAAGCTTAATAGCTTGAGGTAGATCCATATCGCACACAAGAAAGGTGTCAAATCTCCCTTGTTCGATGGAACAAATTTTACCTATTAGAAATCTAGGATGGATTCTTTCTTAGTCTCCCTTGTATTTGGTGTTTGGACTATGCCTACATATGGAACACCAATTGATGATGATATCAAGGCATATGAGAACAATGACAAAGAAATGAATGCAATCCTGAGTGGTCTTATTGATTTAGAACTTGTGAAGATTATGAGCTACAAGTCTACCAAAGATGTCTAGAAAAAGATGGAAGGAATCTATGAAGGAGATGACAAGGTCAAAAAAGCGAAGATGAAGATCTACAAAGCCAAATTTGAAACCCTAAGGATTTTTGAAGATGAAGATATTACTACCTACATTCTCAAAGTTGATGAAGTTAATGCTATAAATGGTCTTGGTGGAAAGCTAGATGAAAGCGAAGTGTTGAAAAGGGTATTAAGAACCCTACCTAAAGATTATAGTAATAAAGTTTCTACTATTATGGAAGCTCATAATTTGGATAATTATTCTAGACATCAGATGTTTGGTGCTTTAACTTCTTTTGAAATGAGAGAGTTTGGTCAAGATGTTACAAATAAAGAAACCACTTTTAAAGTCTGCAAAGTGGAAAAGGAAGATGGATCAAATCTGGATGACCCTGATGAGGTGGAAGAAAAAATTGTGAGAATATTGAAAAAGGGTACTGGAAAATACAGAGGTAAGCTACCTTTCAAATCTTTCAATTGCGGAAAGATAGGTCATTATGCATGTAAATGTCCAATGAAAATTACTAATGACAAACAAAAGGATCATAAGGGTAAATTTGTCAAAAAGAGCTATTATGTTGAAAAATATAATAGTGTATCTAATGATAAAGAATGAGACTATCCAGATGAAGGAAGTGATGAATTTTTTTCATGGCTTCAAATGTTGGAACTAATTCTACTAATCTTGAAATATGCGTGAAGGAAAGTTCTTTGGAAACATGTCATAACATTGAAGGAACTATGTTAATTTTTTTCATGCTAGAAAAGAAGAATTATAGGATCATTGATAGTGGATGCTCAAACCATATGACAGGTGATGAGAGTAAGTTTTTTAAGCTTGAAAAGTATGATGGTGGTCTTGTTAATTTTCATGATGATACATCTACTAAGATCTATGGAAAAGGTTCAAATAATTTTGATGGAAAGAATAATATAGATGATGTTCTTTATGTCAAGGGCCTCCAAATAATATTTTAAGAGTAGGAAAAATGTGTAGAAAAGGATATAATCTCATGTTTTAGAATGATGGTTGTGAAATAAAAAAGGAAACTCTAGTATTCTGGTTGTTGTTGGAATAAAGATATGATGTAATGTCTATCAACCCAAAGGCAGTGGTGTAAAGTGCTTTATGTCTCAAAATAATGAAAGTTGGTTATGGAATATAAGAATGAGTCAAATTAATTTTGATAGCCTAGGAAGGATAAGCTCTACTGATGTTGTGAGACATTTTCCAAAGATTACAAATCCTATCAATGCAATTTGCAAAGAATGTCAAGTTGGAAAGAAAACAAGGACAAGATTCAAGAGAAATGAATATTCTACCACAGGTCCCTTGGAGTTAGTGCATACTGATCTATATTGAACTACCAAAATTAGAAGCTCATGTGGTGACATATATTTCACTTTATCAATTGATGATTATTCTAGAATGGCTTGGGTTACATTTCTTAAAGAAAAATTAGAAACTCTAGATAAGTTTAAAACATTCAAGGCTATGGTTGAGAATGAAATGAATCTAAAAAATAAAATGTTTTAGATATGATAGAGGTGGTGAGTTTACTTTAAATGATTTTAAATTTTTTTGTGAAGACCATGGAATAAGAAGGTATTTTTTAGTCCCTATAACTCCTCAGCAAAATAGAATAGTTTAGGAAGCAACTAGGGAAATGATGAAGGAAGCTAACCTTCTAGATTTTTATTGGAGAGAATCAATTCATAATGTAGTCTACATTCTTAACAAAGGTCAAGCAAGAGCGAATAGTTCAAAGACTCCCTATGAGTTAATGTATAGTAAACCTCATACAATGAAATATTTTAGAGTTATTGGAAGAAAATGTTATATTGGAAGAGATGAAGAAAACTTAGGAAAGTTTGATGCAATATTTTATGAAGGAATCTTCCTTGGACACTCTACATAAAGCAATGTCTACTAGTGTCACAAAAAAATATTGAAGAAGATTATTAAAAGTGCAAGTGTCAAAGTGGATGAAGAACCACATAAAATTTTAGTACTAATAGAAGGATATACATCTGATCAGTCCCCTTGCAATGAAGAAGATGTTGACCCCAAATTGGCATTTAGTTTTTGGCATCAATGTCAAATACAAGGCACAAGATTTGTGTGTTTAATACTACGTCACTTATGTGTTCACAAAAGGGCAAGTGAAATGATAAAAGTATTTGATTATAGACCATCACATGGGTCTTATGTTTCTGACCTTGGCATACATTTGTGGAATTTATTGAAGGTTTAGTGCTATTTGTTTGGTCACAAAGGAAGAATAAATTTTGATGTTTATGGGTGATTTTGGTATTGGTAAGTTATGGAGGAAGAAATACTTATTGGGGATTCACAAGGCTTTGACTCTGAGCCTTGGTCATAATGCAGTTTGTTCACTTTCATAAAAGTGAATAAGGTGGACCGACACATGTTTTTTGGCATTGTTTTTTTAATGTCTTTCCAAGGCATGGTTTATTATCCACATGTAAATGGTTATTATTATTGACATACTTATGAGTTTTTGGTTTTGCATTGACTAAGGAATGTATTGTGATCACTGACACAATAATTGTGTTACCCTAAAAGCTATCATTTGGAAAATCAACCAAGCATGGGTTGTGAACAGTCTACTTAGGGTTTGGAAGAAAGTTGTGAAGCTTGGTATAAGTGGTATGGCGGTAGGGAGGAAAGAGGTAACGGTTTCAAGAAAAATCTTAGCAACTATTAGGAGGTTTCTAGCAAAATTTTATGGTCTTAGTTTGTCCGACATTTCTGGTAACATTCTTTCATTGTTTCTTAGTCAATAGCTTATGTATTTCTTCAACCTTTTGTTACATATGTGGGTCTTACAATGGCATTTTTGTGTATCTTTGTTTCTTGCTTATATGTTCTTTGTTGACAGTTTCTTTCAATCTTTAATGTCGACTATGTGGGTCGAGTTTGTGTGATTTGTGTTTGAGTAACCCTAGTGTTTGCATAGCATGGGTTCTCGTTTTGTGCATAGTTTGTGGTGTCAATACCTTGGGTCTATAGTGCATACATTGTATTGATCATACATGGGTTAAAAGATAGTTTTACGAAGTTAACAAGTGGAGTCACATTGATGACTCAATATGGGATAGTTTGATACGGTTTGAAAGTGGTTTATCTAATGATTACATTGGTTGACAACTAGAAGCATATCAAGTGATGCATTTGTTTATTTAAATAGTGCTTTGACACTGTTATGAGTTCAGAGGTTTTACAGAAGGAATGAAAGCATAATTTGATTTCTATAAGAGTTTTGTAAACATTATGTAAAGAAGATTGTAATTGATACATTTGACATTTCAAATATTCCAATAAATAAATCTTTAGGATACTAAGTGTATTGGATTGAAAATGAAATATGATTTTTAGTGAAACAAAGTGATCCTCTATAGTTGAATTATTCTTTATTCATAAATGTATAGTGAGGTTAAAATTATCAAGTCAGTGAGACAAATTGATCATTACGAGTGAGGTATTTTGTAACTAGTGAGATTCTATAGCCAGTGATGCTTGTGTTGCTAGTGAGGCAATTTGTAGCCGGTGAGGCATTTTTTTTGACAAGCCAATGAGGTGATTCTGAGTGTTTTTTCTACACCATGAGGGTTTTCCACTCCTGAAATTTATTGTGTCATGGTTTGAGTTATTATTTGATTTACTTATCATTCATTTCTAAGAATTTTGTATTGATTATTGTTTGGTATTTAGATTCTTACATTGATGAAGCATGCTAAAATGATTATGTGCTGTCAGCATCATTATTTTTGTTTAAAAATTTGTTGAAAGAAAGTAAATTAAAGTTTTGAAATCTATAACACTGATTCACCCCCCTCTTAGTGTTTTCTATACTCCAACAAGTGGTATTAGGGCATAGGTTCCCTATAGAAGTCTACCAGGCTTGGGTAGGTCCTGATAGTGGAGTACCATGGGAAAGTGTAGAAGAATTAGAGGAAAAAAAAAACCAAGCAAAAGGTTGTACAAAATATCCCAGTCAAGTCATCTAATGAGTTGTTGCATGTCTCTCCTGAATTTTTATATAAAGTTTGATAAAAATAATGGTCATGCAGTTGAGAGTTTTGACAAAAAGAAAGTTTTTTTGTCAGTATAGATGAACAAAAACTTGATGAAAGAAAAGATGATTTTATTGATGAAAGAGATCTCTTTATGGATGAAGATGATTGTAAAATTAATTTAGAAGGTGAACTATTGTGTCCTTTTGATACAATCAAGCAACTCAAAAAAGGGAATAAGAGACTAGAAGACCAACTTCAACAAGAAAAAGATTCAAAAGACAAGGTATGTTCAGATTTTGAAAAAAATTCTTTAGAGTTTGATGAGGCAAGAAATTAGGTTGTTAACTTAATGAGTCAAGTTGATGAATCTGAAAAATTGATTACAAGTCTAAAAATTAAAATAGAAGAAGCTAAAAGGGTTGTTGATTTTACAAAATCTGATCTAGAAGTCAAAACTAATGAATTTCTAAGATTAGAATTAGGCATAGCTTCTTTGAAAAAGGAATCTATTGAGTTGCAAAAGAATCTTCAGTTTGAGAAGAGTACTGAATGTTTGAATGAAATGTTGAGCAAACAAAAACACTATAAAGACACTACAAGATTAGGTTATGAAGAAAGAGAATTCTCTAAAGTTAGGAATACACCAAGGAAAAAGGTAGATTTGGGTCATCATACTATTGGTCCTATAGAAAAGACAAAAGATTAGGTCTTTGAAAGAAGGAGAGAAATAAGTGATATCAAGCAACATTGTTCAATATGGTATAATTATTCTCAATTTCATGGATATTGCTATTGTTGTCATTTTTATGGTCATAGAGCTAAAGATTTTAGAACAAGAAATTGTTAGATGAATAAAATTAATAATCATGTAAGGAATTTCAAGAGAGGTTCATAAAACATGTCTAGAAGAAATTATCCTTTCTTTGGTCTAGACAACAACATTATATGTTATAGGAGTAATGAGGTTGGACACAAAGCACAATGGTGTAAGAAAAGTTTGATGAAGCCATCTAGGAACTACATGTTCAAACAAAAGAAAAAGAATACCTTGAATAAAGAGAAGAAAAAACCAATACAAGTATGGAGAAGAAAACAAGATCCAAGAGATGAAAAACCAAAATCAATGCATGTTACTCAAAAGATATTACCCACTACATGAGAACTAGCTTAAAGTCAGGGGGAGTTGTCAAATGTCTTATATTTTTCCTAGGAAGTTAGAAGAATCATTTGATAAGCAGCCTAGTACAATATTTATGATTTTGATCATCTTTGTGAACTTGGTATTACTCCTCCTAAAATGAAGACCAATGTGATGACAGTAAAAAGTCAATTATGTGTTGCAGATGATAAATATAGTGGTTTGGACAATCTACTTGCCATGATTCTTCCTTATCATGGTTTTGACAGTATTTATGATAGAGGAGGAGGAGAGTTTTATTTGATCCTATACTATATTCATATGGTAGCATAGTACCAAGACAATGTTCTTACCATAGTTTTCATGTTGATGCATTGTTAGGACACTTTTGACATCATAACAATAACAAAGACCTTTGACAAACAATATTGTATTCAAATGAGATAAAATAGTGAATAGGATCTATGATCATACTTCATGCTTATGGAGTTTATGTGGTAGATGGAATTGTGGTCCTCTCTTGCCTCATGAATTTGATTTTTTTTTATAAAGATAATAATTCTATTTTTGTGGCGCAGTTAGTTATTTTGGCAATGGTTTGTGTTGCTTGACATTTGACAATAATGTTAAACAATGTCAAGTGTAGTCTTGAGGACAATATATTTTTGCTGACAGTCAAGATACCATGTTGAACTGATGGCAAGTGATTAAAAGTGTTATTGAAATAGTGATATTTATACTTTTCTCATTACATGATGTTTAAATTAACTTGCTTATGTAAGGCACCTTAGTGAAATAATCGTGTGATAGTGGGTTATGATTTCTATTATCAGGCCACAATTGGTAGTATGTAAAGGTATAGTGTTATTTTGTATGATAGTGGAAAATAATGGTTTGCAGGTGCAATACAATTTTTTTGCAGGGTTTGGTTATGCCAATGAAAAAGAATACATGTTGTAGCTATGGTATGGTTTTTGTGTGCAATCCTCTCTCATTTGACATACAAGGTGATTAGGTATGGAACAATTTTGTCATAAGAACGTGTTATTATATGATTTATTTCTATCTTACAATGTTATCTCAATCATCATGTGAAAAGGGCTTAGATGAGGTCAAATCTCAGTCAATGGTATGGAAATGAAAGGTACTAAATTATTTCAGTCATAGTATGCTTGACTTGGGAACAGTGAGAATGAAAATTCAGTGATTATTCTCAGTCTATGCTTCCAGTGGTATCTTATCTTAGGGACAATAGTACTGCTCTCATTACTTTCATTATCTTGTTATGGTTGTTCTTTTCTTTCATTAATATTGATATGGCAGTGTCTTGACCAGTGGACTATGTTTTCATATGATAATACCTACAATTGATATTAGTGGACTTTGAAAATGATGTGATCTTATTTATGCTTGTGATATCCATGCGAAGTAAGTGAAAAAGGGGGAGCAAGGCTAATTGATTACAACAATGCTATTATTTTGCATCTTGATCTGCTAGTGGTCTTCAAGCTCACTAATAACATATTATTTATTTTTCTCTGAACTGGTCTTGTAGAAACAACGATTCCAAGGATAGTTCCACTTGCAAATGAATAGTGCTTTTATCACATCAAACACTATTTTCCAATGTAACGTTTCTCTCTTAAGAAGGATTAATGCTAATATTTTCTTAGCAATGTTCAGTAGAAAATGTGTGGTGGATAAATTTTTTTTGGATAGTTTATTGAGTCTATTTGTTAATTCAATCTCACCTTGCATATACCCAATGGAATACTAAGCCTAGTGACTCTAGTGATCTTGCACTCTAATTTATTTTTTCTTTTGATTCACAATACAATTAGATGAATGCAGCTAACAACATAGTGCTTTAAACCTGACTTGAGATAGTGAACATTTGGTGAAGAGTTTCTTGAGATTTGCTTTCCTCATAGTGTCCTTTAAGATTGTGTAGATTCTTCTGAAATTGTGATAGATGTTGAACAATATCATGGTTTATGATAGTACTATGCTTGAAAGATATTTGCAGTGAAATTCTTGAGAATCTTGTTTTCTTCGTTATCTCAAATAGGGGGAGAAGCTCATAACACTTTTGATGCTTAAGATGCTACTTTTTTCAAAGCTTTCATAGTCATTAGATTGTAGGTGACATAAATTCTTGAGAAGTGCATAGTTGGTGCCTTGGTACATGGTTATTCATGCTGGAAATATTTATTGATAGTACCTTTATGGTTTCTTTGGTTCATGCATATCTTGGTTACTTATTTTATAGTGCATAATGTATACATGCTTGGGTAGTGATATATGGTTTTATGGACAATATTCTTAAAAAATTTGTTGGCCCCAACCTTTGGTATTGTTGTCAAAAGGGGGAAAAGTGTTTTCAGATTGGTAGATCAAAATTGGTG
This sequence comes from Sequoiadendron giganteum, assembly GCA_007115665.2. Classification (NCBI taxonomy): domain Eukaryota; kingdom Viridiplantae; phylum Streptophyta; class Pinopsida; order Cupressales; family Cupressaceae; genus Sequoiadendron; species Sequoiadendron giganteum. The sequence continues at coordinate 819,781,240 of CM021100.1, read as the reverse complement.
ATATGGTTTCAGATTGGGTGTGATTCTTGTTATTCTATTGCTCAGATTATTATATGCAATTCTAGGTTTAATATTTTGTTGTGCTTCATGTGCTCAGTGCTCAGATCAGAATATTTGGTACTTGCTCAATTTTGATACTTGATATTGGTTGAAGCAATGGTTGTGATTATAGGTTGAGTAGTTGGTAGTAGAAATTCTTCAATGATGTTCTTTGAATAGGTACATTTGACATCAATGCCAAAGGGGGAGTTTGTTGACCCCAAATTGGCATTTAGTTTTTGGCATCAATGTTAAATACAAGACATAAGGTTTCAAGGTGTGTGCATATCTTACTTCATCACTTATGTGTTCACACAAGGGCAAGTGAAATGATAAAAGAATTTGATTATAGACCATCACATGGGTCTTATATTTTTGACCTTGGCATACATTTGTGGCATTTATTGAAGGTTTAGTGCTATTTGTTTAGTCATAAAGGTAGAATATATTTTGATGTTTTATGGGTGATTTTGGTATTGGTAAGTTATGGAGGAAGAAATACTTATTGGGGCTTCAATATTTGATATATTTGAGTTTTTAAATTATCACAAGGCTTTGACTATGAGCCTTGGTAATTATGTAGTTTGTTCACTTTCATAAAATTTAATAAGGTGGACCAACACATGTTATTTGGCATTATTATTTTTTTAAGTCTTTGCAAGGAATGATTTATTGTCCACATGTAAATGGTGATTATTATTGACATACTTATGAGTTTTTGGTTTTTCATTGACTAAGGAATTTATTGTGATCACCGACACAATAATTGTGTTGCCCTAAAAGCTATCTATAGATACCGAAAATTAGTCTAGGCTTGCAAGTACACATTCAACATAATTTTCTATAGTCCGTTGTATTGATTATATAATGTTAATTATTTAATTAACCTTTCTAACATATATTTCCTCTATTAATTAAAAATCCCTTTTTAATTAATTCATAAATATCCTTTATTCAACTTGATTAATTAAATAAATCATATTTATTTAATTATGTTGTGAACTAATTAATTCTTCCCCCTTTATCTATCAAATAAATAATTTATTATTTAATTACCCCTTTATCATACTTTTCCAACTATAATTAAATATATTTATTTAATTATTCATTTAACCCCCTTTATCTATAATTAAATATTTATTATTTAATTATTTACATTATCCTTTTCAAACAGTCAAATTAAATAAATTACTTTATTTATTTAATTAAAGTCTTTCATTTTTGAATGTTGAATTAAATTAACATTTAATTCATATTTAAATATTTGTCACATTCCTCTATCATTCATTTATCTAAGTCATTCACTCACCTTTTGACTCGAGATCTATTTTTAGTTCTCCAATTATCTCTAGATTCAACACCTGTTTATCTCTGCGAGAAGACTTTTCGTCACAACTAGTTGATTAACTAGTTCTAACTCCTGTTTGCATTCAAATGCATTAGTCTTCGAGTTCTAACTTTGTCTTTTGCATACAAATTCTATTTCTTCTATTTTTGGAGATTAAGATCATGAACTCATGTTCTAACTCACGTTCTAACTTAGTCTCTATCTTCTCTCTTTCTTGAACTCGTGTTCTAACTCACGTTCTATCTGAGATAGAACTCATATCGCATGGCATTCATCAATCTCATCCATCGATCTCTCTTTCAATCTGACCCGATCATTCAAAAACCCAAAATCTATAAAATGGCCTGTCATTATCATTATTCCTGCTCCCGAAATCATACACTTTTGAGAAGAGACTTATCTTCGATATTTTCTTAGACACTCAACGAAGTTATACTTGCATTCAAACACAGAAATCTAATGGCAAGAATACATTAAAGAAAAAATGGAGAAGAACAATCAAGATAATTCACAGGGGTGAACGCATATTCGGTGAGAGCTTTCAATTAAATTGTTTAGCTTGTTTAGTTTATTTCCTCGTTCTTTGTTGTTTGATTTTAGATTGTTATTTAGATTAGTATTAACATTGTTATTCTAGTTGCAGATTATCCATCTCATCATCATTCGTAAGATACATCTATTTTAATCTACTATTACATTTGGTGAACCCGACGTGAACACGCTTGAAAATTCGCACATATTTTTTTCTTTCCGTTTTTTCGTTTTTATTCTTTTTTGCAGGTTTTTCGTACGGCGCACCACATCTGTTCCACAAAATGACACATCTGTATCTATGAGCCACATTTGCTAAAAATAGTGACACATCCGCCATCACAAACTTCATCTGCGAATTCATGAACCGCATCCGCCTATCAACATTGAACCACATCTATGGCTCGAAAAGCCGCATCTGCCTGGTAATCTTTTTTCTGGTTTTTGGTCATTTTTGTACATCCATATTTTTGTTTCCATATTTTTTAGGTTGTTTTAGATTTTTGCTAATGTTTGTTTTAGTTTTGTTAAGGTGGAATAACATAGTGTTTGTAAGACGAAGCATAGAAGACCATTTAAAACAAAAGACAATTTTCTGCAAGACGAAAGCCGAAGAACAATGAACTACTGATAAATTTGCATGTAGGACCTAATGCCTTTGTGTTATTTATTTATTTAAGCAAGCTTTTGTTTGGTAGATAGATAATCGTCGTGTGGGTTAAAAAGAATTTTCTTTTTGGTAGATAAAAAATTGTCGTTTGGATTAAAAAGAACCATTGTCTTCTTTGTCTGGTGCTTTGCATTTAATTGTCACCCTTACGATTCAGTATATCAAAGTATCCTCTCCCCTTGCACAGTCATACGATCCTGGGTGTAAGAGAAACGATTACTGACTCTAGAACTTGGGCATGTCTTGGTGGGAAAAAGTACTCACCCCAAGACGACTCAGACCGATAGCACGCTAGATGCCAAGCGACTTCCAGCCAGTATATAAAAGTGGATTCTTGGGGAAATCCCAAGAATCACGCACACTATTCTGATGAGATGGAAAAAAATAAACTCTCGCCGATGTTGGATAGTGTCCCACGAATGTAATACCCTTATTAAACACCTTGTTGTAGAGTTACCAAAATCCTACCTACTTGTTGGCGCAACAGGGTTAGCCCTGTAAAGCCATCTTACATTCTTACAGTTTATGTGTGGAAATGAAATGTATGTCATGGGAGTTTCATGGATACAGTAGCTTGGCTACCCCGTATAAGCAAGTGTTGTGGAGGGGAGCTAGTGGGGTCAAGCTACTAGTCATTCGCCATAAATATGCATAGCTGGATAAATCCAAGTAAGAACTCAACAAGTATTGTCCTAAAAGCCTAGGTTGTAAATGTTTTTGAGTCTTAATAGTCCTTTCATCACAAAAACTAAAAATACATTGATTGTTGTGTTTGTTCTCTGCTATATTCATCAAAAATTTGATCAAACAGACAAAGTCAGTCAATAACTTTTGGGAAAATTTCAACTATCAAAAAATTGAGTCGCATTTGTCAGTTTAAATGTCACATCTTTCTTAGCAAGTCACATCTGTTAGGGGCAAAATTGCATGTGTCTGTCAAAACATCCATCATTCACAATCTACATATCACGAGTCGCAACTATCACATTCTGAGTCGCATGTGTGCATGCAAACTGAATCTATCAGTTTTTGAGCCGCATGTGTATCGATAAACCACATTTGTCATAGGAAAAACCACAACTGTCAAAAACATTGCATGCACTGTCAAAAACTACATCTGTTAACATTTGAACTACAACTGTTAGGTGAACCACATTTGCCTATCAACATAAAACATCAAAAACCATGAGCTGAGTTTGAAACATCATTGTCACTATTTGGTTTAGGTTCTTAAGATCAACCTTGGATTAGAAACTAGTAAATTTTGCTCAAAAACCTTGCATCATTAGGTGTCATATACATCTTAGTCATAGTTATCCTAAGTTGTATGCATATAGATACTTCCTAGGAAATTGCATATCACGGGATAGATAACTTTTCTCGTCATTGGAAACATTTATGTTTCGGTTTGTCACAATCATTGAACCTTGTCACTTTAGTCCCATCTAGTGGATCTTTTCAACTCAATAGTCTAGTTTGGAAAATTCACCTTGTCAACTATCCTTGTCATACAATCAGGTTCCTTGGTCAAAAACAAGTCTTTGCATGCATTTATTCCATAGGTGGTAGGTTATACGCATCTTAGACTCATTTATCATCATAGTCGACTCAAAATTTTGTATATTGTCCATCCTCTCATACATCATTTTAGTATATGTCCTTTTAGAAATCATTTTAGGTACTTCATTTATTGTCAAAAAAATCCAAAAACATAGGCATAGGTCATATCAGTTTTTAGACATAATCTGCATTACCCCTTTGAGCAACTTTTTTATGGTCGAAACAAGGTCTAAAAAGAAACACAAAGCAATGATAGACCCCAACGAATTCATCAATCTCTTCTGAAACCAACCATCAGGAAGTAAAAGACCACACAAGCCTTTGCTTGAAAAATATGCCACTAGAGACACACATGGGAAAATTTACATAGAAGACATAGACGCAGCAGTACAAGATCCTGAATTTGCATCCTTTATGGATGAATGTTTGGCAAATGATCCCAACGATATCTAGAAAAGTTGCTAGCAGAAGGTGCCAAACTACCCATAGGATTTGATATTTGTACTTTGCAAACATAATCTACTCAACCAACACAAACTGCAACATCAACTATCTCTATTCCCCAAATTACCACAGCGATACCAACTAGCATACCAGCTCAAACATCATCAATTATAAACACAACCCCTTTCAACATAACACAAGGTTTACAATTTACTGTAGGGGAAACTTCCTCCAACCCCTTTGGCACCAACACAACTGGTAAGAGATCCAAAGTTGGCGAGAATATACCTATACCAAATCAAATCATTCAGATAGGAATCATTCCTATACCAAATCAGACAATTCAAACAAGAAGCATTCCTATACCCACTCATACCATTCAGACAGGGAATATCCCTATACCAAATTAGAATATTTTGATAGGATATATTCCCTCGCCCAATCACAACCCGTCATAGAACATGGCATATCAAAACACCTACATTGATCCAAATATCACAAACACCATGTCCTTGATAAAAGTCGACGTCCTTCAAAACCAAATGCAAACTCTTCAACAGTAGATGGACAACATGTCTATGTTAGGCAAATGAACTATCTTAGTGCAAGACCTATGTCCATTTGACAAAGTGCTTTATATGACACCTTTCCCCCATGGATACATTATATCAATTTTTCCTAAGTATAATGGGAGAAAGAATCCTTTAGAACACATTAGAGAATTCTCAACAACATGCATGGACATATCGTATGACCCCACATACTTGATGAGACTATTTCCACAAACCCTTGTTGGGATAGGACTGGAGTGATTTTCTAAATTACCATATGGTATACGATCTTGGGGTGAATTAGCTAAAAAAAATTTTAAACATTTCGCCTTTAACATAGACAATGAGGTAAAAATAGCAACCTTGTGCCACACAACACAAGAAGATGGTGAAACTATGACCACTTTCTTCCAGAGATGGAGAAGTCTAGCTAGCAGATGTCTAGTTGAAATACTCAAAAAGCAAAAAGTCATGATATTCTTAGAAAACATCAACCCAAAACTACGAAGTGACTTAAGGGTACACTATTGTACTTCATTCTTAGACTTTGTACAAAAGGGCATCATCCTTGAGAAAGGCCTTATAGACAAAGGATAAATTAAGGTACCAAGCAGATATCCGGTTGTCCAACATCAGAATGCACCAAACAATAGAAACAAATTCTGGTCTAGAAACAAGAATGTTACAAATGACGACATTGTTGATGCTAAACACGTACATACGGGACTAGTTATCACACTTAGAATTTACAATTCCAATCAAGACACGATGAATAGTCTAGATCAAACAACCAACTATGTCCAAAATTCACAACAACAAAGACCACAACAAAGGAGATTTCCTACACATAAATTTACACCTTTAGGACAACCAATCAAGACAATTTTCAAAGAGTTGATTAAACATAATCTCATCAAACCTTTGGAACCAAGAGAGTATGATCCTTGACAGTTCAAACCTTCATGGTGGGACAATAACTCTTTTTGTGACTATCATCAAATGAAAGGACACAACCTACAATAATGTTGCTAACTCAAGAATATTATACAAGACTTTGTTGAAAATGGAACCATAGAGGTCGGTGGGTAGAAAAACACCAAGAACAGTGATCATAAGGTCTTCACGGACCCGTTACATAACCACAAAAAAGGAAAAGCCTCCAGTTTGGGACCCAAGAATAATCCATCAGCCAATTATAACAATACCAAGTATGACTATGGTAAAGGAACGATCATAAATCATCTTCGAGCCACAAACGAGAATGTCAATACCTTCACCATTAAGAAGCATCTAGAATGTAATGTAAACACACGCAGAACTAAGATTACTATTCCTGGTCCTTCTTCTGAGCCACCTATGCAAGCTTCCAAGTTTAAGTACAACCTTCTTGAAAAATTGAGTAAAACCCCTGTACAAATATCTATCTTGGAATTTTTGACTTTATCACCTGAGCATTGAGCCATTCTTGACAAAGATCTACAGAACACAAATGTTCCTATAGACTTAGATGTCAACTATTCCAAAGAAATGGTGGGATATTTGACCAACTCGCATCATGCCACATTTTCCCAACAAGATTACTCAACTAAAAAGTCTGATCATAGTGACCCCTTACATCTTGAAGTCCTAGTCCATCAAAACAAAGTCTGACGAGTCTTGGTAGGCGGAGGAGCAAGTTTGAACCTGTGTACCCTAAAAATATTTAAAGCATTAGGATTCTCAGAAGACTGTGTAGATACCTCTAAGAGTATAGTCATAAAGGCTTATGATGATGAGGAAAGATCATCCAAAGGAGTTGTCACACTCCCTATCAAAATTGGCCTAGTAACCATGAACACCAACTTCCAAGTCTTGGATCTCACCCTCCCATACAACTTGTTGTTAGGTAGACCTTGGATACACACAATGAAAATTGTACCTTCAACATATCACCAATGTCTTAAGTTCTCGTATAATGGCACAAAGATTACTATTGATGGTGATCCAAATCCTTTTTAGTATTGTACAAGCCTAAGGGAAATTCCACAATGACAAGTACCAGTTAACGAAGAAGCTTCATCATCCACTTTATCCCAATACATTGACCCATCACGTCTCACTAAGTCTATTTCATTCAAACCACCATTGTCCACTCCTAAACTCAAGATCCAAGACAAGGGTTGTGGCGAATATAAGATAAAGGAATCATACTGTGTCAGTCAACTGATTCCACATAAGGCATATTGCCTACCCATGGTAGATAGAAGATAGGCAGTGGTCACATTTCATGTTCCCCCAACAATGACATTGACAAAATGGGGAGAGTTAAGTGAAGAAATTGTGGATCAAGGTGATTCCTGGTTGTATCAAGAAGAACATGAATACCCCTCCCCATCTATTGAAATAGCCAAGGACCAGTATGGAAAAGGATTTAAGATAATGCAAAATTAAGGCTATGATGCGCATAGTGGGTTAGGACTATATCAAAATGGAAGGATGAAACTAATCACTATCTACCCATGACCAAAATACTTACGACTAGGGTGTCAACCACTTAGAATTGGGTTTCCTAGTACTTCATCATCTTTTCAAGAGGAAGTGAGTGCTTGTGCAGACATCGATATATCTCATGAACCACTTCCCCCAATTTACGATAAACCTCCAGTCTACGATGAATCCCCTTACTCAAGCGATGGTGAATGGGAGTCCCTTTCATCTACTAGTACCATGAACATAAATGCCCTATTTGGGGAATCGGACCTCAACATGAAACCTGTACCAAAACCATCTAGTCTTCATCCTAAGAAACACTTGTCCAAAAAAGAATGGCAAGAGAACTATTATTGGGAAACCCTTGATCATGTGTCTTGGGCACCTGAAAAACCATCTTCTGATGATTCTACCCTTACTATAGTCCCACATCAGAGTATACCTACACCTAGGAAGAAGAATAAGAAGGAGTTAGTCAAAAAAATTTGCGACCATGTCAACCATTCTATATTCACCTTGTCAGTAGCTACCTTTAAAAACTCCGATGATGACATGCCCTTTATATATCCTAAACTTATTGAATGGGATCAACAAGGTACACCTATCATAGATACATTCGAGAATGATGAAGCAATTGTTAAGTTCATGGGATTTAGACAAGGCATTCCAAGAGGGGATCATAAAGCAGGTTTTACCATAGACTTGGATGATAAAGCATATTTTGGGGAATCTATTTACACCTCTAGTCACAAAAATGAGAATGAAAAGAAAAAATACAATGAAAATAAAAATGATGAGTCCCTTGGTGAAAACCGAAAGGCACCTTTGGACAAAGAAAAAGTCAAAATAAAGGATGTATCCGAGGGCGAAAACCTCTTAGAGGCACCCAAGGATAGAGGTTTAAATATTCTCCCCGTTGAACAGGAAAAGTCACCAATGCTAGTAGAAGAATCTATTGAAGTCAACATAGGTACAAAAGAGAATCCTCGGAAAGTATATTTTTCAGCTTATTTAACAGAGACAGAAAAACCTGAGTTTAAGGACTTCTTCACAAAGAGACAAATAAAATTTGCATGGTCATATGTTGACATGCTTGGGTTGGATCCAGACCTAATATTGCATCATTTACCACTATAGCCAGGTATTAAGCCAATCAAACAGAAGTTACAGAAAATGCATCCGCAAATTGCTCTATTGGTCAAGGCAGAACTTAAGAAACTCTTGGATGTAGGATTCATAAGGACGATAGACTATGCAGATTGGATATCAAATCTAGTACCAGTGACTAAACCAACTGGAGGTATTCACATTTGTACAGACTTTAGAGACATCAATAAGGCATGTCCTAAGGATGACTTTCCTTTGTCGAACATTGACATGATAGTAGATCTTACAACATGATATGAGATGCTATCCCTTATGGATGGTTTCTCTAGATATAACCAGATTAAAATAGTAGCTGAAAACCAACACAAGACAACTTTCATGTGTCCATGGGGCTCATACTGTTGGAATGTTATGCCATTTGGCCTTAAGAATGCAGGAGCTACCTATCAATGGGCAATGACTATGATTTTCCATGACTTTGTACATACTCTCATGGAAGATTATGTAGATGACATTATAGCTAAATCAAAAACAAGGGAAGATCATTTGAAGGTTTTAGACAAGATATTCCAGAGGCTAGAGAATTACAACGTCAGGCTAAATCTGAAGAAGTGTATCTTTGGAGTGAAATCAGGGAAAGTTTTAGGGTATATCATCTCTCAAAGAGGCATTGAAGTAGATCTAGAGAAAGTAAGAGCTATCATAGAAATGCCTCCTCCAAATAGCATTGGTCAACTTAGAACCCTATAGGGGAGATTACAGTTAATTAGGCGTTTCATAGTACAACTGGCGGATAAAATACACCCATTTCAACATCTACTCAAGAAAGGAGTACCATTTGTGTGGACACCTAAATTTTAGGAAGCCTTCCAACAAATCAAGGACTATTTGCTTACTCCACCAGTCTTAATGCCACCTACAGAGGGAAAACCATTGATATTATACATTTCAGCAACTCAGTCGGCATTAGGAGCTCTTCTTGCACAATACGATGATCAAAGTCATGAGAGAGCAGTCTATTATATTAGTCATACGTTAGTGGGCTATGAATTGAATTACAACAACATAGAACATTCCTATCTTGCGGTAGTCTTTGCTACCCAAAAAATTCAACACTATATGCTCAATCGACAAACAATGTTAATTGCAAAGATTGATCCACTTAAATACCTCCTAAGTAAGGCAACTTTAACAAGCCGATTGGCTAAATGGGTTATGATACTTAGCGAGTATGACATTCATTATGTCGAAAGGAAGGATATAAAAGGACAGGTGATTGCAGATCAGTTAGTCAATGCACCTATGAAGGAAGACCATCCCTTAGTGGTATATTTTCTTGATGAATTTCTCTTCAACATTGACATTAAAACCGAATGGAAATCGTACTTTGATGGGTCACATACACATCATGGTTTAGGAGCTAGTATTTTATTTGTTACACCTCAAGGTGATACTATTCCAAAATCATTCAGGATTGCTTTCCCTTGTACCAACAATATCGTAGAATATGAAGCTTTAGTGATAGGGTTAAAAATGGCAGCTCGGTGGAAAATTAAGAGCCTACATGTTTTTGGCAACTCTCAACTAGTAATCTGACAGGTAAATGATGATTATGAGACTAAGGATGAAAAGCTTGCACCTTACAAGCGTATGGCTAATAGTTTCAAGTAGTATTTCAATGAAATAACTTTTCAACAAGTACCACGTATCCAGAATAGAGCTACAGAAGCTATGGCAACCATGGTTTCCTTATTAGATATTCCGAGTAATGTGCCTAAGTTTGAGTTTCTGGTTGAACAACTGTTGGTCCCCACTTATGATGTCCCTGATACTACGATAGTGTGTACCATTGTTGGTCCTACATCTCCTTGGTATAAAGACATATTCGACTACCTCACTGATCAAACCTTACCCCAAGACTTGTCCAATAACCAATGTCGAACCTTCATCCGAAAGTCAGCTAAGTACACCATCATCAGAGAAACCCTGTATAGACATACCTTAGATAACGCCCTAATGAGATGTCTTGATGTTGAAGAAGCACAAACAAATTTGTGAGCAGTACACGAGGGTATATGCGGATCTCATTCGAGTGGTCCTACTCTAGCCCATATGATTATGAGACAAGGTTACTATTGGCCTACAATGGAGAAAGACTCATATGTCTTTGTAAGGAAATGTAGACAATGTCAAATACATGGAGACTCGATAGGAGCACCAACGCAGGAGCTTCGTCCAACTAATTCACCATGGCCCTTCACCCAATGGGGACTTGACCTCATAGGTAAGATACACCCTTCATCATCTAATGACCATAAATTCATCATCACCGCCACCGAATACTTCACCAAATGGATTGAAGCTATTCCCATGACATACATCACCGACATAAATATCTAAGTTTATCCAAACTATATCATTTTTTGGTATGGTGTACCCCAATCCATAATCACAAACAATGGTCGCCCATTCAAGAACCAAGAAGTATGCCATTTATGTGTAGAATTCCACATCAAACACCATTTCTCCACCCCGTAATGGCCAAGCTGAGGCATCTAATAAGACTATTATTAGAATCCTAAAGAAGACTGTCAATGATGTTGGTCATGACTGGCACCTACAGCTTAATCCTACCTTATGGGCTTATCGTACAAGCATCCATACTCCCATTGGTGCCACTCCATATTCCCTCGTATTCAGGTCCGAAGCTATCTTACCTATTGAGGTTGAAATAACTTCTCTAAGGGTATCCTTGAAGGGTCATATTGACGATGAAGAATACCGTGTCTCTAGGTTACAAGAGCTAGAATTGCTAGATGAACAAAGATAGAAAGCATCAGATCATTTGCAAGCATATTAGAATCGTCTTAGTCATAGTTACAATAGGAAGGTTCTCAATAGACACTTTGACATTGGTGACCTGGTATTAATGGAGAATCCTAAGAACCAAGCTGAACAAAAGAAATTGAGTAAGTTTGAACCTAACTAGTTGAGGCCCTATATTGTCATAGAAGCCTTTGGATCAGGTGCATACCAACTCTCTACTCTTGAACCAACACATAAATATCTAAGTTTATCCTAAACTATATCATTTTTTGGTATGGTGTATCCCAATCCATAATCATAGACAATGGCCACCCATTCAAGAACCAAGAAGTATGCCATTTATGTGTAGAATTCCACATCAAACACCATTTCTCCACCCTGTATTACCCACAAGGTAATGGCCAAGCTGAGGCATCTAATAAGACTATTATTAGAATCCTAAAGAAGACTATCAATGATGTTGGTCGTGACTGGCACCTATAGCTTAATCCTACCTTATGGGCTTATCGCACAAGCATCTGTACTCCCACCGGTGACACTCCATATTCCCTCGTATTCGGGTCTGAAGCTATCTTACCTATTGAGGTTGAAATACCTTCTCTAAGGGTATCCTTGAAGGGTCATATTGACGATAAAGAATATGATGTCTCTAGGATACAAGAGCTAGAATTGCTGGATTTTGTCCCCTATCAACAGTCTACATCTAAAGATGTTCTATACTTAGTCTCTGAGAATCCATGTCTTAATCTGGAAAAATACAAAAAAATGAAAAACAAAAAAATGGTTACCTTGATGAAAACTTGGCAAACAGGAATCTTTGTAACACCAAAAAAAAAAATTAAGAAAATCAAAAAAAGAAGAAGAGAGAAATGAATCTATCCAATGGTGAAAACCACTTCGGTGGCACTATGGATAAGTACCATGGTGAAAACCTGGAAAACATGTGCCATGTGTAGTTAAGCTCGCTCTTCCATCTACCATCATTCTAGTAAGACTTTTTCACCATTTGTCATAATAACTGGTTGTCTTATCCATTCCTTGGAACGATTGACATCTAGTGTCCATTCCATCACATTACCCACTCCATCTTGCAAGTCTTATTCCCAACTAGGGGAAAATCCTTGTTCTATGCCCTAACACTATGTACATAATGTCACACCATCAAAAATGTCCTGAAAAATACCAAAAACATTAGAAAACTTCAAAAATCCAAAAAAATAAAAAAATGTCAGCAAATACCAAAAATAGAGTCAAGTCAGTCATGTTCAGTCAATCATAGTCGAACTATGTTGCCTATGCGGCTAGGACATAGGGAAGGCCATCAATCGATGTGCCGCTGAGGCATTAGGTCTATCATTCTAGGTTTGTCATGTATCACACACATTTAAATCACGACGCTTTGTATATTCAAAGTCATTGGTCATGTCGAACTACGAGGTCTCTGTGTGTACAACATAGGCAAGGCTAATCAACTGATGAGCTCCCAAGACCACACCAGGTCAGTCCAATAGGGTTCATTCACAATCACTCTCACACAAGTTGCATATCATAGTTTAAGGTCTCATCTCATGTCATACATTGTCTACATGCACACACAAGGAATCAAAACAAGTCATGCAACAACAAGGCAAAACATCTCAAAGTCATCAAGTCAATATCCAACACATTGTTAAAGTGATCAACCTATGTCTTATGCAAGATATGTCTTTCTTGTCAACAAACGTCATCAATTATCATAGTATCATGTGGCTTGTCACTTCAATGTCATCAAGCTCCAACGTCTTATACAACACATGTCTTTCTGAAACCAAGCTTTATCATGCCTTATACAGAAGTCACCAAGTCGAAACTAGACTCAACATCTTATGTGGTATGTGTCATTCTCTCACATTATGCTATGTCAAATATCAACATCAAACAATCCCACAAGATCAAGTTTTGGCGAATACATTTATTTGGCTTTATGACTTTATATCTTATTTTGTCTTATCTTTTTATCGATTTGTGACTTAGTCCAGTTACTAGCTTTCTCGAGGATGTCCCTTGAAGGATTTAGAGAAGAAACGATGTCTCAAAACTCTTTTTCTTTGGCTATTGTTTGTCAACTGTCTTTTTAAACATTGGTTTTTGAGTCATGTTACTATTTTTCTCAAGGATGTCCCGTCAATGATTTAGAGGAGCAATGACATCTCATGACCTATCTTTTATTTGTCTATTGTCTGTGGTTTGTCTTGACAAAATGACTAGGGCAATACTGTCCTTAGTATGAGTTAAGACACTCCTTGTCTATGACTATCTATTTTTCATAGATGGATGACTTTGTACACTATGGTCTATCTCATATCATAGTATGTACTACCCATTTGTGTCATGTCCCACCTAATGATGATAACAATCAAGCATAGTGTATTTGGCAATATATCGAAGATTATATGTTTTTCTCAATCAATCAAACTTAATTGTTTCTTACTAACATTCTGAAATCATCCATGCTAACATTTCTTCTTTTTTGCATCCTCACCACCATTATCTATCCATTTCGAGAGCACACTCATGTTCTTTGAATCCACCTATTCTCTCTAGGGGGCATACCACTACCTCCTCCTCGTCATTCTCCCTTTCGCTGGGGCATATCTTTTATTTATATTTTCTTTGACACAACATCGTACCAACATTGTATCAAAGAGGGGAAAACTGTAGATACCAAAAATTGGTCTAGGCCTGTGAGTACACATTCAACATAATTTTCTATAGTCCGTAGTATTGATTAAATAATGTTAATTATTTAATTAACCTTTCTAACATATATTTCCTCTATTAATTAAATATCCCTTTTTAATTAGTTCATAAATATCCTTTATTCAACTTGATTAATTAAATAAATCATATTTATTTAACTATGTTGCAAACTAATTAATTCTTCCCCTTTATCTATCAATTAAATAATTTATTATTTAATTACCCCTTTATCATAATTTTCCAACTATAATTAAATATCTTTATTTAATTATTCATTTAACCCCCTTTATCTATAACTAAATATTTATTATTTACATTATCCTTTTCAAACAGTCAAATTAAATAAATTACTTTATTTATTTAATTAAAGTCTTTCATTTTTGAATGTTGAATTAAATTAACATTTAATTCATATTTAAATATTTATGTCACATTCCTCGATCATTCAGTTATGTAAGTCATTCACTCACCTTTTGTCTCGAGATCTATTTTTAGTTCTCCAGTTATCTCTGGATTCAACACCTGTTTATCTCTATGAGAAGACTTTCCTCACAACTAGTCGATTAACTAGTTCTAACTCCTGTTTGCATTCAAATGCATTAGTCTTCGAGTTCTAACTTTATCTTTTGCATACAAAGTCTATTTCTTCTATTTTTGGAGATTAAGATCCTAAACTCATGTTCTAACTCACGTTCTAACTTAGTCTCTATCTTCACTCTTTCCTGAACTTGTGTTCTAACTCACGTTATATCTGAGACATAACTCATATCGCATGGAATTCATCAATCTCATCCGTCGATCTCTCTTTCAATCTGAGAAGAGACTTATAAAATGGCCTATCATTATCATTATTCGTCCTCCCGAAATCATATACTTTTGAGAAGAGACTTATCTTCGATATTTTTCTTAGAGACTCGACGAAGTTATACTTGCATTCAAACACAACAATCTGAGGACAAGAATACTAAAAAGGAAAAATGCAGAAGAACAATCAAGATAATTCGAAGGGCTGAACGCATATTCGATGAGAGCTTTGCATTAAATTGTTTAGTTTGTTTAGTTTATTTCCTTGTTCTTTGTTGTTTGATTTTAGATTATTATTTAGATGAGTATTAACATTGTTATTCTAGTTGCAGATTATCCATCTCATCATCATTCGAAAGATACATCTATTTTAATCTACTGTTACACTATCATTTGGAAAATCAACCAAGCATAGGTTGTGAACAATCTACTTAAGGTTTGGAAGAAAGTTGTGAAGCTTGGTACAAGTGGTATGATGGTAGAGAGCAAAGAGGTAATGGTTTCAAGCAGAAGCTTAGCAACCATGAGGAGGTTTTTGGTAGAAGTTTATGGTATCAATTTGGCCGACATTTTTGGTAAAATTCTTTTAGTTTTTCTTAATGGACAACTTGTGTATTTCTTTGACCTTTTGTTGCATATGTGGGTCTTATAATGGCATTTTTATGTATCTTTGTTTCTTGGTTATATGTTCTTTGTCGACCATGTCTTGCAATCTTTAATGTCGACTATGTGGGTCGAGTTTGTGTGATTTGTGTTTGTATAGAATGGGTTCTCATTTTGTGCATAGTTTGTGGTGTTGATACCTTGGGTTTATAGTGCATACATTGTATTGATCATACATGGGTTAAAAGACAACTTTATGAAGTTAATAGGTGGAGTCACATTGATGACTCAATATGGGATAGTTTGATATGGTTTGAAAGTGGTTTATCTAATGATTAAATTTATTGACAAGTGGCATCATATCAGGTGTTACAGTTGTTTATTTAAACAATGTTTTGACACTGTTATGAGTTCAAAGGTTTTACAGAAGGAATGAAAGCATAATCTGATTTCTGTAAGAGTTTTGCAAGCATTATGTAAAGTAGATTATAACTAGTACATTTGATATTTTAAAGATTCCAGTAAATGAATATTTAGGATACTAAGTGTATTGGATTGAAAATGAAATATGATTTGTACTAAAATAGAGTGATCCTTTGTAGTTGAATTATTATTTATTTAGAAATGTATAGTGAGGTTAAAATGATCAATTCAGTTAGATAGATTGATCATTTCCAGTGAGGCATCTTGTAATGAGTGGGTTTTGTAGCCAGTGAGGCTTGTGTTTCCAATGAGTCTTTTGTAGCTAGTGAGGCATTTTTTTTGATAAGCCAGTGAGGAATTTTGAGTGGTTTTCCTACCCCATGAGGGTTTTCCACTCCCAAAATTTATTGTGTCATGGTTTTAGTTATTTTGTGATTTAGTTATCATTCATGTCTAAGAATTTTGTATTGATTACTATTCAGTATTTAGATTCTTACATTTATGAATAATGCCAAACTGATTATGTGTTGTTAGCATCATTATTTTTGTTTACAAATTTGTTGAAATGAATTAAATTAAAATTTTCAAATCTACAACACTAATTCACCCCGCTTCTTAGTGTTGTTTGTACTCCAATAGAAGAGAAGGATGAAAATAAAGGAAAAGAGTTGAAATTTGAAGAGAAATAATCCTTGGAAAAGAATCCTAAGACTCCTAAGTATGTGTAGAAGAATCATTTAGAAGACCATATCATTGGAGATAAGAGAAAAGGTGTGCTGATACGAAAAAAATATGCTATGACAAAGGAACAAGTAATGTTTTGTTCTTTTCGAGGTGGAACAAAAAAATAGTGACTAAGGAATGGAAAGATGATAATTGGATCAAAGAAATGAAGGAAGAGTTAGAACAAATAGAGAAGAATCCAACTTTGGAATTAGTCCCAAGATCAACAAACAAGAATTTTATTGATACTAAGTGGGTATTTTGGAACAAGCTGAATGAAGATGTAAAAGTTGTTAGGAATAAGGCTAGACTTGCATGTAAAGGTTACTCATAGGTTGAAGGTATAGATTTTGAGGAAAAAATTTCTTCACTTACAAGAATCAAATCTATCAAGATGTTTTTATCTTTTTTAGCACATAAATGTTTCAAAAGTATATCATATGGATGTGAAGTTTGCATTCTTGAATGGTGAATTGGAAGAAGAGGTATACATTGAACAACCTAAATTTTTTTTAGTTGAATGAAGATGAAAATATGGTCTACAGATTGAAGAAAGCATTGTATGGACTGAAGCAAGCTCCCAAAGATTGGTATACAAGGTTAGATAAGTACTTGATGTAGCAAGGATTTAGAAAAGGTACTACAAATAGAAATCTATATTTCAAAGTTGAAGGAGAAAAAATCTTAATTGTGGTGGTATATGTTGATGACATAGTCTTTAGAGGAAATGGTATGTTCAAAAGGTTTGCAAAGGAAATGTAGAAAGAAATTGAAATGTCAATGTGTGGGAGATGAATTCTTTATTGGTTTTCAAATCATTTAATCAAAGAAAGGTATATTCATATCACAATATAAATATGTTAAGGAATTTTTGAAGAAGTTTGGAATGGATTACTCTAAATTGGTGTGTACTCCTATGGTTATTGGTTGTAAGTTGAGAAAGAATGATGATCTCCTAAGATAGATTAGAGAAAGTATAGATTAATGATTGGTGGACTATTGTACCTTACTGCTACTAGACAAAATATCATGCATTTAGTTTGTCTTGCAGCTATATTTCAAGAAGATCATAGAGAATCTCATGTTGTAGCAATGAAGAAAATATTTAGATATTCGAAGGGTATTCTAGATTATGGTTTTTGGTATCCTAATGATACTGACTTCTCTTTGAGTGCATATATAGATGCAATTTGGGTTGGATCTGCAAATGATAGGAAACAAGTGGTGGTGATTTCTTTCTTGGAAGAAGGTTGGTTTCATGGTTAAGTAAGACGCAAGATTTAGTGTTATTATATACTACAGAAGCAGAATATATTGCAGCAATATCATGTTGTACACAAGTGTTGTGGATGAAGCAAACATTAAAGGATATCATAGTTTCATATGATGAAACTATTCCTATCATGTATGACAATACAAGTGCAATCAATATTTCAAAGAATCAAATAATTCATTCAAGAATAAAACATATATCAATACAACATCACTTCTTGAGAGAGAAAGTTGTAGATAATAAGGTGAAGTTGGAGTATGTGCCGACTAAGGACCAAGTTGTTGATATTTTCACAAAGCATCTTTCAAAAGATAATTTTGAGTATCTTCAGGAGAATTTATGGGTTATTTCCCCTCCTTTAAACTATATGCATAAGTGTGTGCATCTTTATAAGAAGCATTTCAAGATACATTATTGGTCCTAGATTGATGTTGAAGGCTACCTCTCAGGGGAGTAGGTAGCAGTGGTTTTTGGCTGGTGAGTTCAATGTAGGAAGATAGTAAAAAAGAAAAAGTGTAGTTTCTTTCTGGTAGAATCAAAGTGGAGTATACATGTGTTTCCCTTTGAATACTGTCAAAGGGGGAGAGAAAAAGAATACTTAGGAAAGAGATTTGGATGCATCTTTGGCCCTTTTCCATTAATGTCAAAGAGGGAGATAGAATACGAAAAACATGGAGAGTGTTCCAGAAGTGAATATGGTCTAAAGACCATAGGGGGAGAGATAATCTGAGTTGTTGTAGGAAAAGAAGTCTATGAAGAGATAAGATGAGGCATAAGAGTTGTCCATGTTAGGGGGAGTATTTTTTATTATATTATTGTTGTTGGTTTCTTTTATTGTTGATATTTTTTTAGAATAGGTGTTGCCATCAATGACAAAGGAGGAGATTGTTGGAAGTTTTAGTTGTTTATGATTTTCTCAAGTGTTATCATTGATTTCATCCCCTTGTATGAAGAAATTTTTGGAATGCTATTGGTGTTGATGATGTCAACCCCTAGCATTGTAGTTGCTGGTATTAATGTCAACACAATGTTACTGATATTTTCAGCATAATTGTAGAGGTTGTTGGTTTGACTTGTGTTTGGGAAGATTGTTGTAGTTGGAAAGGATTGCATGTTGAGGATGTTTTGTAGACATGTTAGTAATTTTTTTGATGAAGTTGGTTCACTTGGTTTCCAAGTTCTTTTGAGAAAATTTGAATAAAGGAGAGTTCAGTGTGGCAAAGTGGTGTTTAGTCTTCTTCTCAGCATTTCTTCATGGCCAAAGATATGCCCATGCAGTTTGGACATGACGATTAGAGGTGTTCAAAGGTGTCATATCTATAGTTTCAAGTTTCAGATCATTCTACAATGGAAGATGTGTTTGAAAATATGTCTATCTAGTAAAACAGGGTGTCTGGGAGAAATAAGATTGCTTTGCATTTCTCCATAGTGAAGGTTTTGGAGTTGTGGATCTGGGAACATGCTTATATTGACTATATCTACTACCCCTTGAATTTTTAGGTGTTGTGGTTCTTTGAAAAAAATTCTAGTGTGTTGGATGTTTGTGCCAATATGTCTAGTTGCATAGAGTGAAGGTGTTCTTGAGTTTTAGGTGGTTGTAGTAGCTTTGAAAAATATTTTGAGATGTTGTATGGATATTTTGGATTGTTGTTGTGTGGTCCATGAGATGCTTCCAAACCTTGATAATTATGTTTGGAGTCACTTGTTAGTGTTAGTGCGGGTTTGGCTAACCTAGCATGCTAGTGCTAATTATAGAGGATAATTATTGTTTGAGGAAGTGTTGAGAAGCATGTTTATGTAGATTTTGGTCCTAATTAAGTAGTGGCATGGATTGTATTCACTTCTTTATATTTTTGAAGTGTTTAGTGTTGACCTATTTTATGTTGCACAATTGAGATACATATGTTTCCTTTTGGCTAACCTAATTGAGATTAGTTTAGGTCATGAAGGGCATATATGCAAGAATAATTTTTGTGTAAATTAAGAGCAAAGAGGGTGCAATGTGAATGATTGGAAAGTGATCAAGTGTGATTATTTGGGTGTGAGCCTTAATTCCTATGACTTCCTAACGTAGTGAGCAAAAGGTGTCTACATTTCAATCAATTTGATGAGTTGTTTGTGCTTCAATGGTAATGTACCTTCAATATGTGAGAGACACATTGTTAGAAGTTAAAATTGGCAGAGTTTCACCCCTTCTTCTTTCTTCTAGATAGTGAGTCCTTTGTAAGTGAAACTTTATTTATCCTTTTGGGTAGTGAGCCCTTGGTAGTGAGCCTTATTGTATTGAGTGTTACATTTAATATGTTAGTGAACTAATCCTCACCATGGTTTTTCCCTTCTTGTTTTTTCCACATAATTATCATGCTCTTGTGTGTTTGATGTGTTTTCATTAATTCTTTACATGTTTACATTTTGTAAATGCATGATAAGGGTTTAATGGTGGATAAGGGCTTGAGGGCTAATGCAGATTTTGAATGTTAATGAGGTTTTTTGATGTTCTAAAGTATACAATTGACTCATCCCCCCATCTCAGTTGTCTTTTGCATCTAAGAATGAGTAGTTCAAGAAATTCTTTAGAATTAAGGAATATGGACAAGGGAGAGAAGAAAAGTGTTGAAGCTGAAGACTTTGCTAAGCACCTAAATAATTTGCATGAAGAGGTGAGAAATCATATTAATAAGATGGATATTTAGTACAATTCTAAGGTAGAATATCAGAGGAGATATAGGGAATTTTATATTGGAGATTAAGTCATGTTTCACTTGAGAAAAGAGATATTTTTGGTTGAAACATATAATAAGTTGAAGATGAAAAAGTTTAGACCATGTAAAATCTTGAAGAAACATGATTCAAGAAATTCTTATGAGGTAGATTTTCCTAATGAAATTCATATTTCACATGTGTTTGACATTTTATATTTGATAGATTATCACAAAGGAGGAATTGAAGAAGAATTAATAGAAGAGTAGTGGAATATTCCAACACCTACTTCAGAAAAGGAAGAGATAGATGAAATCTTGGATAGTCATGTGGGTAGAATCACAAGAAAAAAGAAACATGAATAGTACCTAGTGAAATGGAGAGGAAGGCCTATTGAATATGCATCATGGTTATTTGAGGTTGAGGTTAACCATCTTGGTTTCCCTCTAACTCCTGAGAAGTGATAAGTTCACTTCTAAAATTACCTAGGTGTTTGATCTAGGAGCATCTAGGTTGTAAGCGAAATCTTGCATCACCCAAAAAAATCTTTGCTTTTTCCAATAAGGACTAAATTTGGTAGGGTTAATATTTTTATTAAGTTTTTATTTATGCATGTATACACACAAAACCTTACATGGAATTCTAAAATGGTTAAATGAAGCCAATGGTTAAGAAATCACTTCAATATCATTTGTCATTTTTGGGATATTAATAGTTTCAATTTCCAAGTCAAATTTAAGGCACTTAAAAGCTCCACATGGGCCTAAAAACTGGCCAAAACATAAAATTTACCCTTTGTGTTACAAGTATGAATGTGTTTGGTGGTGTTTTCATTAATGTTTTCATTGATGTCAACACTGTATAGGTTGATTATGTTGGTTTTTTCCAAGTTCTTTTGAGAAAATTTGAGAAATAATGAAAGTTGTGTTGAAGTGTGTTCTGAACGTGCTCCGGTATTGTGGTTCGCGTTTCTCCTATGTTGAATCAATGCTTATATGGATTTAGATGTGTGTTAATAAGCTTAAATGGAATGCATGTATTGAGTTTTAGCTTCTGGTTTGATGCAGAGTAAAAGTTATGTTCACCGCTATGTGAACTAGTTTGACAAAGTTATCTGGTTATCGATTGTGAGAAATGTTTTGGCTTCATAGTCTTCTGATATTTGGTTTTAGATCTCATGGATCTGGGAGATTACTCTTTCTCATGGTTTATGTTTTAAGAAAAATTTTCTTGTGTCTTGACACTTTGGAAGACCTGCTTCAGAGTCTCTATGTTTTTTTTGGCTATCTCGGTTGAACTGGTAAAGTGTTCTCTATGAATGGAGTTTGTTGAAGTTGTTGTAGATGTATCTGAGTTGTTCTCAGAGATGGTAAAATGACTGGTGAAGCATGTTGAGAAATCCACATGTGTTTATCTTGCTGGAGATGTATATACTTCAAAGATAATTGATGTTTTCATTAGGTTTGGCTGACTTGGTGTTTACACGATACATTACACTTTTACATCGATTTGATAAAGCATGTGTGTGATCCAGGATGTTGTTTGGGTCCTAAATTAAATATGTATTTGGTCCCCTCACATTCTTATCCATTGTGAGAATGTTGAGTAGCCAACCTAGTTTGAATTTGTAAAATGAAATTGTATAGCCGACCTTGGAGAATGTTCCTAAGGTTGAAGATGGTATAAATACAAGTTAAGTTGTAGAAAATTTCATATCCATCCTTCATTCAATCCAAGCAAGAGAAGAGTGTTCGAACAAGTGTGAAAATAGGAGTGTCGAAGAGTGAATTTTGGAAATAGTGCTTCATTGTATTCATAATCTTCTTATCAAGTTGTGAAGTGTGTGTAACTCCTAGTGGTGGATCTTTAACTATTTCTTTGTATTTTTTGTAGGTAGTGAGTCTCTCTTTCTAGACAGTGAGTCCTAAGGTAGTGAGCCCTCTGGCAGTGACCCTTTTTGTATCTAGTATTACAATACTACTATACTATGAGTTAATCATCACCGTGGTTTTTCCCTCATTAGGGTTTTCCATGTAAATATAGTGTCTTTGGTGCTGTGTTTTTTTTATCTACATTTTCATGTTCACTCTTAATAATAGAAAAAAGATAAAGTGGAATTGAATAAGTTAGGAAGTAAATAATTTGATACAACTAATTCATCCCCCCCCATCTCATTTGTCTTGTGCATTTCAAAAATTGGTATCAGAGCTCTGGTTCCTCAGTGAAAAGCTTAACTGCTTGAGGTAGATCATATGGCACACAATTTGCAACTTCGTATGTTTGATGGACCTCATTATAGTGACTAGAAAGAGAAGATGAGAAGTTATCTAATTTCACTCAGTTTTAACACCTAGAAAGTTGTGGAGACAAAGTATGTGATTCCAACATCTAGGCCTTCCTCAACTGATGAGGTTGCAGCCTTTTAAGAAAATGAAAGACCAAGGTTTTCTATCTTTAGTGATTTATCTAAAATTGAAAGATCAAAAGTTGTTTCTTTAGCTACTGTAAATGAAATGTGGACAAAATTGAAAGAAATTTATGAAGGAAATGAGAGATTAAAAATTTCAAGGAAACTAACTTCTAAGCAAAAATTTGAGGACCTGAGAATGGAAGATGGAAAAGGCATTGCAAGCTATTATCAGAGATTTGAAACTATAGAAACTAAAATCAAGAATCAAGGAAGTACGATGAAGGATGAAGACATAATTGAGAAGATCTTGATGACCCTACTAGACAATTATAGTGATAGTATCTACAATTGAAGAATGGTATGATCCAAAGACATTCAATAAGGAACATCTATTTGGTGTCTTGACTGCATTTGAAATGAGGAAATTTGCAAGGGATAAGGAGAAGACTAAAATAGAGTTTAAAGCCATGAAGATAAAAGAAGAAGAAGAAGATGATGCAGAATATTTGGAAGCAAACTTCACAAGGAGATTGAAGATAGGTACTAGTAGATACAAAGGTAAGTTGCCTTTTAAGTGCTTCAGTTGTGGAAATATTGGAAACTATGCATCGAGATATCCTAATAGAGCTACACAAAAGAAGAATAAGGATAATAACAATAAATACAAGGATAAGAAGGATAGGGAGTTCAAGAAGTTGTATTATGTTAAGGAAGATGCGGGAATTTATGATGATGAATCAGACTTTGAGGAAGATAAAGATGAATGTTTTTTTTCAGGCTTGGAGAAGAAATGTGCAAAAGAACCTAGTCCAGAGTGTAAGAAGAATGAATTAGAAGGTACTCTAGTAACTACTTTTCATGCTAGATAGGATGAATAATTTTGGTTAATTGACAATAGATGTTCAAATCATATGACAAGAGATAAGAGTAAGTTCAATAAACTTGAGAAGTATGATGGAGATATAGTCATGTTTGGAGATGATTCTAGTGCTAAGATTGTTGGTAAAGGAATAATTGGCTTTGATGGAAAACATAACATTGATGATGTCTATTATGTAAAAGGTTTAGGGCATAATCTATTAAGTGTTGGAAAAATGTGCAACAAAGGTTTTAAGATTGTATTTTAGGATAACACTTGTGAGATCAGAAAAGGATCTAGAACTGTGGTTGCAGCTGGAAGAGGAACTCATGGAAACATCTATCAACTTAAAGGTAGTGATGGTCAATGTTTTGTTTCCCAGATTAGTGAGAGTTGGCTCTGGGATGGGAGGATGGGACATGTGAATTTTGATAATTTGGTTAGGATCAATTCTATAGAAGTTGTGATAGATCTAACTAGAATCATAAAGACTTCAAATTCAATTTGTAGAAGTTGTTAGATGGGAAAACAAAAATGGAACAGTTTTAAAACAAAGGATCAATCATCTACTAGAATGCTAGAATTAATCCATACAAACCATTTTGGTCCTACAAGAACATGAGGCCTGAATGGTGATAGGTACTTTATGCTTTTAATTGATGATTATTCTAGTTTGACATGGGTTGCATTTCTTAGAGAAAAGTCTCAAGCTCTTGACAGATTCAAGGTGTTTAAGGCAAGAGTAGAAAATGAGGTAAACTTGAGAATAAAATGTTTGAGATCTAATAGAGGTGGAGAGTTTACATCCGGTGAGTTCAATGCATTTTGTTAAGAACATGGTATAAAAGACATTATTCTACTCTTAGAATCCCACATTAGATGAAGTATAAAGAAAGAACCAGACTATGCAAGAGGCTGATAGAACTATGATGAAATAAGAAAATGTTCTTGATATGTATTGGAGAGAATCCATTCACACCATTGTTTACATTCTTAACAGAGTTCAAAAGAGGTAACAACACTAAGACTCCTTATGAGTTATGGAATGGTAATACTCCTACTGTAAAATACTTTAAGGTATTTGGAAGTAGATGTTACATTAGAAGAGATGAAGAAAATCTTGGAAAGTTTGATGCTAGATGTGATGATGAAATTTTCCTTGGATATTCAAATAATAGTAAGGCTTACAGATGCTTTAATAAGAGACTGAGAAAAATCATTGAAAGTACCAATGTGAAGGTTGATGAATCTATGTATAGACTAGTGGAAATAACTGAAATGGAGCCTAATGAACCTATTTGTGTGCAATTACAAGAAGAAGAAATTACAGAACCTGTACCCAAGAATCCTAAATATGTTTAGAAAAATCATCCAGAGGAACTGATAATTGCAGAAAAAAGTGAAGTTGTGAATACAAGAAGCAAAGTGGTTGAGGTAAATTTGTTTTTACTTTCTAAGATAGAACCTAAGACTGTGAATGAAGAATGTGATGATGAAAGTTGGTTTAGAGAAATGAAAGAGGAAATACAATAGATAGAGAAGAATGAGACATGGGAACTAATCCCTAGACCTACAAACAAGAAGGTAATTGGTTCTAAATGGGTATTCAAAAACAAATTAAATCAAGATGGTGAAGTAGTAAGGAAAAAAGAAAGACTTGTATGGAAACGATATTCAATGTAAAAAATATTCACAGGTTGAAGGAATATATTTTGAAGAAAATTTTGCACCTATAGCAAGAATGGAAGCCATTCAAATGTTCTTGGAATTTTCAGGTCATAAAGACTTCAAATTATATCAAATGGATGTCAAATCTGCATTTCTGAATGGAGAATTGGAAGAAGTGTATATGGAGCAATCAGAAGGCTTTTCACTGTCAAAAAACCCTGACATGGTTTGTAAGTTAAAGAAAACATTATATGGACTGAAGAAAGCTCCTGGAGCTTGGTATGCAAGATTGGATAGATACCTGACAAAGCAAGGATTCAGAAAAGGGTCCATAGTCAACAATCTGTACTTCAAGGTTGAGAAAATAAGATTCTAATAGTTGCGGTTTATTTTGATGACATTATCTTTGATGGAAATGAAGGTATGTATAAGATGTTTGCTAAAGAGATGCAAAAATAATTTAAAATGTCTATGATTGGTGAACTGAATTTCTTCCTTGGACTTCAAGTTTATCAAACTGACAAAGGTATATTCATTTCACAATCTAAGTATGTTAAGGAATTGTGAAAGAATTTTGGGATGGATGACTCTAAACTAGTGTGTACCCCTATGGTAACTAGATGCAAGTTAAGTAAGGATGGTGAATTTGCTAAAGTTGATCAAAGCATGTATAGATCCATGATTGGTGGAATTTTGTATCTTACTACTACTAGACTGGACATTATGCATGCAGTATGTCTAGTTGCAAGATTTCAAGAAGAACTAAAGGAAGCGCATGTTAAAGCTGTGAAGAGGATATTCATATATCTTAAAGGAACTCCAAACTATGGGCTATGGTATCCAAAGAACAATTATTTCACTTTGAATGCCTACACTGATGTTGATTGGGATGGATGTGTAGATGATCAAAAGAGTACAAGTGGAGGAGAATTGTTTCTTGGAGGAAGACTAGTTTAATGGTTAAGATTTAGTTTATTTATCCACTGTAGAAGCAAAATATATTGCAGTAGCATCTTGCTATACACAGGTACTTTGGATGAAGTAGACTTTGATGGAAATAGGTGTGGTAAGTGATGAACCTACTTATATCTATTGTGACAATACAAGTTCTATAAACATTTCAAAGAATCCAGTGATTCATTCTAGAACAAAGCATATATCTATCAAGTATCACTTCTTGAAGGAGAATGTATTGAGGAATGAAGTTAGACATGAATATGTACCTACCAAAGAAAAAGTTGCAGACATATTCACTAAATCCCTTCCAAAGGATACTTTTGAGTATCTCAGAGGGAAGTTAGGGGTTTCTACCCTTCCTTTGAACTAAGTACACATGGAAGTACATCAGTCCAGTGGATTCATATAATCTTTTGTTTTGGATTGATGATTGAGGTCTACTCCTCAGGTGGAGTAGAGAAGTGCATTATTGCAGTATGAGATGTGGATGTACTCCTTAGGGGGAGTAAATAGATATATTTTTGGAAAGAATTTCCTTTGCCATTGATTTCAAGGGGGAGAGAGAATCATGTGAAAATTGTATGCTTGACAAGTTGTCACTTCTAAAAATCAGGTAGCATGTGGGAGAGAGAATCATGTAATAATTTTAGGCTTGGTAGGTTGTCGCTTCTAAGAATCATGTATGTTGTCTTTGACGGTTTTTCACATCATGTGTTGTCATCAATGAAAAAGGGGAAGATTGTTGCAAGTATGAATGTGTTTGGTGGTGTTGTAATTAATTTCATTGATGTCAACACTATATAGGTTGATTAAGTTGGTTTTTACCAAGTGCTTTTGAGAAAATTTGAGAAATAATGAAAGTTGTGTTGAAGTGTGTTCTAAACGTGCTCTGGTATTGTGGTCTGTGTTTCTCCTATGTCAACCCAATTCCTATACATATTTAGAGGTGTGTTCATAAGATTAAATGGATTGCATATCTTGAGTTTTAGCTTCTGGTTTAATGCATAGTAAAAGTTATGTTCACTGGTGTGAACTGGTTTGAAAAATTTATCTTGTTATTGACTAGGAGAAATGTTTTGGCTCTGTAGTCTTCTGATATTTGGTTTCGGATCTCATAGATCTAGGAGATTATTCTTTCTACTGGTTTATGTGTTTTTCCAAAGTTTCTTATGGCTTGATGCTTTAGAAGACCTCCTCCGGAGTCTCTGTGTTTTTGTTGGTTGTCTCGGTTGAACTGGTAAAGTGTTCTCTACGAATGGATTTTGTTGAAGTTGTTGCGGATTGTTGTGCCTCTTGCACACACGCCTCATTCGGAACGGGGACCCTCTCTTTCCTTTTGGCTTGCCCAGTCCTTTTTGCTTCACCTTGTTTTGCGTGTCCCATTTTGATGTCCTTGATGGTCAACATGTTCTCAAAAGTCCCATTTTAGGGTTAACCAAATTTTTCTCCTTTGAAAAATGCTAAGTCTTGAGCCCTTTCGGGTTTTCTTTGTTGGTTGGTCTTTCTAACATCCATGGTGCCTTTTGGGCCCGGACCCTTGAGTTTCCTCTCTTGGGTTTCCCTTTCTGGGTTTCCATTTTGACTTCATCGTTCTTCGTGGCCAACAGTTGACATCTTCTCGGCCCCCGAATCTCGATGATTTGATGACTATTTGCATTATTTGAAAAACTTGACAGCTTCGTCCATGCGTTTTTCCAGCCCTCGGACCCTAGCTCTCGGACTTCCATCCCTAGGCCACTGTCTCTAATCTGCTGCTCCACATGGCTACTAGTCAACCTCCTTCCGAAATTTTGGACCCTGGGTTCCTATTTGCCGTTTGGGTTTCACTTTGCGAAATGTTTCGAATGGTTGTCATTGGACATCTTCCTAGACTCTGGACCTCGAACCTCCCACCGCCACCCAGGAAATTTGAATCCACCTACCTGATCTGTCGCTGTACTGAGAATTTACTGAGGTATTACTGGCACTAGGGGCTATTTAAATGAGTTTTGACCTGTCATTTTCACATGATAGAAAATAATTTGAAGCGCTCTCTGACCCCAACCTCCTTTGCCTCCACAATCGAGATCCATCTTCGTCGTTCCTCATGAATTTAGCATAAAACTTCTTCAGGCCTTTGAGGTAGGTTCGCCGCCCGCCTACCCTTTTGTTATTCTCGCAACCAGGGGTTGAAAATTAAGTGGAAACCAAAATGAATTTGAAACTTGGTAGGATAGTGCCCCTAGCCTTAAACCCATGAGTTAGAAAATTGAAAATCAATAAATTGGAGGTTAAAAATCATAACCGCAATCTGACCTCCCCGTCATTGTTCTTCGGAGTAGGCGAACGCCTCTTTCGGGCCCAGACCTCTTCGTGGCCACACAAAATTTTTAAAAATTAGAGAAAATGATAGGTGGCCAAACTCACCTCAGGTCCCGGCCTCCGAACTTCCCCTCCTAGGTTTCCGTTGTTCCTCCGCTGTTCTAAACGACTTTTGTCCCATGTCCTTCCCTACCTTGGACCCTGAGCGTGTGAAGTTTGTCACAAATCTACAAACAAAATAAAATTGTGAAGTTATCCTCGAACTTTGACGCTTAGACTTCCATCCCCACACCACTGTCCCTACTTCATTGTTTTAAATAGCTGCCACTGAACGTCTTTCCAGCTCCCAAGCTCTGGTCGCCCTTTCGCTCCACATGATTTGAACAAGGAAACTAAAACAACAAACCATGCCTGATCCCTGACCTCCATAATTCTATTTTGCTTTCACCGTCCAGAATGGCCAAGCCTATCCGCCTTTCCAGACACCGGACCCTGACCCTCAATCCATCAATGGGTTTTTCACCAACTCTTAAGTCTACCTTGGGTATAACCTTTCGAACTTCTGTCCCAGACTTTTGTCCACGTTTCGCCATTTCACACAGCTATCCCTCAGCAGCTTCCCGACCTTGGTGACCCAGATTCCAGAACCCGACTCATGGAATGCTATTTTCCTTGCGCTATTTCAAACATCTAACCCTGGATGACTTTCCTACAGCTAAAGCCTGAATGCTAGAATGATGGCTCAAATGACCTCCAAATCAAAAATGGACTTCGACCCACTTCCTAAAATTGGACCTTCTTATAGACCAAACCTGTATTGAACAAATCCAGGATCAGGAAAAGTCATCAAGAATGCCTTGCCTCATTTTCCTTTTCAAATGACATTCTGCTAGAGGAAGTCCGACCCTTGGGGCTTGGGTCACTTGTTTGACTTCCAATGGTATTGTTATCAAATTTTAGGATTTTCTTAAATGAATGTTGTGGATCTAACCTTGATTCGCAAGAATTTTTTCGCAGCTACGTTCTCATGTTAATGATGCTAACTCCTGTCTCTCTATGCAGGATTTATGGAATTTGGTGTAGAGGCCTCTAGGATGGCCAAGGACAATGGGAAAAGAATCGCCAAAGCCCCCCGAGACAAAGAAGATAAATATAAAATGAAGTATCAATTCTAGAGGCACCCTTGCAATCCAAGGTCACAACTAGTTAGAAGAACATCACAGACACCAATATCGGGCAAGTTGATATTGATGAGTTTACACGAAGACTCAAGATTGACCCAAAGACATATAATGTGAATTTGATCAGAAGCAATGAACTTTCCAAAGTTGTAGGTTTCCCACCCACCTTGGTGGCCCCCGAGCTGGTAATGGCATGTCGAGAGGCATACCAAATTGAAACAAGAACCATCATGGACAGAGATGGCAATGTCCCGGTTGACATGTCCCCTCTCGGGATAACTCAAACCTTCCACATCCTCACCTTCGAAGAATGGAGACCCCAACCATAGAGGAGTGCAAAGCATTATGGAATCAGGATCCTATAAAATGTAAGAAACTAATCAACCAATATTGGTTGAAAGATAGGTGGGCCAGTGCTGGAAAAGACCCTCAAGAGCTCTACCGATATGATTTCTTTGAGGACTATCATGACTCGGTCATCCTACTAAGTAGAGTAATGGGCCTTCCTATTGCGGCCTTCTTCCAAGAATGGATGCTATATTTTTTTGAGAAAATTTTGTGTGGGGATGACACTACATTCTATTGGGGGAAATAATCAACAATTGCTTTCATGAGCAATTCGTCAATGTGAGGAAGACCTCCAAATTCTACATGAAATCCTACTTGGTCTATTCACTTGCTGATTGATGACATTATAATAGATTATCTACAATGCCAAATGAGGCATCGAGAAGAGTGCTTAAACCTTATGACAAATATCCTTAGCTATAGTACACGAATTTCAAGAAGGACTATTATAGGGTAAACAATTATTTTACTGCCTACATCATTTGGTCTCTTAGAGGTGATTTTGAGAGAAGAGTCTCTCACAGTGCTAGGGCCCTTCTCAAGCGCTATTCCTTCATGCTCATACAATTCCCCAAGTTCACCTACATTCATGCCCAAGGATTCATAGAAAGGCCGAATAAGCTACCCCGCTACCCTAATGACCAGATTATAATATTGGAACTAACTTGGTAGCTATGACATATACACCACATTCTGAGTACTAAACATCTGGAAGGGATCCCCTATCCCCTTGAACTTGGCTTGGGGCTATATCAAATTCATACTTCCCAATGCATGGGAAATTCGAAGGAGCTAGTAGAATACCACTTTAGGCAGCATGCGGCCAGGCCATGGATGGACCCATACGGTCATATTAGAAAGACACTTGGACCAAAGTATGGCCACCTCCACCATGTTGAGGAATTTTGGGCTAATTGAAAGGATGACTTTGAGGTGCGGATACAACATAATATCCGTATGACTACATTCTTCATAAAAAAAGTGAACTTATGTCCAATTCCAGATCAACTTGAAGAAGATGAGAGCACAGTGATTGACTTGAGGTATAGTGCCATTGCAAATCTGCCATTTCCTTTAATTGATTGGGATGAGCAAGAGGTTGATGACCTCAACATTATCACCAAGCCCATTGAGGCTTGAACAAAGGCATGGATTAATGGGCAGATCACTCGACTAAAGCAATAAGGAGTCACTTTGACATTCAAGGGGCTTGAAAATGAGCCAAGTGGTTCTGACAGTGGGACAACTACCACTACAACTGGAGAAATATCCAAATCCCCGCCATCTATCAAGTCGACAAAGAGAAAGGAGGTTGATGAGCAGCAACCTAACCCAAAAGTGTACACTAGAAAGGCCTCAGAGGGCGAGCCTCCTAAGAAGCATAGAAGAATGGGCAGCATCATGGAGATGCCTGTAATACCTGAAGATCCACTCCATGAGGGTGAGGAGATGGAGACTGACCCACCAAGGTCTCCACCTGCTTCATCTTCTATTGCAACCGCTACTACTATTGCCACCATCCCACCCACTTCACCTACAATAGCTACTTCCTCTCCACCCATGGTGGACATTTTTTTCCACCTCACCTCCACTTCTCTGATCATGTAGGTCATATCGGTGGATTCATCCTCTACCACAACCTCCCTAGTCTCATTGTCATCCATATCTCCTTCCCTTCAACCTGCTTCATCTATTGTTGCAATGCCTACCCTCACTCTCCCAGAGTCCTTTGTTAAGTATATGAAAAATATGCCATCTTAACTTTTGGGAATGCTTGCAAATCCAATGGTGCAAGCTGCAATCACCAAGGCAATGATTAACACCCCAGCTCTCCCTCCTCCTATAGAACCACCTAGAATGGAGGCTACAATGTAAATCTCAGATGAGCTTGAGCGACAACAACTGGAGGCAGCCGAGAGGCTGGAAGATGAGGAGTTTGAATATCATGAGCATCCTATATACGAACATCAGGTGATTGATGAGGTGGCCTATGAATCTTCCAGTGAGGGTAGCGAGGATCAAGGGACAGACATAATCCAAGAAACAATTGATCTAGAGATTGACATGGAGTGGAACAAGCAACTCAAAGAGATCAAGGAAAAAGAGGCTGAAGGACAACCTACGGCAAAAAGAATTGCTGCTCTAGAGACTAAGGGCAGTAGGTCTCCTACGGAAGGACATGGTAAAACCCTAGAGCATGATGAAGAAATGTCCTTTCATGAAGATGAACAAGAGGATAGGCCTGAGGAAGGTGGGAATGACCAAGATAAAGAAGAAAAGAGTGTTGGAAGGGAAGACCACCCCCACAAGTAGCTGCTCACCAAATCTCCTACCAAATGTCTAATGCCCGTGCAAGATTCCGATGAGGAGAAGTAAGATGCAAGAACTGAGCAGGAGGCCCTTAATGTCAAAGACATTGAACTTAGGGTGGAGGACAACAAAGATCAACATGAATCACCTAAGGAAGGACCCTCGATGCCTGATTGGCTAGAGTGGTAGCTTGAAAAGAGAACTCCCACCCTAAAGGACCCAAAAGCAAGACTGGAGGCAATACTGGCTAGAGCTCAAATTAATACCAAGAATGAGAAGAAGGAATAATCTATAATGTCTCTAGGGTAGTGCAAATAGATACGTTGATGGTTGGAGAACAAGGAATAAGCTATAACATCTCCACCATTGACTTGGGAGTAGCCACTAGGGAATAGAAGGTCGACCACCTCCGAGAATCGGTCACCACAGTGGTGCACCTTATCCAGAAGGATAAAGTTTCAAAGGAAGAACTCAAAGCACATGTGGCTGATCTGACAACCTACATTCAACAATGGTCATCTCCGAATGAACAACATACCACATCATCAGACCCACCATATTTGTTGTCCCAGGAATAGATCAACAAGCTGAAAAGATGGAGGAATTTGGATAAGACCACGAAAAATTGGTTTTGGCGGGTCTTGGACATTGGGAATACGGGCATCAATTTGGCTATCCAAACAAAAAACAAGTTCTTGGAGGTACAAACATCTCTTGAAGGCATGAAGCAAATCTACGAGGAGTTCCCAAAGAAGTATAAGGTTGCCTACCTAAAAATTGAGGCTATCCTCACACTGCCAAGTGAGGTTTGGGAAAAGGACCTTGCCTTCAGGGATGATGACCATTGGTTGATGGATGTGTGGAGGCGGGACTTCTATCACCGAAAGGGGAGGTTGGAATAGATCCTAGAACAAGTAATTCTGGATATTGAATGGGCCAAAGAGGCCAGAGGAGATTATGCTAAGTACCTCAAGTTGATGATAGGGTACAAGATGCCTGTTGTTAAGATTAATCTGGAAAGCATAAAGCCTCCCTTCCTAAGGAGGATGGAGAAGGGAATATCAGCCAAGTTTACCATAGATTTTATGAGATTTTTTTCTTGATCTTTCGCCCAGTCTTAGCTTTTAAAGGATAATGCTACCAAGTATGACGAAGATTGGGAAAAGCTCATTAACAATTACAAGGAAAGGAGTTACCAAGTGCTAAGATCTGATATCGTTGAGGTTGACAAGCTTTGGTTGATGATCTTGAGATTCGTGGAGTATGTGAATTTGAAGAAGTGGGAAGGAAAACCTATCACTGATGAAGAATTTTTGAAAGAATAGCTACAACAAAGAGCAATCAGAAAAAAGACAAAATGCTACAATGCTGCCACTAGAAGAGATAATAGGGAAAAGACAAAAGATGTTTTTAAAATGTAATATATTTGGGGGTAGGTGAAACCCTGCTATAAAGTGAATCTTGGCCACTCATTTCTCTTTTTGGAAACTATAAATAGGGGTCTCCTCCTCTCATTTTAAGAGAGTTGAGTAGTTGTAAAGACATGCTACAAAAATTGCAATAGAAATACAGTGATTTTGGTGTATTTTGGATTTCTTCACATGTTTCATGATTCTTCTCCCATAAGTTAAGATTCTAGTTTGAGTTAGTTTGCTATTCTAATTTCCTTTTTTAGCTATCCTTGGTAGATTTAGTAATGTTGTCTTTGGTTGTGAAGATTCCTGTTGTGTGTATGCTTTTCTTGTCCATACTTTTAGTCATTTACTGCTGGTAAGTGACTATGCAAAGTTAGTATGGACTGTCATTTTATAGTTGCTCGTTAAAATTTATCTTTATTCACATCTATATGGCAAATGAATGATGAAATATCTACAGTCCTTAGAAGATAGCATAGATTTCATGACATTGTGAAATTTTTGATTAAGTGAAATTCTATTTTAAGGAAACTGTCCACAACAAGAACCTCCATGATCACTGTTCATTGGTAGTTGCAGGTCCAAGAACCCTCTCTCTTCCCTTCACTTTTCCTTTTTTTTAAGAGATAGCCTATGCTAAGGTTCATTGCATATTGTAAAGCCAAATTCAATGATAAGCTCGAGTTCAAGACTATTGTTTGAACCTACAACAAAAGAGCAATCATTTCCTATCCAAAGAACTCTGTTCGTAGATCTGATTCTCCTACAACTTTGACTCACATAAGACCACCTTGTGATTCCAAAAAATTACATCATACATCAACTAATATATTCCAAGCATCTTCATGACCTGACATCCGAGAGACCTTGGGATAGTGTTCTGCAATTTGATTGTGGAAGATTGTCTTTCAAGAGAGATAATCCACCTATGTGTTACCTATGTTGAGAAGTGCATAAAAATACCATCAACACGGATGTATCTATTTTTTTATCAGAGATGGTAAAATGACTAGTGAAGCATGTTGAGCAGTCCGCATGTGTTTATCTTGCTGGAGATATGTGTACTTTAAAGATCATTGGTGTTTTCATTATGTTTGGCCGAATTGATGTTTACACAGTACATTACACCTTTGCATCGATTTGAGAAACCATGTGTGTCATCCAAGATGTTGTTTGGGTCCTAAATTAAATATGTATTTAATCCTCTCAAATTCTTATCCACCACAAGAATGTTGAGTAGCCGACCTAGTTTGAATTTGTAAAATGAAATTGTATAGCTGACCTTGGAGAATGTTCCTAAGGTTGGAGATAGTATAAAATACAAGTTAAGTTGTAGTGAATTTCATATCCATCCATCATTCAATCCGAGCAAGAAAAGAGTGTGTGAACAAGTGCGAAAAGAAGAGTGTGGAAGAGAGAATTGTGGCAATAGTGCTTCATTGTATTCATAATCTTCTGATCAAATTGTGAAGTGTGTGTAACTCCTAGTGGTGGATCTTTATCCATTTCTTTGTATTTTCTGTAGGCAGCGAGCCTCTCTTTCTGGACAGTGAGTCCTAAGGCAATGAACCCTTGATCAGGGTAGTGAGCCTTTATATTTGGGAAATGAGCCTTTTTGTATCTGGTATTGCATTACTACTATATTGTCAGTTAATCCTCACCATTTTTTTTCCCTCACTAGGGTTTTCCACGTAAATTTGTTGTCTCTAGTATTGTGTTTCTGTTATCTACATTTTCATGATCACTCTTAATAACAGATAGAAGATAAAGTGGAATTGAATAAGTTAGGAAGTAAAGAATTTGATACAACTGATTCAACCCCCCCTCTTAGTTGTCTTGTGAATTTTAATACTTTGGTACCATTTTTTGGCCAAGCATCTTCTCGAGAGCTTTACAATGATATATTATAATTAAAAAACCTAATGGTCAGATCAAAAGTTATGATCCTGAGAAGTTGTACTACCGAAATTAATAAAAATAAAAAATATCTTCTTGAGGGGAGTTACACATTCTAGATAAAGGAGGCAAATGTGGGTTATAGAGAAATGGGGAGCATAGTAGATTGTGGCTTCAATTTATGGATTTGTGTAATAAAAAATCCCATGTAATGGTAGTTTGTAATTTTCTGAATTTTATAAAAAATAAATTATGGAGATAATAGAGCACTAATGTTTCCTTCTTGCATTTTTATTATTCATTTCCTTATTATTGTTGCGGGTTTGGGTTTGTAAGGGGATTACCCTTCATCATCTTCAATGCTAAATTAGTCCATTGAGAACACTCAAATTATTCTTATTTGTTATTTCCTTGAAGATAAAAAATAAGTATTGAAATAATTAATTTAGAACTTCAAAGTGAATCGGAATAGATGGAATATCAATATAACTATAGACACTTAAAAATTTCCTAAATGATACTACATTCTTGAATCAAATATACTAACATCATTTCATCTTGAATTTCATCCTTTTTTTTTTCTATTTGATTAAATTAACCTAGATATTTAATTAAATACTTCATTTTCATCTATTGATCTAATTAATCTAATTAGTTTAATTCCTACCCTCTCACACTAACATTTCATCTAGTTTGATTAAATAATGCAAATTATTTAATTTAAACCCCTTCCTTTATCTCCTCTCATTTATTTAAATAATCTAAATCATTTAATTAAATGTCACTCACCCATTTTCATTAAATAAATTAAATATTTAATGGATGTCCTATTATTCCCCATCTTGCATATTAAAATTTAGTTTTAATTACTAATTTTCTCACCCATCCACTTGCATAGGGAATATTCCAAAGGAATATTTTTCTATTTGGCTCCAAAACTGGAATATTCTTTCCAAAAAAACTTAATAAAAAACTTTCAAAGTTGTTACAAAGTATGTTTGTTTGAATCATTGTGAGCCCTTTATGGTTTCCTTGATCCATGTGATCTTTTATTCTCATCCGTTGATGAGAATCCTTGATCCTTGTATTCACCCTTCATTCCATCTTGACCATTGATTATTCATTTTCTTTCCTATAAATACATCACCATTTAGAGATAAAGGGATCCATATTTTGATAGTAAAGTTATGTTGTTTAAATTCATACTCACTTGCATCCATATTGAGCATTTGTTAAGAATTTTAGATTAATCTTCATCCATATTAGCTTAATCATCCATTAATGGCTTCCACGTTAACTTAGTTTGCATTCATTTTAGCTTATTTTGCATCCATGGATTACATCTTTGAATTTTGTTTATATTTAGCATAGATTTCATCCACTTTATCAAGCATTTTAGCATTTAGAACTCATCTTCACCATGTTAAACTAGTTTTGCATCTATGTTTCGTTCATGTCTCATTGGTTTCATCAGTTTTCTTCAATAGAATCAATCAAAACAAGCTCATATTATACAAGGGATCAGGAAAGGTTCACTATTCCACATCAATGTGACACCACTCCCACAATGGTATAAGATTTGAGGTCTTGAAATAGGCTTTTATTATGCTTTCATGTTGATTTCATGTTAGCTTAATGGTTGTTTAGTTTCTTGATGATTTTGAATATCTCATTGGTATCATGGAATAGGGGATTCAATAGACTTTAAATTCATTTGGATCTAGCATATTTAGTTCGTACTATGACTATGGTCACAATAATCAACACTAAAGTGAAAAAAATCAATTTGGGTGAATATGTTTCCTTGAATTCATAACCCTATAATAAATTCTCTTAAAGGAAATGAAGCAAAGAGAATTGAGACTAAATACTATGAATATTAAAAGATAATGGCACAAGGAAGGTTTCTTTCACTTACGAGCTACCAATTGGCACCTAAGTGCACAATACCTTCCATGTCTCACACTTGTATAATGTAGTCAAAGAAAAATGTCAATTATGTAGAGACTTTAAGACCCATAGATGATGGGAATGAATTTTTCTTTCAAACATATTTTGGAAACAAGGGAGAAGGAATAAATTTGTATTAGAATATATGTATTTTTTTTATCTATTAAATCAAGAACTTTTAGCCTAGCCCGAGCCAGCATGGAGGTGAAAAGAGAGGGACCTCCTCCCCGACATGAATGCAAGTAACAGTTCTCTCTCACGAGCATGGTAGCCCAGTAGGGGTACATATCCCAAAATCACAACAATACAATGATGAAATGGGCCTCGAGCATGAACACCTAGCACATGGAATGAGTGCCATCGACAACCTCAATGTTGTGGGTCAATCCTACAAGCACATTGGATCAATGTAGGCATAGTTCATGTGATCACAATAGCCCAACGAAGACTTGAACCCTAGTGACCACAACAAAAATGCTACCACTTAACCATCACATTATGGGATGAACCCCAAATATCTAATTCAAAGGAAGGATATGCCTTAAGAGGATGGTACATAATTTTTTTATAATACAATATAGCACTCAATAATCCAATTATGAGGAGAATTAAACTCAAGAAGGTTGAAAAACACAATGCCTAAAAAAATGCACCCATGTGTTAAGCATATGTACCTATATATGGTTGTAATAATAATTAGTTATTTACATAATAATTTAGTTGTGGGAATATTTAGATATTTATAAAAATAAATTAGTTAAGAATGAATTCAAAGATGCATAAATAAATAATCTCTAGAGGAATAAGAATCTATCCAAAAATGAAGTAGCTATGAAGAAGTAAATTATCAGTGTTAAGAATATCAAGAAATAAATATTTTTGGAAAAATATTTCTATTATTCATAAATATGATAATTATGTAGAATAGATAATTTATGTAGAAATATGTTAGTTCTATCTTGCTACAATCATTAGTTACTCTTTACTTACTAATCCATTTACAAATAACTAAATGTTATGTAGAATTACTAATAAACTATCTAGTCAAATATTTATCAACTATGTAATAAACATAATATATTAGAATAATTTAACCTATAAGATACATAGATAATCTTACATAGTTACACTAAGGCTTGAATCCTATAGGATTTATGAAGGATTCAACCCTTAAGTGAATTATGATTTGATATAAAAAAATATGAGCAATACCTTACATGAATTTGTGACCAAGTGGAACTCTTTCATACTATTATTGGATAGGGCCCAAGTTGGCACCTATACCTTCTCATGAAGGGTTTTTTATTGTATCTACAACCTTAAAATACATTTGCAAAATAGAATATAGTCTTGTTGGATGTTTATTCTATTTTTGTTATGATTTATTTACTTGATAAAAAAATTTTTGGCTTCATTCCAAATAGTTTATATTTGGTTGAAAGGAGATTTATGAAAATAAAACAATTGCATACTTTCATATCCAAATTTTGTTGTCCTTGTCGTTGCACCAAAATTTTGACCTGTCAATGTCCAATACAAGCATCAGTTAAGATCCATAGGAGTTGGTTAGACCATGCCATGAACCTCAAGTTCCATGCATGCACAACACAAGGAGACCAAGGGTGAAACCTTGCAATAATCCCCTTCCCCAGTGTAAGCGATGGGTTCAAACCCATAACCAACTTTGATACCAATTATTGGCCTTGTCGTTGCATGAAAAGGTTGACCTATCAATGGTTGATACAAGAATCAATTAAGATCCACAGGAGGCAGTTAGACCATGTTATGAACCTCGAGCACCGTGCATGCACAACACAAGGAGACCAAGGGCAAAAACTTGCAACAAATTTTACAAACTATTTATCCTACCTATGTTTCATTCTTATCATCTTATATCTAGTTCATAACAATGTGATATTCTCATATTATCAAACCATGGAGGAGAGTCATAAACCAAAAATATAATTGGAACTTGAACTACTCTAGTAAGGACACAAAAAGAAATGCATAATTCTTTTTTTAAACAATAATAGGCTAACCAAAATTGGGAGCATAATATTCTCCTAGCAACCTTCCAATACCCCAAAAAGAATCTACATATTAAATTTAATTTCAAATGGACTATAAAATGATTGTGGGGTGGCCCTAAAAATACATTACTCTCTTAACATCCTCATATTGATCCTAACCTAACAACAAAGGAAAACATATGCTTCAAAGTGATCTAGTTCCTACTCAATAACTCTCTAGTGATGGGTGGGTATGCCTCTCCCTCTCCTACTACTCCTTTCACATAGGTTGTCGATATCTCCAATACTTGGAGAAGAAACTCCATATCCCACCAAATCTTCTTAATTCCCTAAATTTACACATAGGGAATAAACCCAACCATGAATTGTTTTGTAATAATAATATATAAATACTATTAATTTTCAACCATGCATGCACATGGTAGTCTATTATACATATTGGGTGATGTTTCTTATGAAACCTCATGTGTGAATTTCATCATTCACACCCTTAAACAAAGATCAGGTTGGCTCTAGGAACTAAGTTACATGGGATAGATTTATTTTCTAACCCTTAATAGGGTTGGAGGGAGCTTTTTTGAAATGAAATTACCTAGAAAAGGATTAACAAACTCCTCTTCTTATACGTAATAAATTCTTGGTTAACTAGTGGGATGATGCTAATAATATCCACATATAAAATAGTATCATCATTAACTCACCATGATATTAATCCTCATACCAATATTAATATTAGCACAATTAATCATAATTATATTGATATTAGTTTGCAGTCATGTTAATATAATTATGATGGACCTATGGTTTATAGCATTAATATCCACTTCCCAATTAATACTACTACCATCAAGACTAAAAATAATGTTAGGATCAATGTGATAATCATTCTAATCATAAGGTTACTTATTTAAGTGTTTGCATTAAGATAATATATTTAATTAAGATAAATATTTCACACACTATTAATAATTTTATTATTAATACTTCTCTCCAATAATAAATGTATTATTATTGATCGTATTAAAATTCCTCTTAATATTTATTTTATCACTCATTAATATTAACATGACTCCTAATGTTAATATTAATATTATTATTATTACCATTCTCCTTCTAGGATTTATACTATTATTAGTATTAACTTATTTTCATATGCTAATATAAACATTATTATTATAATTATTAATATTGATGTTATTATTGCTAATTTTTATTTTATCAATGTCCACACTATTATCTGCATTATTAATTTTCCTTGTTATTAGAACTAATATTACTCCTTACTAACAATATTAATTTGGTTCTAATAATAATCAACATTTCTCGCTAAAGAAAATAAGAACCTATTTGATCAAAGCTACTATATAAATAAATGTCTCGTAATTACAATTTAATTTAATGTTTTCATTGATTAAAAATAATGTTCTACTCCATTACATGTAACTACATAATGAACCCACTGGGAATTCAAACCAATGACTATGTCGAGGAAGAAGCTGTGTTTGCAAGCATAAAATTTGTTGTGGACTAAGTGTTGATGGTGTTTTCTGCACAGCAACAACTTAGACAGAATATGATATCCTGTCTCTCTTGAAAGGTAAATCTCTATGGGAAAAGAGATAACCCCAAGGTCTCTAATGTCAGGTCTTGACAATGCAACAAAACAACTCAGTGATAAATGTGAAAATGTTGGTAATCACAAAGGGACCTTACTACAAGCAAATACTGGGCTTTTGAATTTATCAAATCTAAACAATGAATTGATACTTGAAATCATCAATTGAACCCAGATAATAAAATAAATAACAAAAGATAGAACTTACAGGGATAATTATAATACTAATTCTAACCCTAAGATGGACAATGCAAAAGATGATATGCTCAAAATGGACTAATCTCTCATAAACTACTTTCTGTTTGATCCAGATAAATCTGTAATTTTCATAGAAATAGTGTAGTCTTCTGAGGTATTTAAAGATTTTCAAATCATAAACATTCATTCAAAACAATACTATTGGATATGAACAAACATTTATAATTGAACTAAGCACAATTTAAAGCCTAGGCTAACTTTGCAAAGTAGCTAACAGTCAGCTAATTGCAAAAAGTATGGACTAGAGATCGCTACAAACATTCCAAACATGAAACCCCAAGCATTACTAAACTATTTAACTATGAACTTAAGCAATTTTAAAGATAGAACAACAAGAACCATGCTAGATAAAACTTGACAAAAGAAAGATACCAAATCACAATATCCCTTCTTATATTAGGTCATCCAAAATGGCAACAATTCCAGCCTTCTATTACAATACTTGCTTGAACATAAACCCTAATTCCCTCAAATATGGAAATCTCTATTTTATTTCTCTATGCCTATCATGCATCACCTACCTACTGAAATGAGGCAACATGCTCAATTTATAGAGAATCCCTAAGATAGGTCAGCTCAAAATAAGATTTTACAGTAAAAACATGCCACACAAGAGGTCGGCCTTAAAAGATATTCAAATATCATATGAAATGTGCAATTTGCACCAATTTCATCCAAGTCAGCCTAAGGTCACAAAATGGTTAACTCAATGCATGTGGATAATGGGAAGCACAAAATTTAAAGTAGCTCCATATAATTACTTCCCATCCTTGTCTTTAGCTCAATCTTCTTTACCATGCATGGCTAGCAGCACCCTGTCCAACTTAGCAATAGGTGGTATAGGAAAAACCCTAACTCTTGTTTCAAGAGACTTAATGTAATTCCTTGCCTCCCTTACTATACCATCCCAGTCAGCCCTATTAGTTAAATATCTATTAATAACTGCAATGTAGGTTGAAGCATCATCTAGCTGATGTTCAATGATTAGACCTTCACTGATTGGGGAATAAACATCTCTCCATAATTTCCTAAGTTGCTCCAGATTGAGATGCTTAAGAGCAAACTTCTTCCTTCCTATCATAATTTCAAAGAAGGAGATACACTTCTCATAAATACCAATCAAAGTGTCCCCAATCAACTTCCCTTGCTTGTTAATCTTCTTTAAGGCCCTTTTCCTCATCTACAAGATCTCGAATCATTCCCAAGGCTCAGAAACCCTTGGAAAAGGAAGAATCCCACTCTTTACCAGTTTATCCTTAGTGAACTCCATGATTGTTCTTGTTTTCTACAATAGGAGATCAGTATCTTCTCTATCTTGAGCTAGCACAGTCTTCAACCAGTCCACCGACCTCATGGCATCTCCTCCAGTCGACAAGATATCCTTGATGGAAGAATCTCCTTTGGTTTGAACTCCTTGCAACCAAGCAACTGTGGCAAGTGTGGTTCCTTTCATATTCTCAAGCTTAGAAATGATTTCCTAAGGCAAGAAACCTATAGTAGAGGAGGAAGAGCTAATGGAATGGAAGGGTTTCATCAATTCCTGCAAGTACTTCTTTAGTTTCTCATTCTCTCTCTCCAACTCACACCTGGTTTATACAACCCTCTTCAATCTGCCCACAATTACAGCACTGGAGACTTCATACTCCTTAATGTCCTATTCCATAGAAGCATGCCCTAAGTCAATAGTATGCACATGATAATCCTTGGTAGTCACATTATCTCTATCTTTATCTAGAGCAGGGGTAGCAATGTGAGCCGCTCTATTGCCTGATCCATCTCTCTCAATCCGGGACACAACCCTAGCCTTCTTCTTAGTCTTTCCTTTTTCAACATTGGCCATTAAGTCATCCCAATTAGGAGGAGCATATTCTACTATTACCTGTTTACTCTTCAATTATTTATCTAGCCAACTTGGAATAGTAGACTCAGTTGACACTGTATCCTACCTTTCCTACTCCTGTTGGTCATTAGGGGCATCTTGTTGGTCAGTGAAGGGATCTTAGCTGGTATCTCCTCTTGTTGAGGAGATTTTCTCAATCGCTCTTCCATAGGTGAATCTACATAGGCCACCAAAGGAGACTGGATCACCTTGTCAACCTCTACCTCTGCACTATAGAGGTCTCCTTCCTGAAATTCCTCCTCACCCAAGTCCTTAGGATCTTCATCCTTCCTCGGTTCTTCTTGCACACTGCCAGTATCTTGAAGAAGGGAAATCCTATTCAGCAATGGGAGTAGTCACTGGCACATCCTCCTTCATTGCAACATCCTTTGGGGAAGGATTCCTTGACATCCTCATATATACTTGTGTTCTTTCCCTTGAACTCTCTACCTCTACCACAGGTGACTCAACTTCCTTATCAGTTTTAGGAGCTTCCTCCTATTTCTATGATAGCCTCACAAGCCTTCTTCTCTTTGTCAATGGAGGAGTAACATCTACCTCTTCCTTCTCTTCTTTATCCCTTTTAGCTTCTCTCCTCAAGACATGCCTCCTCTTCTTGGCAATAGGTTTC
Organism: Sequoiadendron giganteum; assembly: GCA_007115665.2. NCBI lineage: Eukaryota > Viridiplantae > Streptophyta > Pinopsida > Cupressales > Cupressaceae > Sequoiadendron > Sequoiadendron giganteum. The sequence continues at coordinate 819,736,722 of CM021100.1, read as the reverse complement.
CTATGTTTACCTACCTCTACCACCTTCTCAATTTGAACATATCTAACCTGAATCTTGAAGGGGGAATCCACCCTTGCCTTACCCTTAGGATCCTGTTCGTGTGATTCCTTGGAAGCATAATGAGACTCCAAGTCTCCCATCAAATCAAAATTTTATTGGACACCTTCACTTTCCAACTCCATAATTTTGTGCTTCAGCCATATTTTGGTGTACTTGATCACAGGATTCATGATTTGATCTAATTATGTTTTCTCCTCTTCCATCCATTCAATCTCTCCGATTGGTTTATCTTTCACCACCTCGAAGATATGACCCTGAATTAAATTTCCATATTCTTCCACCTAGTTAGGGATGGCCTTCATATTATATAACCTTATTAAGTCCACTGGAAACCTGGAGAATTTCCTCTTCCTAACCTCAAATTCATCACCAAGGTTAGCCCAATAATCTTCAATATTGGCCTTATGGCTATACTCCCTACTGGCCTTCTTTTGTGCCTCACCAGTGATGTCAAACCTTGCTCTCTTGGAATGGAAAGAGAGACCAAAAGTACTCACATCCTCCTCAGAAGCACGAGTAGACTAGATAGAAGGACAAACCTCACTTCTTCCTATCTTCAAGGGAAAATCATTCCCAAATGTTGTTTTATGCTTGTCTCCCTTTACAATTATGTCAAAGTTACAAATTTTCCTAGTGACCTCCAACAATATAATATGATCACTAGGGTACCTCAGGAGTCTGTATGGAGCCCTCTGACAACCACCAATCCTAATGTAAGAGAAAGTAGGGAACTAGATAAACCATGCCCCATACCTCCTTATCAATCCTTTAGCCTTGTCAAAAATCCTCACATGCTCTGCACCTTGCAGCAACCTGGTAATATACATCATGAAAGCATCATTTTCCCTTCTATAGCTTCCTCTTGTTAGGTGCAGCTATGGATATACCTCATATATTGCATCCTACCCAAATGTACCTCTAGTGCTCAACCCTTATATGGGTGAAATCTTGCTAATGCATATACTAGGTAGGAGGTCATGGTGAAAGTCTTGGTTTGCAAGACATTACACATCTGCTCTTGGATGACTGCACTTATGGCACTTGCCTAGTGATAATCTATACCCTGATCCATTTGAGCAATGACATTGAACATCCAACTCTCGAACACCCCTGCACTCTTCAACCCTACCAGTCTATTGAGAAGAGTGATGACATTGTAATATTCCCTTTTGAACTTGGGCCTGAATAGCTACTTTGGAAATTTGGAGAAATGAGACTTGGGCTTCTCCAACCAAGAATTGATTACCTACTAGGACTTGACCACATTTTCTTCATAGTATTTCCTGACACCATCCATGTCAAAGGCCACCACATGTGACCTATCAGGAATATCAAAAGTCCTAGCAATGGATATAGGATCAAAGCTTGCCACAATCCTTCCCTGGGGACCAATTATCCTTTGTGTCCCTCTATCATAATTCTTGGCACACTCATAGCACTACACCGTGGAGGGAAAACCTGCTACATATGCCAATCCGGATTCCATAGTTCTCCTAGCCAGCAAAGGAAGGATCTATGCTACCATTTCAACTTTGAATTCCTCATAATCCCACATACCCACATTGGTATTAGTGATTCCTAACCAAATAGATGTTAGCTTGCTCTCAGGAATCTTACTCCTTATATCCAATTTTACCTTTTCTACATCAGAGATAGCAGAACTTTCAGCACTAGGATCTGTTGCCTTTCCCTTGCCATGACCAACAACATCTTGTCTTGATCCTTCCTGTAAACAAGTAAATATAACCAAAGTGAGATCCAAGAGAAACAAAAAATGCAAGAAACCCATATCTCAAAGTTCGAGTTTTAGCCCCCCTCGCGGAATCCAGACTAGAGAGGAATTCCAAGGAAATTCAGACCAGGTGGAATCTAGTGAGACAAACATATAAACCCCTTAACATTACTCAATTAATTAGTTTAATAAAGGAATAACCTTAGAACTATTTGGCATAAGTTCATTTGATCACTTTAATATATTATCAATAAGCAAATTCCTCATATAATCATCATATTCTTCATTTCCACAATATCCCAAAAGAATCCGCCAAAGACAGAAATCCCTGAAAATAGAAATAGATCCAATCGATCCAAGAAAATGAAGGAGGCATGGAACATCCGAGAAAATCTGACAAAAGTAGATTTTAGCGAGAATAAGATAAATTACTGTCACAACATGAATTTGGCAGACAACATGAATTCGGCAGAATGACCCAACCACAGACATTGGGAAAATTTGAAGGATGCGGATTTTCATGAGGCAGATAGAAGTCCGACTTAAGTGGCAAAAGAGAAGGAACGGGAAAAGTCGAGGAAATCCGGAGGAAGTGGAATTCCGCGAAAACGTCGAAAACCTGAACTTACCCATGTTTCATTTGTCTTTACCAAAATGGATCTAATGAGCATGAACATAGGACCTGCACCTCAACAACAACTTGACCCAGACCTCTAATGGATCAATCATGAATTTAAAACTCACCTCTCAACAATTCAAGACAGATTGGCTATGCCCTAGGTCGAGAAAACCTAAAAACCCCTGCCATGGGAGCGCAGAAAAAACCAGGCATGGATTTCTTACAAACAAAGATAGGGAGTTTAGGATAAATTTAAACAAGTCTCGAGAACATCAAAAAAAGACTATCCTAAAACAAATATTCAGTGATCAACCGGGTAGACTGGCAAAACAATGAAAACCCCAAAAAACCCCCACCATGGTGCGTACACACAAGTAAATGATGAAGCAATGAATGAGATGAAAGTATATAAAGAAAATTAATTAAAGACCAATAGAGGAAGGGAGCATATCCACATACCATGAGAGAAAAAGAGTTGAAACCGGTGATGCCAACAAGCAACCCACAAACACGAGTAGGATACGAGCAATGCTCACAAAATTCAAATGCAGCCCTCGAAATAGCTCTAAAATGCACGATCTAGCAACACACCCCAAGCTCTAGCACTCCAAACTCAAATGACAAGAAAATAAAAAAACTCAAATGGCCAATTACTTCCCAAAATTCAATATATCATTGCCCCAAAAGTCGCATAATTGCCATTAATGCCCTCGACAAGACAATGAAGACCAAAATCCAAAAATCCGACAAAGAAATGAACTTCAAAGAAATCTGAACACAACAGATTTCCATGGATTTGGTCGAAAGGGCAACCACCTCCGGGCTCCGAAAGAAAACCGAGAAAATCTAGAGGAAACAGATTTTCCCGAAAACGGTGCAAAGTCCGAAATGCACTCAGATCTTAAGATTTTCAATAAAATTCACAAATGGGCCACTCCAACTGGAAAAATGAACATCAAAGCATGTGCCAAAGCAAGCAAAATTCCAAAATAGAAAGGCCAAGACACCCAAAAACCAAGAAACGAGGGTCCCTAATTTAGTGGGGCGTGTGTACAAAAACTACACAACACTAAGGATATTCAAAGTTATGGGTTGAAGGCAACTCTTTAAACATTGTTAATTACCTACGTGGCACCCATATGCTAAGTTTGAATATGGAGAAATTAATTGAGGATAGTATAATGATGTTAAGCACGTGTGAAGAGACTCGCATATCTCAAATTTTTTGAGAGGGAAACTCTTTGGCAGATTTTTTGCCAAAGAAGCTGTCAGATTAAATGAGTCTCAAGCATGGGAAGAAGGATCAATCATTCCTAAGAGAGCTAGGAGTTTAATATGGAATGATGGAGTGGGATGATATTAGGCGTTGGTAGCATTTAAGCCTTGGTACCTTATTCCAACTCACATGCTTTGTGGATCTTTCCTGGATTGCTAGCTTTTATTCAAACAATTTTCGTGAGGGTTTTTCCCATCTGGTATCTACTAAAATGGGTGGTGACAGAAGCTAAATATAACCACATACTTGCATGGGTCTAAGAAAGAAGAAAAAACTATGGAATATTTTATGCCATGGGAATTTTATGTTGTTTCTGGACCGTCTGCATGGGCATGACTCAAATGCGTTGGCAGAATTTTTTTCTTGTTGGCATAATAGGAAGCTCCAGATAAAGGGAATGGAAGTAGAGGTGAATGAGGGGTTGATTACTGCTATGATGGGGATGCTGATGGTGGGCCACAATTTTTTTAAGGACAAGAAGAGTAATGAGGATGTGATGGCCTAGTTTTTAAAGGATAGTGAGAGGAAGAAGCTGGTTAAAATGGAGAGTTGTGGCTATGAGTGCAAGTCGCTCAAGAATATTTAGGCGGAGGTGGTTGAGGTAATAATTTAGTTCTAGGACACCATTTCACTCTCTTAAATCACTTTAGATACAGGTTTTTTGTTTCTTTTCCTTTTTGCCTACTTTCATCTATGGAGATTTTGATGTATGCACATTTAAAAAATAGGAAGACCCCGATCCTCCATGAGGGCTTCATTATTCTAATCATGAAGCATGTCAAATCTCTCCTCCCTGCCCCTTCTATTATGGGTAAGGAGAAGACTTTGATTGATGGGTCTAATTCTTCTAGTTTGGATACCAACAATGTCAAAGATGATGAATGGGATGAAGAGGAGGTGGTGGGTCCTCAATCCCCTAAGGCTACCTCTTCAAAAAAGAGGAAGAAGACCTGACCTAAAAGTAGTTGAGCATCTAAGTGCATTATTGTCTCTGATAGCAAGGAAATAGAGGCGGGCTTAGAGGATTCTTCTCCCAAGAAGGTGGAGTTGGTTGCCGGCTAAGGTGAAACTAATTTTGGTGGTAAGGAGGGTTTACAAGAGAACGTGCTTGGCTCAAAGGCCAAGGACCAACCAAGGAGATCATCCAAACACATTTATAAGCTAAAAAACCAAGTCTCTAATGTTCTTGCGAAGGATGCCAAGGTGTTAGATGAGGAGAAGGCTACTGTTCACAACCCAAGGAATATTGAGGACTCACCAGCTCAAAACTTACTTAGTGATGCTATGTAGGATGAGAACAAGGTTCAAGGTGAAGAAGACTCTGAGAGAATGAATGCTAAATCAGAACCCCTTAAGGTAGACCCCCTCTTTGAGGATTATTCTTATTGAAATGATGATTCTCCCTTAATGTTCCAGTTGTAGGACATGGCTAGGGATGGGGCCATTGGTACTTTTAATTAGCTAAGTGGACTCTCCAAGAGTTCAATAAAGTGAATATTAAAATTAGGGGTTTGAAGGAGAACTTGAGGAATTTTTCGAAGAGCTTTGTCTTAGACATTCTTATTGACAAGATTGTGGACGTTGAAGGTTTGTTCCAGGATTTCAAATCCCTATGTGAAGAATGGTTGGCTGGGCTAGAAGTTAAGGTTGCGGGCACCAATCCAAACATCAAATTTTTTTTGCATGCATTCCATATCTCTGTGAAAAATAGTGTGGACTCATTGGAAGTCTTGTTTAAAAATATTAGTGATTTAAGAGGATCAATTGTACTTCTTTGATCTTATGGAGAAGGATCATAGGCTAAAGGGAAAGGGAAGAAGGGTGCAAAAGATGATTCCAAATGCCCTATTGCCAAAGGGCTGGCTGATTGGAAAATATTTTTTTAAGCTGAGAAGGAGCTACTAGAAATGATTGACCTACATAGGAGCCAAGAGCTTGAGGTGGCCAACATCTTAATCAGTTTGAATTAGTGTTTTCACTGCTATTGTTTTTACTCTACTAGTCTTTGTGTGGCTTCTTGTTGTTTTATTGTTTTGTTTTTATTAAGTGTTGTTGTTGGTTCACTATTTTATCTTTTGTTTACCACTCTTTTTGCCTTGGTTTCTTTGCCTTGGTCTACTACTAGTTTAGTTTGGCCCATCTTGTTAGCAACATTTTGTATCTAATATTGTAAAGGGTTTCAGGTCCCTTAAAACCCTATTTTTCTCATATAATCAAAACTACATAATTAATAATATATTACTATTATCCAGCAATACAGTCTATTCTTTTTATTTGTTTATTATTATTGATATTACAAGAATTAATGAAATATTGAAATTGATAATAACATAAGTTATACCCATAATTATTACTAACCATCCTAATACTATAGTTCCTACCCAAAACATGATGGTAACCTAATTAAAATTAAGATTATTATTAGAGTTGATAAGAAAGATGTAATTAGTTATCATTTTGGTGCTATTATCCATACCACTGGTGGGATGACAAAAATTAAGTGTGATTAATAGGACTTAAGGCAACCACAATATTAATATATGATTAAATATCAATTCATAATTTTTTTAGAAATAAATCAAATGTAAGAAATGATTCAATTTTTTCACTTACTCTGATATGATGTGAATATGGATTCATGATTACTTAAGTTTATTACTAATTAACTTATTTGCTATGAACAATAAGGCTCCTCTAGCAAGTTGCCTTGGTTTTAATTTATTTTTTAGAGAAACAAGTAAATAATTTAGGTTAGCTAACTTAATTTGTAGCCCTAATTACTTTCTACATAGCACACCATTATTCTTGGCGGTAACCTAAAAATCATAGCTAAAAACTCCTCTTTCAATAGACCTAGTTAATTCTCCCTAAGAATAACTCACACTTCTTTGCAAGCATGGTTGGAGGTATACATTATTTGTTTTGTTTGGTTTGAATTGTGATTATATTTTTTTTTTCTTTCTTTTTTATTAATGGTTGAGCCCCTTAATGGGGGTTGTAGCATCTTTGAGGGTCACAACTCCCAAAAAGGGGTTGTAGCTACCTGCAATGATTTTGAAACTTGGTGGGGTCTCCTATCCACAACATTCCACAACCTATGGGGAGTTGTAGCTCCCCATTGTGGCTACCTAAGTCACCCACATGGTTCCCAACTATGACCCAAGATTACTATAATTTAATATTTTTATTTTTTTACTTCCCTCCCATTGTCATTCAACCCAAATTCTAGTATTTTTATAGTAATTTATTGGGGTTGTGTTGATAATTTAGTGGGGTACATGAGCACATAATGCTTAAAAAAGTTCTTGAATAGTAAATAAAATACCATAATGTTTACTCCATCTTTTTTATTATTGAAGATTAGGTTTTCTTATCATTGGATCTATAAAGGGATTAAAAAGAGATTAATCATTTTATTTTTTATAAGTATAAAAACACAAAATATTATATATACAACTATTGGGCTGTATGCGAGGATGGTCAAGGATCTTAAGATAGAGGAGGAGCTAGAGTGGAATGTGCACATTTTCCTTTTTATGTAAATTTTTATTCATTAACAACAAAAAAGTACATATAACTCGCCCTAGAGGGAATAATAAGTTTCTTTTTATGCATTTACCTATTTGTCCTAGCAATTATTACAGTACTAAAATTTACCACATGACTACAATAAGATATTCTCAAGTACATAAAGTAATTTTATTCTCATGTCAAATGGGATCCCAACATTGATAACTTAAATAGGTTTCATTTCACAAATTTACATCTACACATATCATATTCTTGCCACTATATTTCATTCAAAGTGTTTAACTATAAATCCTCTCTATACAATTCGGTAGTGGACGCCAATAAATTAGCATGTGTTATATTAGTTATAAATTGGATTTTAGTTGTTATTCTAAATAAATTGTAGGATTCTATATATATTTTTAAAACAAAAAAGGTAGCATATATACCTTCCATTTCTAAAATATAATGTGCATAATAGAAATTAACCAGATTTTGTCAAGACATGATGCTATCAATTTATTAACTAACATATGATAACAACAATGTAGATTTCTCTCATTTGGAGTAGTGATACAATTGCTAGATTGATAGAGAAAAAATTTAAACATATTTATTTTTTTTCCTAAACAATAAGAATTTTTACCTACCCTTAAAATTTTATACACAAAACTATTAGTGTTGACAATAGTTTTAAAATATAATACTCTATTGGGATGTTGAAGTAAACATTCTCCTTGAAACTACATACTTACAAGTGATTTCACATGTATTTTATAACAATAAATATAAAACCCCTCAAGGGTATATTACAATAAACTTTATCCTAGTCAAACAGGTATTGCGACATAATATATACAAAAAAAGTTTCTCCTGTGACCATGGGTGCCTCATAATAGCTCTTCAAAACCTATATGAAAATGTGAATCCTTCTCCAAGGCTATTGGTGGTTCTCACTACCTATAAGTGTGAATAAGTAAATAAGAAAAATACTTCTTAATGAAACATTATATCAAGATTTAACAACAATTGACTAATTTAAAGCATAGAAAACTTGAAAGCGTCTCATTATTTCCTATCTCCAAAGATTTATTAAATCATAGAGGGATCTCAAATTTGGTAAGCACTGTGACTATTAAAATGTCAATCTAGAGAATGGAACGATGCTAAATGCAATGATCTACTTCTATATGGTGATTTCTAAATGATATTGATGCTACTGTAAATTATGTTGACATGAAAACTAATGGATGGAAGCTATAGTAATCTACGATGCAGCCATGATAGTGATTCTACATATGCTATGATTTCTATTTATAAATGATTTTATACTGAATTTCTTGAATGCTAAGATGCTTGATTGCTTTTCCTATAGATTAAGTTTGCACAAAGATGAGAGAGATACATTTCTTGTGGAGAAAGGTTGTATATATAGATTTACGATAGCAATTTTATGAAGAGGCAACACAACAAAGGCTTGGATTCAATCTAGAGAATTGAATGGTAAGAGATTGAGAAGCTTGATCTGATCACGGGAATGGTTTCTCTCCATGAAAAAATCATGCCAGATGATAGGAAGAATCAGAGGAAGGAGATTGAGAGATTGATTCCAATTTGTCTCCAAAGCTTTCCCGTGAAATGTCAATTGAATTAAATTAGATATTTTATATCTAATTTGGTAGGTGAGATATGATTAGTTGTATAATATGTTTTAATTTGAATATTTTGGATTTATTAAAATTTAGAAAGAAATAAGATATTAAATTTAGTAAAACAAACTATAGAAGTCTATTTATTAATTAAATATGGAATAAAATGAATAATTAAATAAAACAAAGTATGTGAACCTGTTTATTTAATTTAATAGAGTGATGTAATTAATATAGAATAAATAGGGGAATTTGATAATCAAATAAAACAAATTATTTAATTTTTTTTATTTAATTAAGATGAAATAATAAAAGAATTAGAAGAATTTTAATAATTTAAATGTGAACTATATAAATAAATATTTCTATTTATTCAATAGTAAAGGAATTTTAAAGGTAATTAATAAAATAAATCGTATTTAATTAATTAGATTATCCGGACCATTTTTAGGTGTATACATTTTTCCCCTCTTTGAAGTGATGTGTTTACGCATTGCTTGAAAGAAATTTTTATTGTTGCTACTAGTATTGATGAAATTTTTTCAGTATGCCCCAGACATTTGATTTTCAGGCAATGATGGATATATTCCCCCTTAGGAGATAAATTGATGAATTTTTTATTTTTTGATTTTTTTCTTATTTTTGTAAAAAAATTCCATGATTTTATGATGTTTTGATGATTTATCTCCCGATAAAGAATACGAATTCCACCAGTTGAATAAATGTTGCCATGCTTTGCCTCCTTGTGTTTGATTATTTTCGATCATGTCAACCTTTGATTTGATATTGATTGTTGATCCTGATAGGTTAGAAGATTATTGATCTCATGATAGGTGAGATTCCATGATTGATTGATTGATTGACCTCATGATAGGCGAGGATCAATGATACATTGATGATTGACCTCATGATAGGTGAGGATCAATGATAGATTGATTGATTGACCTCATGATAGGTGAGAATCAATGATAGATTGATTGATCGACCTCATGATAGGCGAGGATCAATAATAGATTGATGTTTGACCTCATGAAAGGTGAGGTTCAATGATAGTTGCAACTATGGATTTTTCCTGCAAGATTACAAGGTTAAAAACACACTTGCGAATACATCAATCCATAGTAAACAATGAAAAGCATAGGAATAAACAAAGGAATAAATGAAACAAGCTCATCCACTCCTTCATCCTCCATGGCTGACTTCCATTGCACCTTCTAGTTTTCTGAAATAATGAAGTTCCCTCAAATTTTGATGAGCAACTCTATACTATGGAGTGGCCCTAAGTGAGAGTTGAAGGATTTAAGTACTTGTGCGAGATAAAATAAATCCTACATGCAATGATCTAAGTAGCTAAATGACAAAAACAAGGCAATGCTAAAAAATCAAGAGAATGCAAGAGCTTAAAAGATTTGAAGATTAAGATATTAAAAGATTCAAGATGTCGAAAATGAGGACAAAATTGGCATTTTATAGAAAATGCAATTTTGGATGGAAAGATGAGATTAAAGATTGAGAAATGCCCTAGAATAAATGGTTAAGATTCAAAATGACAAAACTCAATTAGGGCTAGGGTAAGATTTCAAAATGAGTGGACAAGATTTAATTTAAGAAATTAAATCAAGAATGGAGAATAGGTGTGACAATGAGATGAAAATTAGTAAAATCAAGAAGATCAAGTTTGAACAAGAAGATGAGATTTGGAAAATCAATAATTTTAGCAATTACTTGATTTATAGAAGAATATTCCCATTTTGAATTAAAATTAGTTCAAAATAGGGATTTAGTGAGATAGTAAATAATTGATTTTGAGATTATTTACTAGAAGAAGTGGCAGTTAATCATGTGAGGCCATTTTAAATAAATTATTTTATTTAAAATGAGGGAAATGTCAAATAAGACAATTACATAATTACAAATAATTATTTAATTTAGAGAATGGGCCCAATAATTAAATAAATTAATAAATCTATTTAATTATAAGAAGAATTAAGAGAAAAATTAAGAATTAGTGACATATTTATTTAATAATTAGGAAGACATAAATGGAAAAGATTAATTAAATAAATTGAGATATTTATTTAATTACAAGAAGACTTTAGATAGTTAGTGACACATTAAATAAATAAATAAATAAAATCTATTTATTTAATAATCATGAAGAATAAAAAGACATGAATTAATTAAATAATTATTAATTATTTAATTAATAGTCAAAGGTAGGCCACAAACATAATTAAAATGTCATAATTATGCTAGGACAAAAGTGGTAAAATAGAGCTTGCAGGCCTAGGTCATTTTTATGTGTCTACATTTTTCCCCTCTTTGTCATAATGTAGTTTATCACATTATGGAAAAAAAAAGCATGTCAAGAATATGCCCCAGCGAAGGTACAGAGTGCCTATGCCCCCTTGGGAAATTTCTTGAATTTTGGCCCGGGGTCAGAAAAATTTGGAAAGTGTCCCGATTAGTCAATTTGATGACCAACAAAATAACAACGTGATCGGTTTCAAAAAAAGAGGACATTAAGCCAGCAAAAATGTGAGTCAAAGGCAATACAATGAGCCTCTAGTACAAACCCATCAGGTCAAACCCTAATTCTCAACCTATAAATAAGTTGAAAAAGCCAAACCTAGTGTCATTTTCACAATTACTACTTAGATATTTTTGGAGAGCAGAGCGTGAGGAGACGATGTTGATTCAAGTGACAACACACCATGACTACCATGTGAGGACATTCCAATAGCCTGAGGGCATAGAGGCACCAGTAAGTACCCTATCCGACTTTTAATTTTTTTGATTTGCATGCATTTATTAGGGTTTTAGGGGGGGGAATGAATGCATTGTGATAAAAATGTCATCGCATAAACCGAAAATGTTTTTGTGTTTGATGTATTTGATTATGTCATGACACAAGTGCAATGGGTGGGTAGGTCTAGGTTTAAAAGCACGTAAATGATAGGGAAAATGATGCATTTGTCAAAATGCAATGCAAGCATGATGATGAGCGATGCAAGTATGATATTATGATGCAACCACCATGCCAAATGATGTAATCATTATAAAATGATTCATTTTCCATACCAAAAGATGCAACATTGTAAAGGTTTGCAATTGCCAGCTGGAATGACACAACTGCTAAAGTGCGACGCAACTACAAAATGCAAAGCCACATATGACTTAGAGCGATGTAATTGCAGTCAATGTGACACAATTGTTGTTTAACCAAGGTTGACTATAGTTGAATTTGTGTAGACTACTTTTTTCAGATGCATTTTTGATTTCTTAGATAGTAATAATGTGTCGAATTGTTAATCCATGTGTGCTAATCGTTGTTTCTACATGTGAAAAAATGATTAGTGCCCATCTATACTCAAGAGTTTAGACCTGCTACTTATGCTTTTAGAGATTGGCTGAGTGACAATGAGAGACAACGGTTGATATGACTAGGGTTGTATTATGTCACCTACATGCCCATTATTTGGGAAAATAGGGGATTACTAACAACACTGTGTGAGAGATGGCACTCAAAGATAGGCTCTTTTCACTTACCTATAGGAGAGGCTATTATTACCCTAGAAGATGTCTACTATATTTTTCACATCCTGATTAGTGGAGAGAGAGTAGTATATGATCCACACAGAGGGCGACAGGCCCTAGGAGAGATGTATGAGGATGTAGATGATACTGGTTTAGGCATCCATGGATATGAGATTGGGTGGGATTTTATGGTTGACCACTACGCATGATGGGATGCCATGCTTATGACCTTGATTGTCAAGGTGTTGATTCTTGATCGTCATGGACACAGATTTCCCATAGGATGGGGGGATGTACTAGTGCACATGCGTGCATAGAGGACAGTGTTTACTTGGGGCCCCTGCCTATTGGCCATGTTGTACCATCAACTGCATGAGGTTGTGTATTAAGAGGGTCAGAGTATTAGTTGTGGTACCACTTTACTTATGATTTTGGCATGGGAGCATATTCTTGTTTTTCATCCACTAGTATAGATTCAACAACTGGGTGACAACATACCCTATGTTTACCTATATGCTAGTTCAATTATCCAGACTCGCATAGGAGATACCGGGTACTAGAGACATAAGATTGACACATTAGTTAGCTTTGTTTGGAGACCCTACAGAGATTTGCCCAATGGCCTGATGAGGATGGCCATCTTTCATTTTGTTGATAGTTTAGATACCTGATTGGCCACACAGTGCAGAGTCAGCGTATCATTGATATGTACCTGCCCCAATGGGTATTATGACAGTTCAATGAGCAGTAGGTTGTGCTAGTTGGGACAACAAAGTATGCACAATCATCTAGGGAGACTGTATGGGGGTCACCGATAGTAGTGGCAGTGGCAGAGCAGCAAATAGATGGCCTGGTCAGACAATAGTGGGGGTGGAGGGGAGGTTTAGCATATGTAGGGACATCTATTAAGTATGATGCTTGGTGGCAGGTTCACAAGCCCATTCCATTGATAGACCCAGATGGTCTAGCTCCTATTGATTGTAGATCAGTTATCCCATGAGTGTGGAGAGGAGGTTGGGGTGGCATAGACAGAGGAAGAGATGGAGGGAGGGCGAGATATGGTGGCTGAGGTGATGGGGGAGAGGTGGGGGAGATGGTGGCTAAGGTGATGGAGGGAGAGGTGGGGGAGATGATGGGGGTGGTTGGGGTGGATATGATGGCAGAGATGGGAGGGGTGCGAGAAGGGGTGATGGAGGTCAGAGGTACCCCAGGAGAGTCAGAAAAAGAGTGGGTGGTGCACCATTGTCACCCATCCAGGAGGAGGGTGAGGAGGGAGAGCAGCCAAGGAGGGAGGAGGCAGAGGCTAGAGGAGAGGAGAAGGTTGATGTTAGGGGCAAGGAGGCTAGAGGAGAGGGAGAGCAATGAGAGGAGGATATTTTTGTTGAGCACCATCCTCTTAACATTGATGTGGAGGAGGTCTGAGGAGAGGAGGCGAGGGAGGAGGATGAGGAGGGGGAGGATGAGGCCGAGAGGAGGCTATGGGAGTAGATGATCAAGGGAGATGAGGAGGGGGATAGGCCACCCACTTTTCCGATAGATGCCACTATGGATCAGAGGATTGCAAATCTCTAGAGAAAATTAGATGCAACCCTGTCACAAAACAAGGCCATGGCAGTGAAGTTAGAGGTCGTGTGAGTGGAGAGAGACCATGTTGTTATTCAACGGTAGGAGTCAGACAGATGGGTGACCAAGTTTGGACAATTGTGCACAAGACCATCAAGGGATATGGCAAGGGAGTTGGATAGAATGGCTGAGAGCAGGGGCCGATACTTATTATTATATGAGTAGGTCATTCCACCAAAGAGATGGAACCCAAGATTATCCAGATCCTACAGCAAGATAGGTAGCGGGACATGGACCCACACCACTCACAAGTCACATAATAGCAATCATACGAGTGTTGGGGGGTCCACTTCATTAGGGCAGTCATTAGGTCATAGGTCTCATAGTTCACATAGGAATTCATCAAGCCACAACCACAGGTTAGGGCATGGTCATAGATCGGTGTCATTGGGACACCAGATAGAGCAGAGCCAACCTCCTATCATCGAGCCTTCAGGATCTCAGAGTCAGGCTCAAGACACCATCTCTATTCAGGTTACCTTTCATTTGATGAGTTAGCAATAGCCACCTCATGGGTCACCTCCACGAGATGGAGGGGGCACAACATAGGATTTATACTTTGTTATTTGTATGAGACATTGTATATATTGACACTCGAGCCTATGAGCTCCATTTTTGGGATATCTAATGAATTTATCTTGTGACATGATAATATTTTTGAGATATATATGTGATGATTTTGATGCGGACTACATGCTTTGTTTTATGATGTTATGCATTATTATGTTCCTATGCTATTATATGATGCTATGTGATGTGGTTCGAAGTGATTTATGTATGATGTTATGAGATTTATGGATATCATGTTTTATGGTTATGAATGCACTTATGGATATGGTTATGGATGTATGCATTATGTGATGTATGATGATATGATTCCTATATGTTAGATGCAAATGATGGTATAATGTATGCAAGATGAATGGATGATAATGTTATGAAATGTGAATTATGGTATTTGATTTATGGAAATTTTAAATGTGATGCTTATATGATCATGTATGAAATTATGGTTTTGGATGTCACAAGATATCATCAGAGGATGGAAGAAGAGGAGATGAAGATGGATGTTAGTGCGGAGAAAGATATGCATGTTAGTGTAGAAACAAAAATCCTTCAACACTTGCCATAGTACTATAATAGTTGTTGCTCTTAATCATCATTGGGGGAAAATTTCATGATGGCCCACAAACACTATAATATGACATAGATCAATAGTGTGCAAGGTAAAACCATCACATAGATCAACAATCATAGACAATGATGATCATGACTCATACGAGGAATGCAATTTCCCCTAGTCATTTTGTCATGACCAACCGCAAATAGACAAAACTAGTCATGGGACGTCACTACTTCTCTAAATCTTGATGTCAAGACATCCTCGAGAAATGAGCCACATGATAGTCAAAAGAAGACAAGAAAAAATCATCGTACTACATCATTTTTCTTCTAAATTTTTATGTCAAGACATCCTTGAGAAACTAGTAGTAGGATGATCAAAAGGATGAGGATGATCATCATGATACATCATGTTTCTTTTGACGTAAAGAACTAATATCATGATAATCATCAAAAAGATAGATAGTGTTCCCCAAGTCTTTGCCAAGTGAACAAAATGTCAAGTGTTGAAAATGCCAAGTGTTTTAATGTTGAAATGCCAAGGTTGACGAGATCACAGTTTTCAAATGTCGAGTGATACTAGATGCAGGAAGGACACATCCTAAATGACGTTGATATCAAGAGGATCGATTCTCAGAGTCAAGAGAATCCATCAAAATGCTAAGTGATGATGATGATGCTTAGGAAGGACACATCCAAAAGCATAAAGAAATGATGAGAGTTTTTTCTCAGAAGGACACATCTGAAGAAGAACCCAAATTTTGACAGGTTGATTTGCCTTGATAGAAATTGATTGGATGATAGAGTTTACAACATGCCATTTCTTGACATGCAAACTTGATTGAAATGTTGATGAAAAAGATTTTTTGGTAGATTTCCCATTTACGATTAAGAGACGATTTGATTTAAATATTTTTGACGTGTATGAAAGTGTAGTGCCATGAACCCTAATGGACTGAACTAGTGTAGCCTCAGGGGCTCATTGATTGATGGCCTTGCCTATGTCATGCACTTAAAGACCTCGTAGTTTGACATGACCAATGACTTTATCTGAAGGAAAGAAGATTGAACCATGATTTTATTTTGAAAAACCTAGAAGGACTGACCTAATGTCTTGGGGATTCAAAGATGAATCTTGCCTATGTAGAAAATGCCCAGAGACAACGTAGTTCAGTCTAGGACAAAGATTTAGTGATGTGATTGACTTGACATGACGGGACAAGATTGACTTTGTTATGATATTTTTGACACTTTTGAATGTTTTTGTATTTTCTTCATGACATTTTTCAATTTTTAGGTCTTTTTCTAAGATTTTTTAGGATTTTTATGACTTTTTTTAGGACTTTTTGCAATTTTTAGGACTTGTTTCAAGAATTTTTTAGATTTTTAGGATTTTTTCAGGACTTTTTATGAATGTTAGATCATATGTGACACCCATTTCAGTTACATGATAAAGGTCTTTCCCCCAGACAGGTCAAGGATTATTCGGGCTGAATGATATGGAAAGAGGCAGATGCGAAACAAAAGGAAAGGATATGCAAGGGGTGATGTCAACCAATGCTATCCATGGACGAAATTGACAGGACTTATGATGGATGTCATGAATGTGTCAAATTTTCATGATTATACAAAGTGGATAAAGGCCAATTAGAGTAATAGTAGATGGCAGAGCAATGATCGACTATGCATGGTGCTTGTTTGCCAGGTTTTCACCATGGTACTTATCCAAAGCGCCTGTTTGCCAGGTTTTCACCATGGTACTTATCTAAAGTGCCTATTTTCTAGGTGTTCACTATTGGATGAATTTATTTCTTTTTACTATTTTTTCCATTTTTTGATTTTTTTTGTCACCCAAACACCTATTTGCCAGGTTTTCATCAAGGGATGATTTTTTTATTATTTTTCATTTTATTTTTATTTTTAGGTTTTTAGTCAAGCTCTCTAATGCTATGTGTAGAACTTTTGTAGATGTAGGTTTTTGATGGGTTCTATCAACTATTCTCCATCAGGTGTGGCTAACTGATAAGCTCCAAAAACTGAATGTTGCAATAATGATATATGGACCGAGCCAATTAGGCTCAAACTTTCCAGGCTTCTCACAATCAACCTAATTTCTTGGATTCTACATGAGGACCAAGTCACCAATTTCAAAAAATTTGACCATCACTCTTTTATTATAGCTCCTACAGAGACAATTTTGATATGCCTACAAGTGATTTAAGGAATTTTTTTCATCTTTCTTGTAACATTTCTAGCTCATGTAGGCGAGACTATTTGTACTCTTCATCATCAATCATTCCCTTCAAGGAGAATCAAAGAGAAGGAATGTTGACCTCGATGGGAAATATGGCCTCAGATCCATAGACAAGGGAAAATGGAGTGGCTCTAGTGGGTGTATGAATACGGTAGGCCCACAAGGCAGGATTGATTTGTAGGTGCCAATCTTGGCTAGCATCATTGACGATCTTCTTAAGAATGCAAATAATTGATTTATTTGATGCCTCCACTTGACCATTGCCTTGTGGATAATATGGTGTGGAGAAATGGTGTTGGATGTGGAATCACTCACAGAGTTCATGAACGTCATGATTTTTGAATGGACAACTATTATCTGTGATGATGGGTTGTGGAACACCATACAGGCAGATGATGTAATTAAGGATAAACTTGGATATTTTCTTACCAGTGATGTAAGTGAGGGGGATGGCTTCAATCCACTTAGTAAAGTACTCACTGGCAGTGATTATGAATTTATAGTTGTTAGAGGAGGATGGATGGATCTTGCTCATGAGGTTGATTCCCCATTGTGTGAAGGGCCATGGAGAAGTGATCAGTATCAGCTCCTATGTAGGTGTGTGGATTAGGTTTCTATGCACCTAGAATTTTTGACATGTTCTGACAAATTGAAGAGCATCTTTCTCTAGTTTTGACCAATAATATCCAAGTCTGGTGACTTTCCTAGCTAAAGTTGGGCCACTCAAGTGAGATCCGCATATACCCTTATGCACTTCTCATAAATTTCTTTGGGCTTCATCAGTGTTGAGACAATGAAGAAGGGTGTTATCAAAGCCATGATGGTATAGGGTGTCATTGACGATGGTGTGTCGGGCGGCTTTTTGGATGAAGGATTTTCTCTAATTATTAGATAGGTTGGGTGGTAGGGTTTGGGACTTAAGGTAATAATAGATGTCCTGATAAGAAGGTGAACTAGGACCAACAAGTTCACAAACTATTTCTGACTTTGGAATGTCATATGCAGGCATCAATAGTTGTTCCACTAAGAACTCAAATTGTGACACATTTTCGGGGATGTCTAAGAGAGATCCAATAGTTTCCGTTGCATCAACTACTTTATTTTGTGTCCTTTGGATTTGTTCAAAAGCAATCATACTAAAAGATGTCATGAAGCTATCAACCATCTACTTGTAAGGCAATAGATTTTCATCCTTTGTCTCATAATCATCGTTCACTTGGTTGATAACCAACTGAGAGTCTCCAAAGACTAACATTGTTTGAATTTTCCATTTAATTGCCATTTTGAGTCCTGTGACCAGTGCTTCATATTCTACAATGTTATTAGTACAAGGGAAGGTGATAGAGAATACCTTAGGAATTGAATCCCCTTGTAGTGTGATGAACAAGATACCATCTCCCTAGTTGTGACCAGTGTGAGACCCGTCAAAATATAGTTTCCATGGTGATGTAGGCTCTACATGAAATATAGACTCATCAATAAAATCAGTTATCAGTGGATGAGTTCCTTGGATGGGTGCATCTACAAGTTGATCTGCTATTACCTACCATTTTATTGCCTTGCACTCAACATATTGTATGTCATATACACTCAAAATCATGACCCACTTTGCTAATCAACCTGTCAATGCTGCCTAACTTAGGAGATACTTTAGTGGACCAATCTTAGCTACCAGGTGCATTTGGTGATTCAACATGTAATTTCTTAGTTTCTATGATGCAAAGACAACTGCAAGGAATGCACGTTCAATGGTTGTATATTTCAGCTCATATCCAACTAATGTGCGGGTGATATAGTATATAGCCTGTTCTTTTTCCTCATAATAATTTTGTGCCAATAATGCCCCCAATGTCCAAGTGGTTGCAGAGACATATAAAATCAAAGGTTTCCCTTCAATTGGAGGCATTAGAATAGGTGGTGTCAATAGATATTCTTTAATTTGTGAAAATTCCACCTAACATTTATCTGTCCACACAAAGGGGATACTTTTATGTAACAAGTACTAAAATGGTTGACACTTGTCTGCTAACTGTGCGATGAAGCATTGGATGGACTGCAATCTACCCTGAAGTGTTCTCAACCCACTAATTTATTTTGGTGGAGGTATGTCCAGTATTTCCTTCACCTTTGTAGGATCAACCTCTATGCCTCATCATGAAACTATGTGGCCCAATAGTTTTCTTGAAGTAACCCCAAAGACACATTTTTTTGGGTTCAAACGAACCTTGTAATCTTCTAGCCATCTAAAAAAAATTTCCACGACCTTGAGATGATCTTTCCATGTCAAATATTTGGCCAAAAGGTCATCCACATAATATTCCATTAGGATATGCATCATGTCATGAAATATTGTTGTCATAGCTCTTTGGTATGTGGTGCTTGCATTCTTTAAGCCGAAAGGCGTGACATTCCAACAGTATGTTCCCCACGGGAATGTGAATGTCATTTTATGTTGATCCTCAGGTTCAATATGGATTTAATTATAGCCCAAGAAACCATCCATGAGAAATAGCATCTCGTACCCTGCTGTGAGATCAACAATCATGTCTATATTTGGCAATGGAAAATCATCTTTTGGACAAGCCTTATTTAAATCTCTAAAATCTGTATAGATGCAGATTTGTCCATTTGGCTTTGTGATAGGGACAATGTTGGATATCTAATCAACATAGTCTATTGATATTATGAATCCAACATCTAGTAACTTCTTTAGTTCAGCCTTTACCAGTAGTGTAATCTGTGGATGCATTTTTTGTAATTTTTGTTTGACTGGTTTGATACCTAGAATTAAAGGAAGATGATGCAATACCAATTTTGGATCCAAACCTAGAATTTTGGCATATGACCATGCAAATTTAACTTTTCTTTTTGTGAATAATTATTGGAATTTAGGTTTTTCTTCTTCTATTAATGATGCGGCCAAGAGAACCATTTTGGGATTCTCTGGTGTAGCTATGTTAACTTCTATGGTTTCTTCAATAAGCATTGCTGATTTTTCCTGTATTACAGAAAGAAATTCCAATCCTCCATCCTTAGGCGCCTCAAAGAAGTTTTCACCTTCGGCTACATCCTTTATTTTTACTATTGTATTGTCAGAAGGTGCCTTGCGGTTTTCACGTAAAGACATTTCTTTTTTATTTTATTCTTTATATTTTTGTGACTAGAGGATTGCATAGTCTCCCCAAAGTAAGCTACACAATCTAGATCAATAGAAATTCCAATCCTCCATCCTTAGGCGCCTCAAAGAAGTTTTCATCTTTGGCTACATCCTTTATTTTTACTATTGTATTGTCAGAAGGTGCCTTGCGGTTTTCACGTAAAGACATTTCTTTTTTATTTTATTCTTTATATTTTTGTGACTAGAGGATTGCACAGTCTCCCCGAAGTAAGCTACACAATCTAGATCAATAGAAAATCCTACTTTGTGATCACCCCATGGTATGACCTCTCAGAGTCCCATGAATTTTGAAATGGACTCATCATTCTGAAAAAATATCCATAGCTCTTGTTGGTCCCATTCAATGAGTTGTGGGTAAAAAGGGGAAATCCCATCGTCAGTGCTGGTAAAGGATGGGGAAGATGCATAAAGCATGCAGATGGAAGCCTCAAGTGTGAAGGCAAAGTTGTCAATTTCAACTTATGTGTCAGATTCAATGGATGGACCATATTCAGAATCAGATGAGTTGTATTCATGGTCATAATAGGGGACAAAAGTATCAACATCAACATCATGACTAGTGGTTGGTAGTTCAGAGGCATGGACAATAGGTTCAGGCTTGTTAGGCTCATGGGTGGGCTTAGGAATGGGGTGGGATAATTCAGATGTTGCTTTCGACAATTTATGTTCTTCTGGATCCCAAGGAATGCTTACCCATTCCTTACTTTTAGAATGGTCGTCAATAGGATCAATGTTATATTATTGTCAGAATATTTCTTCAAAAGGTAGTTAGCTAGGTTCCAGGAATAGTTCATCAATATCATAGTTACTTAGGGTTTTTCCAGATCCCCATTCCCATTCATTAGAGTCAGTTTTGGTAAGGGATTATTCACTTGTCTTGACACTTTCTGGAGCCATTACATCCTCACTTGAAAGTTCATAGGTACGTCGATCATCAGTTCTGAGTTGGTCAAACCCTAGCCCTATGTACCTTGGTCTTACAGAAATAATGATAGGTTTCCTCCTTCCATTGTTGGCTTTTCCAAGGCTGCTTGTGCCATCAAAACCTAGTGCCTTGCATATTTCATAGTCTTTTCCATAGAGATACATTGGTAGTGGAGGTAATCCTTTTAGGTCTTTGTAGATCTATTCAGCTATGTCAATAATGGTGTCATCGCTCATGTCTCCCCATAGTGGGAATAATATTTTCGGTGGAACCTTGAAAGTTACGTTATGCTCGACTGCAAAACAAGGTCAACCATAGACTTTAGGTGGCTTAGGTATTGTGGTGATATAGTAAGCCATATTCAATTTGAATTCTCCACAACCAAGGTCTTGGATCTTAAGGTCATTACTTGGTATGGAGGCCAAGGAGGATGGTATGGCAGAAGTCGATGGAATGGATAGGGATGATTTGGTGAGTGTAGATGGGTCAATATATTTTGAAGAGGTGGAATTTGAGGCTTCTTGATTGATGGGTACCTAGTGCTCAGCAGTGTCTCTTAGATTGGTACAATATTGAAATGGATTAGGATCTCCTAGAATAGTAATTTTGGTACCATCAAAAGGGAATTTCAGGCATTGGTGGTATGTGGAAGGAATGGCCTTTAAGGCATGAATCCATGGGCGATGTGGCATGAATCCATGGGTGACCAAGTAAGATATTGTAATGTATGTCATGATCCAGGACTTGGCATGTTGTATCTATAATAACTGGTCCCACACGAATCAGAATTGTGATGACACCTTTAGAAGTGCATTCCTCATCATCATATACCTTGAGGACAATTCTCTTTGTAGCATCTACACATGCATCAGAGAAGACAAGATCTTTAACCAATCTTAAAGAGAAGATGTTCAATCCTACTCCGCCATCTACTAGAACTCATCTAACCTTATTCTTATGGAGAAAAACCTCGATATGAATGGCATCATTATGAGATGGTTTGGGTGATGAATAGTCAATGTTTGAAAAGGTAATGAGGTGCAGTGAAGTCAAATATCCGGCCATAGTTTTGAAATGATTGACATCAATGTTGTTTGGGATGGAAAACTCTTGCAGGACTTTATCCAAGATGGCCTTATGTGTAGGTGAGATGCAAAGAAATTCAAGGATGGAGATTTGAGCTGGTGTTTTGTTCAATTGCTCAATAATGTTAAACTCTAGATTTGGTTTTGGCTACTTGATAGATGGACCAGGTATGATAATCTTGGGTTGATGAGTAGAGGGACTTGGGATGGTGACCCTTCCTTTGTGTGTAGTGACATTGCATTCTAGGTAATTTTTAATAGTAATGGTATTGACACATTTATCTTCATCAGCAGCATGAAGATTATTAATGATAGTTCCACCAGAATAGTTGGAAGCAGTACAAGCATAATTGGCTTGATTATTGTTATTCTTTGTGCTAGATGAGGAGGGGTTACCAGAACCATGATCCTATAGTGGATTCTTATGAATTGTATGGTCTTTTTTAGATGCAAATAGTTGACCACCTAACTCAATGGTATTTTTTTCAATGAGATTTTGCACAAGGATTCTCAATTGACGGCAATAGTAAGTTTTATTCCCTTTGAAATGGTGGTAAGCACAGAATGCATTACCATCCCACCATGATGGCTTGAATTAACCAGGGTCATATGGTTTAGGTTCTTCCAAAGTTATGACACCATTTTGGATAAGTTTCTTTAAGAGAATTTCAATGGATTCACCCAAAGGGGTGTATGTGTGTTTTTGAAATTGTCATGGTTGACATGGCTGCCTTTGATTAGACTGAGTAGGATTGTTTTGGATGGCATTGGTAGTTGGTGTCGGTGTAGTTACAGGTTTATTTTGATTTTGAACTCCTTTGATGGTGATTACCTGACCTATTTCATTAACGGTTTTCACATCAACCACACCATCATTGGTGATGTGTTTATTCTTAAACAAGTATTTGGTTTTGTCATTGGAAGCACTTGGGTTAGTGTTTGTGGTGGTTTTGATTGTTTTTCCACCATATTTTAATTTTCCTTTGGAGATCAAGGCTTTTTCAAGTTGAACACCTTTTTCAACAAGGTCAACAAAGGTGGTACAATAATGGACTTGTAATCCATATCTTAGTGGTCCCAGGAGATTTTGTACAAACATGGTGAATTTCTCCTTTTTAGGTATTTCTACTAGACATTTGCTTGCTAAGGTTCTCCATATTTGAAATAATAGGATAAAATTCTCTTCTACATCCTCTTGGGTAAGTCTGCATAAGGAGGCAATGTCAATATCCATGTCAATGTTATAGGCATAGTTTTCAACAAACTTATTTTCCAATTCATCCCATGTTTTGATTCCTTTAGGAAATAGCGAGAACCACTCCAGTGCATGGCCTGCAAGACTTCTAGAGTCTCATGAGATAGGTTTGTTCATATGCAATTTCCATGCAACTTGTAGTGAATTATCTTATATGTTCAATTGGATTTGTCTTGCTTTTGTATTTAGGAAAATGTGGCACCACATATCCATGAGGAAATAGTGGCATATACAAGGTTGTGTCAAACAGATATGGACATAGGTCATGTGACATGTAAGACTTTTTGTTTGATTGTTGTAAGGTTTCCACCTGCGTTTGGAGAGCAACAAGTTTGAGTGTGAATGCTTCCATAATTAGGTTGTTGGTAGCATCACACATGTTGGTGAGGGGTATGGATTGCATGCCCACTTGTTGTGATGAGATGTGTTGCTTTGGGACTTGTTTTTGGTGAGCAAAATGAGTGTTTTGATTTGGCTATTGTTGGAAATGAGCATTTTTATGAGGGACGTACTATTGTGTATGGACTTGAGAAGCATAAGTTGGGATGTGGGATCCCACCATGTTGGATTGAATTTGGGGGCCTTGCTGGTTTTGAGTATATTGATGCCCAAATGAGTGGAAAATTGGGTCACTTGATTGCCTTTCCCAAATAGATAATTATGGCCTTGAGGAATGTTGGTATTTTTCCTCAAAGGAATGTGTGTATTACCCTATGAGAAATTAGGTTGGGTGCCTTGAATGACAACTCTTAGTTTATTCCTCACAAAAGTGTTTGATGAGTTGGTTGCCATAGAATTTGAAGAACCTAATAAGAGGTTTGCTGATGTACTCATCGAACTAGATGAAGTCCCAAAGAGGTTTTGAGGTGGTTACACCCATTGTTGATCCAAACGTTTGTGAAGGAATAGTAGATGTTTGTTGGGGGATGGATTGTGATGTGATGTTGGTTTGGGTAGATGATCCCCCAATAGATGTTGTGTTGATCATGGTGGATGCATTGGTTGTGGTGGTATTATAACCAAGGGAGGTAGCATTAATGGTGTTAATGTCATTTTATGAAGTGGCTCCCATGGAAGTATTGTGTGATTGGAGATCAGGAGATGTTGCTCTAATAGTTTTGAGGTCAAATCCTTTTTGTAACCTATCCCCTTGGTCAAGGAGCATGGCTAGATATCTGGTTGAGTTTTTTAAAATTAATTCTTCCACAAAAGAGGCCACTTATAGGTTTTGGGAAGCAACTTGTATGTCTTCTTCAAAGATTTCCCCATTTTGGTCTTTGTGGACAAATTGTTCAAAAGGATTGCGTGAAGAGGATGGCATGGTCATCTCACTGAAAGGATTAATGAAAAAATTCCCCATGTTGGTATTTGTATTCATGTCATTCATTTTATTAGGGAAATTGTTGGTATTGACATTCATGTCATTTGAAAAGTTGTAAAGGTTGGTGTCTTGACCAAAAGAACCCACAAGTCTTCTTTTTCTCTGTAATCTAGTTTCAACCATAAAATTTTTTTCTCAACCTCGGGTATGGTGGAAGATGATCTAAATATGCAAATATTATGATACTATATTTTTAGGTTTTTTTGGAATAAAGTAATGCTATGTAATGATGGTGAGTGGTAATGCAAAATGAGACTAAAAGGAAACTAAAGGTATGTAAATGCAAAGGATACTAATGCAAATGGGGTGAGACTAAAAATGGGAAGACTAATGGTATGAAAATGCAAAGGATACTAATACAAATGGGATGAGACTAAAAATTATAAGACTAATGTTATGCAAATGCAAAGGATTCTAAGATGCACTCACTATTGGTAAATATAAGGAGATATACACTTAACCATAAAAAGTTTTGGCAATGCTTCAATTTGGGGATGTAAATGGACTTGTAAAAAGGACTAAGTAGGACAACGTGAAATATCCACACTAGAATAATGAGTGGGAAATGGTTCACAAAAGGTGATGAATAAAGAAAAATGGTCGATCAAGTCCAATGATAACCTACTCTTGAATGCAAAGTTTTGAAAAAGGATGGTAAGGAATCTACTCCTAAATCTGCAAAAAATGAGTGTCTAGAATGATGGGAAAGCCTAATAATGCAATTAAAGAAATGCCATGGAATCCTATGGTGAACTAAGAATTCTACCTATGATGCAAAATGAGGTAAGTTGAGCAACTCAATATCTGGTTTGATAGAAATAGAAGAAGAAAACATTTTGAAATCTTGTATGGAAAAGAATTGAGTCTCAGTTTTTGACAATGGAATGAAATTTTGGGGTCACTGGAAAATGCATTGCAACAGAGTATATGCATCTCAGGAAAGGTGATTGCGGTGATTAAGCAAGCATATGTGATTTGGATTGGCGATTGCAGTGTGTGATTAAGCAATTGCGGTGAAAGACAGTCAATTGCAGCATTTTAAGTTGCAGATGTGTTACAGTAGAGTGATTGCAGCTCAGAATGTAGAAATTGTGGTTTGAAATATCAGATGCATCACAAAAAGTGTTTTGACAAAAAATTAGGCAAATTGCAAGGAATTTGTTTTCAATTTGATAGATTTGTTTTAGATTTTGAGGTTGATGTTCATCTATTCATGTTGTTTGAATACACTTGGAAAACACATGATGTAATATAAAAGTGAAAAACAATGACATAGAAAACATTTACAAATCCCTATGGTTGTAAAGATAGTATTCTTATAGATCCCACACGGATTTTACTCCAACCACATATTCTTAGCGGATGAATTCAGAAGCTTGGCCCTATGGGCTCCCCCTTATAGTGCATTCAATTCTTAGGGAAACCAAGCTTCCAACCCCCATGAATCTCCCATGGCAGATTGATCACCTCTACTAAAAACTATGAAGATGTGGGTGCCTTGGCAATGACTGTTGCTGCACCAAAGAATAGAAGGTTTTTGGTTACACTAAAACAAGGGTTTTAATTTCGGCACCCATTCGAGTGGCCATACATGGAGCACAAGATTAAGCTCTATTAAGGAGGCACTCTAGCCTAAAGAGGTTAAACTCAATAGGGTTTAAGGGAGTACTACTTGGTCCGTATGACATATCTGCACTCATAATCCTAGGCTTTCCCTTAGGATTAACATTTTTAGACCGATCGGGAGTAGCTCGGCTAAAGAGCTTCATTGCTGGTTTGAGTCACTTTGGGGTGAATATTTTTTCCCACCAAAGAAGACCCAGTTTCTAAAGTTAAAAAAAGAGAGAAAACATATTTGTAGTTCAATCAATCTTTGTTGAAAAACAAAGAGAGAGCACACCAATATGTTTGACTCACACTCGCATGTTTATTCTTTTTAAACCCAAATTGAAAGTGTGAAGGTGTGATAAAGTAACTAAATCACAATACACATCAAACACGCATTCATTTTAACCGTTTGTAGTGTTATCAAGCAAGGGGTTCATTTTAACTATTTGTAGTGTGAGCTAACTAACAGTTTATTTTAAACCCATGAAAAGCATGATTTTTCTTTTTAAACCAATGCACATGCGTGATTGTTCATTTTACCCTTGAGTGAAATGCAAAATTATTGGATTAAATTGAATAAAATAACCAATGAAATCTAGTTAAACTCTAGCTTGACACATGCTGTCACCCACAAATTAGTAACTCAAAATCCATATTCTAGAAGCAAAAAAACAAAAGGAAACCGAAAAAGACAAAACAAAAAAGCTTTGTTACCAATCAGTTACATCGTAATAGAGTGAATGTGGCTCAATATGGTAGATGTGTCATTCTATCTAGCAGATGTGGCTGGATATGTCTATTACGGTTCGACTTCTATCAAATGCAGCTTGGGATTGTAGTTGTGTCACTTGGGTAGTCAAATGTGTCACGACAGAGCAGTTGCATTGTTGGTGCAAGAAGATGCAGTGAAACAGAGCACTTATATCATGGGGACTATCAAATGTGTCATTCCGTACACCTATACCTATAAAAAAATGACAAAAAATTGTACGATAACCTGCAAAAAACATGTTAAAAGTGTTGGGTTCACCAATGTAACTATGATTTTTCCTAAAAGATTACAAGGTTAGCAACACACATGTGAATACATCAATCCATAGTAAACAATGAAAAGCATAGGAATAATAAAAGGAATAAATGAAACAAGCTAACCCAGTCCTTCATTCTCCATCGCTGACTTCCATTGCACTTTCTAGTTTGCTGAAATAATGAAGTTCCCTAAGATTTTGATGAGAAACTCTATACTATGGACTAGCCCTAAGCACGTGTTGAAGGATTTAAGTACTTGTGCAAGATAAAATCAATCCTACATGCAATGATCTAAGTAGCTAAATGAAAAAAACAAGCCAATGCTAAAAACTCAAGAGAATGCAAGAGGTTAAAATATTTGAAGATTAAGATATTAAAAGATTCAAGATGTCAAAAATGAGGACAAAATTGGCATTTTATATAAAATGCAATTTTGGATGGACGGATGAGATTAAAGATTAAGAAATGCCCTAGAATCAATTGTCAAGATTCAAAATGACAACTCTCAATTAGGGTTAGGGTAAGATTTCAAAATGACTGGACAAGATTTAATTTAAGAAATTAAATCAAGAATGGACAATAGGTGTGACAATGAGATGAGAATTAGTAAAATCAAGCAAATCAAGTTTGAACAAGAAGATGAGATTTGGAAAATCAATAATTTTAGCAATTACTTGATTTATAGAAGAATATTACCATTTTGAATTAAAATTAATTCAAAATAGGGATTTAGTGAGATAGTAAATAATTGATTTTGAGATTATTTACTAAAAGAAGTGGCAGTTAACCATGTGAGGCCATTTTACATAAATTGTTTTATTTAAAATGAGGGAAATGTCAAATAAGGCAATTAAATAATTACAAATAATTATTTAATTTAGAGAATGGGCCCAATAATTAAATAAATTAATAAATCTATTTAATTATAAGAAGAATTAAGAGAAGAATTAAGAATTAGTGACATATTAAATAAATAAGACATATTTATTTAATAATTAGGAAGACATAAATGGCAAAGATTAATTAAATAAATTGAGAAATTTATTTAATTACGAGAAGACTCTAGATAGTTAGTGATGCATTAAATAAATAAATAAAATCTATTTATTTAATAATCATGAATAATAAAAAGACATGAATTAATTAAATAATTACAAATTATTTAATTAATAGTCAAAGGTGGGCCACAAACATAATTAAAATGTCATAATTATGCTAGGACAAAAGTGGTAAAATAGAGCTTGCAGACCTAGGTCATTTTTATGTGTCTACAATAGTCACTCATGATATTTGATCACAGTATCACCAAAGCCAATTAGATTGATAGGCTGATTGATTGATAATAATGTTGATTTGTGATATGTTATGATCATAGGAGGATTTTAGAGTTCTTCCCAAAGACGTGGGACATGATTCTGCATCTAGTGTAGGCCAATATAGATATCATTAGTCGATGTGGTTTATCAACTTTGATTGATGTTCCCTAGTATAGGATTGATTAATGTACTGAAACTTGAAGATGTACTGATACTTGATGTATACACTTATTTAGTCAGAGATTTTGTGATTTTTGCCACTTTGTTGATGTATCTCTCCATGTTTGGATATCATTGTACATTTGAAATTATTATTTTAAGGTTTATATGATATGCAGTGGACTACTGATCTATATGGTGTCGATATGTGTTTATGATGGATGCATTTTATTTCTATGTGTTTATGCTATGTGATATTCTATATGATGGTTTTTTTTTTTTGATATGCTATGGATGAAAATGATGAAACATGATAATGCATGATGATTTATGATGCTAAAATTTGATTACGTGAATAATGATGATGTATGGATGCATGATGTGTGTTGTATGACAATGGATATATGTAAATGATATGGTAATGTAACTATATGCATGATTTTGGATGTGTTGTTCTTAATGATATATGATATAATGATAATGATATATGATATAATGATAATGAAATATGATGCATTTTTATTTTTATTTATTTTGGTCTTTTTTATTTTTTTGTATTTTTTTTCACCTTTTGGTCATTTTTTATTTTATTTTATTTATTTATTTATTAATTTTTCTATCACTGAGATTCCTATTTTCCAGGTTTTCATCAAGGCAACCATTTTTCCAGGACTTGAACCATGTACTAGGTGATTCAGGTGTAGAAATTTTTGAGGTGGATTCTATTGATAGGTTCATCAAACAGATCCCCTTCAAGTGTTGACAATTGATGGGTTTCTGGTCCATAGACTGATATGACAACAAAAGAACCTAACCAGTTAGATTCAAATTTCCCTTTATTTTCTCTATCTTGTTGATTTCTAGGGTTTTCCTTTAGGACCATGTCACCAACTTGAAAATCTCTAGGTTTGACCTTTTGAGTGTAACTCTGGGACATCCTCTGTTGATATGTCATTAGATGGTTGATAGCTTGTTGATGACATTCATCCAACAATTCCAGTTCTTGTAGTCTAGAGATTCTATAATCCTCATTTGTAATGATACCCTTTAGTGAGAAACATAGTGATGTTATTTCTACCTCAATAGGTAAGATGGGCTCTGATCCATATACCAAGGCATATGGTGTAGCTCCTATTGGTGTTCTAATGTTGGTTCTATAGGCCCATAATGCAGGATTGAGCTGGACATGCCAATCACGTCCAACATCGTTAACCATTTTCTTTAGTATTTTCAAAATTGTTTTGTTGGAGGCCTCTGCTTGGCCATTTCCCTGAGGATAGTATGATGTTGAGAAACGATGTTGGATATGAATTTTTTCACACAATTCCTGAACATCTTGGTTCTTAAATGGTCTTCCATTATCTATAATAATGGACTAAGGTATGCCAAGCCGACAGATTATGTTGTTTAGTATAAAAGATGAGATCTGCTTTCTAGTGATTGTTGTTAGAGGAACTACTTCTATCCATTTTGTAAAGTACTTTGTTGTTGTAATTATGAATTTATGTCCATTGGATGAAGACGGATTAATTTTCCCTACCAAGTCTAGTCCCCATTGACAAAAGGGCCATGTTGATGTGAATGGGTGCAATTCTTGTGTTGGTGCATAAATTAGGTTAACACGGATCTGACACTTATGGCACTTCTTAATAAACTAATATGACTCATTCTCCATGTTCGGCCAGTAATACCCCAAACAAAGGAGTTTCTTTGCTAGAATTAGCACACTTGAATGAGTTCCACAAATACCTTCATGAACTTCACATAAGGTTGTTTCAGATTTAGTATGTCCTAAACACTAGATAAGAGTACCATCTAGACCTCAACGGTAAATTATGTCGGTGATTAAGGTATGTCAGGCAGATTGACGAATGAAGTTGCATTTCTGGTTTCTAGAAAGATCAGGAGGAAGGATGTTGTCTTTTAGGTAAGCATAGGTCTTTCCATAGAGTGGGGATTCAATGACATCTAAATGGAATATGGTTTGTGATTCAGGATTATCATAAGCAGGATTAGACACTTTTTCTACCATAAACTCATAATGACCGTATTCTTCTACAACTGTAAGAGAGAAGCAATTGTTGCCATAGCATCTACAACTTTGTTTTTTTCCCTTGGAATTTGTTCAAACTTGATATCCATAAAGTACTTTTTGAGATCATCAATCAAATTTTTATATGACATCAACTTCTCATCTTTTTTCTAATATTCATCATTTACCTGATAAATGACTAGTTGTGAATCTCCATATACTTGTAATTATATGATCTTACATTCAATTGCTACCTTAATGTCAATGATTAATGCTTCATACTTAGCTACATTATTGGTACATGGAAACATGAGTCTATAGGACCTTTGGATGGTGTGTCCTTGAGGTGTAACAAACAATATTCTAGCACCAACCCCCTTTTGTGTGTATGACCCATCAAAATAAAGCCTCCATTGTTGTGTTGTCATAGTAAGAATTCCTGCATTAGGAAACTCAATTGTGATTGGATGATCACCGGTTAGTGGAGCTTTGGATAATTGTTCAACAATCACTTGACCTTTGATGGCTCTCCTTTCCACATATTGGATGCCAAACTCACTTAAAAGCATGACCCACTTGGCCATTCTACCAGTTAAATCAGCCTTACTAAGTAGATATTTTAACGGATCAATCTTTGCTATGAGCCTGACTGTGTGAGTCAACATGTAATGCCACAACTGTTAGGTAGAAAATACCACAACAAAACAAGATTTTTCAATGAAGGTGTAATTTATCTCATAGCCATTTAGAGTCCTGTTGATGTAGTAAATATATTATTCTCTTCCCTCATAATCTTCCTATGTCAACAATTCTCCTAAAGAAATGTTTGTTGTTGCAATGTATAGTAGTAAAGGTCTACCTTTCATAGATGGCATGAGTATGGGTGGTGACATCAAATATTGTTTTATCTGATTAAAAGTTGTTTCACACCTTTGATCCCATTTGAACAAGGCATTTTTATGTAACAAGTGATTAAATGGATGACTCTTGTCTGCTAACTGAGAGATGAATCTCTTGATTGATTGTAGTTTGCCTTGTAGTGACCTTAGTTGATTGATATTCTTTGGTGGTGGCATTTCCATTATATTCTTGACCTTGGCGGGATCCACTTAAATACCCTTCTCTGACACAATGTATCCTAGGAGTTTTGTTGATGTAACTCCAAAGACACATTTCTTAGGATTTAGTCAAAAATTGAACTTCTCCAGCCTTGTAAAGATTTTTCCTAGGATATCTAGATGTCCTTCTCTGGAATATAATTTTGCTAAAATATCATCCACGTAATCCTCCATAAAGGTATGCATCATATCATGGAAAATGGTTGTCATTTCTCTTTGATATGTTTCCCTTGCATTCTTTAACCCAAAGGGCATGACATTCCAGCAAAAGGTTCCCCATGGACAAGTGAATGTTGTTTTCTTTTGATCATCTGGGGTTATCTTGATTTGGTTGTAACCCAATAAACCATCCATTATTGATAACATGGCATATC
The DNA here is from genome assembly GCA_007115665.2 of Sequoiadendron giganteum. NCBI lineage: Eukaryota > Viridiplantae > Streptophyta > Pinopsida > Cupressales > Cupressaceae > Sequoiadendron > Sequoiadendron giganteum. The sequence goes on along the minus strand of CM021100.1, from coordinate 819,703,880 downwards.
CTTTTGTTAAGTCCACAATGATGTCAATGTTAGGTAAGGGGAAATCATCCTTGGGACATGCCTTGTTAAGATCCCTGAAATTGGTATATATTCTAATACTATTGTATGGCTTAGATATAGGTACAATATTATATATCCACTTCAAATAATCAATAGATCTGATGAATCCTGCATCAAACAACATTTTCAGCTCAACTTTTACCATCAAGGTGATATGTGGATGCATTTTCCTTAGGTTTTGTTTCATAGGTTTTATCCTAGATGGTAGAGATAAATGATGCATTAGGAGTTTTGGATCTAAACCTGGAATATTAGAGTATGACCAATCAAATTTAATACTTCTTTCCTCAAAGAACTTGACAAATTCGAGCTTTTCTTGTTTAGTCATGGATGCTGCTAGATGTAGAGTCTTTGCTTTTTTTGTTGTGCCAATATTTATAGGCTCCACCAACACTGATGATCTTTCATGATAATTTTCTGGAAGGGTGTCAAATCTACCATCTTTCAGTGCCTTAGAGAGGTTTTTACCGTCCAATGCGTTCTTTATTTTTATTTTTTCAAGATCTAATGCTGCCATTGAATGGTTTTCACCATTAGATCCATTATCCTTGTTTTCAATTTTGCAACTAGAATATTTGACACCCTCCTGACTGAACATGTCATGATGAGATTTATTATTAGAACCTGTGTC
>CM021100.1:819613294-819701607 GCA_007115665.2 Sequoiadendron giganteum | reverse complement strand
TACCTTTTTATTATCAATCAAATCTTGGACTATATGTTTTAACTCCATACAGTCATTTGTCTTGTGTCCCTTGTTATTATGAAAGTTACAATAGTCTGCATCATTCCACCATGGTGGTTTCACTTTTGGATCCCAAAATCTTGCTTCATGTGAGGTGATAAGTCCATTTGCAATAAGTTCTCTCATTTCTGATTCTAGTGTTTGTCCCAATGGTTTGAATCATTTTCGGTTTGATGAGATTTGATATGATTGTGGTTTAGATTCTCCATTGTTCGGATTGTTGTTTTGATTGAAATTTTGTTTGATACTTTGGCCATTGTTTTGATTTGTTTTTGTAGTAGTAGCTGTCAAATTAAATATTGGTTTCACATTTTGTGTTTCTTTTGTAATATCATTATTTGCATTATTTCTATTCTTTTGCCAAAACTTTGGTTTTTCATTGTTGCCATACTGATTTGAGGAACTTGTATTGTTGATACTTCATTGTAATGTTTTATCACTCCTCTTTTGACCAAAGCTTCTTTGATTTTGAGACCATTTTCAATCACTTTCTCAAATATGGGTGGACATTGTAGCTCAAGCCTATAGCTCATTTCATCAGTTAAGTTTTCAATAAATAGTTCCATCGTTTCTTCTTCGGGTATGGAATGAGGATACCTAGAAAACAACCTTCACCATCATTATAGAAATGAGAGGAATTTCTCATCTTTCTTTTGTTTCATGTTATAAAGGTCTTTTATTGTTACCTCATGTTGAATATTGAAGGAAAATTGTGAGATAAACTTGTTGACTAGTTCTTCAAAAGTTTGAATCCTTGGTTGTAGTTTAGAGAACCATTCCATACATTGACCTCCTAAGCTCTTGGGGAATAACCTCATTAGATAAGTTTCTTCTTGTTCAAATTCTAAACTCATGGTTTTGAATTCCCTCACATGGTCAATTGGGTCTATTTTACTATTTTACTTGTTGTTTTTTGAGAATTCACAATGTTTAGGAAATGGTATAATAGCTACACTTGGATCAAAAGGGTAAGGAAAAATGTCCTATAATGAGTACCTTTTCGTGGGTCCCTTTTTCATGTCTTGAAATTGTTGTTGTAAGTTTTGCATCTAATGTGTTAGGGAAACAACTTGATTGGTGTTTTGTGTGTTGTGTTTTAGTTTTATTTGCTGTAGGCATTTATTTTAACTGATTGATATCAAAATCTTTTGGAAGTTTTTTACTTGATTATGCTAGCATCAAAAGATATTTTTCCATATCTTGTTCTAAGATTTTTTCCATAAAACTATGGAAATTCGGATCTTTCTGTGCAATTTGGATGTCCTCTTGGGTTATTTCATTCATGTTATTTTGGTGGATTCTACTCCAAGTATTTTCTTCAGTCATGATGTTTGATATTTCAATTTCCTTTTTGTTAAGTTTCTGTCTTTGTAACCTTGTCAAAATTGGCATACAAGCATTTGTTATACTTACTAAACTTTGATCTTTTCATTGGGTTGGGTGTCAAGGATATTAAATAAGAAAAACACCTCTTAATGAAACATTATATAAAGATTTAACAACAATTAACTAATTTAAAGCACATAAAACTTGAAAGCATCTCTTTGTTTCCTATCTCCAAAGATTTATTAAATCACAAAGGGCTCTCAGATTTGGTAAGCACTGTGACTGTTAAAATGCCAATCTAGAGAATGGAATGATGCTAAATGTAATGATCTACTTCTATATGGTGATTTCTAAATGATATTGATGCTATTGTAAACTATGCTGACATGAAAACTAATGGATGGAAGATATAGTAATCTACGAGGCAGCCATGATAGTGATTCTATAGATGCTATGATTTCTATTTCTAAATGATTTTATGTTGAATTGCTTGAATGTTAAGATGCTTGATTTATTTTCTTGCAGAGTAATTTTGCAAAAATATGAGAGAGATACATTTTCTTGTGGAGAAAGGTTGTATATATAGATTTATGACAGTAATTTTATGAAGAGGCAACACAAAAAAGGCTTGGATTCAATCTAGAGAATGAATGGTAAGAGATTGAGAAGCTTGAGCTGATCATGGGAATGGTTTCTCCCCATAAAAACATCATGCTAGATGATAGGAAGAATCAGAGGAAGGAGATTGAGATATTGATTCCAATTTATCTCCAAAGCTTTCCCATGAAATGACAGTTGAATTAAATTAGATATTTTATATCTAATTTGGTAGGTGAGATATGATTAGCTATAGAATATGTTTTTAATTTGAATATTTTGGATTTATTCAAATTTAGAAAGAAATAAGATATTAATTTTAATAAAACAAACTATAGAAGTCTATTTATTAAATTAAATATGGAATAAAATGAATAATTAAATAAAACAAAGTATGTGAACCTATTTATTTAATTTAGATAGAATGATGTAATTAAGATAGAATAAATAGGGGAATTTGATAATTAAATTAAAAAAAGTATTTAATTTTTTTTATTTAATTAAGATGAAATAATAAAAGAATTAGAAGAATTTAAACATGAACTATATAAATAAATATTTCTATTTATTCAATAGTAGAGGAATTTTAAGGGTAATTAATAAAATAAATCGTATTTAATTAATTAGATTATCCAAACCATTTTTAGGTGTATACACTACCTAACCATTGGCTACAAAAACCAGCCACCCCAGAGTAAGGAGGTAACCATGTGCACTATGTACACATAACCAACTGACTCAAACATAGAAGATAAGTAACAAAATACACATATACAAAGACTACACCTATTCCAAGGGAATTTAAATTCACTCAAGGATATTTAACAAGAAACCTAAAGGGGAAAATGAGGTTGGACTACTCTTCATATGGGGAGACTCATAAAACAGTCAAGTGCATCATTCTTCTCCATTTTCATAAAATCACTTCACCCATTAACCATGTTCACAATACAAAGTACATATGGCTACTCATACCCTTGAGCCTCTCCTTCTCCGAGGAGAGTTAGGATCACCATAGAGGTTCCTACCTCTCATTATCCTCAAAAAGGGATGTTCTTACCTAAAGCGTGAGCTTATCCTATACAACCAAAACTCTTTTACAACATTCACTTCATAAACAACACAAAGAGAGTACAAAATTTATTTCACAACACAATACATTCACATCTACATACAATCATAAGAATAGATGAACACGCATGGGTTTCCTACCTCAAAGGAAAATTCCAAGGAATAAGTATGTTGAATATGATCTCCCAAGATAGTTTTTCTAACTCCAAATATAAAATAGAGAAAGCTCTCTCCAAAGAAAATAAGTAAGAATCCTAAAAAATGAACTCCTCCTTTTTTCCAAAGGATAGATATAGGAATCAAATATTTTAAATCTTTGAATGAGGGAGTGACACATGTAAATCTCCCATTCATCACTTTAGGAACATCTCCCCACAGTTCTCACACATGTGAGATACTTTTAGGAAGATGAATAGATAAAGAATTTTCATCACTCCAACAAGAGATCTCAAATCTCGTTAAGAGAAGGGAGGTGGATTAAGGCAGTCCACCTCCAAAGTATCCTCTCATTAATGATATTTTGGAGGGAAACACTATTTCTCTTCCTATAATTTTCCACCCTTCTTAATGGTCAATTAAGAGGGGTTGTATATAGGATAAAATTAAAGATATGGACTTAATTTGACCCATAATCCATAGATAATCATCCTAGGAGTTAAAGAATGGACAAATAACTCAAATTAAAAACTTTTTTCAACCCCACAAAACCCCAGAAAGGTGAAATCCGAATTTCAATATAAAAAGGGTCAAAAAATATATCAAAAACCTATCTAGGACCTAATTAACCTTAAAACATTAACCATATTATCAATCATTCAAAAATAACATCACAAATTAAACACAACACATATGATATTTGAAGATGCTTCTACAACCTATCATGGTTTAAAAATCTCTCAAGAGAAGGGAATTAGAAAAATCTAGTTGGAGGGAGATCCTCTTAATGTTGTTAATTGTATTAATAAGGTCAATCCTCTTTCTTGGTCAATTGAGCATATAATTGACAATTCTATCTCCATTTTAGAATCCTTCAAATATTTTTTTATGTATCCCATGTTTATAGAGAGGCCAATTGCTTAGCCGATTTCCCTGCAAATTTGGGAGTGTCCTCTCCTAGGTGTTGGGACTCTAATGACTTAGTCCCCATCAAAATTCAAACTCTTGTTAAAAATGATCAAAAATCATATGTTTCTCATGCTAGAGGATGGGTTAAAACTTAGAGGTGATATCTTATCGCCTCATAATTTCCTCTTCAATGTGAAAATACTTATGGAATGTTGCAGATATCTTGGAAATTGTGATAGAGATTGGGGAAAATTATTAAGGGTTATGACCATGATGATACTCACTAATTGGGTTGTCGATCTTACATTCTTTCTAGGTTTGAATTCTTTATTTTCTCTCTGCTACTTTTTATCTCAAGAAGGAAGCTATGGTCATCTATGTTTTTTTGATAATGGGATGTGGTAAGTGCAAGATGGAGCCTATTACTTGTGAGGATATGAATGTGGTGTAGGAGCACCTTGACCATGACTTGATTTCATGAAGAATATTTTAACGGATGATAAAATTTTATTTTCCAACATTTTACGAAGGCCATCAAAGTCATTTTCTATGTATAAAATTCCTTAGGAGGTCAAAGATTTAAGTCCTAGGTTCATTTTTGAAAATTTGTCATTATTTACAAAAGTTGCACAATACAAAATTATAAAAAATGTAAAAGTGCAAATGAATGGAAGGTGAAAGGTCATATGGGTCTAAACCATTGGAAAGTAGTTGGAAACTGAAAGGACAAGCTTGAAATTCCTTTAAAAAGTCCTTGTACTCATTGTGTAACTTGTGGGTGATTGAAGTTAAGAAATTGAATAAAGGAAAGTTTTGATTTCTTACATTTTATACATAAATTTTATGTGTTATGATGTTGTACAGCCCAATATGGGCAAGATTACTTTCCTATTTTTTTTCATGTATTATTATTCTCAATAACCTTCCAAATAAACTTAGTCCCGTGCAATATGATGAAAATATGAGGGAGATGTGGTAAGTTTTCTAAAACTGTCAAAACCCTGGTTAGGGTAAACAGTGACAAGTAAATTTTGTCTTTCTCACATTTTATGTCGTGAAATCTATTAATACTAGGTGGGAATAATCTTACTAGAATCTATTTTCATATTCTTGAAGTCTTAGACCGAACGATTAAGATTGATGCGGGGAAAATGAAGTTTAAGGTCTGCAAATCTGGTTACAGTCAGAAAAATAGGGTTAAGCATGTGGATTTGACCTAGGAGTTGTAGAAATATTTGTGGGAGTGGAAATTTGATGGAATTTTAAGCTTCAATGGACCTAATGTGATGTGTTCCAAATCCTTGCCTATAGATAGTATATCCATAAGCCCTATTACATCAAGCCTAATTAGGCCATTCAAGGAACCGGGTATAGTCAGTTTAGAGGCATATGTTTTAGAACCTCTTAAAGGGTGTCTAAAAAGTTCCTCACAATTAGGATTTTGGGTCTGGTTTAAAAGATATGTTTGACAGTTCTTAATGGCATGGCTACTAAGATTTTGATCAGCCAACAAAGGAAATGGAATGGTGTGTACGGGAAGACCTTGTAAAGAGATTGATTTTCTTATTTTAACTCATATGAAGGTGTCTCATGCATTGAATTGATTGGTTGTGCCTTAAAGGCTTATCTGAGTTCTTGTTGTCATTATATGTCATTGTGAAAGGTTTTAAGGACAGTCATGAAGGATTGGTGAAAGAATGAATGTGAAGACCTTGTAAGTGTTTTCTTGGTTAAGTTAAGGTTACTAATGGTGAAAAGGATAGGTTGAGGCCATGTTTAAGTCTAGAGAGTTGGAGAACCAATATTATGCCATGTTGAGTCATTGTTTTATGAAGACTTCTTGTGAAATTTGAAAAGTTTGTGGGATCTTGAACCCATTGTTGTAAAATATGCTGCATGGAAGTGAGTTTGAGTTGAGTTTATCCTCTGTGCTTGCATCAGAAGGCTAATAGATTGGCTCGGGAAATACTCGAGAAGGGAGGGGTTATGCCATTCATGCTAAATTTGCATGGGTTTGGCACTCAGGTTTCTCTGGAGTTTGTTAATGGGTGGCATAATAGGGTGTTCAGAATAATATTACCAAGAAATTAATTGCAGAGGTTACCAATCTTCCCACTGAAAGAAGGAAGTTTTACAAGGAGAGGTTGGTTTCCAATTCAGTGATGGTTGTCTTCCTTAAAGACAATGAAGAAATGAAGATTAGGAAGTTGGGGTGTGGAGGCTATGATTAGCTATTTATAAAGCCCATTTGTTACGATGTGGTAATGGCGATTATGTGGTACTTCACCTTGGATGGTAGGTTCTCTACCATTTATGGTTATCACTTCATTCTCCTTAACCATTTTAGACATAAAAATTTGGTGTTGTTTCCTTTTTATCTGCTCTTGTCTCTGGAAAATTGCATCCTAGATTTTAGAAAGAACCCTAATAGCCCCTATCTACATGAGGGGTTAATTATCTTGATTATGGAGAATATAAAAGCTAAGTATGTAATTGAAACTCCCAAAGTGAACAAAGCCTGTAATCATAACGATTTCCCCTATAATTTTGAAATGGTCGACGACTTTGATAATTATGAAGAGGATGTTGTGTTAGGCTCTTTTGAGGTGTACATTGGACTCCAAGAAGACTTTCTTAATTCGACCAAGAAAAGAGCCAAAAAAGAGGGTTCCCCTTCCTAGTCTAGTGGCTCACACACTAATATAAAAATGGAGGTTTCTCTTTCGATTGGGACCAAGAGTAAAGGCTCTGTCAAAGTGAGGAAATGGAGTCAAATTTTGAAGAAAGAAGATTTTTCCCTCCCTTTTGGAGTGAAAATGAGGATTTTGGTAGGGGAAGGCGAGAATAGGAAGGTAGGGAAGACCTCTACTAGTAAGAATAACCAAAATTTGGGCCTAGGTAAGGATAAGGTAGTTTTGGATGCACCTTTGGTTGGTAAGGAGTAGGTTCAGGATGACGCCATGCTGGAGAAAGGATTTTGTGAGAACAAGGAGGCCTCTAAAGTTGTTCATGTGAAGAAATCTGATAAGGCGGTTGATGTCGACGTTTCACCTATTGGTATGGAATCTATGGGTAAAGGTAAAAATAAGATGGATTATCCTATTGGTAAGGTTTTCGATGGTTAAACCAATAAATCTAATACCTTTTAGTTAGGGTATATAAATTTGGAGCTATTTGATTTGAATGAGGGCACTAGATTGGCTAGGGAGGGGATTGACAACCTCTTTTTTTCTCTTTAAATGGTTTCTTAATGAAGTTAAATAGATTAATATCAAGATGGATTCTCTGGCTAAATTCAATGTGAATCTTACTAGTAATATTAAATTGGAGATGACTATGGTTATAGGGTCAAAAACATGAATGCTATCCTCAAGAAAATGGTAGTTGATGAAAAAAAATGAGGGAGGATCATGACTCTAGAATTGTTGCTCTTGAGCAAAAAATGACTAAGATTCATGAGGATATGTCCATTCTTGTTAATTTTAGTTGTGATTCACTTCAAAATAGTATGGAGGGGTTGTCTGTGTTAAATTTAAAAATCTTGAAAATGGACTGCGAAGCCATTTTTCAAAGGGAGAGATTTGCATGATTTGGAGAATGAAACCTTACTGAGAAACCTAAACAAAGGTACAAATGTTGGCATGTGTATCTAGACTAGAAACAAAACTAATAAATATACAATGATTTTGGTTCAGGAATTGAATGATGTTGTTGAAATACATGATAGGATCATTACTAGAGACCTAGAGGCAGTGAGGATCCTAAAGAATCTATAGTAGATGCTTTTCCTTTTTTGGTTGGAGTTTGGTTTTCTGCTTTTTTTCTTATTGTTTTGACCTCCTTTTTGTGATGGGGATACTTGTTTCTTAATTTCTTCTCTTTCTAGAAGCCTTCTCATTCTGTAAAGGGTTTAGGGGCCCCTTCAAAACCTACTTTTCTTCTAATAAAAAACACATGCAATACTATAGTCCCTCCAAATGGACTATAATCGATTTAACATGGCTCAACACATAGGGTATCCTTGGTTACCTCTAATTCCATTAGATATGGAAGAAAGTATTTGCACACTCAAAGTCACATGTTAATATATCCAATACATGGTAGCTAAAGCAACTAAATTAAAAAATCTCATCTACATGCTTAACATAACCTAATATTTTAAAATGAATTAAATATAACATCAATATTGAACAATTCATTTATTTTGTAAGAAACTTATTCTATCAAGTTCACAACTAAATCATTATAATATTATAAGATATATCACGCAATTATCTATCTCAAGTTTATATATGATTGAATTCATGATATTAACACATTTCTATTTTCACCATGAGCAATAAGATTAGAAAAATTATAAGGAATATTAAAATCATAGACATATATCCATAACAATCATGCAACATAGTAGATCAAAAATCTAGCATAGTATCGAATGTCCATAATCATCTAAAATCACATAGAGAATTAAAATGATTGAATCATAATAGATTCAAGCTAGGTATGTCAAATAGTAGCCCTCACATGTTCTTTCCTCCTATACTATTTGGTATTGTTCTATAATAGCCTTCTCTTTGGTACCCTCCAATTAATATTTCTCATAGAAGACCTCACAAAACCTTTAAATGTAGTTCACCAATTGACCTCACTATTGGTTCTTGAAAATAAATCCAAAAGATATAAAACTAAACATGTTATGTCAATAAATGAGTCTCAATACAACTACAAGAAAAATAATTACTCAAGAAATTAGATAATATGTCAAGAATTCACCAAAATAGTTGAATGCCAAATGAATACAAGAATTCAAAGAGTTTATCTATAAGATGCATGTTAGCTTGAGGATAACATATATTCATAAAAATATTCATCAATATGGATTTTAAGGTAATCAATGTTGTAAGGCCTTGACTAATGCTCAGTAAACTTGGTGATAGACACACAATTTAGACGAGTTCCTAGCTGAACAGTTCACTAAACCCTCGCAAACAATTCATTTAAGTATCAACCAAGGCTTCGTAAGATTTTGATGATGTTGGAACTGTATGTGCATTCATGGACTCTATATGACCTATATTAGTGAGTATAGGTGGTTTACACATGTATAGGAAAACAATAAATGTTAGAAAATTAAATAAAGGTTAACTTTGTAAAACAGGAGGAGTAACTTAATCTGCTACCGATTCTATGGGCACCTTCAGCTTAACACTTTAAATATTAACTACTAAAATTAAACTATCCAATTCACTAACACTATTGACTCTTACTTGTAACTACTTGACCTCTTCGAAGAATAACTCAAAGACACATTATAGAGCATAATTCATGGTACAAGATATCATTCATGTGCATGTAATGGAGAATCTACTTGAAATAAATGTAAAAATGTAATCTTCTAATCAAATACATGCTATTGGAATCAACTAATCATAACAATAAATTGGAGAATATTTATTGCATATAACTAAACTCTCACAATATGACAAGAATCTTGATAAATCTCTCATTAATGAGTGCATAACTATTGTAACTAAATAACAAAAAAATAACAATAAAGTATTGTCTATAAAACAAAATTGGAACTATCAAAACATATATCTCTAACTATATCTGCTCCTCAACCACCGATCCAAATATATAGGCTCGAGAGGAGTTTTATTTGCATAAGGACTAAAAACAAAAATTAGATCCAAATTTCCACTCTCCTTCAAAATAGAGATAAATTCTTTACAACTGAAACTATAACTAAAAATGATAGAAGAAGACAAATAGGATTGACACTCTTCCATAACAGTCTAATAGAGACGTGCTCTATGAGAATAGTCACGTTGGCTTCCTTATCAATAAATGCTTCTTCTTCCTCCTTGTTGATGGGGTTTTTTGAACTTTATCAACACAGAAAACACACACAAGTGTGATGCCTCTCTTGAAAGGTGAAAATATGCAACTGAGTTTTAGAAAATCACCCCAAGGTCTCTTGGGTGTTAGGTCATGTCTTGCAAAAATAGCTCAGTTATTGATGTGATTTGCTGGTAAACACGAAGGGAATTTATGGTTTGCAAAGTTTGGATGTTTCAAGGTTCTTCAAATGAAATTTCAAAGTTTTGAGAAGGATGAACAATGACTATAATTTCAGAATAGCAAGCTGAAACTCCCTTCTATCATCAAATTTGGCTTTACAATGATGTTGGAAACTTGTTTCTAACTCATATTTTAAAATAAATAGCAAAAGGGAAAGGGTTTATAGGTTTTCCTAAGTCTACAACTAATATGAATGGTAAAAATGGAGGATACTACAGTGGACAAACTCCCAAATTTGAGTTTTACTTAACTAGGGATAGCCCATAGTATCATAAAATTAGTGCAATCTTCTAAGGCTTACTTTTGATTTTGAGACTACAACATGAATACTTAAAGCATACACATCCAGTTGAAGTTAAGTGGTACAAATGAAATAGCTCAAGCTAATTTTACACAACAATTTTTCATCAACAAACTACTAAAATTATGAGCTGGAAATTCATCAAGCACTATAGCCTACATCCACCATTAAAGCACAACATAAAATAACTTAAACTTGAAATAACAATTCTGAAATAAACTATTGGATATAGAATCATGCACACATAAAGAGAAAAGCACAATAAACCATTAACTCAATACTTTTATTATATTTTTCAGTAGCATGTCTTTACACAACAACTCATGTTTCTCTTTGAAAATGAGAGGATGCCCCTATTTATAGTTTTCCAAAAGAAGAATGAATGGTCAAGATTCATTTAAAATGAAAGGCTCAAATTCAATCTAACTTAGGGTTTCACCTAACCCCAATATCTTACAATATAAAAATAGACATTTTTGTCTTTTCCCTATTTTATCTTCTAGTCTATTTTTTCTTGTAGCTAATTTTATCCTTTTGAGCTACTTTAGCAGATATTAATCATCAATAATGGGTTTCCTAGCTTCTTTTTGTAGAGTAGCATAATAAACAAACTTTCCAATAACAACTTGGAGTTTATCCTATTCTATGAAGTCTGATTTGGTAATGTAGAAGGTGATCCTTTTGAAATCATTCATCATTTCTTCATGGTGCCTTACACATGTATCCCCCACTTTAACCATCTTCTCTGGCTCTGAGAAAGTCCGTGCAATGAAGTCCATGAAATTTTTTGACAATGTGTTGCCAACTCCTTGTTCCACTCTTTTGTGAAACTCCCGCTTTACCACCTCCATATCTATTTTCAAGGCGAGCATCCCATAGCTTGTCATCAAATTTAGGAGGTCATCTGCTTCAGCCAAGTGAGTAACAATTTTGGCATGGATATGGTCCAACTCTATTAATGAACTTTCTAGAATTACCTTTCTGAATTCAAGAGTATGCAACCAAGCATCATGGAGACCGTGATCCTCTTTTGGAAAGGCCAACTCTTTCTGCCAAACCTCTATTGATAGCTTCAATATTATTTGTAACTTGGGGTACATGATCTTGTAAAGATCAAGAAAATATTTACAAGTGCTAGCCTCTGTCTCAATTTCCTTTTGTAGGATCAAATAGTGGTTATGCATTTTGACTATGTAATGGATGCCACTATCACCCATGTTAATGACCCTCTTGAACTAGTCAGATGTGGACTTGGCCCAATTTTTCATTCTCTCCATTTCACCTCTTCCTTAGAGAGAAAGGTTGGTGCAGGAGATTTTGTTGGTGATTTCTCTCTTGTTGAGGTCCACTACTATATGAAGGTAGTTAGCTCTGCTACTTGTGCCTTTAGTTCTTCCTTTGTAGTTTGATCTTTATTCATTTGCTACAATATGGTGGACATAGACCCCTAAAATTCATCAATTTTCTATGCTCAGGATGCGGGGCCTATATTGATGGTTGACTCCTAATAGTATTTACCCCATATGGTGTCTATATCCTTTCCTAAAATGGGAGTAGCTAATTGCAATATCCTTGACCCATAAGCATCAGTTTTAATATTAGACATGATCTTAGGTTTATTTTCTTTTTGGGTCTTTACTTGGGCTCTAGCTAATATTTCCTCTAATTGAGTCTAGGGATCAACAACTATTGGAGCCCTTTTCTTTAGCTTTTGATTTAGCTATGAGGGGAATTTTGTTTGGTGTTTTGGAGATTCATGATCCCTCCCCTCTTCTTGTTCCTTTGAAGGCTCATCCTCTTTGTGTCAGGGATAATTCTCATCATTTCTCTCTTCCTCATTAGGCTCCTCTTCTTGTATAGATTTTCCTTTGTCTGGCTCAGTAGTCTCTACATCTTCTTTAGTTTTGTCTTCTTCCTACGCTGCCCCCTTATCTTCTTTATGCTCTATTTCAATCTCATTTTCAGGCCCAACATTCCTTTCTTCTTCATTCTCTTCTTCTTCTTTTTCTTTCTCTCCCTCTCCTTCTCAATGTATTTCTTCACCTTTCAAGCCCTCATCTTGGACAGTTTGTGGAGGTTCATCAATTATTTATACATCAATATTTGTGTCAATTTTCCCTTCTTCAGAGTGATGATCCTTAGGGTTTGCCTCCTTTTCCTTGTGTTCTTTGGGATGATCTTATTCAAGCTCCTAGTAATCATCAAGCTTTCCCACATCTCCTTCCTTAGGTGCTTGTTTCCCTTCTTCATTAGATTCTACTTTGTCTATGTTTACCTTTAGTCTGCCCTTAGGATGCTCAACATACTCATCCCAATCAGAGTCCTTTGGCTTCTCAGTAATATCCACATTTGCTTCCTTTGGCTACTCCCCACTAAGCTTCTCTATTTCCTCAGATATTTTCATGGTGGCCTCCATTTTGGGGGGCTTAGTAGGTGGTGGAGGGATAGGAAGGGCAGCAACAAGCTAGGCCATTAGCGTTTGAACCTATGATGTGAGGATTATCCTAGAGAGATCGATAGGCAGACTTTTAATATAAGAGGAAAAGGCATGTGGTAAGGTGATAGGCATGATTTAGTTTTTTGGAAAGGAAGGCAATAGAGTGGATAGGGTAGGTAGTGGTGGAAGAGGAATAATCTAGGAACATCGTTGGAGCAGTAGGTGAAGTGGATGTAATGTGGACTGACATGTCCACAACAAGCATGGATGAAAGAAGAAATGGTTGAGGAGTGGAAGGGGATGGTGTAGTGGTGAATAAATTTTCTTGGACTCTTCTTCCTCTTCATGTAGGGGTCCTTCCTCTTGTATAGTTGTTATTTTGAGAAAAAAAGTCCCCATTCTTTTTGACTTCTTTGGTGGCTACCCCTCCACTGATTTTCTTGTATATACTTTATGTTTGGGTTTCCACTCAGTTGTGTCCTTTCTCTTCCTATATATTGTAATGGGTGGAGACTTTGAAGCCTCACCTGACAATCCCATAGTGGTACCACTATTTGTTTCACTCTTGAGCTCATCCTCAAGATCCTCATATGATAGTTCTACACCCTACTTGTGTAGTGAGGCTATTTTCTCATCTATCCAGTTTTTAGTTCTTTTTTCAATAGGATGAGTGATGGTTTCTAGGTTAGTGACCTCTTCCTTGAAATAGTCAATGAATGGTAGTGAGACATTTATCAAAGCTTTATACTTCTCATTAAGAATATTATCATCCTCGACAATCTAATCTAACATAGGGAATAAAACAATGGATTTTATAAATTGGGCAATCATCCTCATATAACATCACCTATGAACCTCTCTATCATCATTAGAATTTTCCTAAAAGTCTTCAATGTGAGTTTGGTGGGAATATTGTCTTCCAACCTACTTCTTTAGTTTCTTGAGGGGATCTAAGCCTCCTCTATCTATGTGCAGTTCAAAGTTATACTCTACCAACTCCTTCTCAGAGTGCTTGATGCATGGGGCAGCAGGAAAAGAGTACATTCCCTACCCAAATGTGAGGGGATATGGAACCCTAGCATGATGTTAATTATGCAATAAGGTGTGGGAAGTATATAGCTATTGAGTAAGCTCTCACAATACTATTCTATCATTTGGATAGTGGGGAATCCAATAGGGTCTTCCTAAGAACCATTCTACTCTCATGTATGTTAATTTAGGGAATTGGATGAAAAAATATCCAAAGCCCTTTATGAATGCCCTTGCACTATGAAACGCCCTTCTATGATAATATTTTCCCATGGTTCTATTGATGTGCCCAATGAAGGAATCATTTACTCTCATGTAATCTGTAACAGTAGATTAAAAAGATGATCTTTCAAAATGATGAGATGGATAATCTGCAACTAGAATAAACAAAGTTAATCCTAATATAAATAATAATCTAAAATCAAACGACAAAGAATGAGGAAATAAACATAATAAACTAAACAAATTAATGGAAAGCTCTCACCGAATATGAATTCACTCCTTCAAATTATCTTGATTGTTCTTCTCCATTTTGCCTTTTCAGTATTCTTGCCCTTAGATTTCTGTGTTTGAATACAAGCATAACTTCATTGAGTGTCTAAGAAAAATATCAAAAATAAGTTTCTTCTCAAAAGTGTATGATTTCGGGAGGAGGAATAATGATAATGACAAGCCATTTTATAGATTTTGGGTTTTTGAACGATCGAGTCAGATTGAAAGAGAGATTGACGGACAAGATTGATGAATGCCATGTGATGTGAGTTATGTCTCAGATAGAATGTGAGTTAGAACATGAGTTAGAACACGAGTTTAGGAAAGACTGCAGGATAGAGACTAAGTTAGAACATGAGTTAGAACACGAGTTTAGGATCTTAATCTTCAAAAATAGAAGAAATAGACTTTGTATGCAAAAGACAAAGTTAGAACTCGAAGAATAATACATTCGAATGCAAACAGGAGTTAGAACTAGTTAATCGACTAGTTGTGATGGAGTCGTCTCATAGAGATAAATAGGTGTTGAATCCGAAGATAACTGGAGAACTAAAAATAGATCTTGAGTCAGAAGGTGAGTGAATGATTAGATAACTGATTGATAGAAGAATGTGACATAAATATTCAAATATGAGTTAAATGTTAATTTAATTCAACATTCAAAAAGAAAAGACTTTAATTAAATAAATAAAGATAATTATTTAATTTGACTATTTGAAAAGGATAATATAAATATTTAATTATAGATAAAGGGGGTTAAATGAATAATTAAATAAAGATATTTAATTATAGTTGGAAAAATATGATAAAGGGGTAATTAAATAAGTTAGATAAAGGGGGAAGAATTAATTAGTTCACAACATAATTAAATAAATATGATTTATTTAATTAATCAAGTTGAATAAAGGTTATTTATGAATTAATGAATTAATTAAAAAAGGGGTATTTAATTAATAGAAGAAATATGTGTTAGAAAGGTTAATTAAATAATTAACATTATTTAATGAAGACCACAGACTATAGAAAATTATGTCGAATGTGTACTCGTAGGTCTAGACCAATTTTCGGTATCTACAATTTACCCCTCTTTGATACAATGTTGGTACAACATTGTGTCAAAGAAAATATGCCCCGATCATGCCCCAGCATGAAACAGGTTAAGGTATGCCCCCTTGGGAAAATTGACAAATTTTTGAAAGCTTCAAAAAAATCAGGAAATATTCACGATAAGTCAATTTGATAGTCATAAATGCTATGGAGTTGACAGAATTGAATTTGGAAATGATACGGACGAGTACGGGTCATTTGAAGTTGAAAGGTTAAGCGGCCAATAGACTAGGGAAGAAGAAATGCAATTCAAACCCTACCTATAAATAGGAATTAGGTTGAAATCTAATTCATTTGCACCTAGAGGAGTTAGAAAAAGAGGAGATTTTCTCTGACTAGCTGACGAAAATGGCACCCATTCCCTATGCAGCGCATCGTGGATATCGAATTCGGACATTCAAGAGGCCAGCCAACATAGGACCACCGGTATGTACCTGAAAATGAATGCTTGAAATTTATTTTTGCATGTAGTTTTAGGTGTTTGAAAAGTCAATTAGCAAATGTGGTGCATCGTGAATGATGCATATGCTGTCGTATTTACCGCATGTGACTGCAAAATGATGCATGTGCGAAAAGATGCCTAGGCTAGGTTAGGCATTTTAGGGAATGATCGCATATGAAATATAATGCACCGCATATGTATGTATGCAACGCATCTACATTAGGATTAGACGCATGTAGGGTAATGAACCGCACATGCAATATTAGTGAAATGCATATGTAGTAGTTAGGTAGGTCGACAAAAATGCATCGCATGTGGTTTAATGCACCGCATTTGCAGTAGGTTGAAAATGGGTGTGGGAAATATGTGATGCATATGTAATATGCAACACATGTGAGGATTTATGCAATGCACCACATCTATTAAAGTGAGCCGCATTTGACTGGTAAAATTTTCTAAAAAATTTCCTAAGACAAACTTGAAAATTCTTGACATCATGTTTTAAATGCGGGTGGTTTTAGATCCTATATATATGCGGGAGTCACATCCGGACACATTCAATCTGAGAGATCATTTGAAGAGTGCAGAGATTTGGCTTCTATGGAGACTTGGTCTATGGCACTATTTATCGATGCCCACTATTCGAGCGAATAGGGGGATGTTGACGACATTGTGCGAGTGATGGCACTCTGAGACATCATCCTTTCATTTTCTGAATGGGGAGGCCACTGTCACATTAGAGGATGTCTACAGAATATTGAGACTTTCAATTAGGGGAGAGCAGGTTATGTATGATACCCAACATGGATTGATTGAGTTGGCGAGGTTCTATCAGGTAGATGATATCAGTAGGTTCGGCATTGAGCACTATGAGATCTGATGGCCAATGTTAGTAGATAGATACGAAAGGACTGATTGTTTATTATGTACATTGATTGGGGGGATAGTTCTTCTAGACCGACGAGGTCACGGATTTCCTTCTGGATGGGGTGCTATGTTCATTGGTATGTTGTAGAGTGAGACTAGGTATGCATGGGGTCCATGTCTACTTGGGATGTTATATTTTCATCTACACGACATTGCTTATAAAAACAAAAAAGTCACTTAGCTGTGGGACCACTCTGCTAACGGTATGGGCTTGGGAGAGGATAGCTATTTTTCGTCCTCCAGTTATTGTAGAGTGACGAGAGAGATTCCCGTATGTGTTTCGATATACATGACACATTACTTAGATACATGTGGGAGACATAGGGTTTTGGAGACATGCACTAGATATTCTGGATCAGTTTACATGGAGACCATACATGGATTGTGAGGAGTGGTTGGATGATGAGGTACATTTGGTTTTCTATAGATAGACATAGTACCTTATTGGGAGGACTATTTCTAGTGTTCATATCATTGAGCGACACTTGCTAGACAGAGTTTTGAGATAGTTCGACGAGGTTCAAGATGAGCCTCAGAGTAGAGTAGAGTTTTCTCGTTCATCCATAGAGGTTCCATATTGGGGGCCTATGATTCCTATCACTACCGTAGAGGCAAAGATACAAGCATTACAACTAGTACAGTGGGGTTGGAGAGATGGAGCAGCAGACCCAGGGATGATAGCTGCATATGAAGTATGGTGGGTAGAGCATCGGCCTATTCCTTACATGGATCCGGATCAGCTAGCACCTATTGAGAGACGAGGCACAGGACCTAGAGGGCAGCAGAGAGGTGCAGGTGCTAGAGTTGGTAGAGTTGGAGGGAGAGGTGATGATGGTAGAGGTGGTAGGAAAGGATGGAGAGGATGGAGAGGGGGTCAGGTAGGTGCACTATCACCTATCCATGAGGTAGTAGTTGAGGATGTACCGATATTGGACATCGGAGTGGGAGTGGATGTATAGGCTGGGGATGAGCATGCTGCTATAGAGGATGTTGCAGAGGATGTAGATATGGATATGGCTATAGACCCTCTGGGTATTTTGGCAGGATATGGAGAGGATGATGTTGAGGATGATGTTGAGGAGGATGTCAAGGCACCGATGGAGTAGCAGGAGAGAGAGCTTAGGGATCGGATTGTGGAGGGGAGACGGGAGGATGATGCTCCTAGGGATGGTGACAGGGAGGCTTTGGAGGAGAGACTCAAACTTATGACAGTAGAGTTTGATTCTATAAGGTTAGAGAGGGATAGTGCCTACACAGAAAGAGATAGTGCATTCTTCGAGAGAGACAATGCTTATACAGAGGGGGACAATGCACTTATGGAGATAGATTAGGCTATAGCTCAAAGACAGGAGATAGAGCAGTAGTTCATAGAGGCTAGATGCCTTTGTAGTGGGTCTTCATCTGATGGTATGGTATGAGAGTTAGTCTGATCAGTTGAGAGAGCCACCTATTACAGGGACTTATATGAGGCAGTGGTGCCAGCAGAGAGACAGGCTCCTAGCTTTTTAGAGGTACGCAGTCAGAGGTCATAGAGAAGGAGTCAAAGGACATAGAGTACTGAGGGTGTGGTAGGACCATCGAGGGTAGGTCTGTATGAGAGGCCTTCCACCTCACAGAGAGCACCTTCGAGGCTTTTCCCACCACCTTCACCATGTGATAGTAGTGGTAGTGGGACATGATGACAGGGTTACATATGTATACATTGTATTTTGATTAGAGAGCCTACAAGCTCATGTTTTATTTATGAATACATTCTGACATTGTACTGTCACACACTATTTTTTAGCGATATATATATATGATTTTGGTGGCTTCTATATGATATGTAGTTCTATTTTATGGATGATGAATTATTTCTATATGATTATGTTTCCTAGATGATGTATGTACATGTGTTATGAATGAATGTTTCTACATGTTATGAGCTATGCATTTTATAATGATGTTATGGATGTCTTAATTTACTTATGATAATGAATGCAAATGTTCTATATGATGCTTATTTATATGTGATGGTGATATGTACATGCAATGTTTACATCATGTATGCTATGATAATGAAATTCCTATTATGTCATGATTTTGAATGTATGTAATGTTAATTTTACTATCTATATGTTCTAAAATGTAATGCAACTATGTGAAATGTTTATTGAATGTATGTATGTGCAAATGATCTAATTTTTTTATTGCGTGTCACAGGACTTTATCATTATGTTGAAGAAGAGAAATGTTAGGATGAAATGAATTCAGCATGTTAGTAAGAAATAATGACAGTTGATTGATTCAGAAAAACACATAATCTTCAATATATTGCCAAATATGCTATGCTTTCTTGTTATCATCATTGGGCAGGACATGACACAAATGGATAGTACACACTATGATATGAGATAGACCATAGTATACAAAGTCGTCCATCTACAAAAAATAGATAGTCAGAGACAAGGAGTGTCTTAACTCATACTTAGGATAGAATTTCCCCAGTCATTTTGTCGAGACAAACCACAGACAACAGACAAATAAAAGACAGGTCATGAGACGTCATTACTCCTCTAAATCCTGGATAGGACATCCTTGAGGAAACTAGTCACATGAATCAAAAACCAATGTTTAAAAAGACAGTTGATAGACAACAGCCAAAGAAAAAGAGTCTTGAGACATCCTTGCTTCTCTAAATCCTTCAAGGGACATCCTTGAGAAAGCTAGTAACCAGACTAATTCACAAATCGATAAAAATATAAGACAAAATAAGATATAAAGTCATAAAGCCAAATAAAAGTATTTTCCAAAACTTGATCTTGTGGGATTGTTTGATTGTTTGATGTTTGACATAGTGTAATGTGAGAGATGACACATACCACATAAGACGTTGAGTCTGGTTTCGACCTAGTGAGTGTCTATATAAGGCATGACAAAGCCTGGTTTCAGAAAGACACATGTCGTATAAGATGTTGGAGCATGATGACATTGAAGTGACAATCTACATGAGACTATGACAATTTGATGATGTCTGTTGACAAGAAAGACATATCTTGCTGAAGACATAGGTTGATCACTTTGACAATGTGTTTGATATTGACTTGATGATAGTTTGAGATGTTTTTCCTTATTGATGCATGACTTGTTTTGATTCCTTCACTGATAATCTAATGTGTGTGTATAGATAGTGTATGACATGAGATGATACCCTAAACTATGATATGCAGCTTGTGTGATAGTGATTATGAATGAACCCTATTGGACTGACCTAGTGTGGTCTCGGGAGCTCATCGATTGATTAGCCTTGCCTATGTTGTACATGCAGAGACCTCATAGTTCGACATGACCAATGACTTTGAATGTACAAAGAGTCATGATTTAAATGTGTGTGATACATGACAAACCTAGACTGACAAACCTAATGCCTCGGGGGCACATCAATTGATGGCCTTGCCTACATCCCAGTCGCAGAGGCAATGTAGTTCGACTATGACTAACTGAACATGACTGAATTGACTCTGTTTTTGGTATTTTCTGACATGTTTTGATGTTTTTTGGATTTTTGAAGTTTTCTAATGTTTTTGGGATTTTTTAGGACATTTTCGATTGTGTGGCATTATGTACAAGGTGTCAGGGCATAAAACAAGGATTTCCCCCAGTCAGGAATAAGATTTGGAAGATGGAATGGGTAATGTGATGGAATGGACACTAGATGTCAATCGTTCCAAGTAATGGATAAGACAACCATTTATTATGAGAGATAATGAAAAAGTCCGATTTAGAATGATGGTAGACGAAAGAGCGAGCTTGACTACACATGGCGCCTATTTTCTAGGTTTTCACCATGGTACTTATCCATAGCACCACCGAAGTGGTTTTCACTATTGGATGAATTATTTCTCTTTACTTTTTTTTTATTTTCTCATTTTTTTTGGTGTTACAAAGACACCTGTTTGCCAGGTTTTCATCAAGGTAACCATTTTTTTTTTTCATTTTTTTGTATTTTTCTAGATTAAGACACGGATTCTCAGAAGCTAAGCATAGAACCTCTTTAGATGCAGATTGTAGATAGGTGAAAAAAGTGGCTCTCCTTCAGGAGTAGAGAGTTGGTACGCTCTTGACCCAAAACCTTCTATGGAAATATAGGGCCCCAACCAGTTAGATTCAAATTACCTGGTTTCTCTCATTTAGCTTGGTTCTTAGGATTCTCCATTAAAACCAGGTTGCCAATTTCAAAGTCTATTGAGGACTTTCCTATTGTAGCTACAACAAAGATGATTTTGATATGCTTGCAAATGATCTAATGCTTTTTGTCTTAGTTCATCTAGCAATTCTAGCTCTTGTAACCTAGATACACGATATTCTTCATCATCAATGTGACTCTTCAAGGATACCCTCAGAGAAGGTATTTCAACCTCAATAGGTAAGATAGCTTTGGACTCGAATACGAGGGAATATGGAGTGGTGCAAATGGGAGTACAGATGCTTGTGTGATAAGCCCACAAGGCAAGATTAAGCTATAGGTGCCAGTCACAACTAGCATCATTAATAGTCTTCTTCATGATTCTAACAATGGTTTTATTAGATGCCTTAGCTTGGCCATTATCTTGTGTGTAATATAGGGTGGATAAATGGTGTTTGATATGGAATTCTTCACATAAATGGCATACTTTTTGGTTCTTGAATGGGCGGCCATTATCTATGATTATGGATTGGGGTACACCATACTGACAAACGATATAGTTTAGGATAAACTTAGATATTTGTGTGCCAGTGATGTAGGTCATGGGAATAGCTTCAATCCATTTGGTCAAGTATTCGGTGGTGGTTATGATGAATTTATGGTCGTTGGATGATGGACGGTGTATCCTACCTATGAGGTCAAGTCCCCATTGGGAAAAGGGCCATGGTGAAGTAATTGGACAAAGCTCTTGTGCTGGCGCTCTTATCAAATCCCCATGTATCTGACATTGTCTACATTTCTTTACAAAGATGTATGAGTCTTTCTCCATTGTAGGCCAATAATAACCTAGTCTCATAATCTTATGGGCTAAAGTAGGACCACTCGAATGAGATCCGCATATACCCTCGTGTACCACTCAAAAAGTTGTTTTTGCTTCCTCAGTATCGAGACATCTCATTAGGGAATTATCTAAGGTATGTCTATACATGGTTTCTCTGATGATGGTGTACTTAGCTGACTTTCAGATGAAGTTTTGGCGTTGGTTATTGGACAAGTCTTGAGGTAAGGTTTGATCATTGAGATAGTCAAATATGTCTTTATACCAAGGAGATGTAGGACCAAAAATGGTACACACCATCACAGTATCAGGGACATCATAGGCAGGGACCAACAGTTGTTCAACCAGAAACTCGAACTTAGGCACGTTACTCAGAATATCCAACAAGGAACCCATGGTTTCCATAGCATCTACAGCTCTATTCTGGATACGTGGTATTTGTTGAAAAGTAATTTCATTGAAATACTGCTTTAAACTATCAGCCATACGCTTGTAAGGGGCAAGCTTCTCATCCTTAGTCCCGTAATCATCATTTACCTGTCGGATTACCAGATGAGAATCACAAAAACATGTAGACTCTTAATCTTCCACTGAGCCGCCATTTTTAACCCTGTTACTAAAGCTTCATACTCTGCTATATTATTGGTACAAGGGAAAGCAATCTTGAATGATTTGGGAATGGTATCACCTTGAGGTGTAACAAATAAGATACCAGCTCTTGAACCACAATTTGTATGTGACCCATCAAAGTAAAGTTTCCAATCGGTTTTAATGTCAATGTTGAAGAGAAATTCATTAGGAAAATCTGCCACCAAGGGATGGTCTGCCTTCATAGGTGCATCGGCTAATTGATCTACAATCACCTATCCTTTTATAACCTTCCTCTCGACATACTGAATGTCATGCTCGCTAAGTATCATAACCCATTTAGCCAATTGGCCTATTAATGCTACCTTACTTAGGAAGTATTTGAGCGGGTCAATCTTTGCAATTAACATTGTTTGTCGATTGAGCATATAGTGCCAAAGTTTTTGGGTAGCAAAAACTACCACAAGACAGGCACGTTCTATGTTGCTGTAATTCAATTTATAGCCCACTAAGGTACAACTGATGTAATAGACTGCTCTCTCACAACCTTGATCATTGTGTTGTGCGAGAAGAGCCCCTAATGCCGATTGAGTTGCTGAAATGTATAGTATCAATGGTTTTCCCTCTGTAGGTGGCATTAAGACTGGCAGAGTGAGCAAATAGTCCTTGATTTTCTCGAAGGCCTCTTGAAATTTAGGTGTCCACACAAATGGTATTCCTTTCTTGAGTAGATGTTGAAATGGGTGTATTTTATTTGCCAATTGTACTATGAAACGCCTAATGGACTATAATCTTCCCTATAGGGTTTTGAGTTGACCAATGCTTACTGGAGGAGGCATTTCTATGATATCTCTTACCTTCTCTGGATCTACTTCAATGCCTCTTTGAGAGATGATATACCCTAATAGTTTCCCTGATTTCACTCCAAAGACACACTTCTTTGGATTTAGCCTGACGTTGTAATTCTCTAGCCTCTAGAATATCTTGTCTAGAACCTTCAAATGATCTTCCCCTATTTCTGATTTAGCTATAATGTCATCTACATAATATTCCATGAGAGTGTGTACAAAGTCATGGAAAATCATAGTCATTGCTTGTTGATAGGTAGCTCTTGCATTCTTAAGGCCAAAAGGCATAACATTCCAATAGTATGTGCCCCATGGACACGTGAAAGTTGTCTTGTGTTGGTCTTCAGCTGCTATTTTAATCTGGTTATATCCAGAGAAACCATCCATGAGGGATAGCATCTTGTATCCTGCTATAAGATCTACTATCATGTCGATGTTTGGCAAAGGGAAGTCATCCTTAGGACATGCCTTATTGATGTCTCTAAATTCTGTGCAAATGCGAATGCCCCTAGTTGGTTTAGTCACTTGTACAAGATTTGATATCCAATCTGCATAGTCTATCGTCCTTATGAATCCTACATCCAAGAGTTTCTTAAGTTCTGCCTTGACCAATAGAGCAATTTGTGGATGCATTTTCCTTAACTTCTGTTTGACTGGCTTAATACCTGGTTGTAGTGGTAAATGATGCAATATTAGGTCTAGATCAAGCATAGACATGTCAGCATATGACCATGCAAATTTTATCTGTCTCTTTGTGAAGAAGTCCTTAAACTCAGGTTTTTCTATCTCTGTTAAAGAAGCTACAAAATATACCTTCCGAGGATTCTCTTATGTACCTATGTTGACTTCAACAGATTATTCTACTAGCATCAGTGACTTTTCCTATTCAACGGGGAGAATATTTAAACCTCTATCCTTGGGTGCCTCTGAGAGGTTTTTGCCATTAGATACATCTTTTGTTTGACTTTTTCTTCGTCCAAAGGTACCTTTCGATTTTCACCTAGGGACTCATAATTTTTCTATTCATTGTCTTTTTTATTTTTATTCTCATTTTTGTGACTAGAGGTGTAAATAGACTCCCCAAAATATGCTTTATCGTCCAAGTCTATGGTAAAACCAGCTTTATGATGCCCCCGTGGTATGCCTTCTCTAAGCCCCGTGAACTTAGAAATTGCTTTGTCATTCTCAAATGTATCTATGATAGGTGTACCTTGTTGATCCCAGTCAATAAGTTTGGGATATATAAGGGGCATGTCATCATCGAAGTTTTTAAAGGTAGCTTCTGACAAGGTAAGTATAGAATGGTTGACATGGTCACAAAAGTTTTTGACTAACTCCTTATTATTCTTCCTAGGGGTAGGTATACTCTGTTGTGGGACTATTGTAAGGGCTAAGTCATCAAAAGATGTTTTGGCAGGTGCCCAAGATGCATGATCAAGGGTTTCCCAATAATAGTGTTTATGCCATTCTTCTTTAGATAAGTGCTTCCTAGAATGGGGACTAGATGGTTTTCGTACAGGTTTTATTGTTAGGTCCAATTCTCCAAATAGAGCATCTATGTTCATGGTACCAGTAGATGAAAGGGAATCCCATTCACAATCGCTTGATTAAGGGGATTCATCATAGACTGGAGGTTTGTCGTAAACTGGGGGTTGGTTGTAAACTGGGGGAAGTGGTTCATGAGATATCTTGATGTCTGCACAAGCACTCACTTCCTCTTGAAATGGTGACGAAGTACCATAAAACCCAATTCTAAGCGGCTAACACCCTAGCCCTAGGTATTTCGGTCATGGTGTGATAGTGATCAGTTCCATCCTTCCATTTTGATGTAGTCCTAACCCATTGTGCCTGTCATATCCTTCATTTTACATTATCTTAAAGCCTTTTCCATACTAGTCCTTAGCTATTTGAATAGACAGGGAGGGGTATTCATGTTCTTGATACAACCAGGAATCACCTTGATCCACAACTTCTTCACTTATCTCTCCCCATTTGGTCAATGTCATTGTAGGGCAACATGAAATGTGACCACTGACTATCTTCTATCTACCATGGATAAGCCATATGCCTTAGGTGGAATCAGTTGATTGACACAGTATGATGCCTTTATATGATATTTGCCACAGCCCTTGTCTTGGATCTTGAGCTTAGGAGTGGATGATGGTGGTTTGAATGAAATGGACTTAGTAAGATGTGATGGGTCAACGTATAGGGATAAAGTGGATGATGAAGCTTCTTGGTTAATGGGTACCTTTCATTTTGGTATTTCCCTTAGGCTTGTACAATACTGAAAAGTATCTGGATCACCATCAATCATGATCTCCGTGCCATTATATGGGAACTTAAGACATTGGTGATATGTTGAAGGTACAACTTTCATTGCGTGTATCCAAGGTCTACCTAACAACAAGTTGTACAGAAGAGTGAGATCCAAGACTTGGAAGCTGGTGTTCATGATCGCTGGGCCAATTCTTATAGGGAGTGTAACAACTCCTTTGGATGATCTTTCCTCATCATCGTAAGCCTTGATGACTATACTCTTAGAGGTATCTACGTATTCTTCTAAGAATTGTAATGCCTTAACCAACTTTAGGGTACACAGGTTCAAACCTGCTCTTCTGTCTAGCAAGACTCGTCGGACTTTAGTTTGATGGACTAAAACTTCAAGATGTAAGGGGTCATTATGGTCAAATTTTTCAGTTGAGTAATCTTGTTGGGAAAATGTGGCATGATGTGAGTTGGTCAAATATCCCACCATTTCTTCAAAATGATTGACATCTAAGTCTGTAGGAATAGTTGTGTTTTGTAAAGCTTTGTCAAGAATGGCTCGATGCTCAGGTGATAAGGTCAACAATTCCAAGATAGATATTTGCATGGGGGTTTTACTCAATTGATCAAGGAGGTTGTATTTAAACTTGGAAGTTTGCGTAGATGGCTTAGAAGAAGGACCTAGAATAGTAATTTTAGTTATGCGTGTGTTCACATTACATTCCAGATGCTTCTTAATGATGATGGTATTGACGTTCTCATTTGCGGCTCAGAGGTGATTTATGATCGTTCCTTTACCATAGTCATACTTGGTATTGGTATAGTTGGCTGATGGATTATTCTTGGGTCCCGAACTAGAGGCTTTTCCTTTTGTGTGGTCATGTAATGAGTTTGTGAAGACCTTATGATCACTATTCTTGGTGTATTTTTTCCCACCGACCTCTATGGTTCCGTTTTCAACAAAGTCTTGTATAATATTCTTGAGTTGGTGACATTGTTGTAGGTTGTGTCCTTTTGTTCAATGATAGTCACAAAAAGAGTTATCTTCCCACCATGAAGGTTTGAACTGTCCAGGATCATACTCTCTTGGTTCCAAAGGTTTGATGAGATTATGTTTAATCAACTTTTTGAAAATTGTCTCGATTGGTTGTCCTAAAGGTGTAAATTCATGTGTAGGAAATCTCCTTTGTGGTCTTTGTTGTTGTGAATTGTGGACATAGTTGGTTGTTTGATATGGACTATTCATCATGTCTTGATTGGAATTGTAACATCTAAGTGTGATAACTGGTCCCGTATGTATGTGTTTAGCATCAACAATGCCGTCATTTGTAACATTCTTGTTTCTATTGTTTGGTACATTCTAATGTTGGACAATTGGATTTTTTCTTGGTACCTTAATTTATCCTTTGTCTATAAGGCCTTTCTCAAGGATGATGCCCTTTTGTACCAAGTCTGGGAATGAAGTACAACAGTGTACCCTTAAGTCACTTCATAGTTTTGTGTTGATGTTTTCTAAGAATATCATGACCTTTTATTTTTCTGGTATTTCGACTGGACATCTGCTAGCTAGACTTCTCCATCTCTGGAAGAAGGTGGTGAAAGTTTCACCGTCTTCTTGTGTTGTGTGGCACAAGGTTGCTATTATTACTTCATTGTCTATGTTAAAGGTGAAATGTTTGACAAACTTCTCAGCTAATTCACCCCAGGATCGTATACCATATGGTAATTTAGAAAACCATTCCAGTCCTATCTCGATAAGGGTTCGTGGAAATAGTCTCATCAAGTATGTGGGGTCATACAATATGTCCATGCATTCCGCTAAGAATTCTCTAATGTGTTCCAAAGCATTCTCTCTCCCATTATACTTAGGAAAAATCAGTATAGTGTATCCATGGGGGAAAGGTGTCATATAAAGTGCTTTGTAAAATGGACATGGACATAGGTCTTGCACTGAGTTAGTTCATTTTCCTAACATAGACATGTTGTCCATCTGTTGTTGAAGAGTTTGCATTTGGTTTTGAAGGACATCGACTTGTGTCAAGGACATGGTGTTTGTGTTGTTTGGATCAATGTAGGTGTCTTGATATGCCATGTTCTATGACGAGTTGTGATTTGGCGAGGGAATATATCCTATTATAATGCTCTGATTTCATATAGGAATATTCCCTGTCTGAATGGTCTGATTTGGTATAGGAATGCTTCCTGTCTGAATGGTCTGAATTGGTATAGGTATATTCCCGCCAACTTTGGATCTCTTACCAGTCATGTTAATGCCAAAGGGGTTGGAGGAAGTTTCCCACATAGTAAATTGTAAACCTTGTGTTATGTTGAAAGGGATTGTGCTTACAATTGATGATGTTTGAGTAGATATGCTAGTTGGTATCACTGTGGTAATTTGGGGAATAGAAACACTTGATGTGATAGTTTGCGTTGGTTGAATCAGTGGTGTTTGCAAAGTAAGAATATCAAATCCTATGGGTAGTTTGGCACCTTCTGCTAGCAACTTTTCTAGATATCATTGGGGATCATTTGCCAAACATTCATCCATAAAGGATGCAAATTCAGGATCTTGTACTGCTGCATCTATGTCTTCTATGTAAATTTGTCCATGTGTGTCTCTAGTGACGTGTTTTTCAAGCAAAGGTTTGTGTGGTATTTTACTTCCTGATGGTTGATTTCCGAATGGATTGATAAATTTGTTGGGGTCTGTCATTACTTTGTGTTTCTTTTTAGACCTTGTTTCGACCATGAAAAAGTTGCTCAAAAAGGGGTAATGCAAACTATGTCTAAAAATTGATATGACCTATGTCTATGTTTTTGGATTCTTTTAACAATAAATGAAGTTGATAAAATGGTTTCTAAAAAAGATGTATACTATAATGACGTATGATAGGATGGACAATATGCAAAATTTTGAGTAGACTATGATGATAAATGAGTCTAAGATGGGTATAACCTACCACCTATGGAATAAATGCATGCAATGATTTGTTTTTGACCAAGGAACCGGATTGTATGACAAGGACAGTTGACAAGGTGAATTTTCCAAACTAGATTGTTGAGCTGAAAAGATCCACTAAATGGGACTAAAGTGACTAGGTTCAATGATTGTGACAAACCGAAACATGAACATTTCCAATGATGAGGAAAGTTATCTATTCTGTGATATACAATTTCCTAGGAAGTATCTATATGCATGAAACTTAGGATGACTATGACTAAGACGTTTACTGTGACTAAGATGTATATGACACCTAATGATGCAAGTTTTTTGAGAAAAATTTAACAGTTTTTGTGCAAGGTTGATCTTAAGAACCAGAAGCAAATAGTGACAATGATGTTTCAGACTCAGTTTATGGTTTTTGAAGTTTTGTGTTGATAGGAAAATGTGGTTCACCTAACAATTGTGGTTCATATGTTGACAGATGCGGTGTTTTTGACAATTGTGGTTTTTCTTATGACAAATGTGGTTTACTAATACACATGTAGTTCTAATTCTGGACTTTGTAAGCCTAGATTTTTTGACAGACACTTGCAGCTCAAAAATTGATAGATGTGGTTTGCATGCACACATGCGACTCAAAATATGATAGTTACGGCTCATAATTTCCAAACTATGAATAATGACTTGTTTTGACAGACACATGTGGCTTTTCCCCTAACAAATGCAACTTTCTATGATAGATGTGACATTTAAACTGACAATTGCGACTCAATTTTTTGACAGTTAAAAAATTTCCCGAAAGTTGTTTTGATTTCTTAGTTTGTTGATCAAGATTTTTGACGAATACATCAAAAAAAAACACAGCAATCAATGTATTTTTAGTTTGTGATGATAGGACTTGTTAAGACTCAAAAAAAATTTACAACCTAGGCTTTTTGGTCAAAACTTGTTGAGTTATTACTTGGATTTCTCCAGCTACGCATATTTATGGTGAATGACTAGTAGCTTGACCCCATTGGCTCCCTTCCATGACACTCACTTATACGAGGCAGCCAAGCTACTGTACCCATGAAACTCCAATGGAATACATTTCATTTCCACACATAAATTGTAAGAATGTAAGACGACTTCACAGGGCCGACCCTGCTATGCCAACAAGTAGGTAGGATTTTGGTAAATCTACAACAAGGTGTTTAATAAGGGAATTCCATTCATGGGGCACTATCTAATGTTGGCGAGAGTCCATTTCTATCCATCTCATTAGAATAGTGAGTGTGATTTCTAGGCTTTCCCCAAAAATCCATTTTTATATACCTTGTGGAAGTCACTTGGCTTTAGCGTGTTACCGGTCTGAGTCGTCTTGGGGTGAGTACTTTTTCCCACCAAGACAAGCCCAAGTTCTAGAGTTAGTAACCATTTCTCTTACACCCAGGATCACATGACTATGCAAGGGGAGAGGATACTTCAATATACTGAATTGTAAGGGTGACAAATATGTGCAATGCACCAGACAAAGAAGACAATGATTCTTTTTAATCCAAATGACAGTTATCTATCTACCAAATAGAAAAGTTCTTTTTAATCCACATGACAATTATCTATCTACCAAACAAAAGCTTGCTAAATAAATACACAAAGGCATTAGGTCCTGCATGCAAATTTATCAGTAGTTCATAGTTCTTGTCTTCGGTTTTCATCCTACAAAAAATATTATCTTTGGTTTTTAACTGTCTTCCATGCTTTGTCTTGCAAACACTATGTTATTCCACCTTACCATAGCTGAAACAAACATTAGCGAAAATAAAAAAAACCTAAAAAGCAAAAACGAAAAAATGGATGTACAGAAATCAATAAAAAAATGGAAAAGATTTACAAGCTAGATGCGGCTTTTGGAGCCACAGATGCGGCTCTATGTTGACAAGCAGATGAGGTTTGTGAATTTTGTTGATAGGTGAATGCAGTTTGTGATAGCAGATGTAGTTTAGGATGATGAATGCATCATTGTTTTTAGCAGATGCAGCTCGTGGATACAAATGCATCATTTTTCTGAACAAATGCGGTGCACTATATGGAAACCTGCAAAAAGAAAAAGAAAAATGAGAAAACTAAAAGACAAAAAGATGTGCGAATTTTGAAGCCTGTTTACGTTGGGTTCACCAAATGTAACAGTAGATTAAAAAGATGATCTTTCGAAATGATGAGATGGATAATCTGCAACTAGAATAAACAAAGTTAATCCTAATCTAAATAATAATCTAAAATCAAACAACAAAGAATGAGGAAATAAACATAATAAACTAAACAGATTAATGGAAATCTCTCACCGAATATGCATTCACTCTTTCGAATTATCTTGATTGTTCTTCTCCATTTTTCCTTTTCAGTATTCTTGCCCTTAGATTTCTGTGTTTGAATGCAAGCATAACTTCGTCGAGTGTCTAAGCAAAATATCAAAAATAAGTTTCTTCTCAAAAGTGTATGATTTTGGGAGGAGGAATAATGATAATGACATGCCATTTTATAGATTTTGGGTTTTTGAACAATCGGCTCAAATTGAAAGAGAGATCGATGGACAAGATTGATGAATGCCATATGATGTGAGTTCTGTCTCAAATAGAATGTGAGTTAGAACATGAGTTTAGGAAAGACTGTGAGATAGAGACTAAGTTAGAACATGAGTTAGAACATGAGTTCATGATCTTAATCTTCAAAAATAGAAGAAACAGACTTTGTATGCAAAAGATAAAGTTAGAACTCGAAGAATAATGCATTTGAATGCAAACAAGAGTTAGAACTAGTTAATCGACTAGTTGTGATGGAGAGTCTTCTCGCAGAGATAAACAGGTGTTCAATCCGAAGATAACCGGAGAACTAAAAATAGATCTCGAGTCAAAAGGTGAGTGAATGATTAGATAACTGATTGATAGAAGAATGCGACATAAATATTCAAATATGAATTAAATGTTAATTTAATT
This sequence comes from Sequoiadendron giganteum, assembly GCA_007115665.2. NCBI lineage: Eukaryota > Viridiplantae > Streptophyta > Pinopsida > Cupressales > Cupressaceae > Sequoiadendron > Sequoiadendron giganteum. Next base: position 819,670,046 of record CM021100.1, on the reverse strand, counting down.
CAACATTCAAGAACAAAAGACTTTAATTAAATAAATAAAGATAATTATGTAATTTGACTGTTTGAAAAGGATAATATAAATAATTAAATAATAAATATTTAATTATAGATAAAGGGGGTTAAATGAATAATTAAATAAAGATATTTAATTATAGTTGGAAAAATATGATAAAGGGGTAATTAAATAATAACTTATTTAATTGATAGATAAAGGGGGAAGAATTAATTAGTTTGCAACATAATTAAATAAATATGATTTATCTAATTAATCAATTTGAATAAAGGTTATTTATGAATTAATGAATTAATTAAAAAGGGGTATTTAATTAATAGAAGAAATATGTGTTAGAGTGCCATGTTTTGATAAGAGGAGAAATATGGTCGGCATCCAAATAAATTTGAGAAAGTTTAATTAAATAATTAACATTATTTAATGAAGACCATGGACTATAGAAAATTATGTCGAATGTGTACTCGCAGGCCTAGACCAATTCTCAGTATCTACATAATCTTTCTTGAAGTTCTTGTATTGGAGTTATGGGTAGAAGTCATATACTTTAAGATGTCCCTTCTTTATTCCTAGTACTCCAACACAATCCAAGTCATTGTATGGTAACTTGACTACTAGGAGATAGACCAGATAAGAGGTGATATAAAATTGGGAAGTCTTCTTCACCGCCATGAGTTGATTATGTAGGTTGTTGCTTATCATATTTTCCTAGTGGAACTTGGCGTTTCCCTAGAGGATCTCCTCAATTAAATAAAACATCCACTCCTTGAAGAATGTGGATGTGGGAAGGCCCATTACTCTTCTAAGGATAATCACCAAGTCATTATGCTCTTCTACAAAGTCACTTCTATACAACATTTGGGGTACCTTGTTGGCACTGCCCCTCTTATCTTTCAACCAAGTTTTGTTTATTGTTCTCTTGTAATGCCCCACCATGAAACCCTAGAGAACTACTCACTAACACCTAAAATGGACCAATTTTTTTTTAAGTGTAATTAACATACTAATGCAAATGAAACATTAAAAAAAATCTAACCTAAGTCCTCTAAGGCCCGTGAAAATGCTACTTAATTCCCATTAGTCCAACTTGCAAGAATGGAAGAAAACTACAATTAATTAAAATCCATCTACATTATGGAATTATATTTAACCATCATATTTAATTGAATAATCAATATGAACAACCATAACATGTATTAATAGAATCAATCCATTTAATTACATATACAATAACATCTTTACTAATCCATTATATAAGAGAGTTCTACATCATTTTACATCATTATGTTTATATCATATCTCCTCGTATACATGTGAGGAGTGTACATCAAAGTATTGTTGATGGTTAAAATTACACAAACAACTTAAAATAGAATATTTCTGCTCTATTTCTCTTGAAAAAGAAAGACAACATATAGTAGCCTAATTTCCAAGGTCCTTGTAGTTGATTCTCAACTATCTAATGTCACTCAATTGGCCAATGCAACTGTAATATTTAAGGGGCCTTTACTAGTGATAAGTAATACAAACTTTATCGGATTCATCAATATAAGTTTAATGGGGGGGGGGGGTTTAAATAAATAGAAAAAGGATAGATAAAGGCACAGATCAGTAAAACATAAACAAAATTCTTTAACATCTAAAAAATATATTCTTAACGAGTGTTTCTTAATAGATCAAAACCATAACATGATGTAATTCATAGAACAATCCATACCATTGCATACATTCACAGTGCTTAATTTAATCATCACAACCATTCATCAAAATACCACAAGATTCAAAACAAACTCCTCATGTGTTTCCAATAATATAGATCAACAGACATATAAAAATTCCATTCATAGAAAATTTAATGAAATAATCTTTAAAATTTGGTTTCCCCTATTGATTCACATCAAATAAGAAACATTTATGCACAAAAACCTCACTGGAATATAGACCGATTATGGCTCATTAACCTCATCCAAGAAGTTCAATTTAGAGATAAAACTATATAAAAAGTGTATCTAAATTCAACATGAACTTAAAAAAGAATCTTTGCTCAAAGTTATACAAATCCTATCTGCTATCATCAGGTGGCTAATTCTACTTTCATCAGTTGAACTTTACAGCATGGAGCTCAAAAGTATATAGAGACATGCTACACATAAATCCCTCTCAATCAAAAATTGAGATCCACAAATCAAGGAACCGAAACTACATCAAGAAACCAGACTAGCTAATCTTCAGTTCAAAATTTGATTGCCTTGTTGTGCAAAATCTAACACCCAAAAAGAGACAAGAATGTCTAATGAAAACCTTCAATTCAAAGGCTGATTGCCCTGCGAAGTAGGAGAGAAAAGAGGAAGTCATGTGCCCAAAATAGAATATTTTTCTACCAACTCAATCCTGCATTTTTTGCTCAAGAAATTATTCATCATAGCTAGAGAACACTTGTTGAAGAATGTCCACATCAAGCCCATTGACCCAGGTGTCTTCAAATTTGATTCTTTTCAACTTTGCTGAGGCGAATTCCTCCATATCTTTCAATTTGGTCAACTCCCTCTTGGCAGCTTTCACCTCTTCTTTAATATCCATCAGTCTATCCAACAATAAATCCTCTCCATCGTCTTTTTCTACATGACCTCCTAGAATATGTTGTTCCATTTCTCCTTCAATTTATCTAAAGGCATGCCTTCTTTAACCAATATGTCTACATTGACTAAAATAGCTACTACAACTTCTAGCTCATAAAGCTGCTCATCTAAGTCTTTACTAGCATGAATTTTATTCCTATGTTTATATATGAAATCAAACCTAAAACGGATTATGCTTGAGGCTTCTTCCAAGAAATTTGTATTATCTTCTTTGAGGATTGATTGCTCTAGAAGAGTTTATTTTGGCAACTTACTAATTTCTTTCAACTTCTGAACATACCCCCTATATTCTTCCTCCTATTCTCCTAGAGTTTCAGTATGATGACCTATTTCCTCTATCAACTCAAGTGCTATTTTATGGATTTCAAAACTATTTGCTAGCACTTCTCCCACTTCCTGATTAAGCTTGTCAATCCATCTATCCACCATTCTAGACTTACTCCTCATTTTTACTAAATCATCTTCTCTTTTGCTGAGTAAGACTAGAGTTTCTAAGGCAGCAACTTGTTGGGACCTGGGAGTGGAAACATCTCTTAAGAAACTATGTAATCTATCCAACTAAGCCTTAAGCTCATCCTTTCTTTGTTTATCTTTGATCATCCTAGACTTTGTTGAGGAAGCTACAACATCAATAAGATTCATTTGTTGATTCCTTGTAGACCTTCCTAACTTGACTATGCCCAATTGATATTCAGTCAATTGCATATCTTTTCTAGCCTTGTCCACCATCGGAATTGCACATTCATCAGTGATCTCTCATGCCTGCATGAGCCTTGTGGAATGAATAACCTTGGCCTTTTTCTTAGGTCTTTCCTTTTCTATCTCCTTCATCATTTCTTCCCAATTAAGAGGTTGTGGTGGACCTATCTGCTTCTTCTCAAGATCTAGCTTTAACCATGTAGGAGGAGTGGTAGCTATCATTGTAGAGGAAGAGCCAACAGTAGTAGAATATAGGGGCTGCAATAAAGTAGCTTTAGGTTGAGAATCAACCTCTCGCACATTTGTTTGTTTATTTTCTACATTCTCTTTTGCAACCCTCTTGGCCTCTTCCTTATCCTTCTGCTCTTGCAGCCTTTTATCTTCTCGTTCCTTTTTCAAATGCTCTTCCTCTAACCTCTTTTCTTAAAGAAATTTATCTCTCTCTCCAAGTCTTTGAACTTGTCCCATGCTTCCTTTTCCTTTTGTTGTTTCTTAGCAAGCTCCTGAGCATCCTTTTCCTTTTGAAAGCATTATTCTTCCTCTCTTTTCTTATAGGCCTCTTCAAGAATTTTAAATCTAGCTTCAAGGGCTTCCCTTTCTCTTCTTTGTTTAGCCTTCTCTTCTTCAAGATTATGGATCTTTTGTAGCATTTCTAACTTGTCATTCTCCTCCTTTACTCTGAGATCCTGCTCCTTTCTCTGCTGCTGCTTGGCCAACTCATTAGCTTTTTTTTTGGCCTCTAATTTTTATTTCTAGAGTAATGCATCAGCTTGTGCCTTTGCATCCATTTCCTATTATTTTTCCAATGCTTCAGCTTGTTCCTTGGCATCTGACTCTTGTTGTTTTTGCAATGCTTCAACTTGTGCCTTTGCATCTGATGCTCTCTTAGCTTCTTCAAACAATGTCCATTGGTCTTCCTCTATCAAAACATGCTCAATTCTTACATCCTCAATTTCATCAAGAGGCATCTCCTCCAGCGTCTCCTTATCTAACAGAGTACCCTCAAAGTCTATCTCTACTTCATGGATTTCAACCTCAAGACCCTTTCCCTTTAAAGTTTCAGCTTCCTTATGAAGGGATCCCCTAGGAATTTATCCAGTTGGCCACTCTGTAGGAGGGGGTTGAGTAGATGGCTCACCTACAGCTGATGTTGAGGCCCCAGGTCCTATTGGGATTTCTTGATGTCCTTCAATTAGATGTGCTTCAGGTAGATCTTGAGCTAGCACTTCAAGTTCAAACTCCTCTATATCAAGAGGGAAGAATTCCAAGGGTTCCTTAGGAGACATTCTTCTTTTCGTCCTCTTGTACCCTATTTAGTGGTACTTGTACCTTTCCTTTTCTTGGAATTTTGACCCCCAGGTTCCTTGGTTCTTAGCACAACCCATTGGGTGCTTCTATCCAACACTGGCCTTGCTATCTGTTTAATATTTATAATCTCCTCTACACCTTAATCTATAGGATCCAAGTTCTTCATACCTTTATTCTATCCCTCATACAAGGGATCCAAAACCACCCCATCATCTGATAATGCTTCAAGAATTTCCACCTTGACCCCATACTCCACCATGAGTGGGATATGCAACCTTTCATAATTTATTTTCCCTTAAGTCATACTCATCTTGAAGATCACTCCAAAAGTATTCTAATAGATTGAAGTGCTTATCAAAAACAAAAGCAAGCAAAGTGTTCATCTTCTTCTTTGGATCAAAGTGCTTCCTAGTAGTGTAGAAGCCCAACTTTAGATGCATCAATTCATTGCAAACAACCTTAGCTCCCACAATGTGTGGAAAACTATATTCACCCAAATTCATGGGGAAATTATGAAAACCAAGCTTATTCTTTATACCAAATTTAGAATTAACCCCCAAAGCTTGATAAATGAATTCCATTAAAACAATCCTATTTCTACAACACCTAGGGAGTAGGTGAGGGTGACCATCAAATCTAGCCAGCCTGAAATAAGTAAACTTGGGGTATTGGATAAACCAATACCCCCACTCTGTGATGAATGCTATGGCCTCCTGGCTCAATCTATCTCTTGCATCTCCCATAAGCTGGTTAATAATGATATATAAAAAAGAGTCATTAACCCTTCTATAATATAGTTTAGAAGTCTGCAAGGTGAACTGATCATAATGATTCCATACCTTGTTATGTCGATCAACTTCTCCCAAAATTCTGACTTTGTTTAAATTCTGGAAAAATGCCTCTCCTTACTACTGCATAAATGATATAAGAGATCATGAAGAAACTCTTGGTTTCTCTCACTCTAATCATTTGGTTGTGTATGCTTTTAGGCACAATCATGGGCCAATCAATTTTTTGCCTACCATCTAGGATTATTTGAATTAATGGGAATATCCATTCTTTAAAGTGAAGAGAATATGTTTTCCCAAACACTCTAGAAAGCATCATTATAATGTCCCCAACCTCCTTGTAGAACTCCACCCTTTTAGGCTGACCTAGAAGCTTAACTAGAGACTTTTTCTGAGCTCTCGTCCATTTCTTGTTGAAATATGTTTTATTGCCCTCCTTATGATTACTATATAATTTCAAAGCCTCTGCCTCATTGAGTTGCCTAAGATTCCTTGGATTGGGCACATTGAACATAAACTAAAATATTTGAGGAGTTCAATCAATGATGACATTGCCCTACGAATCCACACTGTCTAGTAGCAAGATTATAGGCTCCAGCTATTGTCATTATTAATTTAGGGCATTGGATTGATAGAGGAAATATAGTGATATGAGCCAGACCATATTAAACTATTCTTTGGGTCCTCCCTATTACCTCTTTAGCAAATGTTTCAGATTATAACTCTTTGCAATGGAATGGACCCGAGATGGTATCAGTTATATCTACCCAATCAGAATCCACTTTACTAGCACTGATGGAAAGACCCCAATGATTATACCTCAAGGTATAAGGGAGTTGTACTGGCTTAACCTTTTTAGGCTTTGCTCCTGGTTTTGAAGTCTCTACAGGTTGAATCCTTTGAGAAGCCTCACCTGATGCTCTTGAAATCTTAATTTCTACATCAAAACCCAATATTAGATCCACAAGAAGTATGAAAAAGTAGGTCAGAGATCTCACCCTTCATATACACTAGAGATGGGACCAGGTAGTAGAAATCCCTAGAAATATTTTAATACACCGCCGGGGTTGGGACTAGAATGGACATTGAACTCACAACAAACCATATAGCGGGATCAAAGCTGGAGTCAAAATGGTAATCGGGACTACGATCGAAATGGAAATCAGACATGGTATAATGAAGAAGTTTCAAATTTATATCCTATTTCGCTTCCGCTTCTGACATAGTGAAATATATATTAATAATTTATAATTCATTGAAAGAAGGTTCAAAGATGGATCCGACATCTATTGCAAACAAAGGCTTGAGAAAAGAGTTAATCCTAGATCCAACTCCGACTAAAACAAACATCACGTCATTAGAAATTTTGTGAGTAGAACAAATGAAATCATGGCCAAAAACGAGATCACCTGACAAGCCAAGGAGGCTTAAACTAACAATATCAAATGATCCCCCATATGACCAAGGGGAAACATAGCAAATAGGGCATAATTTTAAAACTAATCAGAGATGCGCAAAACCCTAGTTTACTAAAAACCTTCGACTTAAACAATTAGGGCACAACTTAACCCTAATCAAAATCAACAAGCCAAAATGAAAAAGGACCGGTAGGTAAAGTAACAAATCAAAGAACACCATATAACCATGTAGCAGATGATCAACACCCCAAAACCCCAGGGCACAACGGTACGGGCATGAACAAAAAATGCGAAAACAACCGTTGCAAAGTAAAAACAAACAAGAAAATGATAGATGACTAAATAAAACAAAAAAAAAGAAAGAACCAAAGACAAAGGAAATTAAAAAAAACAAAAGCAAAGAAAACAAGCAAGGATTCAAATGAAAAGAGTCACGAACCTCGTGAAGAACATCAAACCAAACAAGCAAAATGAATGGCAACAAAGAAGACAAAAAACAAAAACCCTACCTCGAAAAGAAATCCAACATGTTGGACTTTGTTGCGAATCTGCATACAAAATGCTTGACCTCCAATTGAATCGTTCTCCCAAATGCTCTACCTCAACGCTGGTTCAGTATTACTTGTTAAACAATAATAATAACCAATGTGTTAACCTTAATTAAGGTTTAAAATACAATTTCATACGTGAGAGGTTCCTATAATTAATGCCATTAATGTGGTAGGTCGAATGCGAAATCGCAGCGGGAATAGGCACAAAACTATTGTGTGCCGAAGTAAAGTCAAACAACAACAAAATAGGCGGGAGCGAAAATAGAATGAGAACCAAGTTTGGAAACTTTGTTCAAGTTTTGAGTTTGGTTCCGGTTCTAGTTCTGGTTCCGCCAACAACAAAGAAAAGGAAAGAAAGAACCAAAAAGAAGACACCGAGATCAAAACAAGGTAAACAACATCAATCCCAAGTCCAAACCAAAAAACTAGAAAGGCAAAGGCAGAGGTAGGATGGAAACAAGTTTGGAAATTTTTATAAATGCAAAACTTAATATCTATTCCAGCTCCAGCTCCGCGAAAGAAAACCAAGATAGACCAAAGAGACCAATCAAAGAGACGAGCTGGATCAAAATCGGGAAGGAGTTAGGGAATGCAACTCAAAATAAGTTTCAAATCTAGATTTCGATTTGGTTCTGGTTCCACCAGAACAAATGAAAACAAAGTGTTGGAAGAAAGAACAACTCCAAACTTTGCTGGAAAACAACCAAGGACAAAAAATAGAAGAGGGGGACCCACTTTGACCAGGGCCAAATATGGGGTGGTTATGCAAGGCATAACAAATGGCGACTCGGCTGGGAAAATGGTTTACCCATTTTCAAGACACTAAAGAATTCAATCACCCAAAAAACATCTGGCTTATGAATCATGTTAACTTGAATAAGATCGGATATATATAGAATAAGGTTGAGCTAGAATCTCATATGTATGTGCTCATGAACTATTTTGAATCTGAGTGTGTGATTATATGGTGCATCCTTCTTCATAGACACTTTCTCCACTCCTGCACAACCACACCTAAGATTCAAGCTACATAGGTTGAGTCTTTCAACTATCGTGCAATGAAATCCTAGGCATTGCTCTACTGCAAGACAAACGTCCATAGCCCCAATGGAGATACCTCTAGTTCTCTCAAAGTATTTCTCTACTACCAGACATGCATCCATAGCCCCCATAGAGATACTTAATTCACCCATTTTATATTGAGTTTTCCTTTTCTCTCTTTCTCTTTTTTTTTTACTTAGGCTTCACTTGTGAGAATTCTTTATTAACTTTTCAAAATACTCAGGTGCTATTGATCTAAAATGTGGGTTGAGAACTACAATGAATTTCATGAAAATCTTGGAATCAGATTTTTCACTTGAATCAAAGATACATCCACCCTAAAATAAATAGGCATTTTACTTAGGTAGTTGTTTATCTATTTTTGTGGCAGACTTCAATCATAATTCATGAGATATTCACAATGTACCCTTTTCCTTAATAAATTTTCAAACCAACATTAAAATGGTCATAAGAGATGAGTTTAGAATGAAATCCTTCAACAAAGCTCCTTGAAAATACCTAAATAAATTTCTATCCTAGTGCCTATAGCATACCTTGAATAACAACCCCTTTTCTTGGAATAGATAGAAATGAAGATCCCCAACAAACAAGACAAACAAAAACAAAAGAAAACAAAGAAAAAAACAAAATGAAAAAACAAAGAAATAACTAATTACATATGATACAATACAGTACAGTTTATTTAGAAAATCAGACCTTTATGAGCCAAAGTAATGTTTAAGAAACTGACCATTAACTAGAAAAGGAATAGTTTCTCCTATCAAGGCACTTAAACAGAAAGCATTCCCGCCTAGTATCTCAGCTACTTGATATGGACCCAACTAGAGTCTATCAAACTTCTAGTGATCTCCCCTCTTCTCTTTAGCCTTGTTCCATAGTGGCACAAGATTTGATATCCTAAAGGCCTTTACCTTGGCCCTCTTGTCAAACTAGCATTTGATGACAACTTGATGTTTAGAGAATTTCTACAAAGCAACATCTCTTTGTTCTTCCATATTGAGAAATTTGGTTAGTCTGACCTCGATCCTATCATCCTTTGTATAAAATTCCTACATAAACTTGAGGATAGGTATTTGCAAATGGGTTGGGAATACTGGGTCTTGGCTGTAGACTAATTTAAATGGTGAATTTCCTAGGGCAGCCTTGATTCGAGTTCGATTTTCTCATAAGGAAAATCTCAACTGAGTGTGCCAACCCCTAGGATTGTTTTCTAACAATTTTTTAATTACCTCCAATAGATTTTTATTAGTGGACTCAGCCACTCCATTTCCATGAGGGTAGTAAATAGATGAATATTTCAAAATAATTTTATGGTCATAAGCCCATTGAATAAATCCAGCTAAAGAAAAAGTAGGGTCATTATCACATACCGAGGCGAATGGTACTCCAAACCTAGTGGTGATGTTCTCAATTAGAAACTTGATAACCACTTTTGTGGTGCTATTTTTGTAGGGCTGAGCCTCAGTCCAACATGTGCAATAGTCAGTTGCAGTCAGGATGAACTTATGACCTACATAAGAGTTTGGATTAATAACACCTACAAAGTCTAGTGCCCATTGAGCGAATGATCTTACCTCATACACTAGTTGCAAAGGCATTGTTGGATTTCTTTCCTTAGGTGCAGAGGTCTAACATACATGACATGTTCGGACATGTTGGTGTGCATCCTGAAACACATAAGGCTAGTAATAGTCTGATCTAAGAATTTGATGGGCCCGAGCATCTGCAGATCCATGTCCTGTACTGTGTCTTCCATGAAACTCAACAATGGTGTGCTTAGCCTCTTTCTAATCCAAACAGCATAAGTAAAATACTTGATAGTTCCTTCTATATATAGATCCCCTTTTGAGCATATAATGAGAACTCTTCATCCTCAATTCTCTCCTTTGAGTAGCATCCATCCCCTCCGGGCATCCGTTGTTGAGGAGGAAGAAGATCAAATCTGTGTACCAGGGATCCTTAGTGAATGACTTCATAGTGTACTACTGACATGTGATATTCTTATCAACATCTACCATTGCATTTGATAAACCTTGCCCTTAGATGAGCTTCATTGGATGAATTTCTAAGTCGAACTCTTGTAAAATATCCATCCATTTTCCTCTTCTTTCCCCTAATTCACTTTGCATCGCGAGGGATTCCACAGCTGGATCAGGAACTATGGAAATAACCTGACTTCGAATAATGTAATGCTTGAATTTTTTTATGAATCAAACCAATGCAAAGGCCTATTTCTCAAGGGGCGAGTATCCAACTTCTGCATTCTTAAATGGGGAGCTCATGAAGGCAATAGGTCTTTCCTCCCCCTCACCTCTTCATTGCATTAAAATAGTTGCACATGAATGGTCAGACGCGAAATAATAGATATAGAAGAGCTTTAGATAATCTAGGTTGGTCAAGATAGGGGCCTTAGATATTGATTGTTTAATCTACATGAAATAATATTTGGCCTCATTACTGTATTCTAGTTTCACATCTTTTTTTATCATCTCATTAAGGGGTTTGATGATTTCCACAAACCCTGTTATAAATTTTTTGACAAAATTAATCCTTCCAAAGAAGGATCTCATTTCTTTCTTACTTCCTGGCCTTGTCAGCTTTAAGATGGCCTCTACTCTATGATGGTTTATGGATATCCCCTCTTCTGATATGATTTGGCCTAAAAGTTTCCCTTCAGACACTCCAAACACACACTTTTTTGGATTAAAGGAGACACCATAGCTTATACACTTTTTGAGAACCTTTTTCTAAATCTGCAGCATGGTCTTCCCAGTACTTCGAGAAGATAGTTAAGTCATCCACATAAATAATGATACACTTACCTATTAGATCCTTGAATGTTATGTCCATTGCACACTGAAAGGTTGCTCCAGTGTTGATAAGGCTGAATGCAATCCTCTGATAGGAAAATGTGTCCCACTTGGTGGTGAAGATAGTTTTCATTATGTCCTCATGGTTGACAAGCACCTCATTATACCCATAATAGCCATCTAGAAATGACATCATCTGGGACCCATTGATTGTTTGAATACTTCATCAAGATAAGGTAGTGGGTAGTTATCCTTCTTGGAAGCCTTATTTAGATTCCTGAAATCAACACATAACCTAATTTCACCACTTTTCTTGCACACAGGAACTAAATTTGCAACCCAAGTAGAATGTCTAACTAGGAAGATTATTCTTGCTGATAGCAGCTTTTGCACCTCCTTCTGAATCAGGGGCTCAATCAAAGATTTGATTGGGCATTGTTTTTGATGAAAGGGCTTAGATTTTGGCTTAAAAGGTATGGTATCTATGATCACCAAAGTGTCAAAGGTCTTTAAGTCTTCATACCCCCACGTAATGGCTACAATGTTCTGCTCCAAAAATTTAACTATCTTCTCCTTAATTTCTTGACAACAAGTCTTTCCTATGAGAAAATTCCTTTCGGGACCTGAGTGAGCTATATTAACAATTTCATACTTCTCTCCATCACTCTCTATGGGCACCCTTTGACGAGCCCATGGGTTAGAGTCAAATATCATTTCTAAAGCTACCATCCCATTTGGAATACTATTGCTTTTCAACTCTAGTTTCTATTTTCCGTCACCATTCTCAGTACCCAAATCTCCCTGATCTCTTTCAGATTCATCAATTATTTGTCCTTCAAAGACATCTGAACTTTCCAAGAAGGCCAATATATGTTGGTCAGTATCAAATACCTAAAAATTTTGGACATTATCCGGGATAGTTGGGGATGAGACTAATTCAACTGCAAATATTTTTAGCTTAGAGTCTTGCATAGGCTCCAAGGTGCTAGCAATAATGGTGAGGGAATCTGCAATCTGATTAGTTTCTCTAGGAATCAAAGTGATCCCAAAAGCATCAAAGTCTTCAATCAGATTTCAAATTCTATTTATGTGTTCAACCAATCTTTTTTTATGACAAGTATACTAGCTACATGCCTTCTTTACAATTACTTCAGAATCCCACATTACCATGAGAGCGGTGACCTTTTGATGGGAAAACATAAGTTCCTGAGTGAGTGCTTCATATTCAGCCACATTGTTCGTGCAACCAAACTGTAATCTGTAAGATGCAAAGTAAGTCTTACCTTTCAGGTTGGTTAGTTCAATCCATGCTCCACTTCCTTCTTTCGATTTAGAGCCATCAAATTTAAGACTCTATAATTGATCTTTAGCTAGGAGCTCTTTCTTTTTTGGGATAACAGGAGATGACTTGCTTGAGATGGGTGGTAGCTCAAACTATTGCTGGCCATCAAGAGTTGAAGGTGATTGGGGTAGGCTTCACTCAAAGATTCTTCTACATTTAAAGCTTGTTCAATAATCACTCCCTAAACAACTTCTTGGATCAAGTTGCAATCCGATTCATTTTTCATCAATGCCTTAGACATTGGAAGAGTATCTAGCGTGGGTGTAATGGAGAAAGACTGAGATACCTCAATCTCCTCTTGAAACTCAGAGTATAAAACCTGAGTCTACTCAAATTGTGAGGGATCTTCCTCTTGAGAAAGACAGGTTCTAGTGAGGATGGTAGCGTCCTTGGCTTCAAATGGAAATTCATTGGCAGGTGCTTGAGGCTAGCAGATATGATTTAAGAGAGCTACGTAGGGTTGACATGTCAACTTAGAATGATTTTGATAATGTATCCTACACCAATTAGGAAGCAATAAACTGCACAAATCAGTCTCTTCTCCCAATACCAGCCTATCTTGTTGCAATTTTTTTATTAGAACTTGTTGGTTGACTAAGATCATTGAGTGCTTCTATTCTAGAGGCAATGTATCATTAGAATTGAATATTGAGAAGGTCATGATCTCTTCTTGCTTGTAAACTCCTATCTCAGTCTCAAAGTATGCTACTTCATTGGGACAATCATATTCAGTAATGATGTGTTTGAGCCTAGTCTCACTCTCAATTCTAATTTGTGTTGATATCCATTTCTAGGGAAGCCACATGTGAGAGAAATCCAAAGAAAATAATCCCCCAATACTCTTCATTAGCTCCCAACTCAGGAGCATACCACATGTTTCTGGGATATTAGCTACTTGGATATCTTGGTAAGTTTGGATCCTTGGATCCGATCCAACTTGTACATGCATATTTTTTGTTCTCCCACCACATTAACCTTGGTTTTGTCCAACTGAATCACCTTCTTATTAGTCTGGGTAGGACTTAATCCTAGCTTCTTGCAAATGGAAAAGGGAATAACATTACCTGATGCTCCAGAGTGCAATAGAAAATTATGCAGATTCTTTCGAAAAATTCTTAAACTCAAAAGGAAAGGTGGGGTACTGGTCTTACCTTTATAGATGGTCATATTTGTCTCCTTTGCTAGAGTCACTTTACCTTTTCCTTTTGAATGATCCACCTCCTCCGGGGATTTCAATACAACTTCCCTTTGTGTTGAGCACCACTTCATAATGTCAAATAATGACAATGATATCTTTTGTCTCTACAGCTCTGCAATAAAATCAAACTCCGAATCATTCCTAATTTGATACATAGGAAAATAAGGTGGATTACCTTTGTTATGAGAGTCGAAAGGCCCCTTTGGTGGTGGTGGGTTATTATCTACATTTTGATTAGGTGGGACCATGTTGGTTGGAGGTGCAGATGTAGTAAATGGGCCCTTATTATGATTTCTCAAGTGACCACCCTTAGAATGGAAGGCTTGGGAATCATATACATCTTCTTCTGGTACATTGTCTCCATTCATGGTAAATTGATATTGTTCCTCAACGGTCTCATAAGTCATAGTAGTATTTACTGACCCACCATCTTGATTGGAATTTCCTTGTGGAGGGTGAGAATCAGCTTACACAATCTTCATCATTTTTTCCATTACTGGGCAATTAACCTCAGAATGTGATGCAATATCATGTAATCTACACCAATTAGTCATGAAATTGAGATCTACAACATTAGTAGTGTGTGGTTTATCTTAACCAGACTGATAATTATGGGGAACTCTCCCGTTATTGGGTCCAATGTTCCACTGCCTATTGTTGTTGTTGGACCTTTGATTGTATCCTCTATTCTAATTTTGATAATTTTGGTTAGAGGAGTTTTGGTTCTAGAAGTTCCTATTGGTGTTTTGATTAGCATAACCACATTGGTTGTTATAACCTCCCTGATTTTGGTAATTCTGATTTTGGTTCTATGGGGGGTTATGTCTAAGCTATGCCATGTCATTGGACATTTTTGATAGAGTCTTTTTTAGATTTTCCACCTCATTGGTTAGTTAAATAGTGTGTTCATTTTGCATAGCCTATCCCATAGATGAAGAGTGGATAGGAGTTGACCCTCCCCCTTGCTGTTGGTAGTTTTGAGATTTCTGGGAAGAATCCCAAATGCCATTAGTGAAAAAGGGAATGGTAGGTGAGGCTTGTAACTCATAAATAGTTCCATATTGGGAGTAAGACATCCCTAGGACCGTATTAAACAAAGGTGGATTAGGCATCTGATAACCCATAGGGGGAAGAGCTCCTCCTAAACTTCTTGATTGAAAACTTATATGATGTTGCAATTTAATGGCTAGATGATAAACTTTAGACAAAGAGTCAATCTCATTGGCAGCATAAGTTCTCTACAAGAATAGGCCAATCAAGGGATCAACAGCTCTTAAATATGCCAAAATGGTAATATTTTCAGCCACTAAGTAAGGGTCTTGTAACCTACGGAACATTCTTTAGAATCTAGTGTTGAATAACGAAAATGGTTCATGATGTTCCTTTCTTATGGTAGAAAATTGATGGTACAAGATGGTTAGGTCTACATAGACCCAAAAATGATTAATAAAGGCATTTTCTAAATCTTCCCAACTTAGAATAGACCCCTGGGGAAAATTTAGATACCAGTTTTATGCCATGTCTCCCAAACAATAAGGAAAAAACCTACATACAACATCCTAGTGAGCCACCTGAGCATGGGTACGTGCATCCTTGAATGCTTGTATATGTTGCTCGACACTTGTTGATTCTCCATGTATATACTTGGGGAAAAACCTTTATGGATTTTTTGGTAGATCATGTATTCCACCAGGGATAGTCCCTAGTGGAGAGGGGTTATTTATGAAGTAAGCCATGGGTGGTTTTGGGATTGGTTGAGTAGGTAGTGGTGACACTGGTTGAACCAATGGTGATACTGGTAGAACTAGTCGTGATATTGGTCGAACTGGTGGTGGTGTGTGTGGATTAGGTTGTTGGGGTGGTAAAGATGGATTTGGAAGAAATCTAGGTGGAGTAAGTGGTGGTGACAATGGTGGGATCAAAATTCTACAAGCTTGGGTCCTATATATAACTAGGGTTTGAAGTTCTACTAATGGTTTAGGGTTGGTAGAGGATATCAAAATCCTCCCATACTTTTCTAGTGAGAATGACCCAATTCGAGCTAGCTTGTTCCTTAAGGCCCTCCTTCTAGCACCAGATGTGTTGATGGTCAAAATGACACAAAAAACTTAAAACAAAATATTTCTACTCTATTTCTCCTGAAAAAAGAAAGACAACATATAGTAGCCTAACTTCCAAGGTCTTGGTAGTTGGTTCTCAACTATCTGATGTCACTCAATTGGCCAATGCAACTATAATATTCAAGGGGCCTTTGCTAGTGATTAGGAATAAAAACTATATTGGATTCATCAATCTATGTTTAATGGGGGGTTTAAATAAATAGAAAAAGGATAGATAAAGGCACAGATCAGTAAAACATGAACAAAATTCTTTAACATCTAGACATATATTCTTAACGAGTGTTTCTTAACAGATCAAAACCATAACATGATGTAATTCATAGAACAATCCATACCATTGCATACATTCAGAATGCTTAATTTAATCATCACAACTATTCATCAAAATACCACAAGATTCAAAACAAACTCCTCATTCGTTGCCAATAATATAGATCAACAAACATATAACAATTCCATTCATAGACAATTTAATGAAATAATCTTTAAAATCTAGTTTCCCCTATTGATTCACATCAAATAAGAAACATTTATGCACAGCAAACTCACTGGAATATAGACCAATTATGGTTCATTAACCTCATTCAAGAAGTTCATTTCCAACATAAAACTATATAAAAAGTGTATCTAAATTCAACATGAACTTAAAAAAGTATCTTTTCTCAAAGCTATAAAAATCCTATCTTCTATCATCAGGTGGCTAATTCTACTTTCATTAGCCGACCTTTACAACATGGACCTCAAAAGTATATATAGACATGCTACGCATAAATCCCTCTCAATCAAAAATTGGGATTCACAAATCAAGGAACCATAACTACATCAAGAAACTAGACTAGCTGATCTTCAGTTCAAAAGTTGATTGCCTTGTTTTGCAAAATCTGATGCCCAAAAAGAGATAGGACTAGCTGATGAAAACCTTTAGTTCAAAGGTTGATTTCCCAAGGAAGTCATGTGCCCAAAATAGAATATTTTGCTACCAAATCAATCTTCCATTGTTTTCTCAAGAAGATATTCATCATAGCTAGAGAACACTTGTTGAAGAATGTCCACATCAGGCCCATCAACCCAGCTATCTTCAAATTTGATTCTTTTCAACTCTACTGAGGAAAATTCCTACATGTCTTTCAATTTGGTTAACTCCCTCCTAGAAAATTTCACCTTTTCTTTAATATCCATCAGTTTATCCAACAATAAATCCTCTCCATCATCCTCTTTCTGCATGACCTCCTAGAATTGGTTGTTCTGTTTCTCCTTCAATTGATCCAAAGGCTTGCCTTCTTTAACTGGTATGTCTACATTGACTAAAATAGCTACTACAACTTCTAGTTCATGAAGCTACTCATTTAAGTCTTTACTAGCATCTTGAATTTCATTCCTATGTTTATATATGAAATCAAACCTAAACCGGATTATGCTTGAGGATTTTTCTAAGAAATATGCATTATCTTCTTTGAGGATTGATTGCTCTAGAAGAGTTGATTTTGGCAACTTACTGATATCTTTCAACTTCTGAACATACCCCCTATATTATTCCTCCTATTCTCCTAGAGTTTCAGTATGATGACCCATTTCCTCTATCAACTCAAGTGCTATTTTATGGATTTCAAAACTATTTACCAGCACTTCACCCACTTCCTGATTAAGCTTGTCAATCCATCTATCCAACATTCCAGACTTACTCCTCATTTTTACTAAATCATCAACTTATCTCTTGCTGAGTAGGACTGTAGTTTCTAAGGCAACAACTTGTTGGGACCTAGGAGTGGAAACATCTCTTAAGAAACTATGCAATTGATCCAACTGAGCCTTAAGCTCATCCTTTCTTTGTTTATCTTTGATCATCCTGGACTTTGTCAAGGAAGCTACAATGTCAATAAGATTCATTTGTTGATTCCTTTTAGGCCTTCCTAACTTGAATGTGCCCAACTGATAATCAGTCAATTGCATATCTTTCCTAGCCTTGTCCACCACTAGAATTGCAGATTCAACAATGATCTCTCCTACCTCCATGAGCCTTATGGAATGAAGAACCCTGGCCTTTTTCTTAGGTCTTTCCTTTTCTATCTCCATCATTTCTTCCCAATTAAGAGGCTATGGTGGAGCGATCTGCTTCTTCTCAAGATCCAACTTTAACCATGTGGGAGAACTTGGAGTGGTAGCCATCATTATAGAGGTGTTGGAAAATGTGGCTTAATTTACTAGCTTGGACCTCTAATAGAGGCTTGACGATTTTTTGCCCTTATCGCTTTAAATGCGGTGTTCTCATTTGGTTGGCTTGACACTTTGGTCATTGAGACTTAGTTTGATTGGCGAGACTCTGAGGGTTGCCAAAATGATGGGCCAATGGGTGTAGAGTTGGTGGTTTATTTGTTGGCCTTGGCTTTATCAGCAGAGCAGTCGTCCATCAACAAAAGGAAATGCTAAGTCTCGCCAATGTGTTGATGTATTGCATCAACGGCTACTATCAGCTTCATCTGACATTGTTGGTTGTTTTCCATAGCATCCGAAGGAAAGCACTAATGTTAACTTTTTTGAAAAGTAGAATCTCTTGTGTGTATGATATGTGGTAACTTGTCAAAGAAGTGAGCACAACAAAGAGAAGGTGGGCCCCAAGCTTCTTTATGTGAAGGGTTGTCCGGTCATGGACACTTGTCTGCACCTCAAGAGTTCCTTGGGGAATCTAGCAGATGCCACTAGAGATTCCCCAAAGGAGCTCCAATGACTTCCACGTAAGCCAAGCGGAGTGTGTGAGTGGTGTACACGTGGCAAACTTAGAAGCTCATTCAAGGAGGGCTCATGGGAATCTTGGCGATTCCCTCCTAGATGTCCCAAAACCTCTTGAGGGGTGGATGCATGGCATGTGGGACCTGATAGAGCTGGCGGTTGGTGTTTTGGTGATAGCGAATTATTTCCGACTCAGAATGTGATGAAAGAGTTAGTGATGGCAAAGGGTTTTTGGAGCCCGATGATAGTTGACTGATCATTGATCGGTCAAGCAAAAGAATGAATTGCAGTGTGACACATGGAAATTTCTCATCAGTTGTTTTTTACACCATTGTTGCAAAACAACATTAATTTCCAAAAGTTGGATCGGTGAAAAGCGATATTTTATGTAGTCACATGAAATCATATTTTGGGAGTTGGCAGAGCCCAAATTTAGTATTTTTACTTGCAAAAAATTTATTGTGGGGGTGGATCGATGCAAGATTGCAGGTGGATTCGATCTAAGATTGATTTGGCATGTTAGTGAAGAACTTAAATGAATGCACCCTAATTGGTGGTTGAATGGAGACTTGTAATAGTCGATCTTGACTAGAAGTCAAAGAGATAAGGAAAAAGGATACTAAAAAAGTAGTTTGTATTCGTTGTATGCCAAAATAGCATTGTAACAATGAGTGCATGAAAACTTTGTTGTGAGATAACTATCAAAGAGTGAGGATTGTAATTCTGTATGTAATCTTTTGCTTACTGTAATACAAAGTGTCTTTCTCTTAGTGTGGTGGGTTTTTTCCTGAAAGGGTTTTACCGCGTAAATCTGGTGTTATCTCTGAAATCATTTTATTTATGTTACTCTTGTTACCCTGCATGTGTTCATCTTAAGTATTTTGATGTTTTAAAACTAGTCTTTGAACATCTCCTCTGTGGTGTTAGCATTAGGAAAGCATTTCTTCACTGTTGTTTTTTTCTTTCAAGTGGTATCAAAGCCTAGCCAGTTGTGTTATCCTTATTAGTAGGGATTTTTTTTTATGCTAATATTGTTCTAGTGGGAGTCTTGCAAAGTTAGAACTTATTTCTGTCTAAGATGGCGACTACATTAGGAAGAGTTGATATTGATAGATTCAATGGCGGCAACTTTGAGTTGTGGAAACTCAAAGTGGAAGACCTAGTAGTGGATAGAGACCTTTGGGTAGCAGTGTCTAGAAATATGCCACAAGGTATGAAGCAAGAAGAATGGGACCTCATAGATAGAAAAGCAAGAGGTCTGATAAGACTTTTTCTGGTCGATTCTGTACTCTTGAATTTCCATGAGGAGAAGTTCATAGCTTCGTTATGGAAGAATCTTGGAGATATTTATCAGGGAAAGTCTCTGGTAAATAAGTTATTCTTGAGGAAGAAGTTGTACTCCTTGAAGATAGAATAAGGTGCATCTGTTGCAGACCATTTGAACTTGTTTAATATCAGTGTTGCTTAGTTGGCATTTGTGGGTGTAATTATTGAGGAGGAGGATCATTGCATGCTCCTATTATGTTTTTTACCTGACACTTGGGATCATCTAGATGGTGGCTATTGGAAGTACGACTGCTACTTTCAAGATGGAAGATTTCATTGCTTCACTGTTATCTAAAGAGATGCGGAGGAACTCTTCTGAGATGGCCAAAGAGACCCTTGTTGTTTGAGGTAGATCGAAGGAGAAAGGAAAGAAGAAGGACAAGAAGTCCAAATCTAAATCTGTAGGGAGATTAAAGTCTCCTGGTAAAAAGTCCAAGGTGAAATGCTGGAATTGTAGGCAGCCTAGTCATATTCGAAAGGATTGTAAGAAGAAGAAGAAGAAGAAGAGTAACTCTTCAGACTATGACTCTTCTCAGAGTGATGCAGATGCCTTCATTGCAGCCTTGGCAACTTAGGTATTAGATGATGTCTGGCTGGTTAACTCAAGTGCATCCTTTCACATGACGTCTCATAGAGAATGGTTCACTAAGTATGAGAAATATGATGGTGGAAAGGTATACCTGGTGAGTGATTCAACATTGGATATTGTTGGTTGAGGTAGATTCAATATATAGTTCCTTGATGGTAGAATCAAAGGGACTGGTGGCGTACTACACATACCAAGTCTAGCTTGTAACCTACTTTTTGTTAGTAAGCTAAATGATGCTAGTGTAGAAGTTTCTTTCTTGAGTAAAGGATGTAAGATGGCTAGGGGTGCAATGGTGTTGGCTAAGGGTGTATGTACTGGCACTCTGTACAAGCTATATGAACATCATGTTCAATGTAACAACATCTTTGTAAAGTCATGTAAAGCTGCTCCTGTAGAGAAGGATGAAGATACTTCTCTAGCTGCAAATATGACGGAGGTGAAACTCCCAACAAATAAGACCATGTTGTGGCATCATAGACTCAGTCACATAGGTGAGAAAGGTTTAAAAACCTTTTAAAATAAAAATCTTGTAGAAGGGCTTGTAGATATTAATCTTGAGTTCGAACGAACACTGCATTTATGGAAAGCAACAATGTGTTTCATTTTCTTCGAGTTCTCATAAATATTCTAGTGTACTGGACTATGTTCATTATAATGTGTTTGGTCCAGTTAATGTTCCTTCATTATCAAATTCTGGATATTATGTTTCTTTTATTGATGACTACTCAAGAAGGGCATTTATATACCTTCTAAAAAGTAAATCAGAAGTGTTTAGTCATTTTAAAGTGTTTAAAAACTTGGTAGAGAATCATAATGGAAGGAAAATAAAATGTTTGAGGATGGATAATGGTGGTGAGTTTTTTTCTATAGATTTTGATAGATACTGTAAAGACCATGGGATTAAAAGGCATAAAACTACACCTTATACTCCATAATAGAATGGAGTTGTTGAAGGGTTGAACAGGACGCTGATGGAAAAGGCAAGGAGTATGTTGAGCAGTGCTAGTCTGGAGAAGAAGTTTTGGGCTAAGGCCATGGCTAGAACATGTTACTTGGTAAATCATTCTCCTTGCTCTGCTCTTGTTTATAAGACACCTTTGGAAGCGTGGTCTGGTAAGAATCCCTCTCTGAGACATGTTTGTGTCTTTGGCTGTGAGGCATATGTATATGTGCCAAATGAGAAAAGGTCTAAGTTGGAGAACAAGGTTGTTAAATGTATCTTCATTGGCTATGGCATTGGTGTGAAGGGATATAAGCTTTGGAACCCCGTCACTGAGAAGGTTATGCACAACAAAAGTGTAATATTTATTGAGCTAAAACCTTCAGCAACTAATCCATAACTAGAGATAGATCAAAGAGAAAATAAGAATGATGCAGTAGACATTCCCCAAACTCCAGAAAAGGGAGAACTGCATGGTGTACCTAAAACTGAGGAGAGCTCTAGCAGCTCTAAGAGTTCCGAAGATGAAGAACCACAACCTCAGCCAGTGAGAAGGTCTACATGTCAAAAATAACATACTGATAGATATGATTTATCCATTTTGGATTCAAACTGTGCCTATGCTTTAATTACTAGCACTGAGGAGCCTAGGACTATTAAAGAGGCAATTAATATGCTCGATACAAATTCTTGGTTGGAAGCCATGAATGAAGAAATGGAATCATTGGAAAAGAATGAAACCTAGGATTTGGTACCTTTGCCTAAAGGAAGAAAGTCTATTGGTTGTAAATGGGTATTTAAGAAGAAGACTGGTCTTGAGGGTAGTGGTGAGAAGTATGAAATGAGGTTGGTTGAAAAGGGGTATTCCCAAGTAGAGGGAATTGATTATGGAGAAATATTTTCCCCTGTAGCTAAGCTGACATCTATCAGATATATGTTGTCACTTGCAGTCGCGTATGACTTAGAGATCAAACAGATGGATGTGAAAAAAAAAATTTCTCCATGGAGAGATGGAAGAAGAAATCTACATGTCCTAGCCTGAGCACTTCATTGAAAAAGGTAAAGAAAGCTTGGTCTGCAAATTAAAGAAATCTTTGTATGGTTTGAAGCAGTCTCCTAGAATGTGGTACTGCAAGTTTGACACTTTTTTGTTGTCTATGGGATTTGTGAGATCAAAATCTAATCATTGTGTGTATTATAAAATTGAAAATGATCATGTGCTTATTATTACCCTGTACGTGGATAATATGTTGTTCATAGGAAATAGTAAGTCTATGATTTCTGATCTTAAATCTCAATTGTCTCCAAAGTTCAAAATGAAAGATCTAGGTGTAGCAAGGTATATTCTAGGGATGGAGATAACCAGGGATAGAAAGAGCAGAAAGATTTGGGTTAGCTAGAGTAAGTACATCAACAATATTTTGGAGATATTTGATATGTGTTATTGCAAGCAGCTAGTTGTTCCAGTCTTGCAGGGAACGAAGCTATCTATTGAAGATTGTCCAAAATCTACTATTCAGATGGAGGACATGACCAGAGTGCCTTATGCAAGTTCTATCAATAGTTTAATGTATGCGATGGTCTGTACAAGGCTAGACATTGCCCAAGCAGTGGGATTACTTAGCCAATTTATGGAAAATCCAGGAAGGACGCATTGGGATGTTGTAAAGAGAGTGTTTATATATTTGAGAGGTACCTCAGAATGTGCTCTATGTTACCATGGAAATTTGGTTGCATCACAAATAACTCTCAGCATTTATGGATATGTGGACTTTGATTGGGCAAAGGACATTGACAGCAGAAGATCCACCAGTGGATATACTTTCATGTTAAACGGTGGTGCAATCAGTTGGATGAACAAGCGATAGGCTATAGTCGCTTTGTCCACGACGGAGGTAGAATACATGGCTGCGAATCATTCCTACAAAGAAGCTATTTGGCTTAGCCGCTTATGTTCTGATATTGGTTTTAATGTAGGGAAGATCACTATTTTCTGTGATAGTCAAAGTGCCATTTTTTTGGTGAAAAATCTAACTTTCCATGACATAACAAAGCATATCGATGTGCAGTATCACTTTGTGAGAGATATGGTGGAGGATGGAAAGGTTTATTTAGAAAATGTGGATACTTTGAAGAATGTTGTTGATGCATTGACAAAGCCAGTAAGCATGGAGAAGTTCAGATGGTGTGCAAGTTCGATGGGCCTTGGGGCCTATGATTGTCAATAAATTCAAAGTCTAGAGGAAGCTAGTAAGTCTTTGTTAAGTGGGAGCTTATTGGAAAATGTGCCTCAATTTACTAGATTGGATCTCTAACATAGGCTTGATGAATTTGTGTCCTTATCACTTTAACGCGGTGTTCCCATTTGGTCGACTTGACCCTTTGGTCACTGAGACTTAGTCTGATTAGCAAGACACTGAGGGCTGCCATAGCAATGGGCCGACGGGTGTAGAGTTGGCGGTTTGTTTGCTAGCCTTGGCTTTATTGGCAGAGCATTCATCTATCGATGGAAGGAAATTTTGTCTCACCGATGTGCTAATGTCTTGCATCAATGGTTGCTATCAGCTTCATCCAATGGTGTTGGATGCTTTCTGCAGCATTCGAAGGCAAGCACCATTGTTAACCTTTTTGTCGAGTAGAATTGCTTCTGCGCATGATGCGTGGCAACTTTTCAAATAGGTGAGTGTAGCAAAGAGAAGGTGAGCATCAAGAGATGTTTTATGTGAAGGAAATGTTGTCTCACCGATGTGCTAATGTCTTGCATTAATGGTTGCTATCAGATTCATCCAATGGTGTTGGATGCTTTCTGCAGCATTCGAAGGCAAGCACCATTGTTAACCTTTTTGTCGAGCAGAATTGCTTCTGCACATGATGCGTGGAAACTTTTCAAATAGGTGAGTGTAGCAAAGAGAAGGTGAGCATCAAGATGTTTTATGTGAAGGGCTCTCCAGCCATGGACACTTTTCTATGCCTTGAGAGTTCCTTGGGGAATCTAGCAGATGCCACTAGAGATTCCCCGAACAAGCTCCAACAGCTTCCACGTAAGCCAAGCGGAGTGTGTGAGCTGTGGACACGTGGTAGCCTCAGAAGCTGTTTTAGGAAGGCTCATGGGAATCTTGGAGATTCCCTCCTTGATGCCCCAAAACCTCCTGAGTGGCAGATGCATGGTGTGTGGGACCCAATAGAGCTGGTAGTCATTGTTTTGGTGATAGTGAATTATTCTTAGCTTTGAATGTGATGAAAGAGTTAGCAATGGCAAAGGGTTTTTGAAGCTTGATGGAAGTTGATTGATCACTACTCGGTCAAGCGGTAGAATTAATCACAGTGTGACACGTGGAAATTTCTCATCATTTTTTTGGCATCGTTGTTGTAAAACAACATTAATTGTTGGAAGTTGGAATAGTGAAAAGCGATATTTTATGCAGTCATATGAGATCGGATTTTGGCAGTTGGCAGAGCCCAAATTTAATATTTTTCTTTGCAATGAATTTATTGTGGGGGTGGTTTGATGTAGGATTGTAGGTGATTCTGATTTGAGATCAATTTGGTGTGTTTGTGAAGAACTGAAATGAATGCACCCTAATTGGTGGTTGAATGGAGACTTGTAATAGTCGGTCTTGACTAGAAGTCGAAGAGATAATAAAAAAGAAGGATACTGAAAAAGTAGTTTGTATTCATTGTATGCCAAAATAGAATTGTAACAATGAGTGCATGAAAACTCAAGTGTTGTTGTGAGCTAACTATCAGAGAGTAAGGATTGTAACTCTGTATGCAATCTTTTTCTTACTATAATACAAAGTGTCGTTCTCTTGGTGTGGTAGAGCTTTTTTTCTCAAAAGGGTTTTCCCACATAAATCTGGTGTTATCTCTGAAATCATTTTATTTCTATTACTCTTGTTACCCTGCATGTGTTCATCTTAAGTGTTTTAATGTTTTAAAACTGGTCTTTTCACGTCTCCTCTATGGTTTTAGCATTACGAAAGTGTTTTCACACTATTGCTTTTTCCTTTCAATAGGAAGAGGCAGCGATAGTAGAAGATAGTGGGTGCAATAAAGTAGCTTTAGGTTGAGAATCAACCTCCTATAGATTTTGTTGTTCCTTTTATGCATTCTCTTATGCAACCATCTTGGCCTCTTCCTTATCATTTTGCTCCTATAGCCTTTTATCTTCTCGTTCCTTTTTCAAACGCTCTTCCTCTATTCTCTTTTCTTCAAGCAATTTATCTCTCTCTCTCCAAGTCTTTGAGCTTGTCCCATGCTTCCTTTTCCTTTTGTTGTTTCTTAACAAGCTCCTCAACATCCTTATCCTTTTGCAAGAGTTCTTCTTCCTCTCTTTTCTTATAGGCCTCTTCAACAATTTTAAATTTAGCCTCAAGGGCTTCCCTTTCTCTTCTTTGTTTAGCCTTCTCTTCTTCAAGATTATGGATCTTTTGTAGCATTTCTAACTTTTCATTCTCCTCCTTTACTCTGAGCTCCTACTCCTTTTGTTGCTGCTTCTTGGCCAACTCATCAGATTTTTGTTTGGCCTCTAATTGTTGTTGTTGGAGTAATGCATCAGCTTGTGCCTTTGCATCCATTTCATATTTTTTTTCCAATGATTCATCTTGTGCCTTGGCATCTGACTCTTGTTGTTTCTGCTATGCTTCATCTTGTGCCTTTACATCTGATTCTCTCTTAGCTTCTTCAAACAATGTCCATTGGTCCTCCTCTATCAAAACATGCTCAATTCCTACATCCTTAATTTCATCAAGAAGCGTCTTGTCCACTGTCTCCTTATCTGACAGAGTACCCTTAGAGTTTGTCTCTACTTCATGGATTTCAACCTCAAGACCCTTTCTCTTTAAAGATTCAACTTCCTTATGAAGGGTTACCCTAGGCATTTCTCCACTTGGTTGCTTTGTAGGAGGGGGTTGAGTAGACAACTCACCTACAGCTGATGTTGAGGATGTAGGTCCTATTGGGATTTCTTGTTCATGTGTTTCATGTAGATCTTGAGCTAGCACTTCAAGTTAAAACTCCTCTATATCAGGAGGGAAGAATTCCAAGGGTTCCTTAGGAGGCATTCTTCTTTTCATCCTCTTGTACCCTTAAGTGGTACCTGTACCTTTTTTTTTTCATAGAAGTTTGACCCCTAGGCTCCTTGGTTCTTAGCACAACCCATTGGATGCTTTTATCCAGCACTGGCCTTGATATTTGTTTAATATATATAGTCTCCTCTGCACCCCAATCTACAATATCCAAGTTCTTGGTACCTATATTTTGTCCCTCACATAGGGGATCCAAAACCACCCCATCATTTCGTAATGCTTCAAGAAAGTCCACCTTGACCCCATACTCCACCATGAGTGGGATAGGCAACCTTTCCTAATTTATTTTCCTTAAGTAATACTCATCTTGAAGATCACTCCAAAAGTCTTCTAATAGATTGAAGTGATTATCAAAAATAGAAGCAAGCACAAAGCATTCATCTTCTTCTTTGGATAAAAGTGCTTCCTAGCAGTGTACAGTCCCAACTTCAGACGCATCAATTCATTAAAAACAATCTTAGCTCCCACAAGGTTTCGACAACTATATTCACCCAAATTCATGGGGAACTTATGACAACCAAGCTTATGCTTTATACCAAATTTAGAATTAACTCCCAAAGCTTGATAAATGAATTCCATTAAAACAATCCTATTGCTGCATCATCTAGGGAGTAGGTGAGGGTGGCCATCAAATCCAGCCAACCTAAAATAAGTAAACTTGGGGTATTGGATAAACCAATATTCCCACTCTGTGATGAATTCCATGGCCTCCATGCTCAATCTATATCTTGCATCTCTCGTAAGATGGTTAATAATGACATATAAAAATGCATCATTAACGCTTCTGTAATGCAATTTAGAAGTCTGCAAGGTGAGCTGATCATAATGATTCCATACCTTGTTATGTCCATCAACTTCTCCCAAAATCCCCACTCTATTTAAACCTAGAAAAATGCCTCTCCTTGCTGCTCCATAAATGACATAAGAGGTCATGAAGAAACTCTTGGTTTCTCTCACTCTAATCATTTGGTTATGTATTCTTTCAGACACAATCATGGGCCAATCAAATTGTTGCTTTCCATCTAGGATTGTCTAAATGAATGGGAACATCCATTCTTTAAAGTGAAGAGAATTCATTTTCCCAAACACTCTGGAAAGCATCATTATAATGTCCCCAACCTCCTTGTAGAACTTTTCCCTTTTAGGCTGATCCGAAAGCTTAACTAGAGACTTTTTCTCAATTCTCATCCATTTCTTGTTCAAATAAGGTTTTTTGGAATCCTTATGATTAATATATATTTTCAAAGCCTCCACCTCATTGATTTTCCTAGGATTCCTTGGATTGGGCACATTGAACATAAACTGAAAAATTTGAGGAGTTAAATCAATGATGATGTTGCCCTGCGAATCCACACACTGTCTAGTAGCAGGATTATAGGCTCCAGCTAATGTCATTATTAATTCAGGACATTGTATTGAAAAAGGAGATATAGAGATATGAGCCAAGATAGATTCAACTATTCTTTGGGTCCTCCCTATTACCTCTTCAGAAAATGTTTCAGAGTACAATTTTTCATAATGAAATAGACCCAAGTTAGTATCAATTATATTTTCCCAATTAGAATCCACTTTACTAGCAATGATGGCAAGACCCCAATGATTATACCTCAAGGTATAAGGGAGTTGTACTGGCATAACCTTTTTAGGCTTTTCTCTTGGTTTTGAAGTCTCTATAGGTTGAATCCTTTGAGAAGCCTCACCCGATGCTCCTAACATCTTAATTTCTGCATCAAAACACAATATTATATCCACAAGAAGTATGAAAAACCAGGTCAGAGATCTCACCCTTCATATACATCGGAGATGATACCAAGAAAATACATCCTTAGAAAGCTTTTAAAACACTGCCAAGGTTAGGACCGGAATGGACATTGAACTCACAACAAACCATATAGCGGGATTGAAAATGGAGTCAGAATGGTAATCGAGACTAAGATTAGAATGGAAATCAGACTTGGTATAATGAAGAAGTTTCAAATTTATATCCCATTCTGCTTTTGCTTTTGACAGTGTGAAAGATATTTTAATAATTTATAATTCATCAGAAGTTGGCTCAGAGATGGATTCAACATCTATTGCAAACAAAGGCTTGAGAAAATAATTAATCTTGGATCCAACTTTAATTAAAACAAACATGACATCATTAGAAATTTTGATAGTAGAAAGAATGAAATCATAGCCAAAAATGAGGTCACTTGACAAGCCAAGGAGGCTTAAACTAATAGTACCAAACCATCCCCCATATGATCGAAGGGAAAAATAGCAACTGGGGCACAATTTTAAAACTAATCAAAGTCACGCAAAACCCTGGTTTACTAAAAACCTTCAAATTAAACAATTAGGGCACAACTTAACCCTACTCAAAATCAACAAGCCAAAACATAAAAGGGGCAGTAGGTAAAGTAAAAGATCAAAGAAAACCATATAACCATGTAGCAGATGATCGCACCCCAAAAACCTAGGGTACAATAGTATGAGCGCAAAGAAAAAACATGAAAATGACCAATGCAAAGTAAAAACAAATGAGAAAATGATAGAAAACTAAATAAAACAAAACAAAACAAAATAAAAGCAAACAAGCAAGGATTTGAATGAAAAGAGTCACGAACCTTGTGAAGAACAGAAGACCAAACAAGCACAATGAATAGAAAAAAAGAAGGCAAAGAACAAAAACCCTACCTCAAAAAAGAAATTCAACAGGTAGGCCTTTGATACGAATCCATGAGAAAAATGCTTGACCTCCGATTGAATCATGCTCCAAAATGCTCTACCTCAACTTTGGTTCAATATTACTTGTTAAACAATAATGTTAACCAATGCATTAACCTTAATTAAGGTTGAAAATCCAATTTCATACATGGGAGGTGCATGTAATTAATGTCATTAATGCGGTAGGTCGGATGCAGAATCATGATGGGAAAAGGCACAAAACTATTGTGCAGCCTAATTAAAGTCAAACAACAACAAAAAAGGTGGGAGCGGAAATAGAATGAGAACCAGGTTCAGAAACTTTGTCCAAGTTTTGAGTTTGGTTCCGGTTCCAGCTCTGGTTCCACCAACAATGAAGAAAAGGAAAGAAAGAACCAAAAAGAAGACATCGAGATCAAAACAAGGTAAACAACATTGATCCCAAGTCCAAAAAAACAAACCAGAAAGGTGGAGGTGGAGGCGGGATGGAAATAAGTTTGGAACTTTGTATAAATCCCAAACTTAATATCCATTCCAGCTCTAGTTTCACGAAATAAAAATAAGACATACCAAAGAGACCAATCAAAGAGATGATTTTGGGATCAGAATCAGGAAGGAGTTAGGAAATGAAACTCAAAATAAGTTTCAAATCCATATTTGATTTGGTTCTGGTTTTTCCACAAACAAAATAAATCAAAGTGTTGGAAGAAAGAACAACTCCAAACTTTGGTGAAAAACAACCAAGGACAGAAAACAGAAGTGGGGGAACCCATTTTGACCAAGGCCAAAGATAGGGTGGTTATGCAAGGCATAACAAGTATGATACATCATACATCATATATAAGGATAAATAAAAGTGCATGAATAAAATCCACTAGAGTTGGTACAAATGTAGAATTATTCCATCTAGGAGAAGTCACTACAATCTCGAACAAGGAGAGGGAACCCAATGGAGAACAATGCACTTTCCACCCAACCATGTGGAACCCAAAGGTCCACCCCCTATGCTAAGAGATAACAAAGGGTCCCACCATCATGATCAAGCAAGAGACAAAATACAATAGAAGGATAACAAGAAATTAATGAAAAAGTATAGCTCAACATCAAACGACAGAAACATCACTTCCAGAGGCACATGAACATTCAAGGAAAAAAGGAAACAAGGGAATACCAGCTTGTCATAGGAGGAGTTTCATCACATAGTTTTCTATGGGTTACCCTGGCATAACCTTCCTAGGCTACCGAACCCCCATCCTGGGTTACCTTGGCCTCCTCTACCAGCCGTCGGACCCCCATACAAACACACACAAGATCAACATACCTTCCAAGAGGGAAAGGTAGTTGATCTTGCCATTCCAAGCCTTCTCAACTCATCTCAAGCCTAAACAAGCACTTCAACAATGAGTGAGGCATTCATTTATCTTGATTAGTGTAATTACTACCCAACCCCCAAGTTCATTTTAAGTTATCACCTAATTACAAAACTCCAAATTGGGTTACCCAAGTGCAACTTTGTGCGTTGGACCCCCATCGAGAGCCACTCCCCTACTGACAACTAGGAGACCATAATAAAATATAGAGCAAGATCACTTGCACAATCACAAGAATTCCTAACAATACAACATGGCGAGGCATAACCCTTCCCGCTCACAATTTCCAAAAGCTCAACCACAAAGGTGAACACACCGTGCAAGCTTAAATATCATCAATTAATCCATGAATAAAAAATCATCATCAAAAGGAGATAAAAAGGATAACATCAAGCACCACTTTCCCTAGCCTCTAGAGGACTCTAATATTCATTTCACAAGATGACATAACATGAACAATATCTACAAATTGCTTCCAAATAACTTCCATTCACTTGTTTCAAACAAACAATTCAAAAAAATAATAGAAGAGAGGATTCTAAAATGGGTTCACAAAGCTTACATGTTAAGTTTCTAAATAAATATCTTAATCCAATTTAAAAATATTTTACTCCAAGAAAACCAATCTTTCATTTTCATAATGCACTACTTCTTTCGTAATCAAGTTTCATTCTATTTCTTTAACTTTTCTAACATGATCATTTAATAACTAAGGAAACAATAATCATTTATGGATCTCATCAATTATATACACATATTTACAATTGCAAGATCATAAATACATGATTATATATAAATACACATATTATATATATATTTGCACACACACACACATATATATACATATTCGTATATATATTCCAACTGACATATAAAATTAATGTTATCACAATAAAATTTTGTTTCATTTTCAAGTGCAAGAAACATATTTGATATTCATACATAACAATGAAAATATATAAATACATATATTTATAACATTTGTATATATATATATATCCATCAACATATAAATACATGTACAAAATTTGATCACTATAAATGTTGAAGTACAACAATCTGAATAAAAACACATGCATTCTAATATGCAATTAACATATATGATATTGAAAACCAAAGTAACCCATCTACACTGATTTACTTGGAGTTAAAAGTCAACATGGCAGCTTGCAAGTTAAGAAAGATATGCATCTAATCTACATGAAGTCGAATCTAAGGCTTATGGTACTTCCATCGATGCCTACAACAGAGTAAGTGGAAGGGTAGGGTATCTATTTCCTTCTTAAAATTCAATAATCAAGTTTAAAATGAGAGTCAATAACATCAGTAAATATATTCCATCAGATAACGGGGAAACATGGATGAATATAGTCATATCGGCCAACATGGGAAGTGAAGATTTCTAACATTAATTAAAAAAACCCACTCAAATTATAAGCTTGCACGATTTTTTCATGGTAAGGTAATTAGGTATCACTAGCCGCCTCTCCATGGCATTGGTCAAGGGAAGCTAGAGGCCATAGAAGTTTTATGTTTCCATACTTTAAGTTGATGTAGGTTTAATAAATAGCTCAAGATTATTTATACAAGGAACATAAACAAAGGATTTTAACTACCCAAATTTAATGAATGCATAGCATTATACCAACATAGTTACAAAGAGGCTTCTAGTTGAGGTAAAATAAAATGCAAAGTAATGACGCCAGTTCCAAATAAAAGAGTGTTAGAAACCAAGATCACTTGCATGAAATCACCTATCACATGTAAAAGACATGCAGAACCAAAAAAGATGTTCTATAAACCTCAAAGTAAAAATGCATTATTGAGAATCAATTATTACAAAGAGATCAATCCTTATGAAGGAGATCAAAAAACCCTAAAAGGGAAACCTTGAATGAAACCCTAGTGTGCACACTTAATAATTAATCAATTATTAATGTGCCTAAGTTTAGCTTAAGAAACTAAAGGAATAAGTGACTTAATTAATAAACTAGTATGATATAATTAATTAAGTATAATAACTTATTACTCTAACACCCCCCCTTAAGATGAACTTAGGAAGAAGCTAAAACACTAGAAGAAGATGCATGCAAGCAAGGATGGGTCCTGACAACTAGGCCTGATTAGGTACCCATTTACAAATGCAAGAAAGAAGTAGAGAAGGAAAACCCAGTGGGAAAAACCCCCCTACAATGAGATGACATGCTGCAAAGAAGCACTGGAAGAGCACTGTAGAGTAACACTAGAACCACAATTTGGCAAGCAAGGAAAGATACTTCTATCTACAAGAAACCATATCAGAATCATAATGATGCAACAACAGACCCGATGCCATGGAACACTCAAAAACTCCAAATGGGAACAACCCTGGAGTCTATGAAGCAACAGTTGATTATTGAATGAATGTGATACTGAAATGAAATGCAAAGATGCAAGGTACACTCTCCCAACTACCAAAACATCCAAGTAATCTCGAAAACACCCATCGGGCCAAATCTGGATTAATGATAAACCTAGGATAGATACAGAAAAAAGTGCATAGACACGAACATAGAGCTCCTCAATACATTTCCAATGTCGCAAAGATAATGAAAATTGGATATGGTGGCAAAAAATTATGATCTCGGAAGCATAAAATAAACATCTAACTTTAAATAGAAATAAATGTAGATAAATAGAAAAATACTATAAAATAAACTGCACCACAAAACCAGCTTTTCGGTGATATCTCATTTGCCCGATTTCGATACCGTATGCCCAAGTTATGCCAAAAAGAAAAAAACTGCTCCTTTAGGGAAAATCAGGGTTAGGAGGGGGCAAAAGAGCACCGTACGGATGCTGACATAATGCTGATGTCAGCAGTTCATGAGGATAAATTTGACGGCTTGGAGGCCGTCATGGCAAAAAAATACCCCCCCTGCAGAAAAAAATCCATCGGAGCCCTTGGTCGCCGATATGACCAGGGGCAGGAGGCTGAGTTTGGTCGGGGGCCAGGCACAGAGCTCCTGCTCCCCCATAGGACCCTGGGCCATGAGTGGGAAGCCCTCAAGGGCTGCAATGGCCAGTGGCACTATTAGGTGGAGGCACCAGCAGACCGGTGGCCACCGAGTGGCACGTCAGGGGCACCCTCATTTCTTCCGCAAGTGCCAAAAATTTTCAAAAACGATGCATTTTTTTAAAAAAATTTCACTTCATAGTGCATATTGGGGAGGCCATATGGCCTCCCTGGCAATTTTTTTTCCTTCCAAACCAACTTCACTAAAATCGATGAAACAAAGGGCAATCTTAGGGTTTTGGGGCGCTACGAATGCAATGGCGATGTCTGTTTGAGCCTAAGGTGTCCTGAAAAATTGGCTACCCCTAGATCTTGCAAAAAAGATGCTTGTGGAAACCCTTGCACTTGAAACTCATTGAGAGGCAATATCTTTAGATCATGAACAGGAAGCTATAGTTCTGGAGCTCTGATACCATGTTTGAAACCAAGATCATCTGCATGCAATCACCTGTCACATGCAAAAGACATGCAAAACCAAAGAAGATGTTATGTAAAACTCAAAGTAAAAATGCATTACTGAGAATCAATCCTTATGAAGGAGATCAAGAAACCCTAAAAGGGAAACCCTAAATGAAACCCTAGTGTGCACACTTAATAATTAATCAATTATTAATGTGCCTAAGTTTAGCTTAAGCAACTAAAGGAATAAGTGACTTAATTAATTAACCAGTATGATATAATTAATTAAGTATAATAACTTATTACTCTAACACCCCCCCTTAAGATGAACTTAGGAAGAAGCTAAAACACTAGAAGAAGATGCATGCAAGCAAGGATGGGTTTTGACAACTAGGCCTGATAAGGTACCCATTTACAAATGCAAGAAAGAAGTAGAGAAGTAAAACCCAATGGGAAAAACCCCCCTACAATGAGATGACATGCTGGAAAGAAGCACTGGAAGAGCACTGTAGAGTAACACTAGAACTGCAATCTGGTAAGCAAGGAAAGATACTTCTATCTACAAGAAACCATATCAAAATCATAATGATGCAACAGTAGACCCGATGCCATGGAACACTTGAAAACTTCAAATGGGAACAACCCTGGAATCTATGAAGCAACAGTTGATTATTGAATGAATGTGAGACTGAAATGAAGTGCAAAGATGCAAGGTGCACTTTCCCAATTGCGAAAATATCCATGTAATTTCCAAAACACCCATCAGTCCAAATCTTGATTAATAATAAACCTAGGATACATACAAAAAAAATTGCATGGACAGCAACATAGAGCTCCTCAATGCCTTTCCAATGCCGCAAAGATAGCAAAAATTGAATATCGTGGCAAAAAGTAATGAGCTTGAAAGCATAAAATAAACATCTAAATTCAAATAGAAATAAATGTAGATAAATAGAAAAATACTATAAAATAAACTACACCACAGAAAAGTGCTCAGAACCAGCTTTTCGACAATATCTCGTTTGCCCGATTTCAATACTGTATGCCCAAGTTATGCCAAAAAGAAAAGAATTGCTCCTTTAGGGCAAATCAGGGTTAGGAGGGGGAAAAAGAGCATCGTACAGATGCTGACATCAGTGGTTCATGAGGATAAATTTGATGGCCTAGAGGCTATCATGGTAAAAAAGTGCCCCCCCTGGTAGAAAAAAATCCATTGGAGGCCCTAGTCGCCAATATGACTAGGGACAGGAGGCTGAGTTCGATCGAGGGCCAGGCACAGAGCTCTTGGTCCCCCATAGGACCCTAGGCCATGGGTGGGAAGCCCTCAAGGGCTGCAATGGCCAGAGGCACTGGTAGGGGGAGCCATTGGCAGTGGCGGTGGACCAGTGGCTGGTAGGTGGCGCGCCAGCGACGCCCTCATTTCTTTTGCAAGCACCAAATTTTTTCAAAAACCATGTGGTTTTTTTGAATTTTTTCGCCTCGAAGTGCATGTTGGGGAGGCCGTACGACCTCGCTAGCAATTTTTTTTGCCTTCTAGACCAACTTCACCAAAATCGATGAAACGAAGGGTGATCTTAGGGTTTTGGGGCACTACAAATGCGATGGCGATGTCTATTTGAGCCCAAAGTGTCCCAAAAAATCGGCTAACCCCAGATCTTACAAAAAAGATGCATGTGGAAACCCTTGCACTTGAAACTCACTGAGAGGCCATATCTTTAGATCATGAACAGGAAGCTACAGGTCTGGAGCTCTGATACCATGTTAGAAACCAAGATCATCTGTCACATGCAAAAGACATGCAAAACCAAAAAAGATGGTCTGTAAACCTCAAAGTAAAAATGCATTATTGAGAATCAATTATTACAAAGAGATCAATCCTTATGAAGGAGATCAAGAAACCCTAAAATGGAAACCCTAAATGAAACCCTAGTGTGCACACTTAATAATTAATCAATTATTAATGTGCCTAAGTTTAGCTTAAGAAACTAAAGGAATAAGTGACTTAATTAATTAACCAGTATGATATAATTAATTAAGTATAATAAATTATTACTCTAACAAAGAGATTATACACAAAGCAAACTCTAGGGAAGATGCGCCTACGATGAAAGGCAAAGATTGAAAACCTCAAGAATAAGGATATAATAGAATTCAATAGTAGTGGAAAAACTTCAATTATAAATTCCAAGAAATAGCTGATAGTAAAAAAAAGTAATGCAATTACAAAAAAATTCAAATCAAATTTACAAATACATGCACTCTGTTCAAAATGGCTTATGAATTTCAAAAAAAATTTCAAACAAAGAAGAAAATTGCAAGGAAAGGGAATCTAGAATATATTGTTTGATTGGGAAAAGATTTGATGTCGAAGCTGAGTTTCCAAATGATTTCTGCCAAAAGCCCCAACAATTTTTACAGCAATTCGAATTCCAAAATGTAGAAACAAGATTTCCAACACAAGAAACTCCAAGAATAGAGAGAAACAAGATTAGTTTCTCCCCCAAAATAACAAAAGCCTCCTTTCTTTAGCAATCAATTAATTTATTAACCACACTCCTTTGTCAGTTGCTGCATGCAACTCTTCTTTAATTAATTATATTTTTATTTTCACAATTCACAACTAACGCCATTTTTATTATTTTATAATTTTAAATCACAACTTGTAATTTAGACACATAAAATTAACTATTCAATATATTTAATTTATTAATTTAATTTCTCATAAAATTTACTTACACAATTTCTTTAATTTAATATGTTTATTTTATTAAAATCAAATAACTACTTTAATATTGTTTATTCAATTTATTCTTCAATCATATAAAATTTTCTATTAAATTATTATAAAGCCTTTTAAATTCGATGATCCCTAGTTTACGAAATAATCAAACAAAGGCACTCATCAATCACATTACTCAAAACATGCTATCAAGCAATTAACTCAAATGGACAGACCTAGCCACATACGACAACATGGTCAAGATGAAGCACGAAGGGGCATTACACCTCTTACATCCAATAGGATCGTGCTTTCATACTTGTAGACGAAACTCCTATTCAACTTATTCCATTTCGTTGAAGGTTGGGATGCCAAATGTCCTCCCAATAGACTGAGTAGACAAGTCGGCCAGTACCCTCCCATCCTTGGCAACTATTCTTCTACTCTTAGAGTAATAACACTCTCGAAACACCATTACTAGTTTTGGTGTAACCAGGGTGGGAGGAAAGCCTATGGTCTTTGAAAGGCCACTTTCTTTGATTCTTAAGGCCTCTTCTATTGTGGGTTTGATCATCACCCTTTGCTTAAACTCATCAATGTTGACATTTCCAAGGTCCATGTCAGTGACCTTGTCCTAGTTGGACGAGATCTTGGAAATTCACTCTACACCATGGAACTGGTACTTCATTTGTTCCTTCTTTTCTTTTCCTTGGGGAGCTCTATCTAGTTTCTTTCCCTTATCAACTTTCTCTACGAGCTTCTTTGATGGTCCCTCAACAAGTTCCATAAATCCTACACACAAAAGGTGGAGTAAGTGCATTGAAATATTAAGAGGGAAAAAGTTAGTCCAATCATGAAAATTTATCATTAATTTCATCCACACATACTTAAAAGATTATCACATTTATCATGTTTCATCATTTAAGGATCTTGTGGGAAATTTAATGAAATGTGGGTTTGGCAATGCGGGCTTCCACCTAGCGAAAGATGGTAGGATGAAAGCTCTTAAGGGATGACAATAGGAAAGAGGACTCCCATAGGTGATGAACTGATGATAAGTTTCCACATGACATGATTGTTGAGTAAATTTAGGGAAACGTCATTTGACACGTGCAGGAGTTGGGAGTGTAGAGGATGTGATGTAGGGTGGTGTGGGGTCATCACTACTAGGCAGGGACTTTGGGTAGATTTCATTCTATGAAGAGTGGCTCACACGAGAGGACCCATCTGAACACTTGGGATTCATATTTTCATTAATCATATTTGAATGGCATGTTCACAACAAATTGGAGTGTAGGATCCGCAAGGTGGAAAGGATCATAGATTTTTTTGTTGAGTGGTGGCCAAAGGGAGATAGCATTTTGCATGTGGAGTTCTACATTATGGGACCACCATGTATCCATGCTTGATTAATTTAGGTTCTAACTCCCTTAGCCCATACAAGGGATTGAGCTTATTCATTTTACTTTAAACTCGGTCATTCATGAAGCACGAGAATCAGGAACACAAAAGCTTGGTAGCAGAGGGATGTTGGGTCATCATCATTAAACGAATTTAAGGAGCCAACGTTTCGATAGTGACAAACTAGATGAGAGAACTCACTTGAGAATCCTGACTTAAAGTTCCATCATTTGTAGATCTTCCATATCGATGACATCAGTTGGTTCAGGGTCCACATGTAGGAGAGGCAATGATGTTTTCCATTGAGAAATGACATAGGGGTAGCAGCCTCCCATGGATAATGATCCACATGAATGAATCTATAGGGATTGTATGACCCAAAATATTATTGAAAAACTTATAATATTTATTCCAAGGAATTAGGGCATGCATAACCCATCAGACGGGGTGACATAGGGACTTTTCCCTTAGCAACAACAACATAATGACCACCTTCTGCAGTCAACTGTCTACAAGAAATCAGCTAACTCAAAATTTATTTTGGGAACTCATGAAAAATGAGAGTGAAGGTTGCACCATTAAAACAATGGTCAAGAAGGAATGAAGGTCTACACAAGTCGATCTGTAGGAAAAAATCTACACAGTTCTCAAAACTTAACTATTTCATCATCTGCGATCAAGTTTGGTTTGTTTAAATCCAACAATGTGGGGTTCATATTGCGAGTAGCCCAAAGGGCTTTTCCACTAAGAACAACATAGGAGGATAAGAGTTCTGCCATCAATGAACCATGAGGACTTTACTCTTTGTGATGATTGTTTAGGGCTCAACAATTATTTCAAGGGTGGCCCATATGATCATTAGGTTTGTCATTATTTCCTATATTTCACATGGTATTTGAAGAATGGGTTCCCCATTTGGAAAAGCCTATGAGGAGCATCCATGTGTTTAAAAACCTTTGGGTTTTTAATTTTTCATATTGGGACTCATGAATGCCCAATGGTTTCAAACCTCAAAGAAAACCTAACAATGCCAAAATGACAATGACCAAAGATTAAGGTGTGTACCTCATTTATGCGCAGGGAGTTAATGGGATCAAAGTTTCTCAAACCCTTGCACACATGGTCATCCTTCTCACTCTTCAAATTTTAATTTCTTAGATGAAAATTAAATCCCATCGATCAACTATTTATAAACAAATTGACAGTAGTGCCCTCCATTAGTTATAGGTATGGTGGGGTTAGGTAGGTGGTCATGCAAAAACCCACACCACAATGGATGTTTTGTAAAGACCCAGATGGCTAAGATGAGCACAAAACCCACAATGCAGATGGATGTGAGGGATTGGCCATAGTTTTAGGGTTAGAAGGCAGCTATCTAACAATTTAAATGCAGTTTTGATCAATAAAATAGAGAAATAAAACACACAGAAAATTATAGCAAAAACAAGACAACATGGAGAAATTAACGTTGTTCACCCAATCTAGGCTACATCCACAAAACCAAAACCATCCAATGATTTTATTATCTAGTGAAAAAATTATTACAATATCTCAAATAGTGCAATGTTACAACTCCCCATCCCAACCACTTATAACAAGCTTTTTAGAATCTCCTAGAAATTAGTGTTCTACAAAGTCAATTTTTTCCTTTTTTTGGTGATGAAGCAAAAAAAGTAAAAAGCATTGTATAGCATGATCAGTCACCACATAGAAACACATAGATAACAAAACAAGGGAGGTGATCCAATAAGGGAAACCTATAGGAGTGGACCCGCAAGCGACGATGGACATGAAGGCTTCGGTGAATGGAAGCTCATAGTGTAATTTCTGCAAGGGCCCAAAACTTGATGAAACTTATGTGGGTAACTTTGGTCAGGAGGTTCTTGATATTTTTGAGGCATGTTACCAACTTAGGCTCAAAATAAGAGCACACAAAATGAGGAAAAAGAAAAATGTCCTAGTAGAGGTGAAAAGTAAAAGAGGAGGTCCCTAGTTCGAATGGGGCATGTGTGCTATGGGCATAATGAATGGTGACTCTATTGAGAGAACACTCTCTAGCATTCCAAGGGTAAGGATTCATATGGAACCTAGAATCTTTGGTTTCACAGACTAGAAATAAGTGTCCCCAAAAAAACTAGAGGCTTAGAGGATAACATGATCCTTAGATGAATTAGGTCACATAATATCTCAGAAGTGTGTGTGTGTGTGCAATGAGTTCATTTCCCTCACTTAGAAGCCATAGGGAACAATGATCAATCAATCGGGGCAAGCTACATATGTAATCTAACCCCAAAAGCAACCTATACATTGCTCCACTATGAGTCAAATGCACATAGCCCTAGAAGAGTTGTCACTGTAATCCCCACGAACATTGCTCTATTGCCAACCGGGCATCCATAGCCTTGATAGATTTTCTCGCACACCCACACAGTTGTCTATTTTTCAATATTTTATTTTTCTTTTATTTTATTTTTTGTTATGCTTTCCTTTTGATACTCTTTTGGTCAGCTATATAAGCAATGAAGCTTATAGTGTGTTTGGAGATTGCAGTGGTCACTGGAGCAGATTTAGGATTTTTCACTTGCCAAGGCTTAATGGTAACTATCATGTAGCTGATCAGGATTATTTAAAGTGTGAATCATGTGTAATTTGAGATAGGCATGAAAGGACTCAGTCGAGGGTTCTATTCTAGGTCAATCCAAGGTCTAGGTGAAGATACCCGATTCATGAAAGCAAACATAAAATCTTGATAACTCATGAAGACTTATCCATTGAGAAAAAGGGAATGCACAAAAAATTAGGGCCCTTTGTGTAGGCCAAGCAAAACAACTGCATCAAGATCGAACAACAGCCTTAGAAAATAGGGGTCAGGAAAGCAAGTGAAAGTGAAGAAAAACAAAAACAAAAAGTAGAAGACCTACTCTAACTATATACAAGGGTGAGATTGAACAACTTGGGAAAGGAAATAATGCTTAAGGTATTACCCATCGACTGGAAATGGGACATCCTCTCCAATGATAATTTTTTGGCAAAAGACATTATCTCCTAGGATTTATGAGATTTGAAAGGGGCCAAGCTAGAGCTTGTCAAATTTATTATGTCCCCCTTCTTCTCATGGGCCTTGTCCTAGCATAGGAATAAATAAACAATCCTAAAGGCCTTAACTTTGGCTCTATGGTCAAAACATCACTTGACTATGCCCTAATGTTTGGAAAAAAATCTATTGCCTCATTATGGACTTCCTCTAAATAGAGCAGCTCAAATAAGCGAGCTTCGAGGTGTTCTCCCTCCTCATAATAGGTGTTGATAAACTATAGTGTAGGGATCTTGAGGTGGATTGGGAAAATGGGCTCTAACCCATAGACAAGGTGAAATGGAGAGGTTCCTAAGGCTGCTTTGTGTCAGGTGCAATCTGCCCATAGAGAAAAATGTAACTAGGTATGTGAGTCCTTTGGGTTCTTATCGAGCAGCTTGCATATAAAAATCAATAGGTTTTTGTTTGTGGATTCAGCCAATCCATTCCCTTGGGGATAGTAATTTTATGATAACTTAAGCACAATCCGATAATTGAATGCCCAAATTGTAAACTTAAGGGAAGAAAATGTAGGACCATTATCACATACTAATGCAAATGAGAAGCAAAAATGATTAATAATAAGGCTTTGAAGGAACTTAGTTACTACCTCAGTTGTGTATTGTCTACAAGAAATTGCTTCCACCCATCTAGTACAGTAACCAGTTGTGGTAAGAATGTACCTTTGACCCATAGAGGATGGTGGGTTTACCAGACCAATGAAGTTAGTCCCCACTAAGCAAATGGTCTTACCTCAGCGACCAGCTATAGTAGGAAAACAACATTCCTCTCCCTGGTGGCAACGGTCTGGTAGATGTGGTAGGACCTAACATGATTGTGAGTGTCTTTAAATAAGGTTGGCCAATAGTATTTGAATCATAGAATTTTATGGGTTGTTGATGGGCCAAATCCATGTCCCATTCCAAAATCTTCATGAAACTCCTTTAACACTCCAACAAATTCTATTTTCCCCAAGCATGTGAGGTAGATTCCCTCATGATTCCTTTTGTATAACATATCTCCCTTGAGCATGTAATTATTTCTCTTCAGCCGTAAAGCTCATTTTTGGACTCCTTGTAGATGTGGTGGTCATTTGTTTTTCAACAGGTAGTACACTATGTCATCATACCATTCATTGGGAGAAACGTCCTCTAAGTGGTATTGTTGAACTATAAGCTCTGGTTTTATCTCTGCCATTGTACATGTGAGAGCTTGTCCTTGGACCAACTTCATTGGTTGGATCTCCATGTCATATTATTGTAGTAGTGTGACCCATTTAGCTTTCCTTTCTCCTGGTTCATTTTGCACCAGTAATACCTTAATAGCGGGGTCTAGAACAATTGCAAACACTTTATTTCTCAGGATGTA
Source organism: Sequoiadendron giganteum (assembly GCA_007115665.2). Classification (NCBI taxonomy): domain Eukaryota; kingdom Viridiplantae; phylum Streptophyta; class Pinopsida; order Cupressales; family Cupressaceae; genus Sequoiadendron; species Sequoiadendron giganteum. The sequence continues at coordinate 819,627,360 of CM021100.1, read as the reverse complement.
ATTTCTGAATTTCTTGACTCCTCTTACCAAAGTGTACACCTATTTCTCAATATTGTGGTAGCATAATTTAGAATCCTTCAGTGGAGCACTCATGAAGGCAATAGGGTGCTCATTCCCTTCACCATCCTTCTATGTTAGCATACTAGTGCATGAGTGATCTGAAGCAAAATAATAGATATAGAAAGGCTTCAAGTAGTCAGGGCTGACTAGCATGGGAGCATCTACAATAGCCCTCTTAATTTCAGCAAAGGACTATTTGGCTTCAGGCATCCACTATAATTTAGCATCTTATTTAAGCATGGCATTCAATAGTTTGAGTATTTCTGCAAATCCCATGATGAACTTCTTGACAAAGTTGATCCTTTTGAAGGACTTTATTTCCTTTTTTCTGCTAGGAGGCTTAATCTTCAAGATGTGTTGAATACGCTCTAGATCAATGGATATACCCCTTTCCAAATTCATGTGACCCAACAATTTTGCCTCTATCACCCCAAAGATGCATTTCTTCATGTTCAACGAAACACCAAATTCTCTGCACTTTTAAAACACCTTGTATAAATTAGAGACATGGTGAGGTCATCCATGTAGATGATGATTCATTTTCCAATGAGATCCTTGAAGGATATATACATGGCATGCTGAAATGTTGCACCTACATTGATCAAACCAAATAGCATCCTTCTATATAAAAATATTCCCCATTTCGTGGTGAATGTCATCTTGTGCCTATCCTCATATTGCACCATCACTTGATTGTATCCTGAGTAGCCATCAAGAAACTCCATCATTTGAGAACCATTTACTATTTGTAGCACTTCATCTAGTGAGGGAATCAGATAGTTATCCTTTTCAAAATCTTTGTTCAAGTTCCTATAATCCACACACAATCTGATTTCTCCATTTTTATTTCTAACCAAAACCAAATCAGCCATCCATGTGGAATGTCTGACAAAGAAGATGATTTGGGTGGACAAAAAAATTTGTACTTCCTTGAAGATGATAGGTTCCAACAGGGAATTAATTGGGTGTTGCCATTGCCTAAAGGATCTCACATCAAGCTTGATGGGAATGGTATGAGTGATAGTTGAAGTGTTATACATTTTGAGGTCTTCATACCCCCAAGCAATCACATCATGATACATATGTAATGCATCAACAATTCCCTTCCTTTCTTTTGGGGTGCACACTCTACCAATAAACACATTCTTTGTATCCTCGGGTGTACCCATATTATGACCATCACATTGATTTTCTATGGAGTCCTTCTTAGTCTAATGATCCTTGTCTCTTATATGATCTAGGTCAAATGTCCTTTATAGCTGGACCATACCCCTAGGTATCGTGTTGGTTTTTAAATTGATTACCCCTTCTATGTCAAGCTCAGCTTCCCTTGGCTCTACTTCATATATGATCTGGGAGGTGAAAACATCCAAACTAGTGATGAAGTAAAGGATATGCTTGTCATCATCAAACACTTGGAATTTAGTGATATTATCGGGCACTGATGGGGTAGACGTGAGTTCTATAGTGAATTTCTTCAAGCTAGTTAATGATAAGGGCTTGAGGGTACTAGTTGCTTGGGCTAAGGCATCAGTGGTCTAATTCTTTTCACGAGAAATGAGTTAAATATTGCATACATCTAATCCTTATATGAGATCCAATACTCTATGCCTATAGTTTACTAATCTCCCATCATGACATGAGTACAAATTTCTAGCTTACTTGACAATTAATTCAGAGTCCCTGAATACTTGCAATATTTTGATGTTCTTTCTCATAGCCATGAGTAACCCATGAACTAAGGCCTCATACTCCGCTACATTATTGGTGTAATAAAACTATAATCTATGAGTAGTGAAGGTCTTACCCAATGGAATAATTAAGTTCAAGCTTAATCCCGCTCCTTTCTTTTACTTCGATCCATCAAAGCACAACATCCTGAACTTGGAGGGACTTTTTCCTTTGGATTTGTTTGAGCATACTTCTTTCCCTAGATGTGTGCCTATTTCTGCATCCTTAGGAGGTTGCTTGTGTTCGGTATAGCTTTGATCTTGTTGTTCTTCCATAACCTCTTTTGGAGTGATCTTCCTTTTAATATGATCCATTGTTGTTTGGCATAAGTAGCACTCAAACTTGGAATGAGCTACATCATGTACTCTACACTAGTTGGGTAGAAAAACTATTTGAAATCCATTCTAACCCCTAAACAAAGTTGATCTTGCACACATTTATACATAAAATCTTGGAAACCATCCAATAGGCCCAAGTTATGATCCTCTACTTATCCTCATTATCTGACTCAACCAGTACTTTTGTGTTGTTGGGAAGAGCTATCAAATTAGTGGGGGTGTGGCATAGCATAAGTACCTCTTCTACACCTTCTTCTTCTTCTTCACCCACAATTGGGAAATAATTTCCCAATTTAGTTTCTGCAAATAACACCTCATTCATGTTATTATACTCAATGATCATAAATTTCATCCTGGGTTCTCAATCAATACAGATTTTATTAGGCAGTCCCTTCCATGGTAGCTACAAATGGGAGTAGTTAGTTGAGACATAACCATTGAGAGCCTGAGTAAATTCCCTTCCCAATATAAACTGTAGGTGTTGGGGATGTCAATAACCTAGATATCGATGACTTGTTGCACTCTTAGGTCCATTGCAACCTACATAGGGATCCTTTTTGACTCCCCCAGTATGCTTACCTCAGTGTAATCAAGTTGGGTCACCTTTTGTTTGGATGGAGTCAAAGTTATTCCTAATGCTTGGCATACTATGAGTGGCATAAGATTGGTTGAGGCTCCTGAATCTAGAAAATAGTTGTGCAGACTTTTTTCGAATATATAGATTGTTAGTAGTAAAGGAGGTGTCTCCAACTTCCCTTGAAATAGCCCCATAGAAACATTAGTATAGGCTACCTGAGCCTTATCCCTGTCATTTCTTTTATCCTTGGTAGATACTACGTTTTTTTCCTTGGTTGGCTATTTATCTTAGGGATGAGTTTTGTTGGGTTGCTAGTTAGGTGGATGATCGGGCTTCTTTCCCACAATTTCCCTAATCATGAGCTCATTATTGGAGGTGTCAAATGGAACTTTCTTGGCAGGTATCTCTTGAGCCAGTTTTGATAGGGCGGTTCCATTCAAGTTCAATGATCGAAAGAAGGTGTTTCTAATAGTGAGTACTCACATTAGCTCAAATGTTGAAAGGCTCATTTTCACTTTCTTAAATTCCTCATCCATGTATTCCCCATTTTCTCGACATCTGCTTTAGAGGAACTACCTTGAGCAGAACTAGCAGGTTGGTCTTGAGTTGGAGGGGCTACCTATTTCTATTGAAATATTGGGTAGGAACTTTTGGATAGGTTGGGTTATTGCTAGCATTAAGATCAAGTGGAGAGTTGAAATTGTTAGGCAGGGTAGAAGTTGTAAAGGGACCACCAGCTTGTCTATTTCTTAGATTATAAGGAGTTGCACATTGGTGGAACATACGAACCTCAACCTCGCATTGCTCTTCCTTGTCTTTAGAACCTTTATCTATTGAATCAAATAGTTGAGATAGGGAGATCTCATTAGTTACCTCTTTCACTTCACCTCCCTTTTTTATGGCCTCCTTTTCAAGTGAGTTACCATCACTTCGAGGAAAGGGAGCTTGGTTGACCACCAAAACTAAGGAATCATACGACTCCAATGGGACTATGTCTCTACAACTCGAACTATCGTTGGTATTTTGAACTTCCACTTAAAATATTTCTACAGAAGTCTAGAACTCTAGGAAATCGAGCTTAGGATTCCTATTAGTTTTATGAATTCTACACCATCTACATAAGGCTACTTCGGCCAAGTAAAATCCACTTTTTGATTTTTCTATACCACCCGATTGGTCAAAAGGTGTGGGCACACCTCCATTGCTAGGTTTTTTTTTCCATGTCCTATTTTTCCTTTGTGGTTACTTTCTTTCAAAGTTTTTTCCTCAGTTCTAGCCTCGTTCAAAATTTTGACTCAAAAATCATCCCAAATCTTGGTGGTCTCTCTAATAGCTAGCTTGAATGATCTTTTGGGATTGTTATAGCTGGTTATTTTGATTCCTCAAATGAGTTTCTTTGTGGAGAACTTCTTTACTAATTTAGCCAGCTCATCTATTCGTCCCTTGTTCGCACTATTCTATGTTGGAATTGAATTCTGAAGAAAAATCAGTGGAGTTGTGAGCTAACTTTGTTAGGCAGGTGGAACCTTAGAGTTCTGCAAGTATGAAGGCACTTGGGGTTTTTATGCATAAGCCTTCTAATTTGGAGCTTGATTCAATGGAGGCCCTGGGTAGGGTACCATGGGTAGTTGAGGAACAAGATTTATCAATGGATTTTGATGGGCCAAGGCATGTGTAAGCCCCTTAACTTGTCTAAGGTTGGAAGTGGGTTCTAATGAAGGTAACAAGCTCACAATATGTTATCCCAAATTAGTACTTACATTCACTACTTCTGCATATGCATCCACCAATATTGTAGGTGGTTGATGCATTCACTTGACCAAGGTGGATGTGAGGTTGTCTAGAGCTGCATAGTATACCATTATGGCCAAATCATCATCAACTACATAAGAAGGCTACAACTTTATGCAGGCTCTGTGAAATATTTTATTGAATGAGATGATTGGCTCATTAATTTCCCTCCTTATTGAAATGAATTGTTGATACAAGTCTGTGGTGCTAACTGGGACTTTAAAAGATTTCAAGAATGTTTTTTCATGAGGTCCCAAGAAGTGATAGAGCATGTAGGTAAGTGGATGTACCAATAGAATGCCTCATTCCCTAATGAGTAAGAGAAGAGTCTACAAGCAACACCTTTGTGTTTGATCTACATATCCTTCAATGTTGTTTGGAATATCATGATATGTTCTTCTATTGTTCTTTTTGCATCATTGGGATGGAACTTGGAGTAGAAGCCTTCCAGATTCTTTGGGATGTCATGGTAGTCATTGAAGGACAAGGGTGATGGATTATTTCCCAACCAAGCCATTGGTGGAGGTTTGGGTGGTAATGGTTGTGCCATAACAACTTGTGGATGAGCTGAGGTAGCTACTACAATAGTGCCTTGGATGTGGGAAGTGAATGGAGAAAAATTTGGTTGAAGTGAAGGAGAAGATGGGGATGGAAGGGATGAAGGCCAAGTGGGTGGAGCTGATGATGAAGCTTCCCCTTTCTTAACTCTTCTAGCCCTGGTAGGGATCTTTATTTATTGGAATTCTCCCTTATATGGTGTGGATCTAGTTACTCTATGGAATCTTTGAGGGGAGAAGGGCCCAATTTGATCCAACTTAGCCTAATATGCCCTACTTCTAGCACCAGTTCTGTTGAAGGGTGTTTCTACACTTTCTCAACACACACAACACACACAAGTGTGATGCCTCTCTTGAAATGTGAAAATATGTAACTGAGTTTCAAAAAATCACCCAATGTCTCTCAAGTATCAAGTCATGACTTGCAAAATTAGCTCAGTTGTTGATGCAATTTGTTGGTAATCACAAAGGGAATTTATGGTTTGCAAATATTGGATGTTTCAAGGGTCTGAAAATGGAGTTTCAAAGTCCTAGGAAGGATGAACAGTGACTATAATTTCAAAAAAGCAATCTAAAATTCACTTTTGTCATCAAATTTGGCTTTACAGTGATGTTGGAAACTTGTTTCTAACTCAAATTTTAAAAGAAATAGCAACTAAGATGAAAAATAACAATGAAGGATGCTATTGTTGGATGTTGTGGTTGTCATTGATGTCAGCACTATTAGCATTAATGTCTCTAAGACTATATATGTCGAGGATATTGAGAAAATTGTAATAAAATATGTTACAGGTTGTCTATGAGGCAGTGAAGATCAATGTATTGGAAAGTTCAGTATGTTGATGATGAGAAGTTGTGTAGTAATGGGTTTTCTTTCAGATGTATGTAGTTCCTACTCTAAAATTTTTAGAGGTGCGCATGAAGATTTGAGCAAGTAATGAGGTTTTATGTTCCTATAGGTATTTTGTTACTAGAAATGGTGTTCATAGAAAGGTAATGTTTTTCTGGTAATTTGAAGTGTTGTGTATGTTCCTGAAGTGTTTGTGGATGTTTCTAGATCATTTTCTATCTATATTGCATGTTCACATTGATCATTGTCCTCGTGATCTGATATTTTCTCTTGTGTTCATGTTTTTCATGTTCATGGCCGACAAGGTGATTGAAGCATATTGTGGATCTTCGAGGAAGAATTTTTGAAGGTATTTTGTGTTCGAGGATATTATTATGGGTCTCTACTATGTTGTGGCCAACCTTGGTTGATGCACATTGATAATATTTATTATTTTGGGCTGACAGTTTGAATTCATTCTATTATTTTGTTGAAGTTGACATAAAGCAATGTAATTTCTTGTTGCGGATATATATAAGTGATTGTTTCTTCATTTGAGAAGAGTGTACAAGTGTGTGAAATCTGAAGTGTGTGAGTGCTATGTATGAATAAGGTTCAAATCATTCGAAGGTAGAGCAGAGTGTGAAGAAGAGTGAAAGAAAGTGAAGAAGTGTTCATGTGCTTAACCAAAACTGTACTCAGGCATTATCAGATGCTACTTTCTAAGTTCAAATTCTTCAAATGGATTAAATCTTAAAGTTTTTTGTAAGATAGTGAGTCTTACTTTGAGTAGTGAGCTCTAGGCAGTGTGCTTAAATGCATGTGCATTCCTCATTATAATATTTTTATTTTTAAGATAGTATAACTTGTGGATTAACCTCCACCATTTTTTTTCCCCTAACAGGGTTTCCATGCAAAAATATTGGTGTTATGTGTGTTTCTAATGTGTTGTTGATTCATGATTTTACTGCTATTAATCAAATTTGAGAATAAAGGTTATTAAGATTAATAATTTTGAAATTATGTGACAACTGATTCACCCCCCCCCCCCTCTTAGTTGTATGCCCTTGTGTTGCCAACAGTTGGTATACGAATAGGTTCCTTGGAAGAATTTTAATAGCTTGAGGTGATCCGGGATGACGACATACAGGAAGGATAGTCCAAGATTTAATGGAACAAATTATTCTCCATGGAAGGCTAGAATGGAGTGTCATTTGAAGTGCATTGGTGAATCATAATGGAACATTACAAGTAATAGGTATGTTATTCCTCATAGTGGCCCTACTACTACTACTGAGATTAGGGATGTTGAATATAATATTAGGTCTAAGGAAGCATAGTTGAGTGCTTTGACTGATTCTGAGATGACAAATGTTATGGATCTGAGAACTACTTATGAGGTCTGGAAAAAGCTGGAAACTTTATACGAAGGTGATGCTAATGTGAAGATGGCCAAGTTGCAGTGTCTGAAAGGAAAATATGAACTGTTGAAGATGGGTAATGATGAGAATATTTCTACTTACATGCAAAGAGTGAATGAACTTGTGTGTGGTATCAAATGTGTTGGTGGACAAGTAGATGAATCAAAGATTGTTGCTAAAGTGCTTAGATCCTTTCCTAATGCATACAAAATCAAAGTTGCAGCCATTGAGGAGCTCTCAACTATGACAAATATAACCAAAGATATGTTGGTTGGAAAACTTACTAATTTTGAGTTGAGTGAATTCAGTGATGCCCTTCCTAAGACAAAATCTACATTTAAAGCTACTACTTGCAGAAGAGACAAGTAGAGATATGATCTGGGTCAAAGTTCTTCTAGAAATATATTCAAATATGAGGAAGAAATGAGACAGATTGAAGAAGAAGAAAGAGAATTGAATGAGCTTGAAGCACTTATTGTCAAAAGGGAAGCTAGAGGAGAAGGTAAGTATAAAGGAAATTTTCCTATTAAATGTTTTTATTGCAATAAGATAGGTCATTTTGCATCAAGGTGTCTAGAAAGAGTTCCTAAGCCAAGACCTTACAAGCCTAAATTTCAAAAGAAGTGTTATCAAATTCTACTAATGAATGTGTGATAGATGATGAATCTGACAAAGGGAATGCAAGTGAAGATGATTTTTTGTTTATTGCTATCAAGGAAATTAATCATGTGTCTATTGAATCTACTAGTACAAAAGTGGAAAAAGCCCTAGCTGCTCGAGTTGAAGAAAAAGATGATGGGTAATTGATAGTGGATGTTCACATCACATGACAGGTGATATAAGAAAATTTGTAAGCCTGGAGAAGTATAATGGTGGTGTTGTAAGATTTGGTGATAACAATGGTGGTACAATCCGTGGAAAAGGATGTATTTCTTTTGATGGTAAGCTTAATACTGATGATGTTCTTTATGTTAAAGGTTTGAAGAATAATATTTTGAGTGTTGGACAGATGGTTGATAAGGGATATAATATTCAATTCAAAGATGGAAAGTGTAGAATATTGGGAAGTTCTAGAAATGTGATTGCTTCTGGTACAAAAGAAAAAAGTAACATCTTTCATCTAAATGTTGGTAGTAAAAGTTGTCTCATTGCTCAAGTTGATGAAAGCTGGTTGTGGTATAGAAGAATGTGTCATATAAACTTTGACAATTTTATCAAGATAAGTTCCTCGTAGGCTGTGAGAGATCTTCCTAAGTTGGTGAAGCCTACTAGTGTCATATGCAAGGAATGCTAGCTAGGAAAAAAAACTAGAATTTCATTTCAAAGCAAATAGTATTGTTCAAATAAATTATTGGAGCTTGTGCATACTGACTTGTGTGGTCCTACTAGAATCAAAAGCCTACAAGGTTACAGGTACTTCATGTTGCTTATTGATGATTACTCTAGGATGATGTGGGTTACTTTCTTAAGGGATAAATCTAAAGCTCTAGAGAAGTTCAAGATCTTTAAGGCTATGGTTGAGATAGACACAGGTCTGAAGATTAAGTGTCTGAGAGTAGATAGAGGTGGTGAATTCACTTCCAGTGAGTTTAATTATTTTTGTGAAGAACATGGGATAAAGAGACAATTATCTACACTGCAGACCCCTCAATAAAATGAAGTTGTGGAAAGGAAGAACATGACAGTTCAAGATGTTGCTAGAACTATGATGCTGGAAGGAAATATCCCTCATGTCTACTGGAGAGAAGTTGTGAGTACTATTGTTTATATCCTCAACCAAGTACAAATCAAAGTTAATACTGGTAAGACTCCTTTTGAGCTATGGTTTGGTCACAAGCCTACTGTTAGATATTTCAAAATCTTTGGGAGTAAATGCTATATCAAAAGAGATGAAGATATAGGAAAGTTTGATGCTAGAAGTGATGAAGGAATCTTTCTTGGTTATTCTATTAAGAGTAAGGCCTACCAGTGCTATAATAGGAGATTGAATAAAATGGTTGAAAGTGGAAATGTTAAGGTTGATGAAGACATTGCTAGACCCTCCAAAACCTATGGATATGATTATAATGATCAGAATGATAGTACAAACAAGAGTCAAACTTCAAATCAAGTTTAGATTATTCTGGTGAATCAAGAAGATCAAGAAGAAGGAGAGATGGGTGAAAGCACGGAAGAGAGATCACAAGAGCTTGAAATTAAAGAACACTCTAAGAATCCAAGGTATATGAGATTAAATCATTCAGAAAATCAGATTATAGGAGATAAGAATAAAGGTGTCTAGACTACGAGAATAATTGCAAAAGAATACTATTTAATTTCAAAGGCTAAGACAAGTAATGTTAATGAAGCATGCAAAGATGAACATTGGATTGAAGTAATGAAAGAAGAATTACAACAAATTGAGAAGAATAATACATGGATTCTTGTTCCTATAACTAAAGAAAAAAATGTAATTGGAACTAAATGGGTTTTTAGAAACAAGTTGAATGAACAAGGTGAAGTCATCAGAAACAAAGCAAGATTGGTGTGCAAAGGATACTCTCAAATGGAAGGAATTGACTTTGAAGAAACTTTTGATCTTGTTGCTAGAATTCAAACTGTGAGACTGTTTCTTGCTTATGTTGCTTAGAAAAACTATAAAGTTTATTAGATCAATGTCAAGTCAGCATTTCTAAATGGTGAGTTAGATGAAGAGGTGTATATTGATCAATCTGATGGATTTCAATTGACTAATCAGGGATATATGGTTTTTTGGTTGAAGAAAGCATTGTATGGACTCAAACAAGCCCCTAGAGCTTGGTATGCAATACTAGATAAGTATTTGTTGAAGCTTGGATTTAACAAAGGTATTGTTGATAGTAATCTATATTTCAAGATTGATGAAGATAAAGATTTTTTTGTAGAAGTCTTTTTTGATGATATCATTTTTGGAGGAGATGATGCTTTGTGCATGAAGTTTGCTAATGAGATGCTAAATGAGTTTGAGATGTTAATGATTGGAGAGTTGAAATTATTTTTGGGATTGCAAATTACTCAATTAGATAAAGGATTCTTTATATTGTTGGTATATGGCTTGTAAGTGTTTTCATTGATGGCAACCTAAGTCATTCATCTGATCTACAATATAGTTTTGGTTTACACCAACAGAACAGAGTGAAGAACAGGGCATCCAGTTAAAGGCTTAAATGTTGATATGAATACCTCACCGAACTATTATTTTGAGTTGTGCATCTCTGAGGAAGTTTTTTTGATGTTTGTAATACCTTATTCAAGAAGTATACTGATGTGCATTCACTAGTATGTGATCTAGGAGATCCAATACATTAATCTGTTGGTTATTTGTGCTAGAAGGCTGACCTGGAAAATATAGTAATCATGGATGTATAAGGAGTAATTAATTAAATGGTTTCATGCTCTATTATGTTTGTTTGGGTCCTCTTTATGTCTTAACTAACTTTGGAGAATGTGCATAAAGAATTAGTGGTGGATCTGGCCGACATTTTAAAAGAGCTTAATGTTTTATGAAGTTGACATAAGAATGTCCAAATCCTTGATAGAGGATATATATGAGATCAGTTTTATAATTTTGAGAGAACAACTATGTGGGATAAAAAGCATAATGAATGTGGTGTGAAATTCAGTAGAGTAATAGTGTGAATTTTTCTATGTGTGATGCGAGGAGCAGAAAAGAGCAGAGAAGAGCAGAGCGAAGTGCAACATCAAAAAGAAGATCCAAAATCAAATCTACGAGCTTCACCAAAACTATAACCTGGCATGAATAGATGCAACTATCTCAGTTATTCTTCAGATGGTTTTAATCTAAAATTTTGTAAGGCAATGAGCCTTCCGTTTTGAGCAGTGAGCTATAGGAAATGTGTCTGAATGCAAGTGCATTCTCTTTTGTAAAAATTTATTTGAGTACTCAAATTATGGATTAAACTCCACTATGGTTTTCCATTAATAGGGTTTCCACGCAAAAATCCTTGTGTTATGGTGTTATGAATGTTTCATTTGAATGCTTGCATCTTTCTTTTAATGTAATATCAAAATGGTTTGAATTTTAGATTAATAAAATTAAGATTTTCTAAACATTGATTCACCCCCCCTCTCAGTGTTCCCTTGAGTCCAACATATATCTCAGTCCAAGTATGTGAGAGAACTGCTAAAGAAGTTTGGTATGGAAGATTCAAAGCTAGTCAGTACACCCATGGTGACGGGATGAAAGTTAACACAAGATGACAATTCTTCGAAGGGAAATCAGACTAGATACAAATCAATGATTGGTGGATTTCTTTATTTGAATCAAACTAGACCATACATCATGAATTTTGTATGCATTGTTGCTAGATTTCAAGCTGATCCTAAGGAATCTCATGTGACTGTTGTGAAGAGAGTTTTCAAATACTTGAAAGGAATAGTTGATTTTGGCCTATGGTATCCTAAAGATGATGATCTTACTTTAAGTGCCTTTACTGATGCTTATTGGGAAAGAGATGTGAATGATAGGAAAATTACTAGTGGTGGCACATTTTTCTTGGGGAAGAAGCTGATTTCATGGTTAAGTAAACAAAAAATGTCATTTCTTTGTCTACTGCAGAGGCATAATACATTGATGTTGCTAACAATTGTACTCAAGTATTGTGGATGAAGCAAATGTTGAAATATATTAGAGTTGTGTATGATGAACCTATTGCCATATTCTATGATAATTCAAGTGCCATAAACATTTCTAAGAATCCGATGTTGCATTCAAAGACAAAACATATATCTATCAAGTACCACTTCTTGAAAGACAAGGTGAGTGATAAGGAAGTCAAACTAGAGTATGTGCCTACTAAGGAATAGATTGAAAACATATTTCCTAAGCCTTTTCCCAAGGATACTTTTGATTATCTCAGAGAGAAGTTAGGTATGATTACCCCTCCTAATCAGAACTAAGATGCATAGTCCTTACATCAGCCCATGTATTCATAGTCATATCCTGATCCGAATTGATGTTGTGGTGGCTACTACTCAGGGGGAGTAGTCAGATGATTCAGATATGTGGTTCAGATCTTGTATACCTTTTCCATTGATGTCAAAGGGGGAGAAGAGTAATATGAAAAACTCTTAGAGAACTAAGGGAGAGAAGAGCAATATCTAAGGGGGAGATTGTTGGAAGAAGAGTTAGTTGCATTTATGGTATTTTTTTCACATGATTTGTTGCCATCAATGCCAAAGGAGCAGATTGTTGGATTTTGTGGTTGTATTGCTGATATGTGGTTTTCATTGATGTCAACATTATTAGCATTAATTTCTCTAAGACTATATATGTCGAGGTTATTGAGAAAATTGTAATAAAATATGTTACATGTTGTCTATGAAGCAGTGAAGATTAGTGTGTTGGAAAGTTCAATATGTTGATGATGAGAAGTTTCGTATTAAAGGGTTTCATTGTAGATGTATGTAGTTCCTACTTTGAAAGTTTTAGAGGTGCGCATGAAGATTTGAGCAAGTTATGAGGTTCTGTATTTTGATAGTTATTCTATTACTGGAAATGGTGTTCACAGAAGAAGATAATGTTTTTTTGGTAATCTGAAGTGTTGTGTATGTTCCTAAAGTGTTTTTGGATGTTTCTAGATCATTTTCTATCTTTGTTGCATGTCTTCATTGATCATTTTGCTCGCGATCTAAGATTTTCTCTTGTGTGTTCATGTTTTTCATGTTCATGGCCGACAAGGTGATTGAAGCATGTTGTGGATCTTTGAGGAAGAATATTTGAAGGTATTTTGTGTTTGAGGATACTATTATGGGTCTTTACTATGTTGTGGCTAACCTTGGTTGATGCACATTGATAATCTTTATTGTTTTAGGCTGAGCTTTTGCATTCATTCTATTATTCTATTGAAGCCGACATAAAGCAATGTAATTTCTTGTTGTGGATATATACAAGTTATTGTTTCTTCATTTAAGAAGAGTGTACAAGTATGTGAAATGTGAAGTGTGCAAGTTTTATGTGCGAATAAGGTGTATATCATTTGAAGGTAGAGTAGAGTGTGAAGAAGAGTGAAAGAAAGTGAATAAGTGTTCATGTGCTTAACCAGAACTATACTCAAGCATTAGCAAATGCTACTTTCTCAATTCAATTTCTTCAGATGGATTTAATCTGAAAGTTTTATGTAAGACAGTGAGTCTTCCTTTGAGCAGTGAGCTCTAGGTAGTGTTTTTTAATGCATGTGCATTCCTTATTTTAATATTCTTATACTTTTCATAGGGTATAACTAGTGGATTAACGTCCATCGTGGTTTTCCCATAATAGGTTTTCCACGCAAAATCTTGGTGTTATGTGTGTTTCTGATGTGTTGTTGACTCATTCTTTTATTGTTATTAATTAGATCTGAGAATAAAGGTTAATAAGCTTAATAAGTTTGAAATTTTGTGACAACTGATTCACCCGCCCCCCCCCCCCTTAGTGTCTACCCTTGTGTTGCCAACAACTATAGTGGAAAAACTCCCAAACTGAGTTTTACTTAGCTAGGGATAGCCCACAGTATCATAAACTAGTGCAATCTTCTAACGCTTATGATTTTGAGACTGCAACATGAATACTTAAAGCATACACATCTAGTTGAAGTTAAGTGTTGCAAATGAAATAGCTCAGACTAACTTTACATAGAAAATTTCCATCAACAAACTACTAAAAGTATTAGATGAAAATTCATTGAACACTATAGAATACATCCACCATTAAAGAACCAAATAAACTACTAACAAAAAAAAACT
>CM021100.1:819346577-819613194 GCA_007115665.2 Sequoiadendron giganteum | reverse complement strand
TCCTTGACCCAAAATCATCCTTTGTAATATGATACCTGATCTTAGGTTTCTTTTCTTTGTGGGTCTTTACTTGAACTCTAGCTAATATTGCCTCTAATTGAGCCTAGGGATCAATAAACTTTGGAGCCCTTTTCTTTAGTTGTTTCTCCAACCATGAGGGGAATTCTATTTGGTATTTTGGAGATTCATGATCCCTCCCCTCATCTTGTTCCTTCAAAGGATCATCCTCTTCGAGCCTGGGAGACTTCTCATCATTTCTCTCTTCCTCATCAGGCTCCTCTTCTTGTATAGCTTTTCCTTTGTCTGAATCATTAGTCTCTACATCTTCTTTATGCTCCATTTCAATATCGTTTTCAGGCATAACACTCCTTTCTTCTACATTATCTTCTTCTTCTTTGTCTTTCTCTCCCTCTCCTTCTATAGGAATTTCCTCACCTTTTAGGCCCTCATCTTGGTTAGTTCATGGAGGTTCCTCAATTATTTCTACATCAATATCTATGTCAATTTTCCCTTCCTCAGAGCGATGCTCCTTGGGGTTTTCCTCCTCATCCTTGTGTTCTTTGGGTTTCTCTTCTTCAAGTTACTAGTCGAAGCTCTCAACCTCATATTAATCATCAAGCATGCATGCATCTCCTTCCTCGATCATTTTTTTCCCTTCTTCATCGAATGCTACTTTTTCTATATTTACCTTTAGTCTACCCTTAGGACTCTCAAAGTAGTCATCCCAATCAGAGTCCTATAGCTCCTTAGTAATATCCACATCTACTTCATTGGGTTGCTCCCCACTAAGATTCTCTATTTCCTTAGATATTTACATGTTGGCCTCCATTTTGGGGGGCTCAATAGGTGGTGGAGGGAGAGGCAAGGCAACAACAAGCTAGGACATTAGTGTTTGAATCTATGGTTTGAGCATTATCCCAGAGAGCTTAGTAGGAATAGTTTGAATGTAAGTGTTAAAGGCATGTGGTAAGGTGATAGGTGGCATAGAGGTTGTTGTCAAGGAAGGTGGAAAAGAGGACAGGGTAGGCAGTGGATGTGGGAGTGAGGAAGAATCTAGTACCACCGCTAGAGTAGTCGATGAAGTGAAGGTGAGGTGGATTGAGATTTCCACTGAAGGTGGGGATGAAATGAGGAATGTTTGAGGAGAAGAAGGGGATGGTGCAGTGGTGGAAGTAGTTGTGGTGGTAGGTGGTGGTCAATGAGGTTGCTTAAACTCTTCTTCCTCTTTGCATAGGGTTCCTTCCTCTTGTATAGTTAGCATTTTGAGAACAAAGGTCCCTATTCTTTTTGTCTTATTTGGTGGCTATCCCTCCTCTAATTTTCTTGTATATACTTTATGTTCGGGCTTCCGTTCAGCCATGTCCTTTCTCTTCTTGGATCTTGTAATGGGCAGAGACTAGGGAGCCTCACCCAATGAGCCTGCAATAGTGCCACTTCCTGTTGTACTCTCGAGCTCATCCTCGAGCTCCCTATTCATTAGTTTCACACCTTACTCATGCAACTGGGCTATTTCTCATCTATCCATTCTTTAGTTCTTTGTTCAACAAGACAAGTGATGGTGTCCAAGTCAATGACCTCTTCCTCGACCCATTAATGACTGGTAGAGACATATTTATCAAAGCTTTATACTTCTCTTCAAGAATATTGTCATCCTCAATAATCTAATCTAGCATAGGGAATAAATCAATGGATTTTACAAATTGGGAAGTCATCCTCATATGATGTCACCTTCGAACCTCTCTATCATGATCACCATTTTCCCAGAAGTCTTGAATGTAAGGTTGATAGGTGTATTGTTTTCAAACCTGCTTCTTCAATTTCTTGAGGGGATCCAATCCTCCTATATCTACGTGTATTTCAAAGCTATACTTTGTTAACTCCTTCTCGGAGTGCTCAATGCATGGGAAATGAGGAAAGAGTACATTCCCTACCTAAACTGATGGGATATTGAACCCCAACATGATGTAGATTATTCAATGTGTGGGCAGTCTGTAGTTGCTGAGTAATCTCTAGCAATACTATTCTATCATTTGGGTAGCGGGGTAGCCGATAGGGTCTTCCCGAGAACCCTTCTGCCCTAATGTATGTGAATTTAGGGAATTGGATGATCAAATAGACAAATCCCTTTATGACTTCCCTTGCATTGTGTGACACCCTTCTGTGATAATCTCCGCCCTTAATTTTGATGATGTGACCAATGAAGGCATCATTTACTCTCCTATAATCTTTTTTAAAGTTACTGTATTGGAGCTATGGGTAGAATTCATATACTTTAAGCTTCCCCTTCTTTGTTCCTAATACTCCAGCACAATCCAAGCTTTTTATGGGAGCTTGACTGCTAGGAGATAGACCAGATAAGAGGTCACATAAAATTGTGAAGTTTTCTTCACTGCCATGAACTAATTATGTAGGTTGTTACTTATTATCTTTGCCCAGTGGAACTTGGCATTGCCCCAGAGGATCTCCTCAAAGAAATAAAACATCCACTCCTCAAAGAATTTGGAAGTGGAAAGGCCCCTTACTTTACTGAGGAGAGTCACCAAGTCATTAGTCTCTTCTACAAAGTCACTTCTATACAATGTTTGGGGCACCTTTTTGGCACTTCCCTTCTTATCTTTCAACCAGGTTTGTTTATTATCCTCTTACATCCAATAGGATCGTGCTTCCATACTTGTAGAGAAAACTCCTTTTCAACTTCTTCCATTTTTTCAAAGGTTGGGATGCCAAATTTCCTCCTAATAGACTGAGTATACAAGTCATCCAATGCCCTCCCATCTTTGGAAACTATTCTTATACTCTGAGAGTGATAACACTTTCAATAATCCATTACTAGTTTTGATGCAACCGGGGTGGGAGGAAAGCCTACGACCTTTGCAAGGCCACTTTCTTTGATTCTTAAGGACTCTTTTGTTGTGGGTTTGATCATCACCCTCTTCTTAAACTCATCGATGTTGATGTGTCCATAGTCCATGTTGGTGACCTTATCCCAGTCAGACGCAATCTTTGAAGTACACTCTACCTTGTGAAACCGGTACTTCATTTGCTCCTTCTCTTCTTTTCGTCAAGGAGCTCTAGCTGGTTTCTTTCCCATATCAAATTTCTCTATGGGCTTCTCCAATGGTCCCTCAATAGGTTCCATAAATCCTCCACACAAAAGGTGTAGTAAGTGCATTGATAGATTAAGAGGGAAAATGTTAGTCCAATCATGCAAATTCATCATTAATTTCATCCACACATACTTAAATTATCATCACATTTATCGTGTTTCATCATTTGAGGCTTGTTTGGGAAATTTACTAAAATGCAGGTTTGGCAGTACGAGCTTCCAACCTATGGAAGCCTCCAGAATGAAATCTCTTAAGGGACGACACTGGGGAAAAGGAGTCTCATAGGAAAAAAACTATTGATAAGTTTCTGCATGATATGATTGTTGAGTAGATTTAGGGAAAATTCATTTGAAGCGTGCGGGAGTTGGGAGTGTGAAGGACATGATGTGAGGCACTGTGGGGTTGTCATTGTTAGGTGGTGACTTTGGGTAGAATTCATTCCATGAGGAGTCTTCTACACAAGTGGATCCACCTAAACACTTGGGATTCATATTTTTATTGATTGCATTTGAAGGGCATGTTCGCAGCAAACGAGAGTGTGGGATCTGCAAGGCGAAAAGACTCATAGATTTTACCACTAACTGACAGCCAAAGGGAGACAAAATTTTACATGTAAAGTTCCGTATTATGGGTCTTGCCATGTCTCCATGATTGACTAGTTTCGGTTCTAACTCCCTAAGAGCACACAAGGGATTGAGCTTGGTCATTTTACTTGAAACTTGGTCATTTAGGAAGTGTAGGAATTAGGTGTGTAGAAGCCTGGTAGCAAAGGGCTATTAGGTCATCATCGTTAAATGGAAGATTTAAGGAGCTGAAATTTTGATAGTGGTGACCCACATGGGTGAACCCACTAGAGAATCTTGACTTAAAGTTTCATCATTTGTGCATCTTCCATATTAGAAACATCAGTCTATTTGGGGTCCATATGGTAGAGAGGTAGTGATGTTTCACCATTGAGAAACGGCCTAGGGGTAGTGGCCTCCCACGAAAGATGATCTACATGAACATATCCTTAGGGATTGTATGACCCAAAATATTATCAAAAAACTTAGAATCTTTGTTCCAAGGAAATAGGGCATGTAGAACCCGCAAGGCGGGGTGGCACAAGGAGTTTTATGTTAGCAACAATAGTATAATGACCACCTTCCATAGTCAGCAGTCAACAAGAAAATGACTAAC
Organism: Sequoiadendron giganteum; assembly: GCA_007115665.2. Classification (NCBI taxonomy): domain Eukaryota; kingdom Viridiplantae; phylum Streptophyta; class Pinopsida; order Cupressales; family Cupressaceae; genus Sequoiadendron; species Sequoiadendron giganteum. The sequence continues at coordinate 819,608,908 of CM021100.1, read as the reverse complement.
TCAAAATTTTGTTGGCTTATTCAAAGTTTTGTTTGGGAAACATGGTGTGTGATACCCGCATGGAAGATGGGAGTGAAGGTTTCACCATTTAAACAATGGTCAAGAAGGCATGAAGGTCCACACAAGTAGATCTGTAGGAACAAATCTACATAGTTCTCAAGACTTAACTATTTTGTTGTCTATAGTCAAGTTTGGTTTGTTTAAATCCAACAATGTGGGGTTCATATTGTGAGCAGCCCAAAGGGATTTTCCACTAAGCATAACACAGGATGATCAGATTTCCACCATCAATGGCCCACGAGGTCTTTACTCTTTTTGATGATCATTTAGAGCTTGATAGCTATTTTGGGGGTAGCCTACATGATCATCGAGTCTGCCATTATTTCCTATGTTTCAAATGGTATTTGAAGATTGGTTCCCCATTTGAACGAACCCAAGAGGAGCATCCATGTGTTTTAAAACCCTAGGGTTTTTCATTGTTCATATTGGGACTCATGAATTCCCAATGGTTCCAAACCTCAAAGTAAATCTAACAATCTTGAAATGATAATGACCAAATATTAAGGTGTGTAACTTGTTTGCACACAAGGAATAAAAAGGATTGGAGTTTCTCAAACCTTTGCACACATGGATTTCCTTCTTGGTCTTCAAATTTGAATTTCTCAGATGAAAATGATAGCCCATCAGTTGACTATTTATAAATAAACTACCATTAATTCCCTCCATTAATTATAGTTACAACAGGGTTGGGTACATGGCCATGTGGAAACTCACGCCATAGTGGACATTTGGTAAAGACCTAGGTAGCTAAGATGAGCACCGAAAATGCAATACAGATGGATGTGAGGGGTTGGCCATAGAGAATGGTGAAATGGGGGAGGTGATCTGATAAGGGAAACTCACAAGAGCAAACCTGTGAGTGGTGATGGATGTGACGACTTTCGATGAATGGAAGCCTGTAGTGTAATTTCGACAAGGTCCCAAATATTGGTGAAACTTGTGTGGGTAACTTTGGTCAGGAGGTACTCAATAATTTGGAGGCATGTGACCAACTTAGGCTCAAAATAGGGGCACACAAAATGAAGAAAAAGAAAAATGACCCGATGGAGGTGAAAAGTAAAAGAGGGGGTGCCCAGTCTGAACGGGGCGTGTGTGTTATGGGAACAACACTCCTATCCTAATATTGGATGATCTAGTGACTCACTATTGACCACTTCAATGATCGCCTTTGTTATTTCCTAGAGCTATCACATTCTCAATGTTTTGGACTCTCCCTTGTAACCTACTTGAAATCCTTTGGCTATAGGATGGTCAATCCAGATGTTGTAGGCTATACTTCTTCTGGGTGCAAGAGATTAGTTTCATCTAAAGTATACACATCATTAGTCAATCATGAATTTTTTGGAAGGATGAAGAAGATTGGAATTTGTGTTGTCATTGATGTCACCATATTGATTAAGTTGTCAATTTTATCTAGTACTCTGAATTGGTATGAAGAACCAATTTACATCCTTTGGTATTCTTAGTCTTGCATTTTGGTCCACAATTCCCCTTCGGTGATCATCATTGTTCACAGTTTTGGGAAATGATTTATGGATGTTGGAAGCTTGTAAGAATACAATCTTATGTCCTCATGTTCTCATATGGCATGTTGGAATTGATCTGGTGTTGCATTTTTTATTAGGTCTATCCATGGCCAACCTAATAAATAGTTGGTGGTATAGTGGATTAAATTTTTGTTACAGATATATGAACAACCTATCTTTGGTCCATGTTGACATGATATAGCATACTACATGGTTGAATCACTTTTGGAGACTTTTTGTTCTAACTTGGAGCTGACAATTAGTCTTTTTGGTGAATAAAGATTGCATCTAATTAGGCTAACCTAATTGATGCTTGTAGATGTATCAAATATATATATTGGATTGTTTTGAGATAGAAATGAGGTATAAAATGTGATGTGTGATTTGAATACAAAATATAATGTGAATGTGAAGCAAACTGTGTGAAATTGATGAAGTGTGTTAAGTCTATTTATTGAGCATCAAAGGAACTGAATCAACACTTGTAGGGTGCACTCCTATCAGCTCATATTTTGGCTATAAGCCATTCTTTTACTATAATCCTTTTGTAGGAAGTGAGCCTCCTTGTTTGGATTGTGACTCCTACTTGTAAGTAGTGAGATTTTGTATCTGGTAGTGAGCCTCTTTTGTATCTAGTTTTGGAACTACTTTATATAGTGAGTTAATCCTCACTGTGGTTTTTCCCTCATTAGGTTTTCCACGTAAAATTTTGGTGTTTCTATTTTGTGTGGTTTCATATTTTGTTAAATGATTCTGCTCATTTTTACTATTATATGCATTTGAGTAATTGGATGGTGTTTATTCAATAAGTTAAAGAAGATATCAATTCACCCCCCTCTCAGTATCTTGGATATTCAACAATTGGTATAAGAGCTTGGTTCCTCTAAAGAATCCTAATAGCTTGAGGAAGATCCTATAGATTGAACAAATGGATAAAGAAGAGCTTTGAGCTGCTCTTGAATATCTTAAAAAGGCTGAAAATGAAAACAAAGATCTGGAAGAAAATCTTGATGAGGTAAATGAATGAATCCAAAAATTGAAAGAGAAATTGAAGAAATTCATTGAAAGACATAGAGAAGTTAGTGAGAAATTGAAACAAGCAAATGAAGAGATTACCGGATTAAAAGTGAAAGTGGAAGAAAATAATAGAATTGAAGAGTTTCTGAATATAGTGGTGCAAAGTAAGTCTGATGTATGCTCAAGGCTTCAACAAGAAGTGGTGAATCCGAAGATAGATCTGGAGAAAGCCAAACTCTGTGAAGATAATTTCAAGTCGAGATCCACCAAGCTTGATGAATTGATTGTGTATACACCTAAAAATGGTTTGGAGAATCCGATTAATTAATTATGAATTATTTAATTAATTATCTTAATTTCCTCTACTATTTCAATAAATAGAAATATTTATTTATATAGTTCATGTTCCCATTCACATTAAAATTCTTCCAATTCTTCTATTATCTCATCTTAATTAAATAAACAAAATTAAATACTTTGTTTGATTTAATTATCATTTCCTTATTTTATTCTATCGCATCAAATCTTAAATTAATTTAATAAAGATGAAACACTTTATTGATTAATTACCATATTCTTCTATTTTAATTTAATAAACAACTTCTATAGTTTGTTCTATTAAATTATTTATCCTTCTTTTTCTAATTTAAATAAATCAAAAATATTTAAATTAAGGCATAAGGAATATTCCTCTATATTTCCTCAAAATCAAATTAGATATCCTATGTCTAATTTATGTCAAAATATGTCAAAATTAATGCCTTCAAACTTCACGAGAAGGTTTGGAGACAAATTGGAGACAACTTACAAATTTATCTCTCAGTCCTCTTCCATCAATCCTTCCTCTTCTCTTGCCTGGTGTTTTCATGGGTAGAGACAATCTCCAAAATATTCTCAATCTCCTCCATCTCTCACCATTCACTCCTCCAGATTAAATCCAAGCCTCTCTTTGCCATCCCTATGCATTTCTACAGCTAGGAAATCTATAAATAAAACTTCATTCAACCAAGAAAAGGATCCAGATCCAGATTATCTAACTTATGCACTCTTACTCTGTAGGAATTCAAGCATCAAGTCACAAGCATCCAAGCATCTAGCATTCTAGTTTTCATATCATGGCTGCCTCCTATAGCTTCATCCATTAGTTTTCATGTCAATCAATTCTATATTAGTTTATTTTATCATTTAGCATTATCATATAGCTTCACATCATTGCATCAGCATCATTCCATTTTTTAGATTGTCATTTTAACAGTTATAGTGTTATTTAAATCCGAGAGCACAATAGCTTAATAAATCTTTGAAGATAGGAGACAATGAGACACTTTCAGTATATTATTAGCTTGATCTTTGATACAATGTTTCATTAAGAAGTGTTTTATTCCTTTCTACTTATTCACACTTACAATTTGGCACCCACTGTGGGGGCCTAACCCCATATTTTTATCATTTTTTCTAAAAATTATTGTGCAGGTTCTTGATGTGTTCCGTTTCAGTGCTTCCATCATAAACTATAGCACTATCATCAAAAACTATAGTGCATCCATGGAAAACTATGGCGCTTCCATGCTCTATTTCAGAACTTATGTGATACTATAGAGCATCCATTAAAATTTTTAGCATTTTCCACTATAGCGCTTCCATGAACTGTTTCAGTGCATCGGTTACCCATCTCCAGAAAATCTGATTTAGCGCTTCCATGGAGAACTTTGGTACTTCAGTACTCTGTCTCAGTGCTTTCAATTTTATCACATTAGGGAAAAACTATAGCACTTTCATAGACTATTTTAGCACTTCTATAATTTTGATCTGGATCTGACGCGATCGCGGCCATAATTTCATTTTGATACATTTGGACTAAAATGAACCAATCCTAGGATAATCATTTGGTTTAAAATTTATCAATCCTAGGGTAGCCATCACACTTTTGCAATATTATTTAAAAAGGACACCATGATTTTTGTGAAGCAAAATCTTCACATAGATTAGCAAAATTTGTCTTTTGGGCTTAAAACGAATCATTTATCTTTTGCGCTTGTGTGGTGAATAGGCTTATGCTCTCCCCTTAACTGGGTGATCAAAGTGCCCAACTCATCCTTTATTTCCATGCAAATTTACACTTTTGTTAAAACCTTTAGAAGGTCTTCCGTAGTGGGAAAAAGTACTCACCCTACTAGAACGACCTAAGTGGGAATGCCTAAAGCCAAGGTTCCAACCCACTCTAATAAAAATGCAAGTTGTTGATGAAAGTCCAACTTGACGGTAGTGAGCAAGATAACCATCCCCAAAATATTTTTTCTAAAGGTTGGGAGGTCTCCTGAGGGATTTTATCAATTGCCGCACCACATGGAATCCCTATCTATGAACCATAGTGTAGTGTCCAGCCGAGTCAGTAACTAGACATTGTAATACTCACGATGCAAGGGGAGGGAAGAATCTGCCCCCAAGACACTCACCATATAATTTACAAGGACTGTTTTCTTAAAGGATGAGAAATCCAACTTTGAGTACACACCTAGAAATGACAAAAACACAGGCACCCTCTAGGGGGTGACACGGCTGTGTGCGTCAACACAATTTTAAGATGTGAGTTGTTGAGTATAACAATGACCTATTTTGACCTTAAGAGTGAGTCTTTCTAAATTGTGTAATTTTGTCAAAAAAAACCCATGAAAATCAATAAGGATCATTCATGGTTCTTGAATATACACTATCTATTTAGTTTACAACAATTATTTCTATAATTTGCTGCTTGTATTTTCACAAAATCATTAAAAATCAGATAAAAGATCATCCAAAAAACTGCAAGTCAAATCAGGTTAGAAAAATTCATGATTCAAGAGTGGAAATCAACCAAGTTTGTCAAGAAAACAATCAAAATCAACAAACCCAAGAGGCCACTTGGTTATCAAAATATTTTGTGAAAAAGACGTTTCTTATATCAAAGTCAAAAAATATTGTTACAACACAAAACCTTCATTCATAGGTATCATGACTTTTCTAGAGGTCATACTCTTGATTACACTATAGAACCTCTTTATTCATGAGATTTCTTCAAAAGGAGAGCCCTCACACAATATCAATCATAGTCAATGCATACGTCAGTCCTACATCCCACAACCGATGACAGAATACGCCACAAGGCCAAGTCAAATTTTGCAATAAAGAGTCTTGAACATCAACCCTCTGTTTTAGCGCTCTAGAAATCTGTTTCAGCACTTCAGGACCCTATTTTAGTGCTTTCATAAAATAGCTCATTCAAGCACTATTTTAGTGCTTCCATCATCGGTTTGAGTGCTTTTGAGCCTTGTTTTAGCGCATCTGAATTTTTTTTTAGCGCTTTCAAAACAAAGAGTTCCAAATCATATCAGTCAGTTTGTCTATCATTTACACATGGATTTTATCAAAATAGAAGTACCTTTTTATCAGTCATTGTCTAGAAACCAAAATTAGATATGTTCATACAAGTTTCCAATCTTTTCAATAAAAACGAAGATCTTGCAAATCATAAAGTGTCAAATCAAAACACAATCTTGATTATTACGCTAAAGTTTCATCATCAAGATATTATCATCCTATTATCATGAAACAAGGCATAGTAATCAAATTTTTAACCTAGTCTTATCAATAATATATATCATCTTATTCAACTTTTTTAAAAATTCACTTGACATTTTCCAACATAGAAGATCAAATTTTGGAAAGAAAGAACAAAAAAACTTGTATGCCAATCTTCACCAAGTTACAAAAATAGAGGCTCTTAGAAAAGGAACTTGAAACATCAAATACAATGATAGAAGAAAATCCCTAGAATAGTCTACATCAAAGTGATAAAAATGAAATAACTCCAGAGGACATACAAACAACCCAACAGGATCCCAAATTCCATATGTAGACACCTAGAATTGTCCATATCATAACACTACCTAGTCGATACATGACCTTTTAAAACATCTTGTAATATTTTACCCTAGGTCATTACATTATCCCACTTATCCCATTTATTCCACTTAATCACCTTCCCAATTAATTAAATAAATCTCATTTATTTAATTAATTCCCCCTTCACATGTCTCTAAATAATTCAAATTAAATATTTGAATTAATCCCTCACTTATTGTCACATTGCAACATGTGTCACATGACTACAACTCTTCACATGCATAAATAATTTAAATAATTTAATTATTTAAATTATGAGATTCCCACTCACATCCTAGTTTTACCCCCATTCATTGTGCATCATAGGCATCTTTTCTCTCCAAATAAATAAAAGAATCCCACTTATTTCCTCACATCTTAATTTTAGCCTCATGTCATAACCCACTTAATGTGCATCATAGGTACTAAAATAAACTTTTAATCCTAGCCATACATATCACAAATTTGACTTTTAATCTTGGCCATTGAATCAAATCAACCTTCTCCTATAAATCAAGCCTTTCATAGGCCATTTTGGGGAATCTTTTTCTAGCATCCTCACTCTGCCAAAATTTGTCTCATTCTTAGCTATCTATCTATTTTTCTTTTGTTATCTTCATCTTATCGTTATGCTACGAAAATGAGCAATCAACATATCAACAATCAAACCTTCAAAATCTTGCATTCTCATGCAGGTGGAGAAGAGCAATGGAGATAAATCAAATTTAGCTTGGAGATCGGTTTACTTTGTTTTCTTGTTTTGATTTTCATGCTAGTGTGTTCTCTATTGTGATTGTTAGGGTTTTCATATCTTGTTGTTTTAGTTTTATATCTGATTTTCCCTAACTACACCATAAATTCATTGAAAAGATCTTAGAACAAGACATGGAGAAATGCCTCTTAATGTTGGTTGAATCAGGTGCTAAGCTTCCCAAAGACTTTAACGTAAATTGCCTAAGAGAAGCACCTGGAACAAGTGAATCCAAAATACCACAACCCACACAAGGCATAGATCCAGTTGTTACCTTAACATCCCAAATGCAAATTTTACAACAAAAAATACAAGACATGACAAAACGGAACACCAAGAGGTATGCAGTATAGGACATTTGTCCTTATCCTTTCGACTCAACAGTCAACATGATACCTTTCCTCGACACTGTGAATTCCCCAAGTATGACAAATACAATGGAAGAACAAATCTGATTGATCATATCTGCGAGTTCAAAACCATGAGCCTAGAGTTTTCTCAAGAGGAAACTTACCTGATGAGATTATTCCCAAGAAGCTTGGGAGGTTCATATATGGAATGGTTTTCAAAATTACAACTAGGAATAAGGACTTTTGAAGAACTTGTCAATAGGTTCATCTCTCAGTATTCTTTCAACATCGAACACGATGTCACAATAAAGGATTTGTATAACCTGAAACAAAACAAAGGGGAGACATTCTTGTCCTTTCTACAAAGATGGTGATGACTATTTGCTAGATATCCTCGATCCATTCCTGAAGAAGAGAAAATGGAATTGTTCATTGACAACTTGACGGAGGAGATTAGTTATAGACTTGAATTGCAATGTCCTCCTACATTAGAAAAGGTGATAGAAAATGGCCTTAAGATTGAAGAAGCGCTAGTCAAAGAGGGGTTATTAAAAATTTCAATGACAAATCAAATAACACAAACTCGTTAGATCAATACCCCAATAGTGATAAACCAAAATTTTGGCAAAAGAACTGAAATACGACTACCAATGAAACAACAAGTGATTTACAAAATGCTAAACCAGTCTTCAATTTTATAGCATCTACTTCAAAAATAAATCATAACAATGATCAAATCATCAAGTTGAATGTCATTCAAAATAATGAAATCACAAAACCGCAACCATACCAAAAATCATCAAACCAATGTAGGTTCACACCTTTAGGCCAAACATTGGAATTAGTGATGAAAGAACTAGTCACCAGTGGTCTTATCACCACGTGAGATGCAAGATTATAGGATCGAAAGGTCAAACCACCATGGTGGAATGACGCAGATTATTGCAACTTCCACAACAATAAAGGCCACAAAACTAATGATTGCATGGAGTTAAAACACATAGTTCAAGATCTTATCGACAATAAAAAGGTATACATAGAGGGACCCCAAAACAATAATGATCATTTAGCCTTCAAGGACCCTTTACCAAACTATGACAAAGGAGCATCATCTTTTACAAACAACAAAGGTAAAAATATCAATCATGTCTACGATAAAAAAATCCTTTGTATTACCGAAGTAGAGAGTGATCATACCATTGGTCATAACATAGACGAACATGAAACCAATGACACTACCCCTTTGGATTTTCTCCCAAGTATACAAGTCTCTAAAAATCAAATAAATGTTTTAAAAATCAGAGAACGGCAGGCCTATCAACCAGCAAAAGTAATGGCAAGGGGGAAGTCCAAGGTAGTATTAAAGGGAGTTGGGCCTAAAAATGCATATCCACCTCCATGTCATTACAACATTGTTGATCAACTTCAAAAAAGTCCAGCGCAGATATAAAAACTAGAACTCCTCAAACTATCACCATCACATAAGGAGGTTCTAGAACAAGCACTAGTTGCCACTATGGTGCCGAAAAATCTAAGATGTTTTCCAGTTCCAAGCTATGGTGGGGCATTTGACTATACTGCATTGTCTATCATTCTCTGAATAGGATGATGTGTCGTTCAACCATCCCCATAACACCACACTCCATATCGAAGTCTTGATCCACAATCATCATGTCAAAAGAGTCTTAATAGATGGGGGAGTTGGTTTGAACATTTTCACTCTAAAGTTAATCCATGCACTAGGTTATTCTGATGATGCTACTAATGCACGAAGGAAAATGACCATAAAATCATATGATGAGGAAGATAGATCTTCAAAGGGACTAATAGTGTTACCCATTCAAGTGGGACCAATGATGAAACACATAGCATGCCAAGTATTGGAAAAAGAGTTAACTTACAACATACTCTTAGGATGCCCATGGATCCATGAAATGCAGGCAACACCTTCCACATATCACCAATGCTTAAATTTCCCAATAAATGGACAAGAGGTGACTATATTTGTCGATTATAATCATCCTCAACATTGTGACACACTTAGAAATCTCAAGATACCTTCGTGTCTCACAATAGGGAAGCATCCAATTCAAAATCATCAAATGAAGAAAAACGTCCAAATATCACCACCAAGTGGGTAGAGAAGAAGGATAAAGAAAAATATACAAGTCTTGTTGATACTCAATTATTAAACAATATGGATCCCCAAACTTCTTTATCACAAAAATTTCAAGAGCAAGTCCAGTTGACAGACAAGGGAATAGGGAAATATTCTATGGAGAAATCGCTTAATCTTTCATAGTTAATGCCATCTCCAAAGACCTATGGCCAACCATCCATGATCAAACATCAAACATCACTACCTGTCACAGTTCTAGAAGAAAGGTTTGTAAAAGCTGGTACCATAGAGGATGAATCAGACAATAAAGCAATCCTTGATTGGTTATACAAAGATGAGGAACCATCAACATCAAATATTAGTATCAAGAATGTTAATATCAATACAGACAAATATGGAAAAGGGAAGGCTATCCTAGAAAAAATGGGTTATGAGGGACAAGGACCGTTAGAAAAAGGAAGGAAGGCATAGTTGAACCTATTCAGCCCCTCACTCTCCATTCAAAAGAGAAGACAGGAGTGGGATACTCTAAAGAACAAAAAAAGAAATGACAAAGAAGGCTGTAGAAAGAATCCTTCAGGTTAGAGATAGCTCTTAAATGGATTCAAATGAATATGAGTGGGATCTATGTTCTGATATATCTTACACTGATATTCAAATTGATGTAATACAACAATATACACCTACGCATGAGGAGGGACAAAGCTCTAGGTCTAGACCATTTGTATCAGGATCACTAAATATCGATGACTCAAGTGGGGACGAACAAACATCAAGTGAACTAGACGACTTTGAAGAGGGTACCATCATTGATCTCGATATCCCTAATAATAACTATGAAAACATTTTTGTCCTAACCCTTACCCCCATCAACCTAATTCAATCCAATGACTTCATTCCTTTAATCCATCCCGAACTTATTGACTGGGAACCTGTCAAATCTATGAATGTACCCATATTTGCAAACGATGATGCCATCATAAATTTCCTATGTCATGATGAACATGGTATGAGTTCTATCTATAATAATCATAACAATGCAACTCGACAGGAGGGTGTCAAATCTTCCAATTGTAAAAGTAAAAATAGGGATAATAGATCTAATGGTGAAAACCATTCTATGGCAACATTGGATCTTGAAACAAAAAAATAAAGAATGCAGCTAACGGTGAAAACCTCTCTGAGGCACTGAAAGATGGGAGATTTGACACTCTTCTAGAATATTATTATGAGTGGTCATTAGTTTTGGTAGAACCAACACAGTCTGTAAACATCAACACAGAGGAAAAAGAAAAAATCCTACATCTGGCAGAATCCATGACAGATCAAGAGAGACCAGAATTCATCAAATTCTTTAAGGAAAGAAGCATTAAATTTGCTTGTTCATATTCTGATATGCCAGGCTTGGATCCAAACCTTCTCATACATCATTTGTCATTGCCTATAGGAATCAGGCCTGTGAAGCAAAAATTGAGAAAAATGCATCCTCATATAGCATTAATGGTAAAGGTTGAGTTAAAAAAATTGTTAGATGTTGGATTCATAAGGTCTATTAACTATGTCGAGTGGATATCAAACATTATACCTATTTCAAAGCCAAACAATAGCATCAGGATATGTAAGGATTTTAGGGACCTGAATAAAGCATTCCCAAAGGATGATTTCCCATTACCAAATATAGACATCATTGTGGACTTAACGGTAGGGCATTCCATGTTGTCAATCATGGACAGTTTTTCTGGATACAATCAAATTAAAATAGCTTCAGAAGATCAGGAGAAGATGAGATTTACATGTCCATAGAGAACCTTCTACTGGAATGTCATGCCATTTGGTTTGAAAAATGCAGGAGCAACCTATCAAAGAGAAATGACAACAATCTTTCATGATATGATGCACACCTTCATGGAGGATTATGTGGATGATGTTCTAGAAAAATATTGTACTAGGGAAGGACATCTGCATATCCTGAGCAAAATCTTCACACGGCTAGAGAAATTCAATGTCAAGCTAAACGCCAAGAAGTGTGTCTTTGGGGTCACATCAGCGAAACTATTGGGATACATTGTCTTAGAAAAGGGTATTGAGCTAGATCCAGTGAAATTCAAGGCAATACTGGAGATGCCACCTCCCAAAAATATTAGTCAACTTAGATAACTACAGGGAAGGCTCCAATTGATCAGGAGATTTATCTCCTAGCTAGCAGACAAAAGTCATCCATTCAATCATTTGTTGCATAAAAATGTTGTTTTCAAATGGGATAATGGGTGTGAAACAACATTTGATCAAATAAAAAAATATCTGATGTCACCACCTATTCTCATTCTTCCTATAGAAGGAAGACCTTTGATACTATACATTGCAACAATAGATATCTCTTTAGGAGCATTACTAGCACAAGAAGATTATGAAGGAAAGGAACACACCATCTACTATATCAGCAGAACATTAAATGGCTTTGAAATAAACTACACTTTCATAGAGAAATATTGCTTGGCGGTGGTGTTTTCTACTCAACAACTAAGACATTATATGCTAACTCATACAATCAAGCTAATAGCGAAGATCGACCCCTTAAAATATCTACTCAGTAAAGTTTCCTTAACAGGTAGACTGGCCAAGTGGGTCATGCTATTAAGTGAGTTTGATATTCAATATGTGGAGAGAAAATCCATCAAGGGTCAAGCAATCGTTGAACAATTGGCTAAGGCTCCTTTACCAAATGATCAACCTATGACAATGGAGTTTCCAGATGTGGACATTATGACAGTGACGCCACAACAATGGATATTGTATTTTGATTGATCATACACACAACGAGGATCTAGAGCAGGGATTTTGTTCATCACTCCCCAGAGGCACACCATCCTAAAATCATATAGACTGATGTTTCAATGTACAAGTAATGTGGTGGAATATGAAGCATTAATCATTGGGGTCAAAATAGCAATTGAATGGAAGATCATAGACTTACAGGTATATGGGGATTCTCAACTAGTCATTTATCAAGTAAATGACAAATATTAGACAAAAGATGAAAATTTGATGCCCTACAAACAAAAAATAGATGATCTTAAGCATTTTTTAATCAATGTCAAATTTGATCAAATTCCAAGGGTGAAGAACAAAGTTGCAGATGTTATGGCCACAATTGCTTCACTCTTACAATTGCCAAAGAAACGTGCATGTTATGAGTTTATGGTAGAACAAGTATCATGTCCTTCTTACAATAGTTTAGAATACAATACCATATTCCATCTAGATACCATTGAAACCTTTATCTATGAGAAAACTTATGCTTACCTCAAGGATAATATCCTCCCTCCTGATCTTTCTAGGAACCAAAAATGTATTTTTATCTACCAAAACGCCTGGCATATTTTAATCGTCACCATCCTTTATCATTGAGGTCTTGATGGTACCTTACTTCGATGTTTAGAACATGATGAATTTGAGATGGCCTTATGTGAGGTTCATGAAGGTATTTGTGGTACTCATTCGAGTGGTATAACCCTAGCAAAGAAACTCCTCCATTTAGGATATTATTGGCCATGCATGGATAAAGAATCTTATCAGTTTGTAAAGAAATGTCAAAATGGTCAGATTCATAGTAATCTGATTCATGCACCAGCTCAAGAACTACATCCATCCACATGAACATGGCCCTTTTGTCAATGGGGACTAGATCTGGTAGGAAAGATAAATCCCTCTTCATCTAATGGACACAAGTTCATAATAACAGCTACAAAATACTTCACAAAATGGATAGAAGCAATGCCTCTTACAACAATCATGGGGAAGTATATCTCATCATTCATATTGAATTACATAATCTAACGGTATGACATCCCCAATCTTTATCACTGATAATGGATGGTCATTCAAGAACCAAGATGTCCAAGAATTATGTGAGAAGTTCCATATCCAACATCATTTCTCAACACTGTACTATCCTCAAGGAAATGGCCAAGCAGAGGCCTCTAACTAAAAAATTCTAAAAATACTCAAGAAGACAGTTAATGATGTTGGATGTGATTGGCATGTTCAGCTTAATCCTGCACTATGGGCCTACAGAGCCAGTATCAGAACACTGATAGGAGCAACACCATATGCCTTGGTATATGGATTAGAGGCCATACTACCTATTGAAGTAGAGATTCCCTCACTCCATGTATCACTCAGAGGAATCATTTCAGACGAGGACTATAGGGTATTTAGACTTCAAGAACTATAATTTTTGGATGAGCATCGTCAACAAGCTGTCAATCATCTCACAACATATCAACAAAGAATATCAAGGAGTTACAATCATAGGGTAAAACCTAGGGTCTTTCAGGTTGGTGATTTGGTTCTAAAAGAAAACCATAGAAATCAGCAAGATAGGGAAAAGAAAGGGAAATTTGAGCCTAACTGGCTAGGTCCTTTTGTCATCATATTAGTGTATGGATTAGGGGCCTATCAACTATCAATGTCAGAAGGGGATTTATTTGATGAACCTATCAATAGTATCCATCTCAAAAAGTTCTATACCTGAATTTCCTAGTGCACGGGTCAAACTTTTGGAAAATGGTTTCCTAAATGAAAACCTGGAAAACAGGCATCTTGGTAACAAAAAAATACAAAAAAAATTACAAAAAGAAAAAGAAAAATGAGAAAAAGAAAAATATACAAAACAAAGGGTGTAATCAAAACATATGATGAAAACCTAGAAACAAGCATCATATGTGATTCTAAACTAGATTTCCCATATATTTTGATACATATTAGGATCATTAGTCTGGCAGTCATTACCATTCCATATCATATCATTAGTCTTGCCATCATTTGCATCCAGTTATCAAATCATTTCATCTAGTCATGTCTCACTCTAGCTTGGGGGCAACATCTGGATATCAAGAAGGACAACAAACACATCGGCTTCACCAAATGGAAAAATAGCAGTATGACAAATACACAAAAACAATGATCAAAATGCAGCATCAATTACCATCAGAAAGGCATCAAACATCTGTATCATATCAGAAAATCCCAAAATAGGTCAAAAAGTCAGTCTAGAAAATCAGAAAAAACAACAACGTGGGTCTATGTCGATCGAACTATGTGGTCTCTACATGTGTAACATAGGCAAGGATAATCTTTGATCAGACCCCAAGACCCCTAGGATAAGTTAGTAGGTTAGGTCTTTGGTCAAAATCTCAGAAAATCCAAAAACATTACAAAATCAGGATGGATGATCTAATCTGATTAATGATTGAAACACTCTAAGTAAAAGGTGGATGAATTATATTTTTGATTGATATTATCATTTATTTGGAGTAACTTGATGATGTAAATGAACTAGAGAAACAAGGAAGAAGAATGATATTTTTATTGTCTATTGTTTGTAAATTAATCATATAAATGTGTGAATTGTCGGGGGATGTGCTATGTAAATGTATCACTGATGACATTCAAAATTCACACATTAAAATGATTAATCTCTGCCTGTTTACGCAATGAATTCTCAGGTCATCTCGGTTCAATTATACCTAGATGCTTGTGTTCACTTGCAAAATCAAAAATCATGAAAGTAGTACTCAGGTTGTCATTGGTCTAACATATACCATTAATGCTTGTACTCACTTTCAACATCCTAAAAATCTCTATGATGATACCAAGCACAAAAATACTGTTAAAATGACAATGGTTTTGCATATAGTTGCATGATAAAATTAGATTGAATTCATAATAAATTCTACATTTGTAGAGTGATTGTTGCTTAAGGGATTCCGATTAATGATTATCTTTTCTACAATATGATTGAGTATACTTGACATTAAACCAAAAATCATCAAAAACATATAGGAACTTCATCTCATCATTCATTCATTTAACATCAAATAGTTATGCATTTATCGTACCGTATTTTCCACATCATATCATAAATAAATACATCATGTTCATTCCACCATATCATTCATTCCATTATCGTTCATTACAACATCATCATTTTTATCATTATCATATTAAAATAAAAGCATTCACCATCCATCCATACATTTCATCACATTAGAATAAATGCAATTCATGTCATTATTACCCACATAACATACATCATAAGTCATCATTTAGAACATCATAATTATCCATATATCATTCATCGCAAAAATAATCATTTAGAACATATCCATACATCATAGGTCATCATTTAGAACATCATAATTATCCATATATCGTCCATCACAACATCATCATTTTCAACATCATCACATTAAAATAAAAAGAATTTACCATCCATACATCATAGATCATCATTTAGATACATCATACATTCATACATCATATATTCATACATAAGCATCATTTTTATCATCATCACGTAAAATAAAAGCATTTCATCATAGAATCATCACATAATAAATGCATCCATCATAGAATAATAAACCATCATAAATCAATAGAAATCAACTACATATCATATATATCAAGTATACAATGAAGTTTGAAATAAGAAAAGATATATCATATCTCAAAAAGAATGTCTCAAAATCACAAATGGCATCTATGATCTGATGCTACCAAAATGAGTAGGCATAACAGGACCAATACCACCACCCCCCCCAAAAGAACCAAGATCTTTGGGATCTCCCCATGGAGGCTATGTCACACCCTCGCTGACTATCTGGGTATGTGTCTGACTAGATATCGATGGGGCATAGCTAACTCTATGACCAACATGCACTGCATCATGATATCAACCCCTATAAAACTTTGCCTCTCGGCCAGCTCATAAAACCTCCATCATATAGTCAGAAATAGAGGTACCATCAACTACTCTTTGTAGTGTCTCAGTATTCTCCTATGCCCTCTCGGCTGTCAAAGTATCAACCTGAGTCTGAACAACTACCAACTATCCCTGTACCTGTGCCAATGCCTGTGCATGAGCCTGTGCCTCACTCTGCATCTGATTCTACGTCTATACAAGAAAACCCTATGCCTGCACCAACTATCCCTGTAGAGTCTGTACCTGAGTCTGCAAATTGGCAATCTGTCTTTGATGGTCAACTGAGGGAACTACCACTACTCACCTCTTGCGAGGCTTGCTCGATGATGGACCGAAACTGACTGGCCCGACCCCTCTACCACCTCCACCACCACCATCCTCATCATCACTACTGCTATCCCCACTACTACTCTCAGTACTCTTACTTGACTAGGTATCATCCCATCTTCCTCACCCTCAGTAGCATCCTCCTCCATGGGTAAAGGTGTTGTCTCATCAGGAATGGTAATCTAAGGATGTGGATGAAAGGAAAAAAATGGTGCATACTCTCCCGTAATCGCTGCCTCTGCAATATCTCTACACATATCCCAAGCTGATGATTGCAGAGTCCTATAGCCCTCTACTAATGTCGCATAAGACAAGCATGGCCCCTAATCTGCTACATCATTCCACCACTGGGCATAATGAGCAACCCCCTGAGGCATACACTATACTATACCATACTACCTATAAACCCACCGTAACAAAAATCTCTCAAGGACAAAAGGAGTCCTACCAATCAAGTACATGGAGTCACATAAGTACCCAAGCACTGCATAATCCTCATCCCACTGCTCACAGTCCAAATAAGGTTGCCAGATGACACTCTCCATGTCATCCAAAACCCATCTCCAATGCTCTAACTTACCCATCTGAGCCTGGGTAAGTCTACCTCTGTATCCAAAAACATAGGGTTTGCCTATAGGTCTGTCAAGAGCTGGAAATGTTCGTGCTATGGAAAAATTCTCGCATGCCCACACCTATAAAAGAGTCACCCTGCTGATAGGCTGTACCCTCCCAGGTACACTACTGAATGTAAATCGTGATAGAGGTGGGATAGCATACACATCCCCCATGCATATCTAGTCCCATGTACGACCATGCTCTCTAGAATACAACCCCAACCCACAAAGAATCCCTTTGACCTACGATCAGGACAAAGGAAACATCAAATGAATCTAGCTAACATTGCTAGTAATGAAGCATAGGCATCAGTCATCACCCACTATCAAACACTCGATCCTACAATATGTTGATTCTGAAAAACTCTACGGAGTGCATCTCTCCCACCAGCCTCATGTAAATCATAGACAACGATCTCTCCCATAAACGGTATCTACAATATCTACCACACATCCTCGGGTGTGACTATCATCTCATCGGTGGGTAGATGGAAGGTGTTATGGTCACTGTGCCACCACTTGGCCAAAGCAGTAAGGAGACCTCGATTAATCCTAATTTGGGGCATATCAAGAAGATTAGACAAACCACATCGACCTATGATCTGAATCTCATTAGGAGTCAGATGAGGAATCAAATATGTGGTCCACAGAAATTGCTCTCGTATCTGGAGATTAGCCAGATCCTCCTCTCACCATGGAAAGTTTAAAATTAGTGCACTATGTCAAAAATCAAAATTCATTCTACTATAAGGTCCAATCAAACTTTGGTATGAATTTTCGATCAAAATTCATGAACAAACATGAACAAACCTCACCTATCATGAGGTTCATCATAAATGAATCATTCCTCGCCTATCATGAGGATCATCACAAAGAGGATTATTTCTCGCCTATCATGAGAGTAAGTCTTATTAATCATTAGAATCAGTCATTAAGAATTTGGATAATCAAATCATACCAAACCGAAGGATGGACATGATCGAAATTGACAAAATCAAGGTTAACTGTGTCAAAATTTACAAATCGGACATGGATGTGCTAAAACAGGCATCCAAAGTGCTAAAAATCAAAAACACTACTTCATCATTCAAATGCACTAAAATAGGCATCCAAAGCACTACAAAACTAGAAGTGCTATTTCGACACTTCAATACGCTAAAACAAGCATCTAAAGTGCTACTTTACTGAAAGCGCTATTTTAGCACTTCAATGCACTAAAACAGTCCATCAAAGCACTACTTTACTCAAAGCACCATAAGAAATCATAGATGCACCAATTTATTCCATCAAAGCGCTAGAAATTTCTAGGCACTAAGATCCGACATCTAAGCACTAAATCTTGAAAGTGCTAAACTATCCTACGAAAGCACTAGAGAAATTAACAGAAGCGCTAATTCCTCAAAGCGCTAAATTTTTTTACGAAAGTGCTACATGAAAGTGCAAAGCACTACAACATGACATTGATGCGCTAAAGTACGACAAAAATAGAAAAGCATTAAAAAAAAAAAAGCACAAAAATCGAGAAAATAGAAAATATGAGGTGGATTACGAGTACATACTGGAGGTCCATAGGCGGTTGACCACTGGTGACATCACACGCGCTTGAAATGGTGAGTGTGGTAGGGGATAGGCATCTTGCTCTAGCTAGCTCAAATATCACTATCAATAGGTGTTGAAAGTCAAAAAGTGGAAGTGAGGATGAAAATGACCTTTTGGACCTTATATGGATTTTTGAAAAGGGATTTTTGTGGGTTTTCTTTTATTTAATTAATTTTATTTATGAAATTAATTGAAATTCATCCATGGGCTATATTTTCTTCATCAATGTTGGGAGATAAATTATTTTTATTCATCAAATCATCATGAAAATTTGAAAAATTCTAAAAAATCATCAAATCATTAATTTATCTCCCGAGGGGGCATATTATCGGCAATCATCTGAAAATCAACATCTAGGGCATGTCTGGGGCATATTGTTTTTTTTTTATCAATACTGGCAGTAGCAACAAAATTTTCTTTGAAGCAATGCCTAAAAACATCACTTCAAAGAGGGGCAAAATGTATACACCTAAAAATGGTCTGGAGAATCCGATTAATTAAATATGAATTATTTAATTAATTATCCTAATTTCCTCTACTGTTTGAATAAATAGAAATATTTATTTATATAGTTCATGTTCCCATTCACATTTAAATTCTTCCAATTCTTCTATTATCTCATCTTAATTAAATAAACAAAATTAAATACTTTGTTTGATTTAATTATCATTTCCTTATTTTATTATATCATATCAAATCTTAAATTAATCTAATAAAGATTAAGCACTTTATTGATTAATTACCATATTCTTCTATTTTAATTTAATAAACAACTTCTATAGTTTGTTCTATTAAATTATTTATCCTTTTTTTGCTAATTTAAATAAATCAAAAATATTTAAATTAAGGCATAAGGAATATTCCTCTATATTTCCTAAAAATCAAATTAGATATCCTATGTCTAATTTATGTCAAAATATGTCAAAATTAATGCCTTCAAACTTCACGGGAAGATTTGGAGACAAATTGGAGACAAATTGCAAATTTATCTCTCAATCCTCTTCCATCAATCCTTCCTCTTCTCTTGCCTAGTGTTTTCATGGGTAGAGACAATCTCCAAAATATTCTCAATCTCCTCCATCTCTCACCATTCAATCCTCTAGATTAAATCCAAGCCTCTCTTTTCCATCCTTGTGCATTTCTATAGCCAGGAAATCTATAAATAAAGCTTCATTCAACCAAGAAAAGGATCCAGATCCAGATTATCTAACTTATGCACTCTTACTCTGCAGGAATTCAAGCATCAAGTCTCAAGCATCCAAGCATCTAGCATTCTAGTTTTCATATCATGGCTGCCTCCTATAGCTTCATCATTCGATTTTCATGTCAATCCATGCTATATTGGTTTCTTTTATCATTTAGCATTATCATATAGCTTCACATCATTGCATCAGCATCATTCCATTCTTTAGATTATCATTTTAACATTATAATTTTATTTAAATCTGAGAGCGCTATAGCTTAATAAATCTTTGAAGATAGGAGACAATGAGATGCTTTTAGTAGATTATTAGCTTGATCTTTGATACAATGTTCCATTAAGAAGTGTTTTATTCCTTTCTACTTATTCACACTTATAGATTGTAGGATAAAGGTGGTTTGGGAAATGAAGCTAGTGAAAACTCTAAGAATTTGCAAAACTAAAATCCAGTGGACAATCAAAAGACTCGAGATAAAGGGAGGTAGAAAATAAATTTAAGAAGAAGACTGCCTATTAGATAGCCAAATTCTCAAAGGTACCCATCTTTCAATGGTGTTTTCTTTTTATGTAATAAATTTGGTCACAAGGAAACTGAGTGTAGAAGTAGGATAAATCAATTTTTTGGTTCCTTCTCTAGACAATGTCATGCATGCAAAAAAGTTGGACATAAAGCTAGTGAATGTTGAACTCAGATGATGACTAGGTTTAATGGAGGTAGAATGAATCAATATTTTTTTGGCTACTGCTATACTTGTAACTAGTTTGGAAACAAAGAAAATCAATGCAGATGAGTGGTTAATGAATGTCAGATAAACCATAGATTTAGGTTGTCTGCTACAATTGCAACAAACCAAGACATATTTCAAGAGTGTGCAAAAGTAAAAAGGGAAAGCAATTTACTCTAGTAAATGAAAATGAACCTATAAATAAAATTGACAAAAATGAGGTTAAGTAAGAAATGAAAAATATATGGAAGAAAAAAGAAGAATCAGAGATAACAGATGTGTCTATTCCCTCATATGGTGCAAACAATTCCTCTAGGAATTAGACCTAGCATGGTCTGAGGGGGAGTATTAATAGAAAATTGATCGAACCCCTATAAATATGGCGTCTCAAATGTTGGAGCAACCTTGAAGTGATCCTAAAGCGATTTGGAGTGATTCTAAGGTAATTTAGAGAAATCATTGTGAACAATCAAGAACAAGTGACAAAAGTTTTCTCTCGTAGTTACAAAAGGAAGGTAAGAGAAGAAGTTTTTTGTTGCAAGAAATAATTTGAAGAAGCTAAGTATGACAATGGAGTCTAGTAATAGAGGATTGAGTGGAAATATTACACTAAGGATGAAGGGAGTTGAATTGGAAGAATTTGATCATTGAAAAATAAAGGAAATGGAGCTAGGGTTAAAATCAAATGACTTGTAGAACATAAAAACCCTAGGCATGGATTTATGGGGAGAATTTCCTTGATTTACAAATAGAGAATTCATCTTGTTCTTATTAAGTAAATTCAAGGATGGTAGAATTATTTTGGAAAAACCCTACCCTATCAAGAAGGATGCAATTAAAGCTATTATTGGGTTCTGTTGTGTTGGTGACCTCCCTCAAAAGAAGACAGTGAAATACAAAGCGGTGGAGGAACTAACTAGAATCAAAAAAAGACCCCTGAGCCCTGCTAATAAATACTATTGTTGACCCTGTTGTAAGGTATGTTGCTTATGGTACTACTTACTCATGAAGGTTCTACTTCGGCTATTGTTGTATATCTTGTGCACAAAATGGTGAAGGAAAACAAGTAATTTGATCTGTGTAGCTTAATTTTGGAAAACCCAATTGAAAATGTATGAATTTTGTAGTGTCCCTCTAGATGACATTATTGTTTCAGTTGCTTTTGAATGGTTGTTAGTTCTTTAGTTATGTTTGAGACTATATTACATTATTGCACTATGTCATGGATGTTATGTTAGTTGCTATACTCTGTAGATGATACTCTTGACTTTATGATCATCTGGTTACTTTCGTATGATGACATTATTATGGATATGTGCGTACTTTGGTATATGCAATTTCTGAATGTTAATGATGTTGTTATGATAAAATTGATGCTTCGATATATTGATTCATGTTAGTTCGGGTGAAGGAGACATTGTAGAATTACTCACCCGTGAGTACCCTACTACGCTGCGACTCTTCTTCACAGTGTTTTTTTTTATTTATATGTTGATATGGTTGATAGTGTAGTTTGATGCAACTTGTAGGTACATGCATCGACTCCACCTACTTCATTAGGTCCGAGCATTCCAAGGCCCAATAGAAATTTGTTGATGGGAGATAGTGTCTAGTCCTTTGCCATGACCCATGATTCTAGAAAGAACGAGTATCGTTTGTTACCCATTTGTTTCTATTGACATCTGTCTTGTCATGTCATTTGTTGTTTCGTCATATCGTTCTTTTTTCTTCATGTTTGATATTGATTTTCTTAAATTAATTAAATGGTTTAATGTGTAAGTATTGATTTGAACTATGATTAATTGCATTATTAGATTAATGATTATGATTGATTTATTTAAATTTAAAGTTTATTTTAAATTTTAGAAGATTTAATTATTAAAGATTATTAAAATATAATATTTTTGGAAGGATAATTAAATATAATTGTTGTGAATGTGCAACTTGGATGTTTTTAAAATTGATAAATTTAAATAGGTTGTTGTGAATGGAATTTGCAAAATATCTATATTTTGAACTTTATGTTAGGAAAACTGTAACTTGTTCATTAACTAAATGCAAACGGTTAGTTGAGGGGGTGAATTGCATTTAATTGGGAATGAATGAAAAATAGAGGGGATTCTTTCATGACAATTTTTTGAAAGAAAAAGTTTGTTTTCATGGCAATAATCTGGAGGAAGCTTTTCTCTGTATTTTTCTAGGTTTGGTTAAAAATTTTCAAAGATTGCAAATCTAGAAGATTTTGCTTGAGCTAAAAAGGGTATCGTGCTTGAAATCTTGTGCTTGGCTTCATCAATCATCATTTTTCGAAGAAGATCGCCAATTTTTCCTCTTAGTATTGTTGTTCTAGAATTTTAATTGAAAAAAACATTGTCAATTGTTGTGATCCATTGTTGAATATTGTGATATCTTGCTCAAAATCTATAAAAATAATAGAAAATGAAAACGTGAATGCATAGATTGTTTTTAAATCATAGAGAATTAATTAAAAATAAAATAAACTTGCAACCTAGCTTCGAATCTTTGTATGATTCAGAAGATTATGCGTTTAATGTTTTTTCCTCTATGTCTCTATTTAGATTTGTTTTGGTTCCTAGATGATTTGATTAAATTTTTTATGTCTCAATTTGTTTCCGTCTTATACCTTCAAATTAGCTATGTCCCACTCTTTGTATGGATTGTCATTGGTTTATGTCTTAAGCCACCTGTGGTGTTTGACAAGGTGACCGGTTGAAAATATTCACTTGATGTCTGTATAGTTGATGGTAGCTGAACTCCTTTTGGTGCTTGTTGCGTAAGTAATTAGTCACAAATCTTGATGCATGAATATGTCGAAGTAAGTTTCTCCATTCTTTTTAAGCTATTCATGTATCTTTGATGCATACATATTTTATTTTATTGCCTTGGGTTGTGCCATTTCCCTGAGAATTTCATTGGTGACTTCATAGTGAGGTCTGCTACTAAGATTATTTTTTAGAATTCTGAAGCTTCTCAACTTGTTTTGCAAGAGTCTTTTCCTACTTATTGGCTGATTTGACATAGTGGGATCAAGTTCTTTCTTGAGTTTAAATCATATTATTTTAATTTGTCATGGCCATACGCGTAACCTTCTAAATTTCATATCGGTTTTTTGAAGACCTGGGAAATTATGTGCATTAGCATGCTTTGATTATTGAGTTCTTACTGGCAGTTAAAATCATTTCTCCTCTTTGACTATCCAATACATGTGCACCATTGTTTCTTGTATTTTTTTATGTCATCTTTGATTCATCAACTCTGTGCGAATTGTTGGAGCCTTTGGAGTCTCTGTTGTTTTCTTTTATTTGCATGCCAAATGCATGCACGTATTGATAAAATTTCCTTTCCCTCTGAGACATGCGCGACTGGTAAATTTCCTCTATTCGTTGTTTTGTTTTTCTGTGAATGTTAGTTGTTATATCACTTTTTACAAGTCTATAATTTTGTTTGTTCTTACCCTAGTTTATTCCTCTCCTTCGCATGGCATTTTGCATGAGATTTTAGTCGGCGGTTTATTCCTTGTTGTTAGGTGCGACTACATGTCTATTCTTTAGTCAACTATTAGTTTCTACTTTATTTTCTGTAGAATAAGATTCTATGAAAATCTTTTTTTGCTTCATCTTGTCATCTTACCGTTGACATCAAATGTTGCATGTTTTTCAGTGAGATAGGAATTTATTAAGAATTGCTATCAAATTTTTACTTTTGAATTATGAATTTGTACTATTTTGAGAACTCAATATAGATTATAGTTGTGTTTATATAGGTGTATAGATATTTAATTTAAATGATAGATAGTTTAATTCGGGTTGTATGATACACAAATTGGTCTAGCTCTATAAATTAATATCTTACCTATTATTGTATATCTAAGATATAAACAAATGATGGGTATTTTAAATATTAACTTTGTTCAGTTCTAATTATGAATGGATTTGTTTTAGAAAAAAGTAATATATATATATATATGTGTGTGTGTGTGTGTATCTTATATTTAAGTTGGTCTTTTTGATGTTATAATAGAACATTAATTAATAGTGGAAGTCTACTAGTTCTATATTGAACGAAATTTTTTATACTAATTTTATATTGGGGTGTTTAATAGTATTTATTTTATATTAAATTTGTCTCTATTTTATTTAAGAATAGATTAGAAATAAAATGTATTATATGTAAATATATTTCATTCTTAGATAGAGATGCTTATTAATTTTAATTTGTTTATATGGAAAGTAAATAGACTTGACAATCTAGATATGTTAATTGAATTTTCTCTTGGAGCTTTAAATATATTGAAATATGTCATTTCGGTTATCTTGTTTGATGCATTAGAAGATAATTAGGATGGAAAAACTTTCTAGGTTATTGTTTGTATTTGAAAGTGAACTTTGGAGTTCGTATGTTTCTTAATTTCCAGAGGGTTAGAATTATAGTCTATTTGATGAGCATGGTTTGTTTCTTATGGATGTTCTTTGCATAGACTTGAATATAAATGTAGACCATGCATGTTGTGTTGCCATGTGATGTTGTTTTTGGATATTTTGAGTCCTACGTCTATGGATATGTGTTTATTCATGTATGTGTTAGCCATGCATGTTGAATGGTTTTATTGAGGTATACGAAATGTCATCGTAACATACTGATTATTATGGGACTATGTGTAATGATGTTTTGCATGCATGTTGGATATGTTGTCATTTTCATTCAATGAGTTGTACCTAGGAGGAGTGGCTTTCGTTAGGGGACGGGACCTTGAAGAGGTTGCATGGGTAACCTTTCAAAAGTGGATAATTCAGTGATAACTAAACTTAAAGCTTTTAGGGGTTGGGTAGTAAACATTAAACAACCCAAATAATGTTTTACCTTGCCTTGTACTTTAATGCTGGTTTAGGTTAAAGTAGGTTGAGATGACCTGGAATGGCTTATCGATCACTTTATCTTCTCAAAAAGTGTATCGATACCACATATGCTCGTGTAGGTTCCAAAAATCGTTAGAGGTTGCCAAGGTAACTCAGGTTGAGGGCCGGTAACCTAGGAAGATTCTCTAGGGTAACCTATTGTGACTATGTGATGACACTCCTATCCTTGTACATATGTTGGGTCTTTTGTGTAGAGTCACCTGTGGTTATGTCGTTTCGTTTGGGAGTATGTTAGTTTTCATGTGGTTTTGATGTCATCATGGTGTCATGTGTTTGTTGGTCATGTGTTGTATGTTTTCTCTTCTTTGATGTCAATTTGTGTGAACCCCAATCCTACACTTGCACAAACATGGAAAACAAGCACATTATTAGATTGAAATGCAAGCAAGAACAAGGATTCCCCATGAAATTAGATTGAAACATTAACATAGGAAGAAAATAAAGAACAATAAAAACTAAAGTAAATGAATCCTATTTTAATGAACAAAATATCAATCCCATGGGGGAATTGGTGCCAATTATGTGTAGAAATTGGCCCTTTCCCAACTCCTTTGTAAGCTTTGATGATTTGATCCACTTGATCATGAGGAATAAATGTGATTCCTTGAGAAAACCTATAATAACCTAGCTATGGTGATGGAAAATGCTTAAGAAATGTATGAAATTTCTCTAATGTGAAAATAATAATTTTACATTCAAATTGTGGATGATGAATGAGAGGAAGAGTCTTTCATTCATAGATTTCAAATTGGAAGAATGAGCAAGATTTGAGCAATGTGGGATCATTCAACATCCAATGGCCAAGTGCCACTTGTCAAGATGTGAATGGGTGAATATTGTGCACATTTTGATGAAAGTGCCAATAAATGATATTAGGTGGAATTTGAAATTAGTGAAATGACTTGTTGGAGAGGGAAGAAAATGGAGTTATGGCCACTTGTCTCAAGGAAAAAGGACTTGTAAGGTGAAATAAATGCCTTGTTGGAAGGACTAAGTCCACTTGGATTTGAATTCAAATTTGAGGGAATATTCTCCTTTTATGCCATGTTGAGAGAAAATAGAGATTTAATAAATTAATTAAATATATTTTCATGTGCAAGTGGTAAAAGCTAGAGGATGGGACATGATTTAAGATTAAATTAATCAAAGATTAATTAATGTAATGATGAATTAGGAGATGCGACAATTTAGACTTAAATTTATGCATTGATTTAAATCAAATTGAGAGGAGGGGTTTAATTAAATAAATGTTTTTATTTATTTAACTAAAGGGGACAATGTTAGATTAAATTAAATAAGGTTTTAATTTATTCAATTTAATAAGAGGACTTTAGAGTTTTGATTTAAATAAAATATTTTTTTTAAATGAACACAGATATAAGGTTAATTAAATTAAATTGATTAATTTAATCAATAGAGGAGAAATACTTAATCAAATAAATAATGATTTATTTAATTAAGGGATGAAAGGTAATGATAAGCTGAGAGTATGATTCGGGATCAAACGATGTTAGTAGTTAGGATCAAATGTGCCAGTCAATTTTCCATGTCTACAGTTTGTCTTGAGTACCTATTACTATCTCCTAGCATGGAGGTGGGCTTTTGAGTACCACACTGTTGGGAGGAACGTGCCTTTTCTTCCATTGGGTCCCCTTGCAGGTGATGTTTCTTGAGACGAGATTGTTCTTGACAAGTTCTTGGATTCACATCGTCCATAGAGTTGTTCATTGGACGTGCTCGTGGATGTGCTCGTTAGTTATACTTGTTCATCTTATGTATTTTATTCACTCATGATGATGACATGAGGCTTCATTGTATTTTGACCTTGGACATATTGAGGTTTATCATAATCTCATATGTTGCAAATGAACTTGTAATGAATCTCTTATTGGTAATGTAATTTTGACATGGCATATTCACATGTTTCTTGTATATAGTACTTGATGTAATGTTCTTCTTATTACTTTAGTAGTGTTGTTGTGGAACCCAAGAATGTTCATGGTTATGTTGATGTTTACATGTTGTTATTAATGTTTAAAATTAAAAAGTTCTTCAGTTCTTTAGTTGATTTATCCTATTGTTCCCTGGGTTCCACGATGGGGCATTATAGTTTGGTATCAAAGTGAAGGTTTTAACACTGGGTACTCTGGTTCTTGTGAGCCCACTAGGTTGTCCTAGGTGTTAGATTCTCTAGTGTGTGTGTTTTCTTGTTTCCTTGTGTCTTTAAATTGACACTCGACATTGGTCTTGTGTAGGATCATTCCTAGATGGTGCATTAGAGGTCACGGACAAGATCATGGTGATGGTCGTGTAACAAATTGCCAAGACACTCCACCGTAGAGTTCACATGAAAGTGAACATGGTGAGAATCCAAATCCTCAGGGTAATCAAGTGAATTGTGAGTAGGTTTTGAATTAGCCAGGTGTGGAGGGAGATCTGTTGCCCCCTTTACTTGAGTAGGTCCTTGCTCATCTTGGTCCTAGACAAGAGAATGAATAGGAAGTGAATAGAGAGAGGAACGGATCACCACCTCAAAGGATTGTGCAGACCATGGAGTAGGATGTCATAGTTGTAGGGCACATGAGAGATTTTTTGAGGGAACTCCCTCCCACTTTTGATGGTACTAGCGGTGGTTTGGAAGTAGAGACATGGTTACTAGATTTGGGATGGTGTTTTTCTATGCACCTGTATGGTAGAAACACCAGAGTAAGATGCACCTTCATGCATCTTAGAGTTTTTGCCTCTACTTGGTGGTGATTGGAGGAGAAAAAGCTCCATCTGGAGATTGGGTTTGTATCTTGGGATATGCTTTTGGAGCCTTTCAGAGTACACTTCTTATCTAAGCACTAGAGACAATGTTGTGCAGATGAGTTCCATGATTTGTGCTAGATGGCTATGTTAGTCGAGTAGTTTGAGTGTAGATTTTATGAGCTCAAGCAATATGCAGGGATAGTGGATGATGAGGCTATGCTGGTACAACATTTGATTAGGGGCTTGAATGCTCGTATTAGTGGAGGAGTCAAGTTCTTCGAGCTGAAGATGATGGAGGTAGCCGTGGAGAAGGCATAGATTGTGGAGGAGAATTTTTCCATGGCTTTGGGTGGACATACAAGTGTTCTGATAGGTAGTGCTTCTACTACACATTTTGGTCCATGTTGTGGTTCGATTCAGATAGGTGGTTGTCACTAGTTCCTCTAGGAACCAACAAGCACCTGCTAAGGGTGGACAACAGTAGCAACAACAACGTTTCCAATAGAAGAATAAGGGTTCTTAGATGTACTTAGGTAATGGTTCATAGTCTGGAAAGAACCGTTACTGGTGACATAATAAGTGCAATCATCAGGATTAGTTGGCACAGAGTGCATAGTTGATGGTCAGTAGAGGAAGCTTCTAGCAGTTGAATGCACCTTTGGGTGGTAGAGGTTTTGGTAGAGGTTTTGGCAGGGGCACTAGATGTTACTCATGTGGTCAATAGGGTCATATTGCAAGTCAATTTCCAATGAGAGGTACTTCAGGGTTTGGTCAGCAACCCATAGATTCGGAGCCGATAGTTGGTGATGTAGGTCAATCTTATAGAGTTTTTGCTATAGTGGATAACTACTAGGCAGATCATCAGAATACTATGGTTGAGGCTTCAGGTCAGTTATAGGGTGTTAGTGTTTCTATTATTTCTATTCCGGAGCTTCTGATTCATTTATCTCTCCTTCCATTATTGAGCAATGCGGACTAGTGGTATTAAAGCAAGGTGTTAGGTGGTAGGTAGCATTGGCTTATGGGGTTAACGTAGTAATAGAATCCCTCATTTGCAGTTGTGGACTAAGGATTGGATCGTTATCTACCTCAATAGATCTTCAAGTTACACCTCTTGGATTGTATGACATTTTTCTGGGATGGAATGGTTAGAATCTCATAGTGCAGTGATTGACTATCGATGGAAGATAGTAAGTTGTTTAGATGATTATGGTGTTGAGATTGAGATAGTTGGTGTGCATAGACCCATCTCTTTGCAAATTATATCTGCTATGCAATTAAGGAGATGTATATGATAGGGTTGTCAACTTTTTGTAGCTACTATTAGTGAATTGGAGGTAGGGGAGAGCTGAGAGGTATATCTTGATGATTACCCTATCCTTGGGGAATTCGCTGACATGTTTCCTAGTGATATTTTGGGTATGCCGCCAAAATGTGACATTGATTTCAAAATCGATCTGGTTCCTGGAGCTGAGCCTATATCTTGAGCTCCACACAAAATGACTACATAGGAACTAGAAGAGCTATATTTGTAGTTGGAGGAGCTCTTGGCTAAGGGCTTCATTCATCTAAGTGTTTCTCCTTGGGGAGCACCTGTCATCTTCGTGAAGAAGAAAGATGGATCCCTCAAGTTTTCACATTGAATACCTTCAATTGAATAAGGTGATGGTTAAGAATAGATATCCTTTTCCTAGAATCGATGACCTCTTTGATCAGATCAAGGGAGAAAATGTATTTTCTAAGATTGATCTAAAATTGGGATACCGCCAACTGCACATTTCTAAAGCAGATATTCATAAGATGGCATTCTAAACTCGTTCTGGGCATTACAAATTCACAGTGGTACCGTTCGGGTTAAAAACTACACCATCCATTTTTATGAGCTTGATGAATGGTGTCTTTCGCACGTACCTAGATCACTTTTTTCTTTTGTTTCTTGATGAAATTTTGATCTATTCTAGAGATATGAAGGAGCATGAGGAGCACATGAGACAGGTATTGCAGTGCTTGAGGGAGAATCAATTGTTTGTGAACTTTTTGAAGTGTGAGTTCTTCCAAACTGAGGTGAAATACCTTAGTCAATTTATCTCTTGAGAGGGTATTGTAGTGGATCCTTCAAAGATCTAAGCCATTATGGATTGGCCTATGCCTACCAATGTTCTTGAGGTTTGCAGTTTTATGGGTCTTCCTAGGTATTACAGATGGTTTGTTGAGGGGTTTTCTAGGATTGCTCATCTTATTACTTCTCTTCTGAGGAAAGGGAAGAAATTCATTTGGTTAGATTGGTTTTAGTTGGCTTTCCAGAAACTCAAGGAAAAGTTGACGAGTGTGCCTATCTTAGTTGTTCCTGATCTGACTAAGGACTTTGTTGTTTGTACTAATGTGTCCTTGGAGGGTTTAGGAGTCATTATGATGCAGGAAGGTTGTGTGATTGCCTATGAGTATCACAAACTCAAGGATCATGAACTAAACTAACCTAATCATGATCTAGAGTTAGTTGTTGTCATTTATACCTTGGTTCGTTGGAGACATTTCTTGTTGGGCCATCACTTTGAGCTTCACAATGATCACCGTAGTCTGTAGTAAATTTTTACACAGCCTAATCTTAATGCTCGGAAGAGACGGTGGATGGAGTTCTTGTGCGAATATGATTTTGAGGTGAAATTTATCCAGGGGAAGGAGAACGTGGTGGTTGATGTTCTTAGTCAGTGAATACATGAGATTTATGTCGTGACTCTTGGAGCTAATTTGAGGAGACATATCTTAGTATCACTTCCTACACATAGATTGTATCAGGAGGTGAATATAGATTTGGGATCAGATAGACCCTTGGAGGGTAGATTCACATGTTATATGCTTGAATCAGATGGTTTGTTGCAACATTTGGGTCATATCTATGTGCCACTTGCAAACAATTTCTCTAACTCGATATTGTCAGAGGCACATTGAGCACCTTACTTAGCTCATCCTGGTGTCAAGAAGATGCATGTGGATATTTGATAGTTGTACTTTTGGCCCGAGATGAAGCGTGACATTGCTGATTTTGTTTCGAGATGTCTTGAGTGCCAGAGGGTTAAGTTTGAACATCAACATCCTGTAGGATTGTTACAACCTCATCTTATTCTAGAATGGAAGTGGGACATCATATCGGTTGATTTTATTGTTGGGTTGCCTATGTCATCTTATCGACATGATGCCATCATGGTTACTATTGATAGGTTGACTAAGGTAGCATAATTTTCTCTAGTTCGTTCATCATATAATGCCTCATCTGTGTCAAAGATCTTCATGGAGGATATTGTTCGTTTGCATGGAATCCCACACAAAATCATTTTTGATAGAGATCCTATTTTTACATCAGCTTTATGGACATCCTTACAGCATGCCTTAGGTACTCAATTGAACTTCAGTTCATCTTATCACCCTAAGATCGATGGATAGACTGAGAGGGTTAATTAGGTTCTTGAGGATATGCTTAGGATGTATGTCATGGATCAATAGTCGGGATGAGAAGATTATCTTTTCACTTATAATAATGGGTATCATAGTTCCATAGGTATGCCTCCTTTTCAGGAATTCTATGGACACCCATGCCAAACTTTGTTGAGATGGGATAGGCTTGAGGATAGAGTGCTTCTTGGACCTGAGATGCTATGGGATATGGAGCAGCAAGTTGATTGTATCAGAGAGAATTTGCTAGTGTCATAGGATAGGCAGAAGAAATACGCCAATGCTCATCATGTGGATTGCCATTTTTCAATAGGTCATAGAGTATTTCTTTGAGTGCATCCATGAAAGATTTTGATTCATTATGGAAAAGGCTCTAAGCTCGCACCTCGATTTGTTGGGCCATTAGAGATTCTGGAGACGATCAGTCCTGTAGCTTATCGACTTGCTTTACTGCCCAGCTTGTCACACATTCATGATGTATTCCATGTATGTGTTCTTAGGCCTTATCATCCTAATATTTTACATGTGCTCGATTGGAATGCATTACAAGTAGAGGACGGGAAGCTAGATTTGGATCCCGTGGGCATTCTTCAATGCAAGAGACTCACCCTTAGGGGTCAAGACATTGATTAGGTGAGGGTCCAGTGGGATCCTAGTGATGAGGCTTCAACTACTTGAGAGGATGCAACATGCATGAGGGAGCTTTATCCCTATTTATTTAAAGGCTTCTAGGAATAAGCCTCATCCTAGGGGGGAGGATGTAGTGTCCCTCCAAATGATATTATTGTTTCAGCTGCTTTTGACTGGTTGTTAGTTGTTTAGTTGTGTTTGAGACTATATTACATTATTGCACTATGGCATGGATATTATGTTAGTTTCTATACTTTGTAGATGATACTCTTGACTTTATGATCATCTGGTTACTTTCGTATGATGACATTATTATGGATATGTGCATATTGTGGTATATGCAGTTTCAAAATGTTAATGATGTTATGATGAAATTGATGCTTCGATATAATGATTCATGTCAGTTCGAGTGAAGGAGAAAGTGTAGCATTACTCACTTGTGAGTACCCTACTATGTTGTGACTCTTCTTCATGGTGCATTTTATGATTTATATGTTGATATGGTTGACAGTGTAGTTTGATGCAACTTGCAGGTACATGAATCGACTCCACCTACTATGTCAGGTCTGAGCATGCCAAGGCCCAATGGAAATTTTTTTATGGGAGATAGTGTGTTGTCCTCTGTCATGAACCATCGTTTGGGAAATAATGAGTACCATTCATTACCCGTTTGTTTCTGTTGATGTTCATCTCATCAAGTCATTTGTTGTTTCATCATATCGTTCTTTGTTCGTCATGTTTGATATTGATTTGCTTAAATTAATTAAATGGTTTAATGTGTAAGTATTGATTTTAAATATGATTAATTGCATTATTAGATTAATTATTATGATTGGTTTATTTAAATTTAAAGTTTATTTTAAATGTTAGAAGATTTAATGATTAAAGATTATTAAAATATAATATTTTCAGAAGGATAATTAAATGTAATTACTATGAATGTGCAACTTGGAAGTTTCAAAATTGATAAATTTAAATAAGTTGTTGTGAATGAAATTTGCAAAATATCAATGCTTTGAACTTGATGTTAGGAAAATTGTAACTTCATTAATTGCATGCAAATGGTTAGTTAAGGGGGTGAATTGCATTTAATTGGGAATGAATGAAAAATAGAGGGGATTATTTCACAGTAGTTGTTTTTGAAAGAAAAATTTTGTTTTCACAATAATAATTTGGAGGAAGCTTTTCTCTATATTTTTCTGGGTAAGGTTAAAAAGTTTCGAATATTGCAAATCTGGAGGCTTTTGCTTGAGTTGAAAAGGGTACCATGATTGAAATCTTGTTCTTGGATTCATCTCTCATCAATTTTTGAAGAAGATCACCCGGTTTTCCTCTTAGTATTGTTGTTCTAGAATTTTAATTGAAAAAAAATTGTCAATTGTGATCCGTTGTTGAATATTGTGATATCTTGCTTGAAATCCATACAAACAACAGAAAATAAAAATGTGAATGCATAGATTGTTTTTAAATCATAGAGAAGTAATTAAAAATAAAAGAAACTTGCAACCTAGCTTAGAATCTTTGTATTATTCATGAAATTATGTGTTTAATGATTTTGCCTCTATGCGTCCCTATTTAGATCAATTCCGGTTCCTAGATGATTTGATTAAATCTTTTATGTCTCAATTTTTTTTGGATTATACCTTCAAATTAGCTATGTCCCTCCCTTTGTATGGACTATCATTGGTTTTTGTCTTAAGCCACCTATGGTGTTTGACAAGGCGACTGGTTAAAAATAATCTCTTAATGTCTGTATAGGTGATGGTAGCTGAACTCCTTTTGGTGCTTGTTGCGTCTACAATTAATCACAAATCTTGATGCATGAATACATGGAAGTTAGTTTCTCCATTATTTTTAAGCTCTTCATGTATCTTTGATACATGCATCTTTTATTTCATTGCCTTAGGTTATGTTGTTTCCCTGAGACTTTCGTTGGCGACTTCATAGTGAGGTATGTAGCTAAGATTATGTTTTAGAATTATGAAACTTCTTAACTTGTTTTACAAGAGTCTTAGCCTGCTTATTGGCTGATTTGACATAGTGGGATCAGGTTCTTTCTTGATTTTAAAGCGTATTCTTTTAATTTGTCATGGACATACGTATAACCTTCTAAGTTTCATATCGGTTTCTTGAAGACCTAGGAAATTATGTGCATTAGCATGCTTTGATTATTGAGTTCTTACTAGCAGTTAAAATCTTTTCTCCTCTTTGAATATCCAATACATGTACACCATTGTTTCTTGTATTTGTTTTATGTCATCTTTGATTCATCAACTCTATGCGAATTGTTGGAGCCTTTGGAGTTTCTGTTGTTTTCTTTTATTTGCATGCCAAACGCATGCGTGTATTGATAAAATTTCTTTTCCCTTTAAGACATGTATGACTGGTAAATTTACTCTATTCATTGTTTTGTTTTGTTGTGACTATTAGTTGTTATATCACTTTTGTCAAGTCTGGAATTTTGATCTTTCTTACCCCAGTTTATTCCTCTTCTTCACATGGCGTTTTGCATGAGATTTTAGTCAGTCATTTATTCCTTGCTGTTAGGTGCGACTACATGTCTAGTCTTTAGTCGACTATTAGTTTCTACTTTATTTTCTATAGAATAAGATTCTATGAAAATCTTCTTTTTGCTTCATCTTGCCATCTTACTGCTGACATCATATGTTGCATGTTTTTCGGTGAGATAGGAATTTATTAAGAATTGCTATCAAATTTTTACTTTTGAATTAAAAATTTGTACAGTTTTGAGAACTCAATATAGATTATAGTTGTGTTTATATAGGTGTATAGATATTTAATTTCAATGATAGATAGTTTAATTTGGGTTGTATGATACACAAATTGGTCCAGCTCTATAAATTAATATCTTACCTATTATTGTATATCTAAGATATAAACAAATGATCGATATTTTAAATATTAACTTTGTTCAGTTCTAATTATGAATGGATTTTTTTCAAAAAAAAGTAATATATATATGTGTGTGTGTGTGTGTGTATGTATATATATATCTTATATTTAAGTTGGTATTTTTGATGTTATAGTAGAACATTAATTAATAGTGGAAAGTATACTAGTTCTATACTGAATGCAAATTTTTATACTAATGTTAGATTGGGGTGTTTAATAGTATTTATTTTATATTAAATTTGTCTCTATTTTATTTAAGAATGGATTAGAAATAAAATGTATTATATGTAAATATATTTCATTCTTAGATAGAGATGCTTATTAATTTTAATTTGTTTATATGGAAAGAAACTAGACTTGACAATCTGGATATGTCAATTGAATTTTCTCTTGGAGCTTTAAATATATTGAAATATGCCATTTTTGTTATCTTTTTTGATGCATTAGATGATAATTAGGATGGAAGAACTTTCTAGGTTATTGTTTGTATTTGAAAGTGAACTTTGGAGTTCGTATGTTTCTTAATTTCCAGAGGCTTACAATTATAGTCTATTTGATGAGCATGGTTTGTTTCTTATGGATTTTATTTGCATAGAATTGAATGTAAATGTGGACCATGCATGTTGTGTTGCCATGTGATGTTGTTTTTGGATATTTTGAGTCCTACGTCTATGGATATGTGTTTATTCATGTATGTCTTAGCCATGCATGTTGAATTCTTTTATTGAGGTATACGAAATGTCATGGTAATATTTTGATTATTATGGGACTATGTGTAATGATGTTTTTCATGCATGTTGGCTATGTTGTCATTGTAATTCGATGAGTTGTACCTAGGAGGAGTGGCTTTCGTTAGGGGATGAGACCTTGAAGAGGTTGCATGGGTAACCTTTCAAAAGTGGATAATTCAGTGATAACTAAACTTAGAGCTTTTAGGGGTTGGGTAGTAAACATTAAACAACCCAGATAATGTTTTACCTTGCCTTGTACTTTAATGCTTGTTTAGGTTAAAGTAGTTTGAGATGGCTTGGAATGGCTTATCGATCACTTTGTCTTCTCAAAAAGTGTATCGATACCACATAAGTTTGTGTAGGTTCCAAAAATCGTTAGAGGTTGTCAGGGTAACTTGGGTTGAGGGTCGGTAACCTAGGAAGATTCTTCAAGGTAACCTAATATGACTATGTGATGACACTCCTATCCTTGTACATATTTTGGGTCTCTTGTGTAGATTCATGTGTGGTTATTTCGTTGCCTCTAGGAGTATGTCAGTTTTCATGTAGTTTTGATGTTGTCATGTTGTCATGTGTATGTTGGTCATGTGTTATATGTTTTCTCTTCTTTGATGTTAGTTTGTCTTGAGGACCTATTACTATCTCCTAGCATGGGGGGTGGGCTTTCGAGTACCACATGGTTGGGAGGAATATTCCTTTTCTTCCATTGGGTCCCCTTGCAAGTGATGTTTCTCGAGACGAGATTGTTCTTGATAGGTTCTTGGATTCACATCATTCACGGAGTTGTTCGTTGGATGTGGTCGTCAATTATACATGTTCTTTTTTTGTATTGTATTCACTCATGATGATGACATTAGGCTTCATTGTATGTTGACCTTGGATGTATCTAGATTTGTCACAATCTCATTTGTTGTAAATGAACTTGTAATTAATCTCTTATTGGTAATATAATTTCGACATGGCATATTCACATGTTTCTTGTATATAGTACTTTATGTAATGTTCTTCTTGTTATTACTTCAATAGCGTTGTTGTGGAACTTGAGAATGTTCATGGTTATGTTGATGTTTACATGTTATTAATGTTTAAAAAATAAAATTTTGGTTGTTTAGTTGATTTATCGTGTCATTTCCTAGGTTCCATGACGGGGCATTAGAAATGTCTTTGGTCAAGGGTTATCCTTTCTAGTTTGGGTCTTTGCTTATATGCTTGGTATTTTACTTTATGAGTTCACTACTGGGAAAAGAAAATGTTAAGTGGGAATCCAGGATCCCTATTGGAAAACAAGTTTACATGCATTTGGAAGGTATGGAGGACAATGCAAATGCCTGCAAAGTATTTTTCTTATCCGCGTAGAAGGATCTATGATCCAGTATGCCAGTGTCTAGTTGGTTTGAGGAGGGTTCATCCTTTGGTACAAAGGAATTGGAAGTTGTTATTGGTGATTCCCCTTTGGAATCTAAAAAGAGGAAAATTATCACAGAAGATGTCATCACTATTCCAGAAGAAAAGGAGAATGAAGAAGAGTCCCTGCCTATATTTTAATATTTTGATCTAAATGATATTTGTAAGATGTTAGATAAAGGTGAGATGAAGAAGATTGGTGAATTGGATAGTGCTTTCCCTCTGGTGGATAGACTTAAAATTGATGATTCTCTAGTTGAGCATCTAGTCAAGAAAGGTATTGATATTTCAAGTGTTTTTGATTCATTACCGGATAATCTAGTAGAAGTCATTGAAGAAAGAATGTTTCTAGAAGGACCTGGAGGACATAAGTTTGAATCTATGATTGAGAAAATATGTGTCAAAGATAAACATAATTTATCCGAACACAATAGCGATACAAGAAAATGCATTAAAGAGATGTCTAACATTTACAAGTACTGTCTATAGTGCTTGTTGCAGTTGACAATTTTAGAAGAAAAATTGAAGCCATTGAATCTAAAATGAATAGTATTGGAAATATTTTTTATTTCTTTAAAGAAAAAGAAGGAAAATGGAGAATAAGAGTTAGAGAATTGCAAGAGGAGTTGTTGACTGTTCAGAGACAAAGGAAAGATGTGGTGAGAAATTTCTGGCTTGTTAAATAATTTTTGAGGTCCGATTGGATCATCTCTCTGGAATATTTTATGATGCAAAAGATTGTGAATAAAAGTGCTTGTCTACTGATTGGTTATCCTCATTTACATTTTTTTCTTTGTTGGAAAACATGTGTACCCAAATGGATTCTATAGTGCTTGCTTGGAAGCGGATTCTTCCAACCGTGAGAGAGAGATACAAGAAATATTTTCAGGTGAAAAGTGTTATTTTTACTTAAGTTTTTGAATTTTTAGATTTTTTTGCTCTTTCCTTTGATGACAAAGGAGGGGAAAAATGAAAAAAATGAAAAAAACACAAGAACAAGAAGAGAAATTGAATTGCTAAACAAAGGGGGAGTTTTGGATGTTTTTGGAGTTTTGGAAGTTTTTGGAGTTTTGGAAATTTTTGGAGTTTTGGAGCTAGAGTTTCTTTGTTTGAAATGGGGAGTTAGAATTTTGTTTACATCCTATTTTTGGTTGCCCTTTTCCATTGATGTAAAAGGGGGAGAGATTTGGAGAGATTATCATATAGATGAAATGAAAAGAATGAATAATTGTGTAGAGTTTCTTCTGGCACATGTTGTCATCAATGATAAGGGGGGAGATTGTTGGAAGGATGAAGAAGATCATAATTTGTGTTGTCATTGATGTCACTATGTTGATTAAGTTGTCAGTTTGATCTAGTACTCTAACATGGTATGAAGAACCAATTTACATCCTCTGATATTCTTGGTCCAATATTTCGGTCTATAATTCCCCTCCAGTGATCATCGATGTTCATAGTTCTGGGAAATGATTTATGGATGTTGGAAGCCTGTAAGTACACAATCCTATGTGATCATGTGCTCATATGGCATGTTGGCATTGGTCTGGTGTTGCATTTTACTATTAGGTCTATCCATGACCAACCTAATAAATAGTTGGTGGTATAATGGATTAAATTTTTTTTGTGGATGTATGATCAACCTATATTTGGTCCATTCCAACATCATATAACATACTACATAATTGAATTACTTTTGGAGAATTTTTGTACTAACTTGGAGCTAACAATTAGTCTTTTTGGTGAATAAAGATTGCATCTAATTAGGCTGACCTAATTGATTCCTATGGATGTATCAGATATATATATTGGATTGTTTTGAGATAGAAATGAGGTATATAATGTGAAGTGTGATTCAAATACAAAATATAGTGTGAATGTGAAGCAAAGTATGTGAAACTGGTGAAGTGTGTTAAGTCTGTTTATTGAGCATCAAAGGAACTGAATCAACACTTGTAGGGTGCACTCATATCAGCTCATATTCTAGTTGTAAGCCATTTTGTTACTATAATCATTTTGTAGGAAGTGAGCCTCCTTGTTTCGATAGTGAGTCCTACTTGTAAGCAATGAGCTTTTGTATCTAGCAATGAGCCTCTTTTGTATCTATTTTTGGAACTACTTTATATAATGAGTTAATCCTCACCATGATTCTCCCCTCATTGGGTTTTCCATGTAAAATTTTAATGCATTTGAGTAATTGGATGGTTTTTGTTCAATAAGTTAAAGAAGATACTGATTCACCCCCCCTCTTAGTATCTTGGATATTCAATAGAATTAACACAAAATCATATGAAATTTCATAAAAAAAAATGCATTTATTCATGCAAACATCATCATATCATAATTATATTCCCACATGGTAAATTTTGGTTTAGGATGCATAAAAGAAATAATATATATAAGGTTCATGATCATTTGTGAGATAAGCAACTTGAAATGTTAAAATACATAAACTAAAGGAAGAAAACTAGCTATTTTCTAGGCCCATCATTCCCCCCAGCTAGAGTATTTTCTTATTTACAAATAATGTTTAAGACCAAAGGTTGTACTAGAGAGTCATATCCCAAAAATATGTCACCACATCAACTCCCTTTGCTTATCTTGAATAGTAGCCTTTTCGACATGAAATATTTGTCAACCTCATATTCTCTATTTTTTTTATTTCATCATGATTCCTCCCTATCCAATGTGGCACTAGACAAAGAAGAAGAGGTGGTTGAAAGGTGAGTTGAAACCATTTAAGTCCATTATCCCTAAAAATGTCTATATACTTTTGAGATCTTCTAATAATGGCTATAAAATTATACAAGGAGTGTATTTTCATTTTCTTTAATCCATGGGTTAGTTCTTCCCATATCTTCTTCATAAATTGGAAGTTTTGATTAATGGATCATATAGCTTGTTTCTTCATCCTTGTGTAGTCATGTTACTTGATACTCATTTTTTTCTCCCCACACCTCTGTAATCTAGGAGATCTAACTACTAATCAATGATTATGTTGGGGTCTTGTGATTCTTTCCTTAGCTATAGAGCAATAGATTTATCCCTCTCATTGTATTCTTGTAATATTTCACCTCTTTGATGCTCATTCCTAATATGAGAGGCTAATTCTTTTATTTATAAATCAACTACAAACATTAATGGATTCCATTCAATCTTATCTGAGAAAACAAAGTTATGCAATTAGAACTCACATGACTGATCCTACATGTTTGGTGTAGAGTCAAAGAAAGTATCTAAAAACTAAAAACTATATTCATTAACATTGGAAAATCACTAATCACTTGGCTAAAATGAAAAACAAAATACTTTACCTACATAAATAATACATAAAATCTTATAGGTCTACACATTATAATTTGTGTAGCCTTGTTTTCTAATTCTCCAATCTTCACTTTTCAACCTTTTTATTTCTACCTCTTTTTGTTCAAGTTCCCTGTTTTGATATCAATTTGGCTTCTTCTTTTTCCCACTCCTTCTCAAGAACTCTTGGGCTATTTTCCATAATTCTACACCGAAGGATACTATAGTTGGCATAGATGGAACTATGAGTGGAGGAATTGGACCTTGGGGTACTAGTTCCTTATTTTTTACTTATATGATAGAAAGCTATGTCAATTCATCCAACCTAGACCCATGCTCAAATTTATAAAGCTTTTCCTCCAACTCTTTAATTATTTTGTCCCTCACACTATATTTTTACTAGTGTGTTTTCAACAAATCTTCTAATTGCTTTATCCTTTCCATAGTCTCTTGCAATTCTTTGCCAATATCCTTTTTCTCAACAAAAAATATTTCATCTCTTTCTAAAAATCGGTCATCCCTCTCACTTGTATACTCATTACCCTCTGAATCAAGGCTCTTTGGGGTTCTTTTTTATCTCATTTTCCTCGCAACTAAAAAATCCTCTAAATCAGATTCAAAGGTACTTGTATAGTACCATGAATTTGCAATAGGTGTATTTACATTACCACGGGAATTCCCCTCTAATTCTAAGCCTATTTCAATTGTAACCACATTTTCCTTATACCTTCTACTTGTGCCCCTCATTAGCCTTTTTCCTTTGAGGTGATGTGACCACCTTGTGTGTATTTTTTGCACTATGGAAGGTGCAGAAGAAGATCCACATTTCCTTTTCTTGGCCCTCAATGTTTTTCTAGAAATAGGGGTTTCTTCCTCATCCTCTATTGCAGGTTACTCAATAGTGGTTGCAAGCTAAGTGCCCTACAAATCTTGCTCCTCTAGCTCTCCTATGTTGCGGGTAGGTGGCACAATAGGGGAGTCAAAGAGAATTTTCCTCTCTAAGATAATAGGTTCCTCTATTATTTTGGGGACAACTAGTTCTTCAAGTACTTATACTATTGATATTTTTGAAATTTAGTAAACTTTCCAATGAAACATGTGGAAATTGAGTTCTCAAAATCCTTTTTATCAACAATGTGACTAAATAGAAATGTGATAATGTTGTGTTATTCCTTTTTCCTTTTATACTTAGAGCTCATTATTTTCAAAAAATTGTACATAAAATTTGGAACATTCACATGCCTATCATAGCAAAGATGACTCAATAATTTAAAATGGACTATATACAACAAGGATTGTCTACCATCATAGGTTAAATTCTTGACTATGTAGGAAGAAATCAAATCCTAGGCCTAGGGTAAGGATAATCTTTTAGTACCTTGAGAAGATGAGTCTAGGTTCCCTCCTAGTTGCCTAAATTCATCCCTAGTAGCGATAACATTTTCCCTAGCTATAAATTCTTCTCCTTCCCATGTTAGTCAAATACTTCAACAATGGTGGCTTTTGAGGCATCTATCCTTAAGCCTCTCACTACCGCTTCATAATTTTGTAATATGGAAACAATCTGTTGTGTCATAACCTCGCTATACTTTGCAATCTTCAAGAAGTACTCCAGCCAACTAGATTATCAAAAAATAGGCAATACCGGCCTCTCTTCCAATAGCTGAGTATGTGTTGTTGGTTCTCTATGAATAATTTGACCACCGATGATAACACTTTGCTCTATTCTTGTTCCTTCATTATCCATTTTTCAGTCCAAATTCACCACTTTTGCAATATTTGTATGATTGAAACCTCTCAATTCGGCTAAATTTAACCCTCTTTCTCTCCCCCAAGCTTGCATAGTTTGGAAATGGAGTAAAAATAAAACAAAAAAAATCTTGCAAAGAGTTGTTGAAGAAAAACAAAAAAGGAAATCTCCCCCCAACTAAAGATACTAAGTGTCCTCACTTAGTGGTATTGTTTTGGTAGATAGTTAAATGAAATGTAGTGGAAAAAAAATTAGATATGAATCATGCATGAAGTAATGTATAAACATACAAAAAATAAATAATCATTATGTTAATTATGAGAAGTTAATGCATGTACCTATAGAAATATTTTGGAATGAAATTGAACTCATGAGAAGTGTTTGTTGATAGCATGTGGATGAATGTGAAATTCATTGTCGTAATTGCAATAAAAATCATGCAAAGGAAATTTGAAATGAATGAAATCATATGAATGATGCATGGTGAATGATGGAATGAAAAGGTTGTTGAGTATATGGAATAGGTGAGGTGAAATGAATGCATGGTATGTGGTGATCAAGAAAGGTGGTAGAAATGATACCGGTGAATGGATATAATGAAATATATGCACTGCTACATGTATGGATATATGTAATTTTAAATGATATAAATGCAATGGATGTGGTGGTATTATGAAATAACTATCAGACACATGCTATAGGTGCTTGCAGTTATAGGTCCCTTCTAAATTTTTTTCACCTTTAGACCTTATGCTACAGGTCCCTATTGCTTCATGGACTATCCCAAAAAATGAATGTTATTGATTGTCACCTGTGTTGTGTGTGCATGTGAATGATGTAGTGGGATTATACCTATGAAACATCAATTTGTGAGTTTCATAGCTCATCCAATAATTCATTTGTAGAACTTGTACAGTATGTGTTGTTGAATTGTCAATTGTAGGTTCGAACTAGTGAATTAATGAAAGAAGAAAGTCATCCTTCTTCAATGGTTTCATGTAAAGCTTCAATCTATGTCCATTAAATAGTAATTAGAACCCAACTTCATAAATTTTATGTAGCTATATTGCTCCATTTGGAACACTATTTTTATCTCATATGGACAAAGCCATCTAGTGTTGAAAGATTAAGGAGTTCATCATTGACTTGTTTGTGGGAAACATGAGCATGGAGTATAAGTATAAGTTGTATAGTATGTAGTTCAGTGTTGTTATTGATGTCAACATTGTAATTTGGTATGAAGATCACAATGCAAAAAAAAAATTATAGCTTGAGCATGTTGAAAGATGATTATCAAATGCAATTTTGCAAGAAGGTTTGATCTAATGAAGATAGTTGAAGTAAGAAATTGACTAAGTTTCAAAATAGGTAATTTGATGTATAGGACATCAGGTGTTTTGGTCCTCATTGGTCTATCGTGTAGAATATTTCTTTGTAGTTTTGGGTTAATTCCTATGGATGTTAGAAGATTATAAATCTATAATTTCTTAGTTCTTTTATTTATGGTGTTGAAGATATGAGTGATAGAAGTTCTAGTCTAGTACTTACAGTGTTACTAGTACAATATGTATGCTTTGGAGGATTTGCCTCTGTCCATAGATTGGTATCTGGTTTTGTGGATTTTTGGAGATTTTGACAGGTGTCAGTAGCATCTATATTCCAAGTGGAATGAATTTTGGAGGTCCATGTGTCAATTTTTGGATGTACAGTTGGCGAATTTCTATGTTAGGTCATTATTGGTGCCAACCTCATAAGTTTTGGGAATTGAGGAGTTTTAATAAGATTTTATCTATTATGTGGGACCTATTATAGGTCAATGTCAACCTATATTGATTTTTTATAAGTTTTGAATCTTGGCATGAAGCATGTATGTGTGTATGTTGAGTTGACAAGGTATATTTTGTATAATACATCTAATTAGTCTGACCTAATTGATGTTCTAGGTGCTTATGGATAAAGTGGATATATATGTAAGATATTTTTTGGTGTTTTGAATAGAGGTATGTAATGTGATGTTTACTTGATTTGAATTATGTG
Organism: Sequoiadendron giganteum; assembly: GCA_007115665.2. Classification (NCBI taxonomy): domain Eukaryota; kingdom Viridiplantae; phylum Streptophyta; class Pinopsida; order Cupressales; family Cupressaceae; genus Sequoiadendron; species Sequoiadendron giganteum. The sequence goes on along the minus strand of CM021100.1, from coordinate 819,564,032 downwards.
AGTATAAGGCAAAAACATAGTAGAGTAAGTGTTAGAGAAGATCACTATGAAGTGTGAAAAGTTTGTATTTTGAGCTTCAATGGAAATGTAGTTCATGCATATGTTAGATGCAACTATAACAATTCAAATCTTAGTTGTGTGAGACAATATATTCTATCTTTTCTTCTTTATGTGGGTAGTGAGTCCACTATGATAGTGATTCCACTCGTAGCTATAAATTTTGCAATATATTATAACTGGTTATAATATATTGTGAGCTAATCCTCACCATAGTTTTTCCCAATTTGAGTTTTCCACGTAAAAATCAAGTGTTATTGTTCTATGTGATGTTGATGAATATTTTCATGCTTTCATTTCCTACTATACATTGAATATTCTATGTGGAATGAATGATTAAATGTTAAGTGGTTTTAGAGAATATTGATTCACCCCCGTCTCATTATTTTAGGTGTTCAACAATTGGTATCAAAGCTTGGTTCCTCGGAAGGAGCTTAAAAACTTAGGGAAGATCTTGTAGGTTGAACACACAACTATTAGAATATTTCCTACTACTTTGGAATAGATTCATATAGTTGGATTCATAGAAGAATATTGCATAGTTGACATGAATGGATAACTCAAAATAGCTCTTGAAGGTCTAGGAAGAACTGAAGGTGAAAATAGAGATCTGAAATAAAATGTCAAAGAAGCAGATGAATGTATCTGAAAGTTGAGAGAGAAAATCAAGAAGTTTAGAGAAAGACATAAGGAGGTAAATGAGCAGTTGAAGAAAGCCAATGAGACAATTACTAGTTTGAAATTACAAGTTGAAGAATGCCTGGATGCTAAGATGAAAATAAAATCTAAAGAATTCTCAAAACTTGAAGAAGTTGTGATCTTGATATTAGATCTTGAAAAAGAAAAGTCATGAAGACAAATTCAAGATGAGTTCTACAAAGCTTGATGAAATTATTGTAAAGTAGAAAGGATCTAAAGATAAAGAAGTATTAGGGTTTGAGAAAGGTGAAAGCTCAAAGATAAATCAAACACCAAATCAAGCTAAAAATAATTATGAAGACAAGAAGAGCAATTGAAAACAAGTCTGGAATCAAAGGAGAGACTTCAAAAGGCCACCTATCAGACAAAAAAATGCACAAAGGTACCCATATTTTAATGGTTTTTGTTATTCTTGCAATAAATTTGGATATAAGGCTATGGAATGTATAAGTAGAATGAATCAAAATGTTAAATATTTTCCTGGTCAGTGCTTTACATGTAAGAGGTTTGGTCATAAGGCTAATGAATGCAAAAGTCAAATGATGAATGACTATAACAATGGTATGAGGGTTCAATATTTTGATGGTTACTGTTATGCATTAAATTGATTTGGGCATAAAGCTAACTGATGCAGATCTAGAATGAATGAAAGTAAGCCTCTTTAAAAGAATGTCATATGTTACAATTGTAGTAGACCTAGAGGTATCTCTAAATTTTGTAGAAGTAAGAATGTGAAAAAGGCTAATTTGGAAAAGAAGAATGATCCAGTGAAAAAGGTTGATCCAACAAAGATGAAGAAAGAGATGGAAAATATTTAGAAAAATAAGGAATATGGTGAGACTAAGCTTGAGTCTATACCAAAATCTAGTGTAGATGTTTCCTCTGAAAACTAAGAAGAAAGCTTTGGCTTAGGGGAGGATTGACAAAAGATTATTTATCCCCTACCAAATAAATGGTGTTGATTCTTCAACATGTGGATATGATGTGTGGGTCAATATTATTGACCTACTAGAGAAAGAACCAGTGGAAAGTATCATGTTGCAAAAAATTGTGAAGCATTTCAAGTTGTCTGTGCACACAGTTATAGTTTTTACCAGCTTTTCTATTTGTGTATTCAATACAAAATGAGGTCAATTTCTAAGGAATTATAAGAGATTTCACTTGATGAAAAATCATTTAAAAATGAGCATTTGAGAAGAACAAAGAAGAAAAAGAGAAAAGTGGAGTGATTGAAGCAATTGAGATCTAGTGCAAGAGAAACCCTAGCTAGAAAGTGATTTAAAAGGTATTCACAGTTTCTATTTGCCCTAGTTTTTGAAAGAACTCTCAATTTTCTATAAATATGTATACAACATAAGTGGTAGAGGTTACAAAACATCCTTGACCCAAATTAAAATGACATCTCGATAAATCTTTGGTGGATGATCCGAATGGTGTGTTTTCACACATCCCATATGGGATTCTCCACACAGAGGATGTAAGGGTTTATATTCATGTGAAGTTGGAAGAACATAATCATGGAAAAGAGTGATGTGTGGGTTAATGAACTCACCAAAGATAACTTCAAATTCAAACTTGAATTTGAAAGCTTGACAGAGAAGAAGCTCGAAGTATGGCATATTTTTCCTAACTTTTATTGTGATGATGTGTGGGTTAGATAAATTGGAAAAAATACATGATAAATTTATCTGGCTTGATATACCACACTTAATCAACAAGGAGGTGACTAGGGTTGTTACAATTTTATGTTCAACTAGACCAATTTTAGTATTGAAGTCTACGAAAAATGTAGTAATAGAGCTAACTACAGCGAAATATGATAAGAGGGCATTGAAAATCAAGAACATTAGAAACTTGTAAATGAATTATGCTTCAATGATGATCAGATACAAAATATACTTCACCAACAAAGAAAATTTAGTATCTACAAGTGCTATCAATACAACATATGAGATGGTTGATAATAGAGATGACTATGATTTATGTGAACTATTGAGACTACAACTTTTGGAAAATCTACAAAAGACAAAGGACTCTAAGTATGCCTTTAAGTTTTTCACTTTAATAAAAATTACTATTTTGCTTCTTGAATGAGGTTCCTGGTACAAGGAACATTGTGTGGCTAAAGGACAAATAGATAGCTCATTAGATCAGAGACAACATAGAGGAGATTAGATAGTGTGGAAGATCAAGAAGAAACATTATGGGGATTTTTAAATACCTTTTAGAAGAACATGAAATATAGATAAATAATTCCCTAGAAGATGGTGGAGAAGTATAAGGATGACATTACTTTTCTAGTTACAAAAGATAGTTGCATCATATAGGCAGTTGAGCCTAGAACTATTTGGATCCTAGAGATGGGATATGAAATAACAAAAGATGAAATCATTGGCTTAGTTGAATTTATGTTGAGAAAACCAAAAGAAACCTTTGATAAGATATATGGAGCATATGAGGAGAATTCCATGAAAGTTCACATAGACCAAAGGAAAAATATTATAACAAAGAACATTGATAAGATGACTACATAATTTGCAGGGACAATGGAGCTCACTAAGGAGCAAGTTGAGAAGGAAAAGGCCATGTCGAGCTCATTCGGAGGATCATCAAGTGTTAAAAGATCTAGTAGAATATTTACCACTCCTTCGATTACCACAACATCCTTTGGGACTAAGATTTATATAAGAGAGAAGAGAAAAGAGCCTGTAAGTACTTCAGTAAAGGAGAAAACACCTCCAATAAAAAAAGGGACTAGAAAAGAAAAGTTTGCTCCAACAACACAACAAACTACAAGCCCTATGAGAAGAAGAGTGAAAAAAAGCTACAAGGGAGCTGTACATGGGAGTGAATGTGTAAGATGAAGAAAAATAAGAAGAAGGACCAAATTGGTTCAGAAGAGGAAAACTGAAGCTTCACAAGGTGAAGCAAGTGGTAAAAGAAAAAAGGTTGATATTGTGGATATAGATGATGAGATAGAGTTAGAAAAGGAAAAACAAACCTTTATGATCAACATGAGAGAAAATAAAGAAGAAAATTGCAAGAAGTAGTCTTTGGAAGACAAGAATAAGAAGATGAATGAATCTAGTAAGGGCACATAGCCCTATGAAACTTGATGCTTTATTCAATGGGATTATGGAGCATGAGATGATAGGAGAAACTACTACTCTATATACTACTATAGATGAGGTAGATAAGGATACCATTGAGGAATCCATTATAAAGTATATTATTAATTTTAAGACTAATATGAAGAATATTGAGAAGCAATTACTTGAAGAACTAAGTAATGTACTATATACAAGAAGACATGAGGTAATAGATGAAGAAGAAAATTTGAGAGAATTCACTTTGGAAAAGATTAGTGCATCCTTATCAAATGAAATTAAAGACACATTACCTCAAGTGCATAATAGGGAGTTGTGAAATAAGTAGAGGGTAACCACCATTATGAGAAGAGATCAAAATTATCTTGATAGGCTCTAGATTGAATCTATGGAGAAGGCTACAGATTTGGAAAAAAGGATAGGACTTACTCCAGATAGTGAAGAAGAGATGCATGATGACATGCTAGTCTCAAGAGTAAATATTGTATAAGAAGAACAACAAGAGGTTGCACTCAATATGAGCATGAAACTAAAGAAGGAAATGTTTAGGATAATGTTTTTATGGAAGTGGAAGAAATAGATAAAGATAAAATTACAGGTGAGGAGAATGATACCAGAGAGGACACTACAGTAGAAGATATGACTGGTAAAATTCCTCAAGTTGGAGATAATACCAATGTAGAAGAAAAAGATATTGATGCTCAAAAGGTGGATGCACCCACTAGACATAACACACTTCCTTTGGTATCTGACACAAATGTAGAGGAAGTTCAAGGACACCCAAAGAAAAATATGATTTCGGATAACAAAGATAAATCTATTGGTGAAGATGTTCATGTAAACACAAAAAAAGAGTGATGAGAAAAAATTTGAGGATGAAGAGAAAAAGGATGTGAATTCATCTAGTATTGAGCATGTACTCGACAATACTAAGAAGAAGGATGGGGAGACACCGGTTAATACTAGTGACAAATAAAAAGCCTTGAAGGAAATTGTTGCAAAAGATAAAGAAAAGTTGGTTGGAGAATCCTCTTGTTCCTCTCGAGATATTTTGAAAATCATGTTGAGCATGCAGTTAAAGTTTCAACTGGTATTATCTACCTAGTTATTGTAACTTCTAGTGCAACAAGGACATGTAGATATGGATAAAATCTCACTACGCACAAGCTTTAATTGGGTAATTCTTTTCATGTTTCTACTCAGAAAGAGATTTTAGAGTCACATCAAAAGAGTACGGAAATGATTGATGAGGTAGTAAAGATTCTATAGGAGAGCATACTTGGAGCAAGTATTGATAGCTCCTTATCCGGTATGGAGAATCTAGATTTTTTTCTTGATTCATTTAAGGAATATTCTAGTGGATCAAAGGAGAAATTGGAGAAATATATGGAAAAAAAGATGAATAAGAAGAGATTGATCGATATAATAGAGAAGTGTGCCTCCACACACAAAAAAATTCAAGACAATCTCAAAAGTGTATAGGATTGTTTGGAAAAATCCAAAGTATTATTTTAGTTTTTTTATGAAATGGCCGAGCTCTACAAAGAGCATAAAAGATGAGATGGACTCAATTGAGTCCCAAATAGATAAAAATTATAGTGCTTATGATCCAAAACAAGATTTGGATGGAAGCACAAGGTTTGTAATAGAGAACCTACATGAGTAGTTCTCCTAACTGCAAGTTTAGAAGGAAAATATTCTAATGTGGTTTTGTCATCTCAGGATCTGGTGAATCTTAAGTTCATACCTATTTTCAGTGCCTTGTTGAGTGATAAAAAATTCTTCAAAGTTAAATATGATACGCAACACTCTAGATGATGGTAAATAAATTTTGATGGAGTTGGAGATCCAAATAAGAATTATTGGCCTAGCCAAGAAGAGTTGGGAAGAAGGGAAGCAAGAGTGGAAAACACACCTGAAGAAGTTGCAAGAGTCAAATACTTCCTCTAGGTGACCCTATTTTTATTTTTATGCAACTTAGTTTATTGTTTAGATTTTAGTGTACATATGCAGATGGTATAGGCCTATTTTCTAGTGCAAATAGCACCCTTAGGGGGATTCGGTAAAGTTTTCAAATTTTTATTCTCTTGTATATATATACATATCAATCAGGGGAGTTCTAGTATATGAGAAGAACACACGTTTTGCACCCTTTTCGCTTGATGTCAAAGGAGGGTAGTTTTGGAGAGAAAATTTTGGCTTTCCATAAGTTACAAAGGGGGAGATTGTTGAAAGATTAAGGAGTTCGTCATTGACTTGTTTGTGGGAAACATGAGAATGGAGTATAATTAAAAGTTGTACAATATGTAGTTCGGTGTTGTCATTGATATCAATATTGTACTTTAGTATGAAGATCACAATGTAGACCAATTTTTGTAGCTTGAGAATGTTTAAATATGATTATCAAATGCAATTTTGTAAGGTTTGATATGATGAAGACAGTTGAAGAAAGAAATTAATTGTCAAAAAAAGTAATTTGGTGTGTAGGACATCTGGTATTTTGGTCCACATTGGTTTATTATGTAGAATATTGCTTTGCAATTTTGGAATAATTGTTTGGGATGTTAGAAGAGTCTAAATCCAAAATTCCATAGTGTTTTAGTTTTTGGTGTTGAAGATGTCAGTGACAAAAGTTTCAGTCTAAGAGTTACAGTGTTACCAATACAGTATGTATATTTTGGAGGATCCACATCTCTCTACAGATTGGTATCTCGATTTGTGGATTTTTGGAGATGTTGAAAGGTGTTAGTAGTGTTTATATTCTAAGTGGCATGAATTTTGGAGGCCTGCATGTCAGTTTTTGGATGTACAATTGGCGAATTTCTATGTTAGGTCATTATTAGTGTCAACCTAATAAGTTTTGGGCATTGCAGAGTTTTAATAAGTTTTGATCCATTATGTGGGAGCTATTATAGGTCCATTCCAACCTATTTTGATTTTTTATTAGTTTTTAATCTTGGCACGAAGCATGTATATGTGTATGTTGAGCTGAAAAGGTATATTTTGTATAACACATCTAATTATGCTGACCAAATTGATGTTATAGGTGCTTTTGGATAAAGTGGATATATATGTAAGATATTTTTCAATGTTTTGAAGAGAGAGATGTAATGTGATGTTCAATTGATGTGAACTGTGTTAGTATAAGGTGAATGTAGAGTAGAGCATAGTGTTAGAGAAAATCGGTATGAAGTGTGTAAAGTTTGTATTTTGAGCTTCAATGGAACTGTAATTCATTCATATGTTAGATGGAACTGTAATAGTTTGAATCTTGGCTATGTGCCATAATCTCTTCTATATTTTCTTCTTTCTATGGGTAGTGAGTCCACCTACGATGAGAAATTTTGTAATATATTATAACTAGTTATAATATATTGTGAGCTAATCCTCACTGTGGTTTTTCCCATTTGGGGTTTTCCATGTAAAAATCTAGTGTTCTTGTGTTATGTGATCTTTATGGATGTTTTTCATTCTTCCATTTCCTACTGCAAATTGACTATTCTATGTGGAATGTACACTTAAATTTTAAGTGGTTTCAGAGAATACTGATCACCCCCCTCTTAGTATTTTGGGTGTTCAACATCTAGTTTATAATTTCCACTTGTAGTCTTTGTATCTGGAGTCATAAAAGAGATCCCAATCTCCTGCACTAAATTATTTTTTCTTTATGAACTGATCATGCCAACAGGTTCTTTGATTATAGATAAATTTAGTGTGGTGTATGGCTTCCATTTTGGTTTCATCAAGTGCATTTAAGTTGTGTAATATCTCTTGCTGAGCTGTGGACAAGTCCATACCCAATATAACTATTGTCCTCAATGTTTTTTATTCAAATTCAATAGGAATTATTGCTTTATTCCCATACACCTATTCATATGTTGTAAGTCTAGTTGTGGTCTTCCAAGTTGTCCTATAGGCCCAAATTGCCTTAGGCAACTTGGCTGCCCAATTCTTCTTATGAATTTTCATTATATTTGTGAGAAAAATTTTAATTTCCCTATTTGTGAATTCAACCTACCAATTATCTTGAGGATGGTAAGGTGTTAACTTCCTATTCCTAACCTCATACTCTTGAACCGATTTTTTTATTGGCTTCGATGTAAACTAGGGTCCTTGGTTTGTGACAATATCTCTTGGAACTAAATATCTTGTGAATATGTCTTCATAGATAAGTTTTTCCAATTTACCATATCTTGCAAATTGTAGAACCTTAACCTCCACCCACTTTTTAAGGTAATATATGCATATTGGTATGTACTCTTTGTTGTTTGATGTTGGTGATATGGGGCCAATAAAGTCTAATATCCATTTTTCAAATGGTTTTATTGCTAGTTGTGATTGCAATGGAATATCATCTAATTTTTTTTGCCTTCCCATTCTTTGACACCTATCATAGCCCTTAGTATACTTCATTATATCTTTATGAAGTGTTGGCCAATAATAGCCAGTGTTGAGAATTTTAAGAGTTGTCCTCTTTGATGTAAAGTGTCCCCCACATGGTTCATCATGGCATGCTCTGAGGATATCATATACTTTATCTTCTCTAATACATCTCCTCATTATGTTGTCTAGAGCTATGTAAAATAAGTATCCAACTATCCAGGAGTAGGGAAAACTCTTGTGAACCAATTTCCTCTTTTCTCTTGGTGAGAAATGGGGTTGTGTCTATCCTGCTACAAGATAGTTGGCAATATCTGCATACCAAGGTGTATGCAGAGATAGAGAAAATAAAGTCTCAACTGGGAAAGAATCATCAAAATTATCTTCTTCTCATTTGGTTAGTAGTCTAGATAGAAAATTTTCCACTACAATTTCTTTACCTAGCTTATCCATAATGGCGATGTCAAATTCTTGAGTTAATAGTAACCATCTGACAAACCTTCCACCAACCAGTAGTTTTTTTATTAGATACCTTATTGTTGTATGGTCATTATGTATGAACACTTGATATCTTGTAATATAATGCCTAAATTTGATTATTGCATATATTACTACCAATATCTCTTTCTCTATCACTATATAATTGATTTTTTCCCCTTGTAGATTTTTGCTGATGTAATATATGTAATACTCTTTGTTGCCTTCCTTTTTTCCAAGTATGTCTCCTATAACAAAATCATAAGAATCTATATAGATATGAAAAGGTAAGGTTCAATTTACTCCTCTCAAGACAAAGATTTTGGTCAATGCTACCTTGAGTGCTTCGAAGGAGCGTTGACAAGTAGTTTTCCACTTGAATTATACATCTTTGGATAGTAAAAAAAATAGTGGAGCTGCAAGTTTGCTAAAGTCTTGAATGAATTTCCTATAATACCCAACATACATCCTAAGAAAATTCTAACATCTTTTTGTCTTTGAGCCACATGGAGTGTTGATATCACTTCAATTTTGTTGGGGCCCACTTGAATTTTTCATTTGACAAAAAAAATCCTAATATGATCCCTTATGTCATCATCATGAAACATTTTTCATGAATCAGGGATAATTTGTTCTTGACACTTGTTTGAAACCTTCTATAGATTGCCAAGTGCTTCATCATATGTATTCCCATAAGTAGTGAAATAATCAATGTAAAATTTCATGGAATCATGTGTTAAGTCTAAGAATATACTCAATACTGCCCTCTGGAAGGTGGTTGGTGCATTACACAACCCAAATGGTAGGAAAAAATAAGCATATGTGCCCCAAGGGCATGTGAAAGTTTTCTTGTCTTGATATTCTAGAGCAATATTTATTTGGTTGTAGCCACTAAATCCATCCATAAAGGAAAAGTAATTCTTTCCTACTTGATGCAGAGGAGTGACCTTCTTTAAGGAAACAACTCAAAAGACAAGGTGTTCCTACACCAACTCCTTTCATGCTCTTAGGTGCACTACACTAGGCCTCTAGCATTGAACTTGTTTGGGGCTTTAAAAAAACTTTTTTGGATAGTACAAATGACATGGGAAGGCTTTTCTTGAGGCTTGACAGATATTTGAACATGATATTTGACAACTTCAATGTGGTGACCCTACAACACAACTTCTTGTATGCTGCACCTAGTAGGGGAACTTTAACGGTTTAAGACCAAACAAGAGCAAATGGTTTTTAACACCCATCCACTAGCTCAAGACCCCTTTACACCTTACAAACTAAGTATTTGCATGTAGATTTAAAGTTTTTCACACAAAAAATAACTCAAAATTGATTGGCCACCATTTATGCTCTCATTGTCATACAAATTCCTTATAGGGTAGTCTTTGCATTTTTTCATATAGTTGCCACCAAGATCACCAATTCCTTAAATAGATCTGTCAGACCTTCATACACAACCTCCACACCTTATCTAATCACAAAACACACCAATCTTGCATTGATGGCGTACAACTACCCTTCACAACCTTCACAGTTTGATATATGTGAATATCAGACCTACAATCCACTAGAAGCACATGCAAACCTCAAATTGGGCCCCTGCAAAATCGGAAGATGATAAAAAATATATATATAAATTTCTTTCCACCCCTTGTGGGATTTTTCCACTAGTGGGAGACCAATTTACACCATTTTTATGATCACTAGTTACCCTAGGTAGGGTTTTTACTAGTCTTCAATAAAAACACAATAACTTTCACTATACTAAACCAAGATTGATGAAACCAAAAGAAAAACAAAGTAGATTCACAACTTTAAAAAATATATTAATTTCTAGATCATTAAATGGGTCGTACCAGCCGTAAAAGAAAGAATAGATTGGAAATGTTAGGAAAACATAGAAAAATCATTCTTTCATTCACCAAAACTTCAAAATTAGTTTTTCCAACCCTCAATATGACTTTGGAGGGTGTATTCATACATTAATAACCAATTACAACTTTTTTTAATGATTTCTTGATATGTTTGTAATAGTTTCTTGATTTTTGACACCTTTCCAAAGTTGCATGACAACTTTCTAAGCAACATGACAACTTTTACACTTTTTAACCAAAGACCCTATTAACACTCCAAAATGGATCAGCATGATCCCATGTGGTCATATATGGCCTTATTAAACTCCAAAATAATCAAACAACTCAAAACCCAAAAGTAACAAAAAGGTATGCTTATGAGGCTCCTGATGCCCCTGTACCATACACCCAAGGGGAAGAAAACTCAAGTCCCACTTGAGTATAGGTCTGAAATAATGTATCCATGTTTGATAATATTTGATTCAAACACCCAAGTAGCATCTTCCATAGGAATAACCCTCCACTTGACCAAGTATTGAAAATGTGTTCTGTTTCTTGTCTTTTTCAGATCCTTGGTATCAAGGATGCACTCCAACTCCAAAGTTTTGCTGGGAGGAAGGTCTTGGATCCATTCATCATTTGAAAATTCTTGGGAATCCACTTCATTACCTATAAAAACTTCCCTTTTGAAAGGGTACAAGTTAGATACATTAAATATAGGTGAAATGCAAATCCCACTTGGTAATTTAATCTCATATGCATTCGGACCAAACTTGTGAACAACCGTACAAGGTCCAATATTCTTCATCTGCAATTTGGAATATTGTACCTTGGGAAATCTCTTCTTTATGAGACGGGCTAGAACCATATCCAACCTTGAAATTGACTTCTCTTCACTGTGCATCAGCCCTTTGCTTATATTTTTCAACACTTCTTTGTAGGTGATCCTTGACTTGTTGGTGAATCTCTTTCATATCCACAAAAAAAAATTCACCCTTAGAACTCATCCTCTCCATTCCACTAGTATCCCTTATTTCAAAGACTCTTCTTGGCTGCAAACCATAAACAACTTCAAAAGGACTCTTACCCACACTTCTATTCACCAAATCATTATATGCAAATTCTTCCCGAGGAAAGATCAGATCCCATTGAGTAGAATTCTCTTTAGTGAGACATATTAAGAGGTTACCAAGGCTCATATTAACCACCTTGTTCTACCCATTAGTTTGAGGGTGATAGGAAGAACTGAAACTAAGGTTAGTGCCAAGTTTCTTCCACAAATTTCTCCAAAAAATCCCAACAAACTTACTATCTCTATCTAAAACAATACTCATAGGAAAACCATGAATCCTTACCACTTATTTGAAGAACAAACATGCAACATAAGATGCATCATTTGTTCTCCTACATGGGATGAAATGTTCCATTTTGGAGAACCGGTCTTCTACAACATAGATGGAATCAAAACCTCTAGGTGTTTTTGGTAAACCCATTACAAAATCCATACTTATAGACTCACAAGGCCTATTTGGAATAGGAAGAGGCTAATAAAAACCTACATTTGTGCTACTCCCTTTTTCCTTTTTAAAAATGACACATTTCTCAACAAATTTCCTTACATCACTTTGCATTTTAGGCCAAAAATAGTATCTTCTTAGCTATTCCAAGGTCTTATCAAGACCAAAATGACCTACAAGACTACAACTGTGCTTCTCTTTTATCAATTTATCTCTCATTGAACACTTAGGGACACAAATTTGTGCTACCTTGAATAAAATATCATCTTGAATTAGAAAATCAATCCACTTATCATTATTGTTTCTACAAAGTTGCTTACAACATGCATATATGTCTTTGAAATCTATATCTTCAAGATACATACCTTTTAAGGATTCAACTCCCACACTTTGCAACTAAACTTCCTACACTATTAGATCCCTTCTACTCAAAATATCTTATACTTTATTGGTCCTCCCCTTCTTTTGTTTAATGGTACTGGAAGTAAAACCTTGCAAATATTCCACCCATTTAACATGCCTACCACCCATTTAACATGCCTATGACTGAGTTTCTCTTGACTATTAAAAAATTGGAGGGCATGGTATCAATATAGACTATGAACTCTTTGGGAAGTAGGTAATGTCTCCACTTTTTCAAGGACTAAACCAAAGAATACATCTCTAGGTCATAGGAAGAGTATTTCTTTTTAGCCTCATTAATTTTTTCACTAAAGAAGGCAATGGGCCTACCCTCTTGACTCAACACCACCCCTATGGCATAGCCACTTGAATCACATTCAATAGTAAACACCTTATTGAAATATGGTAAGGCTAATATGGATTGCTCTGCTACTCTCTTTTTCAAATACTCAAAACTCTTTTAAGCTTCACTAGTCCAAACAAAATTCTTTCTCTTATCCACCTTTATGGTATCAATGATTGGAGCACAAACATGATTGAAACCCTTAATAAACTTCCTATAAAAACTTTCCAAACCATGGAAAATTCTTACCTCAAAAACTAATTTGGGTGGAGGCCAACTTAAAATAGCTTCAACCTTGCTTCGATCCATTTTAAAGGTTCCTTTTGTAACCACAAAACTAAGATATACCAACTATGTCTTCTTAAACCCACATTTCTTCAAATTAATCATTAGTTTATCTTAATTCAATCTTCTTAAAACCAAATCCAAATGGTGCAGATTCTCTTCCTTAGTTTTACTAAAAACAAGAATTTCATCAAGATAAACCACTACAAACTTACCAATAAAAGGCTTGAGAACTTTATTCATTAACCTCATGAAGGTGTTGGGTGTATTTGAGAGACCAAAGGTATCACAAGACACTCATAAATCCCTTCATTTTTCTTGAATGTTGTCTTCCATTCATCCCCTGGTTTGATCCTGATTTGGTGATACCCACTCTTGAGGTCTATTTTGGAAAAGTAGCATGCTCCACCTAGATATTCCATCAAGTCTTATATCCATGGAATGGGGAACCCATATCTGATTGTAATATTAAATTGATGCCCCTAGAATCAGTGCACATCCTCCATTCACCTCCCTTCTTTGGTGTTAGGATAGTGGGAATTGAATAAGGACTAAGGCTTTCTTTGATTAGCCCCTTATCAAGCAGTTCTTAGACCTGTGTCTTAATATCCTCATTTTTTTGTGGTGTCATCTTATATTCTACATTATTAGGAGAGCTAGCCCCTAGTATGAAATCAATGTGGTGACTAATATCCCTCATAGGAGGCAAGGTATTTTGGATTTCAACCACTACTGTATCAAAATACTTCTTTAGCAAGTTTTTAATTTCCAAAGGCAACTCTTCTTTCTTTGTTGTTGTCACAATACACCTAGGCTTGACTATGATGGAAAAACACATATTATCCTCTTCCACGGCCTTTATGAATTCCTTATCTCCTACCAAAATCACATTGGATTCCACTTGTGGTGTTTTATCTTCATCTTTCAATGGTGTTAGTGTTGCAAGAATAGAAAGAGGAATGAAAGTGTTATCATTGATGTCAACCGATCAACTAGTTATTTACTATATCTTGAGGATATTGAGAATATTTTATAAAAAGAATATTGCAGGTTGCTAGTTGTTGAGGTTGTTGGTCTAGTGCTTGTGAACTATGTTCTAGCTAAGGTCTGGAAGAATTGTTGTTGGTCTGGATTTATCTTTATGGTTCGAAATTTGTGTTGCCCTTGTCCTATTGAAGATGGTTTCAGAATTTGGAAGCATCGAGCTTAATTGATCTATGTGTTTTACATTGGTTTGGCCAACCATGTGTCAAGCACTACATTTGAAGTTGATGAAGGTGTTGGATCTATTATGGGTCCCGATGAAGCATGTGTTTGGGTCGCCATCATTCTAATTCCACCCTAGGATTTTTGGCGCCGACCTAATTTGAATTTGAATTTGGATGGCCGACTTTGTATATTTTCAAAGTTGGTTAATGGTATAAATACAAAATGCACTAGGAATAAAAAGTGTACATAAGAAAAGAAGGAAGATAAGTGAAAGAGTGGACATGACTTTGATGCTATTCTAAAAGTGTGTAAGTGTGTGGTTGATCAGTATGAAGCTTAACGTTGAGTTTCCAGATGTAGTGAGTAGAAGGAAAACTCTATCATTCATGCAAGTGGATCTATTATTGTGGTGGAATCCTTTTTTGCATTGGGATTGTTGTCTCTCTATAACAAGTCTTCTTTGTCTTCTTTGTATCTTTGTGCCAGTGAGCCATTTGAGTTGTAGCCTTGTGGACAGTGAATCCAAATAGCGAGCCTTTTTGTAATTGGTTTTTATATTCTCTATAATGTGAGTTAATCCTCATCATGATTTTTCCCTCATTGGGTTTTCCATGTAGATGTTATTTTATTGTGTTTGTGTATTGGAATTTGATGGTTAATCACTTAATTAGTTTATATGTTATTTTCGGTAATTGAATTTAAGGTTTAAATATGTGACAACTGATTCACCCCCCCTCTTAGTTGTCTAATCCAAAAATTGGTATAAGAGCTTGGTTCCTTGGTGAAGAGCTCAACCACTTGAGGAAGGTTTAGGATGGATAGAAAAATTATCTATGATTATTCAAGGTTTGATGGAACTAATTATGGTATCTGGAAAGTATTGATGGAAGAATATCTAGAGTATTGCAGATTTGATGTAGAGAAAGATTATAAGGAACCCTACACTCCTCTTGCTAATGGTCCGAGTACACCTAAAGAAATCATAGCACATGAAGCAAATAATAAGGAAAATTTCATCTTGAAGAATAGTCCGACACATTCTGAGTTGATAAAGGTGCAAAATTTGAAGATAGCTAAGGAAGTCTGGGATACTTTAGAAAGAGTACACAATGGTGATGAAAGGGTAAAAGAGGAAAAATTACAAAATCTAGAAACTCGGTTTGAACTTTTACACATGTCTAAAGATGAGAATGTTAAATCCTATGTATATATATTGGATGAGGTTGTGGCTAAAATGTGATCCCTTGGTGCTACTATAGATGAAACTAGAATTGTAAAGAAGAATCTTAGAACTCTTCTTGATGCTTACAATGAAAAGGTGAGTGCTATTGAGCAGACTATAGATTACAAGACTTGTACCAAGGATCTGCTGCTAGGATTTTTTGCATTTTATGAAACGAGGAAGTCGAATCTAAGAAGTGGAGGCAAAATAAAGACTACTTTTAAAGCTACAAAAATTGAAGATCTAGATGAAGAAAAATTTGATGAAATTGAAGATAACTTTGTAAGGAGAGTAAGAAAAGGCTTTGGTAAGTATGAAGGTAAATTTCCCTTTAAGTGCTTTAGTTGTGGAGAAATTGGTCACTATGCTATAAAGTGTCCGGAAAGAGATAAAAGGAATAAATAAAGATATGAGGAAAATAAGAAAGGAAAGAAGATTAATAAAGCTTAATATGTGAATGAGAATGCTAGTATTTCAGATGAAGATCTAGATGACAATGAATGCTTGTTCTTGGAGATTAAGGATGAACATACTTCTACTAAATCAGAAAAATAGTCAAAAGAAAGTCCACCGGAGAAAGAGAAAGAGAAAGAGAAAGAGAAAGAGAAAGAGAAAGAGAAGGAGAAAGATGAATGCACGGTTATCTCTACCCTACATGCTAAATAGGAAAAGAATATTTGGGTAGTTGATAGTGGTTGCGTACATCACATGACTGGTGACAAGAGTAAGTTTGTGAAACTTGAAAAATATGATGGAGGTCTGGTTATATTTGGAGATGATATTGGTGCTCAAATCTGTGGGATAGGTTTAGTAAGTTTTGATGGAAAGCATCATACTAACGATGTTTACTATGTTAAGGGTTTAAGGAATAATTTTTTGAGCATTGGTCAGATGTGTAGAAAAGGATATGATCTTGTGTTTAAGAATGAAAAATGTGAGATCCAGAAAGAATTTAGAACATTGATTGCTACAGGGAAGAAATCTGAAGGGAACATTTATCAGCTTAAAGGTGTTGATGGACCATATTTTATGACTTAGATAAATGACAGTTGGCTATGGAATAGGAGAATGTGTCACATGAATTTTGATAACTTGGAAAGAATCAATTTTGTTCAAGCCGTGAGAGATCTACCAAGAATTACAAGTCCTGTAAATGCTATTTGTAG
Organism: Sequoiadendron giganteum; assembly: GCA_007115665.2. NCBI lineage: Eukaryota > Viridiplantae > Streptophyta > Pinopsida > Cupressales > Cupressaceae > Sequoiadendron > Sequoiadendron giganteum. The sequence continues at coordinate 819,547,318 of CM021100.1, read as the reverse complement.
GAATTGCTAGTTTGGAAATTAAACAAGAAGTCATTACAGATCAAGAGAACAATCTACTACTCAATTATTGGATTTGGTTCATATAGAACTTTGTGGTCCTATGAGAGTGTGAAGTCTACTTGGTGAAAGGTACTTTATGCTTTTAATTTATGGTTATTCTAGATATACATGGGTTGCATTTATAAGAGAGAAATTAGATGGATTAGATAGATTCAAGGAATTCAAGGATATGTTTGAAAATAAAGTGAATTTTAAGATTAATTGCTTGGGATTTGACAGAGGTGGATAATTCACCTCTTATGAGCTCAATATGTTTTGTGAAGTGCATGGTATAAAGAGATAGCTATCTACTCTAAGAACTCCTCAACAAAATGGAGTTGTTAAAATAAAAAATAGAACAATTCAAAAAGTTGCTAGGTCAATGATCACTAAAGCCAGATTACCAGAAGTTTACTAGAAAGAAGCCATTCACACTATTGTATATGTATTCAATTGAGTTTAGGAAAGAGAAAATAGTACAAAGACTCCCTATGAGCTATGGCACATAAGAATCCCTACAGAAAAATATTTCAAGGAATTCAGAAGCAAATGTTATATCAAAAGAGATGAGGAAAATTTGGGTAAGTTTTATGCAAGAAGTAATGAAGGAATATTTCTTGGATACCCTACAAAGAGAAATGCATATAGATGTTTCAAAAAAATACTGAGGAAAATCGTAGAAAGCTCAAATGTGAAGATTGATGAAACAGTAAAGAATTATATTGATATTGATGGATATATGTCTGATGAACATGATGGTGCAAGAATAGAAGAAGTTGTAGAAGAATGGGATAAATATGAACAAGGAAACTAGAATGAAAGTGAAGAAGATGCTACGGTGATGTCCCCTAGGACACTAAAATATGTACATAGGAATCATTCAAAAAGTCAGATTATTGGAGACAACACAAGAGGTGTGTAAACTAAAAGAAAAGTTGTTGCTGGAGTAAATTTGTGCTTATTCTATGAGATTGAGCCGAAGTCAGTAAGTGAAGCCTATAAAGATGAACATTGGAAGGAAACAATGAAAGAAATTTTGTAGGTTGAGAAGAATCAAACTTGGGAATTGGTCCCAAGATTGGCAGAAAAAAACATTATTGGATCAAAATGGGTATTCAGAAACAAGCTAAATGAGAATGAGAAATTTGTTAGAAACAAAGAAAGGCCTGTGTGCAAAGGCTACTCACAAGTAGAAGGTATAGATTTTTAGGATACTTTTTTATCGGTATCAAGAATGGAAGCTATAAGGATGTTCTTGGCATTGGCTGCTTATAAAGATTTCAAATTCTATCGGAGGGATGCCAAGTCAACATTTTTTAATGTTGAACTAGAAGAAGAGCTCTACATGGAACAATCAGAAGGATTTCAGTTAACAGACCAACCGGATATGGTGTGAAAATTGAAGAACACTTTATATGGATTGAAGCAAGCTCCTAGAGCCTGGTATGCAAGGCTAGATAAGTACTAGAGTCAACAAGGATTTAACAAAGGTGTGACAAACAATAATTTATACTTCAAGATTGAAAATGATAGAATTGTGATTGTTGTTGTGTATGTTGATGACATTATCTTTGGAGGGAATGAAAATACATGCAAGATGTTTGTGGAAGAAATGCAGAAAGAATTTGAAATTTCTATGTTTGGTGAAATAAATTTCTTTCTTGGGCTATAGATTAATCAATCAAAGGAATTTTTATTTCACAATCTAAGTATGTGAAGGAGATGTTGAAAATATTTGGAATGGACGGTTCCAAACCGGTAAATACCCCTATGGTGACTAGATGTAAGATGGGAAAAGATAATGATTCACCTGAGCCTGATCAGAGCAAGTATAGATCTATGATTGGTGGACTATTGTATTTGACTGCTACTAGACTAGATATTACGCATGCAGTTTGTCTTGTGGATAGATTTCAAGAAGATCCAAAGGAAAAACATGTTACTATAGTTAAAATGATATTTAGATATTTGAAAGTCACTTCGGATTATGGGTTATGGTATCCCAAGGATATTGATTTTACACTTAATTCTTATACAGATGCAGATTGGGTCGAAAGTATAGATGACAAAAGGAGTATTAGTGGTGGTGCATTCTTTCTTGGATGTAGATTAGTGGTATGGTTGAGTAAGAATAAATATTCAATCTTTGTGTCTACTACTAAAGCTAAGTATATTGTTGCTGTAACTTTTTTACACAAGTTTTATGGATGAAGCAGACATTGAAAGATATCACAGTGCAGTATGATGATCATATTTCTACATTTTGTGATAACACAAGTGTAATTAACATTTCAAAGAATCTTGTAATGCACTCGAGAATGAAGCATATATCTATCAAGTATCATTTCTTGAGAGAGAAGGTCATGGAAAATGAAGTCAATCTTGAGTATGTTTCAACAAAAGATCAAATTATGGATATATTCACAAAGGCTCTTCCTAAAGAAAATTTTGAGTATATTCAAGATAATCTAGGGGTTATTTCCCCTCCTTTTAAAAACTAAGATGCATTTGGAGATGCATCATTCTAGTGGATTTGTGGTTCTATCTTTTTGGATTGATGTTTTTGGTGGCTACCTCTCAAGGGGAGCCAACATTTTTTAAAGTGTTGTCATTATGAGTATTATACTTTCATGTCAAATGAAGTTTCAAAAAACATATATTTTTTTCCTTTTCCATTGATGTCAAAGGGGGAGAGAAAGAGCATGTGAAGAAGAGAGAGGGAATCAGGTGATGATCTTCTAAGGGGGAGAAGAAAAAGAAAAATTTTGAGAGCTAGTATGTGTCTTTGATGGTTTTTCACATCATGTGTTTCCATCAATGACAAAAGGGGAGATTGTTGCAAGAATATATAGAGGAATGAAAGTGTTGTCATTGATGTCAATCGATTAGTTGGTTATTTAATATATGTTGAGGATATTGAAAAAATTATATAAGAAAAAGATTGCAAGTTGTTAGTTGTTGAGGTTGCTGGTTCGGTGCTTGTGAACTATGTTCTGGCCGAGGTCTGAAAGAATTGGTTTTGGTCCGGATTTCTCTTTATGGTTCAAAATTTGTATTTCCCTGGTCTCATTGAAGATGGTTTCAAAATTTGGAAGCATCAAACTTGTGGATGCTAAAATCTGCATGAGAGACTTAAACTAGTTTCATGTTGTTAGCGCAAGTCAGTTCAAATCAGAAAATTTAACATCCCTATGAAATACTTAATCATGTTCATGTATGAAAATAATAAGCAGAAAACACTTTAAACAGAAACATATGTAAAGAACATAATCAAACCTTTATCTCATAGTGGATTGGTGCCACTTTGTTGTGTAGTAAGAAACCCTTTCCCAATCCTTGAATTGTAAATGTTGATGTATAGATTAATCAAACCCCTCGAATAAGATTTGAGCATAACCTAGCTATAAATTTTGAAAATGATTAATATGTGGAATGGTGTGCACAAAATTGGCTCTTAATGTCTAGAGAGTAACTTTGTATCAAATTGTGGATCCTTAAATGAGGAGAGAAGTCTCCAATTTATAGATTTCCAAACTAGAAAAGAGAGTGCAAACAAGCAATGTGGGATCATTCAACATCTAATGGAAAATTTCCACTTTTCAAGATGTGAATGGTTGAAGGTTGTGCACATTTTGGCCAAAGTACCAATAAATGCACTTAAGTGGAATTTCAAATTTGAGAAATCACATGTGAGAGGGAAAAAGGAATGAAATAAATTCCACTTGGCTCAATGCACAAGGACATGTAGGAGGAGTGAATTCCTTGTTGGATGTACAAGTCCACTTGGATTTTTTGAATTTAAATTGAGGGAATATTCCCTTTTGATGCTATGTGAGGGAAAATAGATGAATTAATAAATCAAAGTAATTGATTTATTGTGCAAGTTGCATTCTCTAGAGAATGTGACATAGATTAAGATTAAATTAATCAAAGTTTACTTAATCTAATGAGGAATTTAGGAGATGTGACAATTTAGACTTAAATCGATTTAATTAAATAAATTATTTTGATTTATTTAACTAAGTGGGAAAATGTTAGATTAAATCAAATAAGGTTTAATTTATTTAATTTAATAAGAGGACTTTAGAGACTTTAATCAAATAAAATAATTTATTTAATCATTGGAGGAGAAAGACTTAATCAAATAAACAATGATTTATTGAATTAAGAGACATAATATGATGAAAATCTAAGAGTATGATTTAGGAGGAAATGTCATTAATAATCAAGATCAAGTGTGTCGAACCAAATTTGCACATTTTCCATGTCTAGATTTTGCCCCTCTTTGAAGCAATGCACTTGTTGCATTGATTCAAAGAATAAACTGTTGTGATCAGAGTCAAAATTAAATTTCTTTTTTTTTCTAGATGCCCCATTGTTGCCCCAATGGAAGGATATTGCTGGTATATTGCCCCCTCGAGAGGTTGAGTGGAAATGCAATTTTTTTGATCGATATCGCAATAAGATGCGAGAGGAGTTGGCTCCATTGGATTATTTCTTTTGATGTAGACAGATCTGATGATGTATAGACAGTCATCAACTATGGGTAGTCTTGTGTATATCTTGATACAACACACCAATTTTAGATAGAAATTTTAGTAAAGATAGAGGAATAAGAAGAATAAGATGGATGTAAGAGGGTTTCAACAAGCGTATGTTATGATGATGATTATTTGATTACCAGGAGTTGAGATTTTCCAAGGGCCATTTACTGTATGTTTGATAACACACGTAGATACGATGCATCAAGGTATAAAGGACTAGGATGACATTATACCTAGTGTGATGGAATTTGACTCATCAATCAAATAGGAGTATTCTTGTTCACACTTAGCCTACATACTTCATTCAGGATGTTGTTCTGACATTCTAAACATCTTGGGCCAAAACATAGGAAATAAAGCTTTCTTATGTGGTCAACAAGATATCTCAAACATCCTCTCCACAAACCAAACAAAGCATATATGACTAAGTTATTTTACAAGTGTATCCCACAAGTGTTGTAGATAAAAAGATAATGATCTTTGCCCCATTCCTTTCTCTCCAAACCTATTTTGTTTAGGCATCATTGAGAGGTCCTTGGAATGAGCGCAAAATAAGATAAGTCAATAAAGACCAAATAAAGTAAACAATCAAGCTAATTTTCTTCATACCACTAGCCAAGGCTAAACTATTGCGAGGTACGTGATGATTATGTCCATCGTGGGAAGGATTCATCCTAGAATATGTAGTGATCAAGGTTTTGGTGAAACTGATTGGGTGATAAGCTATTGATACTTTGAGTTGATCAACTTGCTTGCTTACTTACTTATGCCTAAGACTTTGATGATTAGTTGTTCACTTTGGAACCTGCTAAACTTGCTTTTGATTGACTCACCAAAGGGTGAAAATGATGATTGACTTGATGATGATAAGATGGGAAAACAAATTGCCATTTTATTGTAACGGACGCCTAAGGACTGACCCAAATGTTAAACTAGACGGGCAAATGAATTGCTAATGCAATGAACACCTAAAGAATGACCTAAATGTCTTGGGGGATGATCAAAGATCAACCTTTCCTAGGTTCAAGCTCAGAGACGAAGTAGTTCGGACAAGGTGAAATACCGATAAGACTTAATAATAAATTTTTGAATATTTTTTGAGATTTTTCCAATGTTTTTGGATTTTTCTGATTGAATCTGGGAAGAGAACACAAGATATACATAAATCCAATCCACTTCCCATTTCAAGGACATTCCCCCAACGTTTAAGAGATAGACTACTTCAATAAAAGGTGGGACAAATTGACCTTAGGAATATGCCAAGTAGTACTACGATGGAATATGATATGGGCACCAGCTCAAGCTATGGTATGGATGTGAGTAGATGGGTGATGGATGATTAATGAAATGTGATGGAATGGATGATTGTTGTTCTGCTGGCTATTTCCTTGATTGTGGTTCAACATCCAATTTTTGTATATTTTCAGATCCTGATTACCGACTAGTTGCTTGACATTGATGATCTTGTCCTCGATGAGGTGTTGGATGATATTCTTCAGCCTGATGCAATTTGTGGTGGTATGTCCCCTAATCGTGTGAAAGTCACAAAGGAGATTTTATTTGTACCATGGTGGTTTTTTCATGGTTCCATGTATTTCTCAGAGTTATAAACTTTGATTAGGTTTTCCTTGACCAACTTCTTCATTATGGATTCCGTGGGTTCTCCAAGAGCCATGAACTTTCGCTTGGGAGGATACTTTCCTCTAGGAGGTGGTCCTCCTTGATTGTTCAGATCGCTGATTTTATTGCTAGGAAGTGGTTGCGATTGCGCTTCTATATTAGTTTGCACATTATTGCGATTATGATTTTGTGGTTGATGATGGGTCTGGATGTTCTGCTTAGGGGCACTGATGACCACTTTAGCGTCGACCACACCATCATTTGTGATATTTTTTTTCCTCGACCATGTTTGAGGTTTATCATTATAATTTTTGGATGAGTGGTTATCCTATGGTGGAGTGAATTTTGATGCACCTCCTCGTGCAGTAACGTCTCTTTCGATGTTGAGCGCCTTTGGGATCAATTGATCGTATGATGCGATGGATTGCATTTTTAAGTAGAACGCCAAGTTTTCATCTAGATTGGATATGATTGTGCAAAATTGTTGTTCTTCTATCATGGTCCACTTGCTCTGATTGGCCTTGGATCACCATATCTGTAAGAAGGATGCAAATAACTCTCCTTTTCTTTGTTTGAGCGTTGATAGTTCTTCTAAACTAACATCTGCACCCATGTTGAAGGCATAATTTTTAAGGAATGCTTCCACAATTTCCTAGAATGTTTTAATGCCCGTGGGTAGGAAAGAAAACCATTCAATGGTAGGACCAGTCAAACTTTTGGGGAAAATTTTCCTTAGATATGTGTCATCATATGCTACCTCCATGCAATGCACCTGAAATTCCCTGATGTGATTTTTTAGGGTTTTCCGTTCCATTGTACTTATCGAATTTGTGGATTTTGAATCCCTTTGGGAATGGTACCATTGTGAGATCTCTATTGAATAGATAGGGACACAAGTTGCCCAGTGTTCTAGTTGTTTTTCCTAATTGGAGGTCCAACACTTGTTGCGAGAGCAGTTTGATTTGTGTTGTGATATCGTTGTGCATGATCGGGAGGTGGGATGAATGTGTTGTGAGGTGTTGGGGGTGCTTGATTGGTGGGAGGTGTATTGGTGGGAGTTTGTTGCAAACTTAGTTTTGCATTCAAGGCCTGTTGATATTCCTGCATTTGCGTCAACAACGCTTGTTGTTGATCTTTGCTACTCTTGTGCCAACGAGGCTTGTTATTGGTCGAGCTGCTACTGTGCCAATGAGGCTTGTTATTGGTCGATTTGCTACTATGCCAACGAGGCTTGTTATTGGTTGAGCTACTACTGCACCAATGAGGCTTGTTATTGGTCGAGATTCTGCTACACCAACGAGGCTTGTTATTGGTCGAGCTGCTACTGCACCAACAAGGCTTGTTATTGGTTGAGCAGATTTTGCACCAACAAAGCTTGTTGTTGGGCGAGCTGTTGTTGAGCCAAAAAATTTTGTTATTGGGCGAGCTATTGTTGATCCAAAGAATTCTGTTATTGGGTAAGCTGTTGTTGAGCCAATGAAGTCTGTTATTGGGTGAGCTACTGTTGAGCCAATGAAGTTTGTTATTGGGCGAGCTGCTGTGCTTGAAAATCTTGTAGGGCTTGTTGGTTTTTCTTTAGTACCCTCTAATAATTGGCTTTTTGGATGGTTTGGATCAGGGTGGTGAACGAATTCATCACATTGGCTTTTGGTGGGATTGGTGGTGGATTTGGGAATGATGCCATCCATGGTGATAGGCAAAAGGGTTGCGGTGGTGGTCGGGGTTTGGGTTGCTGGAGGTGTGGTTGAAATGATCGGTCCTTGTGAAGCTATGCTTTGAGGGATTTTGGGGATGGGTTGATGTGTTTACCATGATGGCTTGAGTGGTTGGTGCTTGTTGTGATGCTATTGGTAAAAGGAGAGAATTTGATGTGATGCTCGGATTTCCCTGATTTGAGAAACTAGTGAGGGGTAGGGGGGGAAGACCCAACCTTAAGGTGTTAGAAACCAAGATCACCTGCATGCAATCACCTATCACATGCAAAAGAAATGCAGAACCAAAGAAGATGTTTTGTAAACCTCAAAGTAAAAATGCATTATTGAGAATCAATTATTACAAAGAGATCAATCCTTATGAAGGAGATCAAAAAACCCTAAAAGGGAAACCTTGAATGAAACCCTAGTGTGCACACTTAATAATTAATCAATTATTAATGTGCCTAAGTTTAGCTTAAGAAACTAAAGGAATAAGTGACTTAATTAATAAACTAGTATGATATAATTAATTAAGTATAATAACTTATTACTCTAACACCCCCCCTTAAGATGAACTTAGGAAGAAGCTAAAACACTAGAAGAAGATGCATGCAAGCAAGGATGGGTTCCAAAAACAAAGCCCTGATCAGGTACCCATTTACAAATGCAAGAAAGAGGTAGAGAAGGAAAACCTAGTGGGAAAAACCCCCCTACAATGAGATGACATGCTGCAAAGAAGCACTGGAAGAACACTATAGAGTAACACTAGAACCACAATCTGGCAAGCAAGGAAAGATACTTCTGTCTACAAGAAACCATATTGGAATCATAATGATGCAATAGCAGACCCAATGCCACGGAACACACAAAAAATCCAAATGGGAACAACCCTGGAATCTATAAAGTAGCAATCAATTATTGAATGATGTATTACTGAAAACGAAGTGCAAAGATGCAAGTTGCACCCTCCCAACTGCCAAAACATCCAAGTAATCTCCAAACAACCCATTGGGACAAATCTAGACTAAGTGATCAACCTAGGATAGATACAGAAAAAGTGCATGGATAGCAACATAGAACTCCTCAATACCTTTCCAACGCTGCAAAGATAGCAAAAATCAGAGATCGTGGCAAAACGTTATGATCTCAGAAGCATAAAATAAAAATCTGACTTCAAACAGCAATAAAATGCACCAGCTGCAAAATCTGATAGAAAAACCAATACCATTGGATAGTGCTCGAAACCAGCTTTCTGACAATATCTCATTTGCCAAATTTTGACAACCGAACGAAAAGTTATGCCCATTTTCCCGGATCTGCTTATTTTGCAAAAAAAAGAAAAAAAAAGGCCCATAGGGCTGGGCACTGGTCGCCTATGTGACCCTAGCGGCTATTATTATTTAAAAAAAAAAATTTAAAAACAAGCAAATCCCAAAGGTGGTTAGCCAGATAGCTGGCGATCACCGCTAGACCAGGTGGGCACCGGAGTCTTGCGGTTGGCAGGCTCCGCTGGAGCTCCGCTCCGCGGGTGCCCGTGTTTCAATTTTATATTTTGAAAAAAATTCGTCTCGGAGTGCATGCTGGGGAGGCCGTACAGCCTCCCTAGCAAAAATTTTTTGCCTCAAAAATCAACTGCTCCAAAATCAACAATTTGACAGGCATTCCTAGGGTTTTTGGGTGCTCTGAACGTGATGGCGACGTCCATTTAGCCCAAAAATGCACAGAAAAATTGCCTACCCCCAGATCTTGCAAAAAAGATGCCTGTGGAAACCCTAGCTCTTGAATATCACTGAAAGGCCATATCTTCATATCATGAACAGGCAGCTACAGGTTTGGAGCTCTGATACCATGTTAGAAACCAAGATCACCTACATGCAATCACCTATCACATGCAGAAGACATGCAGAACCAAAGAAGATGTTCTGTAAACCTCAAAGTAAAAATGCATTATTGAGAATCAATTATTACAAAGAGATCAATCCTTATGAAGGAGATCAATAAACCCTAAAAAGGGAAACCCTAAATGAAACCCTAGTGTGTACAGTTAATAATTAATCAATTATTAATGTGCCTAAGTTTAGCTTAAGCAAATAAAGGAATAAGTGACTTAATTAATTAACCAATATGATATAATTAATTAAGTATATAACTTATTACTCTAACATAAGGGTGATACAGATGCACATGGTAATGGAGGGAGTGATGATATGCTCCCCTAGAAGGAGAATGGGTTAGTGAATCCTATTGTTCCAAACAAACCACCTTCTCCTTGCGGTAGAGAAGTTTGTATGTTTAACGAATAAGCGGGTGTTGCACGGAATGAGGATGAATCTGTATGATTATGGAAGGTGAGTGGGACACATGGGTGTGATGGATTCATCGGAATAGAGTTTTCTGGTGTGGTGCTGACACTTACCTCTTTGTTGTTCACAAGGCGATGCTACTGTAACTCTTGAAACATAGCACTTTATTTGTTTACAAGTGGGGAAGTTAGTGTGATTGTTGATATGGTTTGAGGCATTTCTTGAGTGATGTTCAGAGTTGACCCTAGGGATGTTTTCACAAGAGGCATGTCCATACTAGTGCCTACGCCAATGTCAAAAGGAATCAACATCCCTCCTTCCATTAATGTGTGTAAGTATTTAAACATGGTGTTGACAATTTTATATTCTCCGGATTTTGGACCATTTCTAGTAAATCTGATTGTGTCATTCCCATGTGCTAGTTTGTGATGTCCTCTTCATATTTTTCCTCTTGAAGATTTTGTGATGGTAGAGGAGAACTTCTTGGGGGATTACTTGATCTCGCAAGGTTTTTTTCGGTGGTTACTTTACCCAAGTCACTGGAAGTTGATATTTCACTGATTTTTTCCCTGTTCCTCTTGTGTTGTTATCTTGTTTGGACCATAAAAATAGGGATCATTTGATCTTGATTTTTAGGCCCAAAAGAGAAGAACTAGGAAAAGCAAAGGATCAAAAGGGGGTGGTGATGATGATGAGATAAATGGATGAAGTGAAAGAATGAAACCTTTGAGGAACCTTTTAGGGGTTTTGCTAAACTTTAGGGCTTGGATTGATGGTTTGACTAGATGTATTAAGTCAAACAAGATTGTGGTGAGTTTGTAAACCCTAGGAAGTTGTGTTATCCTAGGAAAAATTCGCACAAGGGAATGGATAGGCTAAGTTTGTTAAGACAACCAGGGTGATCATGAACTAGTAAACCCTAGGAAGTTGTGTCATCCTAGGGGACAATTGTTTCAAGAGATTTGACTATTTGGCTAGGTGTGTTAAGCCAAGATAGAGTGATGCTGATTTAGCCTTTAAGTTTAGCATGAATTATTTTTCTAAAGTTCTCAAAATTTTGTTGATGGAGAGATGGATGAGGGTGAAGATTTTGATCCTAGACCTTGACCTAGATATGACTCTTTTTTACAAAACCTCAGTGTTGAAGAACATGCTACACTTCTTATGTGAGGAAAGCAAATCTTTCAAAAAGCTCAAGATTCTGTTGATAGTAGAATGAATACAAAGTTGGGTTGTTTCTTGAAGCCTTCTTATAGAAGTTGTACACTATCCTTTCTCTAACTTCAAGGAGCATTTCAAGACGTTGTTCGTGGGCTTTTAGACTTATCCTTTTGAATCTTGGTTTTGGGATTTTGACCTTTCGGGAAATCATTTGAGGCAACACATATGAGGTCCAATTTGTCTTTTATCCTGCCTTAATGAATTCTTTTTACCAAAAGAACTTGTTTGATTAAGTTTCAAACTACATGTCTAATGTTCCACTTTCTTTTTCATCCCACAAGGTCCATTATGTGGAAATCAAGGAAATTAGGGCAAAATTTTCCTAGATTGACCTTAGTGAAAACAAATGATGATAAAATCCAAGCACTTAGAAACCTCTAAGGATATGATCCCTAGGGAAATCAAGAGTACTTAAATTCATCAAAGATATTTGTTTCCTCCAAGGGGTTTGAAATTTGGAACTCTTTGTGAATGTTTGTTTTTCAATTGTTTTGAGAGCCAAGCAATGTATTTTTCATTTCCAAGCACATGTACAACCCTAAGATGAAGAGACAATATTTTGTTGGGTTCCCACTTGGATGAATCTAGCTACACATATTCTATATGGATGACTAGATGCTTGACCACACTGGCTCCCCTCCACGACACACACTTCTTCGGTCAGCCAAGCATTAGTACCCATGAATCTCCCATGGAATAATTTTCATCTATACAACAAAACCACATGTATAACGTGGGGTAGCTTCAAAGGACATGACCTTTTACACCAACAAAATAGACAAGGATTTGGCCTTCTATACAAGGGTTTTAATTTGGACTTTCCATTCATGGAGGTTGAATCATATGGCAAGAGACCATTGCTGCCCTTCTCGTTGGAGCCAACCACGTGATACTGGCTTTTGTTCCAGTACCCACTTTTATATCCCGGTTGGAAATACACTTGAATTTAGTGTGTTACCGGTTGGGTCGTTCCCTTGGGTGAGTACTTTTTCCCACAAGGTAGGCCCACTAAGATAAACAAAAGCGATTAAACATATTTGTAGTTCGATCAACCTTCATTTAGAAACAAAGGGGGAACACTTGCAATAAGTTTACTCACACTCACAAGATGTTTTGTTCAATTTTAAATTCCAAAAATGAAAGTGTGAAGGAAATCTTTTAAACAAACTAATATCACCAAAAGACTTTTGATTCTCAAGATCTCCGTGAAGCGTGACAGAAGCACATACACCTTTTAAATGATATTAATCTGTGAAAAAGTTTGCAAAACATGAAAAACACTTGTTCATTTTATACCTCAAAGCAGTGATGAGTTCATTTTAAAGCACCAAAATGAGATGTGAAAGTTTCCTTGTTCAATTTGTTTTAGAACCCAATTAAAATTTAGTAAATGTCTAAGGTTCTTTTTAACCAAAAGGATTAATTCAAATGATTAATTTTAACCGAGCATGAAAAATGAAAAAAAAAATCTAGCTCAATAAGCATTAAAAAATGCTTTTGTGAATTTCTCCAATTGTGTTTTTGCCTTGATTTGATTCCAATATCAACCTGTAAAAGAAAATACAAAGTTAATATGAATAAAATAATTCAAAAATTTTCTCATATATTCATGCATTAATCATAAGTTATTAAATAAAATGCCATCTCTTCATAAAAAATGAATCACCACCACTTATAATGCCAAAATTTCCTTTACACTGCTATTTATTTCTTGAATTAATCCCTTTTACTATTTTACTGTGGCCCGTGGTATCACGGTTGGCAACTAAGGGTAGTCATCATACCCCTTACCACATTACCGTGGACAGTCCAGATAGCATACGCAGTGGTGCGGTGGCGGCAAACATAGTCAGTTGACAAGTCTACCATGATACCCCGGTGATGCGGTGGTGGTCAGCACAGACATTAGGGTGGTTAACCGCAATACCGGAGATGGTTAGGGAAGAGACCGCGATGATGCAGTGGCAGTTAAAGAGATAGTCAGGCGGGTTTACTGCAATACCGCGGGTGGTTTGGCAGGAGACTGCGGTGATGCAGTGATAGTTAAGACAAACAATGAGGTGGTTAATCGCACTACCGCAGAAGGTTAGGTGGTAGACTGGGAGATGATGGTGAAGACAGTGAGCGGTTACCACTCAACCGTGGGTAAGGGAAAGTTATCTGGCGGTAAACACCGCTCTACCACAGAAGGGGAATGACTAGGTGGTGGTAATGCGGTGGACACCGCTCTACCGCGGACAAGCAATAGGTAGGTGGTGGTAATGCAGTGGACACCACTCTACCACAGTAGGTACAAAGGAAAACTATGGTGATGCGGTAGAAGGCAGTGGAGACAGTGAGTGTAGAAGAAAATGACAGTGCGATAAGGTGATAAAAGATAGGGGTTAAGGCCTAAGGAAAACGCCCGACACTGCTGTACCATAGATGAACAGACTAAGAGGCGTGGTAATGCAGGAGAAGGCTGACTCAGCAGCACAAGAGAAACTACAAGGAAAAGCACGGGGGAATAATAAATTTGCCGCAAAAAATCCTGTTCAACTCATGATTTTAAATTTTTTTTTTTCTTTCTTAGACATTATAATATGTAGCAGTAAAAAATATAAATAATTCTCTTCTCATGTAATGGTTTGTAAAAGATTTTTAACCTTGAATAATAGCGGAAATGACTGTTAATAAAATAGTTAATCATGTCGAATTTGCTGAAACTTTCTACAATAGAAATACAAGTAAAACTATAAAAACAAATTCAGAGGACCTCCTTCTAGTGCCAGAATGTGGATGCTAAAATCTGCATGAGAGACTTAAACTAGTTTCATGTTGTTAGTACAAGTCAGTTCAAATCAGAAAATTTAACATCCCTATGAAATACTTAATCATGTTCATGTATTCAAATAATAAGTAGAAAACACTTTAAACATAAACATATGTAAAAAACATGATCAAACCTTTATCTCATAGTGGATTGGTACCACTTTGTTGTGTAGTAAGCAACCCTTTCCCAATCCTTGAATTGCAAATGTTGATGTGTAGATTAATCAAAACCCTCAAATAAGATTTGAGCATAACCTAGCTATGAATTTTGAAAATAATTAATATGTGGAATGGTGTGCACAAAATTGGCTCTCAATGTCTAGAGAGTAACTTCGTATCAAATTGTGGATCCTTAAATGAGGAGAGAAGTCTCCAATTTATAAATTTCCAAACTAGAAAAGAGAGTGCAAACAAGCAATGTGGGAGCATTCAACATCCAATGGCCAAGTGCCACTTGTCAAGATGTGAATGGTTGAAGGTTTTGCACATTCTGGCCAAAGTGCCAATAAATGCAATTAGGTGGAATTTCAAATTTGAGAACTGACATGTGAGAGGGAAAAATGAATGAAATAAATGCCACTTGGCTCAATGCACAAGGACATGTAAGAGGAGTGAATGCCTTGTTGGATGTACAAGTCCACTTGGACTTTTTGAATTTAAATTGAGGGAATATTCCCTTTTGATGCTATATGAGGGAAAATAGATGAATTAATAAATCAAAGTAATTGATTTATTGTGCAAGTTGCATTCTCTAGAGAATGTGACATAGATTAAGATTAAATTAATCAAAGTTTCATTAATCTAATGAGGAATTTAGGAGATGTGACAATTTAGACTTAAATTGATTTAATTAAATAAATTATTTTGATTTATTTAACTAAGTGGGAAAATGTTAGATTAAATCAAATAAGGTTTAATTTATTTAATTAAATAAGAGGACTTTAGAGACTTTATCAAATAAAATAATTTATTTAATTAAATAGAAATATATGGTTAATTAAATTAAATTGATTAATTTAATCACTGGAGGAGAAAGACTTAATCAAATAAACAATGATTTATTGAATAAGAGACATAATATGATGAAAAGTTGAGAGTATTATTTAGGAGTAAATGTTGTTAATAATCAAGATCAAGTGTGTCGAATTGAATTTGCATATTTTCCATTTATTACAAAACTTAATTGATCTATGTGTTTTACATTGGTTTGGCCAACCATGTGTCAAGCACTACATTTGAAGTTGATGAAGTGTGTTGGATCTATTATGGGTCTTGATGAAGCATGTGTTTTGGTTTCCCTCATTCTAATAATTCCACACTAGTATGTTTGGTGCTGATCTAATTTGAATTTGAAGTTGGATGGGCGACTTTGTATCTTTTCAAAGTTGGGAAATGGTATAAATACAAATTTGCTAGTAATGAAAAGTGTACATAAGAAAAGAAGGAAGATAAGTGAAAGAGAGGATTTGAATTTGATGCTATTTTGAAAAGGTGTGAGTTATGTGTGTGGTTGATTAGTGTGAAGCTTAATGCTGATTTTTTGGATGCAGTGAGCAAACAGAAAACTCTATCATTCATGAAAGTAGATCTATTATTGTGGTGGAATCCTTTGTTGCATTGGGATTGTTTTCTCTCTATAACAATTATTCTTTGTCTTCTTTTTATCTTAGTGGAAATGAGCCATCTAGGTTGTAGCCCTATGGACAGTGAGTCTGTACAGTGAGTCCTTACTTAAGGCAGTGAGCCTTTTTGTAATAAGTTTTGATATTCTCTATAGTGTGAGTTAATCCTCGCCATGGTTTTTCCCTCATTAGGTTTTCCGCATAAATCTAGTGTTATTATTCTTGTGCATTTCCATTTGATGGTTAATCACTTAATCAGTTTATATGTTAGTTTTGTTAATTGAATTTAAGATTTAAATCTGTGACAACTAGTTCACCCCCCCTCTTAGTTATCTTATCCAACAGTTAGAGTATATGAGAATCCATCCTTCTTTATGACATATGTGTTCTTTCTACCATCATGTTTGGAATTTATATCATATTACCATGGTCTACTAAGAAGCACATGACAAACATCCATAGGGATTATGTCACACAAGACCTTGTCCTTATATCCCCCTATATGAAATTCTACCAAAATTTGTTCGTTCACTAACACTTTCTGCCCTTTGTTTAACCAAGAAACCTTGTATGGAGTGGCATGAGGCAATATTTTCAACTTCAAATTCTTTACCATTTCAACTGAAACCAATTTTTTAGTACTTCTAGAATCAATGACAACTTTATAACATTTACCTTGACATTTGCATGTAGTCTTGAAGAGTGGCTTTCTATGAGGTGGTTCCTTCTCTACGGGCACTTTAATCAAGGTTCTTCTCATCAATAAGGACTCTCCAAATTTTGGTTCTATATTTTGTGATGGGGAATTAACACTTTTAGCATAATCTCCACCTTGTGCAATCTGATTTCTCTTCTCACCTTGTGAATCCACTTTAGCCTCCTCTATTGCCAAATCTCCCTCTAAAATTTGGTCTTCTTCCTCTAAATTTTCCCCTTGAGTTTGATGTTTTTTCTTGTGAGTTACCTTTGGGACTATCCTCTACCATCAAAAGTCCCTCTTCCTCTAAATTTTTTCCTTCCCCTACCTCTACTTTTCTTCTCTTGTCTCCTTCTCAACTTGTCTTTAGCCATTATGGCCAACTAATAGCACTCTTCTATGGTTCTTGGACCTGTGAAACTTAGTTCATCTTGTAGGATATACTTTAGCCCATTCAAATACCTTTTAACTTTATCAACATCTTCTTCAATGTGGCTGGATCTAATGCTTAGTTTTTAGAACTCTTCTATGTATGTTTTCACATCCATGTCTTTTTGCTTTAAATTTTGCAACCTCTTATATAATTGAATGGTATAATCACTAGGTAGGAATTTACCTTTCAATTTTGCAACCATTGTATCCCAAGATGCAATCTTTTCTTTTCCTTTCTTCTTCCTCTCTTCCTGTATATAATCCCACCATAGGAATGCATGTCCTTTTAGTTTTTTTCTTACCAATTTCACTTGCTGCCCCTCAGATATCTCTTCAAACTCAAAATACTTATATAATTTTCCTAACCAATCTAGGAGTTCTTCTCCATTAAAACTTCTTGAATATACTAGAATTTCTATTTTTACCTTGGAATCATCATTCTTAACTTCCTTTTGCAGTCTCTCCAACCTCTTATCTTCAACATCTCTTTCTTCATCATGTTCTTCTTGTGGTGCATTTTCATCCACTTCTTCTTCTTGGTCACTCAAATCTCCTATGACCACTCCTCTCCTCTAGTTGGTCTCAACTAATTTGAGTCTTACATCAAGTCTTTCCCTTATGGCTCTCAATTTTGGGGCAAGAGAATCTCTCACCTCTCTAATTATTCTTTCCATATTCACCCTTGGAGGCATCTTGGAAAATCTTTGAAATCAACTTATTTGTGACCTCTTATTGATCTTCCTTGCTCTAATACCAATTTTATGTAGAGGAAGGACCTTATTTAAGGCAACAACTCAAAAGACAAGGTGTTCCTACACCAACTCCTTTCATGCTCCTAGGTGCACTACACTAGGCCTCTAGCATTAAAGTTGTTTGGGGCTTTGATCCAGCTTGTTTGGATAGTACAAATGACATGGAAATACTTGTATTGAGGCTTGAAAGATCTTTTAACATGATCTTGGACAACTTCAATGTGGTGACCCTACAACACAACAACTCACATACGTACAACTTCTTGTATGTTGCACCTAGTAGGGGAAAATTTAATGGTTTAAGACCAAACAAGAGAAAATGGTTTCTAACACCCATCCACTAGCATAAGAACCTATTACACCTTACAACCTAAGTGTTTCCATGCAGATTTAAAGGTTTTCACACAATAAAGAACTCAAACTTGACTCGCCACCATTTAAGCTCTCATTGTCATACGTTTTCCTTATAGGATAGTCTTTGTATTTTGTTATATAGTTGCCACCAATGATCACCAACTCCTTAAATAGGTCTGTAAGAACTTCATACACACATTACACACCCTCTCCAATCAAAAAACACACCAATATTGCATTGATGGTGTACAACCACCCTTCACAACCTTCACAGTTAGATACATGCAAAATATCAGACCTACAGTCCACTAGAAGCACATGCAAACCTCAACTTGGTCCCCTAAAAAATTGGAAGATGATAAAATACATATATAAATGCCTCTCCACCCATTGTGGGATTTTTCCACTGGTGGGAAACCAATTTACAACATTTTTATGCTCACTATTTACCCTAGGTAGGGTTTTTACTAGTATTCAATAAAAACACAATAACTTTCACTATACTGAACCAAAATTGATGAAACCAAAAGAAAAAACAAAGAAGATTGATATCTTAAAAAAACATAATAGTTTCCACTTCCAGATCATCAAATGGGTCATACAAGTCATACAATAAATAAGAATAGACTGGAAACATTAGGCAAACACAAAAAAAGCTAGCTTTCATTCACCAAAACTTCAAAATCAGTTTTTCCAACCCTCAATGTGACTTTGGAGGGTGTATTCATACATTAATAACCAATTGCAACTTTTTGTAACAGTTTCTTGATACTTTTGTAACTATTTCTTGATTTTTGACACCTTTCCAAAGTTGTGAGACAACTTTTTGAGCAACATGACAGCTTTTACACATTTTAATCAAAGACACTATTAACACTCCAAAATGGATCAACATGATCCCATGTGGTCATAAATGACCTTATTTAACTCCAAAATACTCAAACAACTCAAAACCAAAAACTAACAAAAAGGTATGCTTATGAGGTTCATGATGCCCCTACACCACTACTAATGAATCAAGTACTTGGTCAATGAAGGGTAGTGGAAAGTGGTCCTTCCTAGTTGCAGCATTTAGTTCTTGATAGTCTACACAAACTCTCCACTTACCTCCTTTATTTGGGACAATTACTAGAGGTGACACCCATTGACCATCATAGATAGGATATATAAAGCCTACATCAAGAATTTTTTGCAATTCTAATTTAACTATATCTTTGACTGCAGGGTTCATTATCCTTTGTGGTCCCCTTATGGGTTTAAAAAAATCATTGATATAAATCATATGCATGCAAAAGTTAGGGTCTATCCCATTCATGTCATGGTAATCCCATGCAAAAAAAATTATGTGTTCTTGTAGCATGCTCATCAGTGAGGTTTGTTGTATATCATTTAATTGACTTAACATTCAATGATTTGCCTAAAATTATCTCTAAAGTCTTGGATACTATTTGAACTGATGAGATGCCAAGTGCTACTATGTTTAGGACACATTGGCATGGTAACAAGGTGTGGAATATTTGGGAATTGAATCAAATGAGCTATCAAAAATCACATTGTTTAGAGGATCATGCAGACATGTTAAACAATCTTGATGCTACAGGTCCCTACTATAGTTATTTTGCATGATGTGTACTATCAAGTCATCTTCATCTTGTTTTTATAAAAAAGGATTGCATTCAATAGTCATTAGGGCTTGCAAGGAATATTGATATTCCTCATCTAGGGTAGGCCAAATGGTTTATTCTAGGTTTGCATGTGGTTGGGTTGGTGGATAAAGGACCAATTTCTTAGTCACAGTTCTATTAGAGATAATCATATTCCCAGAACTACAACTTATAAAGGAATATAATGTTTCCAACCAAGGTCCTCCTAAATGATGATGTATCCTACAAGATTAGATTTAGGCTATAATACCATAAAGTCAGCAGGGTACTCCCATGAATCCAGTGTTATTACCAAGTCTTCAATTATACCCTCAAGTTTAATTGTGGACCTATCTGCCAGCTATAGAACAGTAGGTGTAGGTCTGATTTCGAATAGTTGTAATAAATTCATGGTCTCTTTGTTCATTACATTAATAGTTTATCCAAAGTGAATTAAGATTTTCTTAATGAGAGTTTCATTTATCTTTAAATCCACTATTGGACTCCCAGGGTCTGCATACTTGGGGATAGTTATGTTTCCTAATATAATGTTTGCAATTTGTTCTAGGACATGTACAATCTGAGGGTCTTTTCATTTCCTACCTATATTTTTAAGGCATAGATCTCTCACCATTTTAGTATAGATAAGAACCTACTTAATGGATTGGATAAGAGGTGTCTTGATGTAAACATCCTTAAGCTATCCTAATAGGTCAATTTTAGCTTGTATTTGATACCTTTAAATTGCTAATCTTTCAAGGAATGGAGGCTCTGGACTTTTATTGGTTTGGTTAACATTTTTTGACTCAAGCTCCTTAGGTTGGCTATCTAAGGTCTCTATTGGGTTCCCTCATCAATCAATTCAGTGATTTGCGAGGATGAAGGCCCAACCAACATTCTCCTTGATCTGAGGTGGACATCACTTACCTCTACCCCATAAGTAGAGTATTGAACAAATTCATTAGCATAAGCCTACTGAACATGCTTGTTATTGGGGTTAGGTCCAAGTTGGGCTGGTAGCTAAGGTGCTCTAGGTGGTCCTGGTGCTATATTTTTTTGGTTTTTCATAATGGTTTTTTGTTGTGGTTGTAAGAGATATTGTGACTATTAATAATTCATGTTTTGATTTTTCCATTGCTAACCTCTCTACCACTGAGGTTACCATTGGTTTTTTTGGGGTGGCCATTGAGAATTATATCCTTGATAATTTTGTGATAGTCACATTTTTTTTGTTGTAGATTCCAATTGGTTTGAATAATTTTCCATTGCTAGTTTTGCATATTGCCCCAAGACCAAGGGTTCCAATTAGGAATATTTGAATTGTTACTAGGAAATGATAGGTTGTAATTCAAAGGATCTTGGGGCATACCTTGTCTTGGCTGCCATGGCTTCCTTTGAGCTATGTAGAATACTTTTCCATATTTGAACCTTCCAATTCATGAAAGTGTGATGTCCCTTGCTTATACTCAGATACACTAGCCACCTTCTTACACTTGCAATTAGTCTTTGTCTATCTACAATGTGGGAAATATTTTATAATATTTGAGTATGTGCAGGATCATGATGGGCCAAAAAGTGGTGATATGTAAGTGATATGATGGCCCATGTGGTTGACGACTTTTTTTTTACCCAAAATTGATGAAACAAAAAGGGTTTTTAAAGGATATTCTCAGCTTTCCACCAATATAAATTATGATTTACTTTAAATTTAATAAATAATTATTATTCATTTTCTATTTGAATTACGAATAAAGTCCTGATTGATAGGCTAATTTAAAAACATCTATAGCTTTCAAATGGTATCACATTTTTTGAATTTGAAACATGTGTCACATTCTATGCTTTGTATTCTATAGGATTTAAAAAAATTGAATTTCATGAATTTTTGACCAAGTTAAGGTGGTTAGATATACGATTTTTTATATTTTTTAAAAGTTGTAATAAAAAAATCATAATTAATTATTTACTTGGAAAAAAATTACAAAAAAATATGCATCACATTGGGACATGAGTCCTCTACTTATATCTAAAATCATATAAAAAAATATTATCATTTTATTGTGGTTAGAGTGGTTAGACAAACACCTACTTCTTATTTTTTCCCTGAAATTTAAGTACTACTACATTGCAATTTCAAATTTTCACCAAATAGATTTAAAAAATAAATAAACCTAGCAGTTTAGAACTATATTCAATTTTCTACAGATTCTATTCTTACATATTTTTGAAATAATATAGATAACTTATTCAAATTATTGCATCAAGTTTCCTAACTCTGATTTTATGAATTTTCATCACCACTTAAGGGCCTGCTTTTTCCATGATTATCTTGCACATACCGAGTTGATTCTACCTTTTCTTGCATATTTTTGATATGGAGGGTGTCTAAATATGTAGAAAGATGGTTGATAATATCCTCCTTCATAATTGATAGAATATTAATCAATTCAACTCTTGAGACTCCATTGAATGGCTTGTTGATGGAAGATATCATGTCTCCTCTAACCTTATTTGTGAAAGACCTTGAATAGTTCTTGCATTCCTTGAAGATATCCTCAAATGGTGATTGAGAGATATCTCCTTCCCAAATGAGGTTAAGTTCATCCTTGCAATCCTCATTAATCCCCCTTAAGAATATCATCTTTAAAGACTCATCACAGAGTCTGTTCTGGTGGGATTTCTTAAGAAAAAACTAAAAAAATTCCATGTAGTCTTCCAGGGATTCATCCTCCTTTTGTGACATCCTAAATACTTCACCTCCCTTTCTATCTATTCCTATACAATATTCTTGGTACTTATCCAGGAACTTTGTCTTCATTTTATTCCAATTTGTACCATCATCTCTTGCCAAACCCATAAACCATCTCAGAGCAACATCCTTCAATGTTGTTGGGAACAGTTTGATCCTATGTGCATCTATAGTATAATCATAACTTATACATAAAAAATTAAACTCAAAAAGGAAGGTATCTGGATCCTCCATGACCAACCCATAGAATGTAGGTAATGTTGAAGGTAGTATGTTCTTCAAGGAAGTTTCTCTCTCCTAGTTGGTAATGGGAAACTCAAAATTCACATGCTCTAGTGGGTCTTCTACTGCAGCATCACCCATGGTGATGATTTGTGTATGCAAAGTCTCCTTTGTATCTAATGTAGATATTGGTGTCAGGGATGATTCTTCTTCAAGAATACCCTCACTCTATTCACTTTGATCACTAATATCCTCTAAACCTTTGTGTGTTGAGGGGTGAAATCTTCCTAGAGCATCTTGCTACCTTTGCATACAATAGTTGTTACTCTTTGGATCATATGCTCCTGCACAATGCTAGTAAAACATTTTTATGTTGATGGATTAAAACTTAATTATCCTAATGCTAAAATCAAAATATTTAAACTATTCAAGCTTGAAATTACACAAGAGAACCCTAAATGTAGCACCATCACCAGCAATGGCACCAAAATGTAAGGCCTTGACTAATGCTCAGTCAACTTGGTGCTAGACACAATTTAGAGGATGTTTTCCTAGCTAAATAGTTCACTAAACCCTCGTAAAGACTTCATTTAATTATCAACTAGGGCTTTGTAAGCTTTTCATGAGGCTAGAACTATATGTGCATTCATGGACTCTATACAACTTGTAGTAGTGTGTATAGGTTTTTTACACATGTACAAGAAAATAGTAAAGGTTGGAAAAGTAAATAAAGTGTTAACTTTACAAAATAGGAGAAATAACTCAATCTTCTATCGATGCTATGGGTACCTTTAAATTAACACTGTAACTGTTAATTGCTAAACCTAAACTTTGCAATTCACTAACACTATTGACTCTTACTTCTAACTACTTGAACTCTCTGAAGGACTTAAAGATGCATTACAAAGCATAATTCATGATACAAGATATTATTCATGTGCATGTAATTGAGAATCTACTTGAAATAAATGCAACAATGTAATCTTCTAATCTAATAAAAAAAATTAAGGTGGGTGAACAGTACCTTGAGTGATCCTTGCTCGAGTTGTTGTACCCACAAGATAAATCAAATATGTGCTACTAGAATCAACTAATCATAATAGTAAACTAGAACATTTTTATTATTTATAGTTGAACTCTCACAACATGACAAGAATCTTCATAAATATCTCATTCATGAGTGCATAACTATTACAACTGAATAACAAGAAACTAAAAATAAAGTATTTTCTATGAAACAAAATTGGAACTATCAAATCATATATTGCTAACTAGATATGCTCCTCAATCACTGATCCAAATATATAGGATCAGGAGGAGTTTTATTTTTATAAGGACTAAAAACAGAAATTAAATGCAGATGTCCACTCTCCCTTAAAATAGAGAGAGAGAGAGAGAAATAATTTGCAATTGAAACTATAACTAAAAATAATAGAAGAAGACAAATAACATTGACGCTCTGCCCTAATGGTTTGACAGAGACATTCTTTGTGAGAATAGTCAAGTTGGCTTCCCTATTAATATAAACTTCTTATTCCTCCTATCATCTTATTGGATGATCTGGTGACTCACTATTGACCACTTCAATGATTTCCTTCATTATTTCATGGAGCTATCATGTTCTCAACATTCTAGATTCTCCTTTGTAATCTGCCTAAAATCCTTTGGTTGTAGACTGGTCAATCTAGTTGTTATGAGTTATAGTTCTTCTGGCCGCAAGAGATTAGTTTCAATTAAAATATACACATCTTTAATTAATCATGAATTAACACAAAATCATATTGAATTTCATAAACATTCACAGATTTATCCATACAAACATCACCATATCATAATTATATTCCCACATGTTAAATTTTGGTTTAGGATACATAAAAGATATATAATGTTCATGATTGTCTATGAGATAAGTAGCTTGAAATGTTAAAAGACATAAACTAAAAATAATAAAACTAGATATTTATTAGGCCCATCAAATGCCATAAATTATTAAACATGAGGAAAAATATCCAACGCCTAACTTTCCCATTTTTTTACATTATGCTTGAATAATGTCTATTTAGAAAAATGCTCATCAAAATAAAAAATAGTTACTTGGGTGTCCTACCCTATAAATAAACATATCTCTCTCTATATATATAGAGAGAGAGAGAGTATTGAATATAATCAAATTTTTATTTCTCCACTTATATTTTACAACCTTTCCAACCTCAATACCATCCATTTTTTTTCAATACATGGGAGTTTACAAGGCCCAAGAATTCATAACTTCTACATTGGTGAGATGATGTTTTCCATCTAACATCTATCTAGGGATCTCATACATGGGAGATGATACAGAGTGTTGATATTTATTACATAACATGTTTTATCAAAGAAATCCTATGGGAAAATGATAGGCTCTCGAGTTGATTTAAGTGTAGTTTCATCCACTAAATCCATACTCTTGTTAAAAAACAGTACAACTAATGTTGCTATACTTGTGGCTGACCCAGATAAAATAGGTGTCATGCCATACATAGGACCTAAATTAAAAATTATTGCATTCATTTCTTTCTCAAAAGTATCTTGATGTTAGACAATCATACAATGTCACATGCATTTCTAACTTTAATAGCTAACAAAAAAAAACCTTATGCTTTGATGAATGTCTACAACCTATTCTAAAATTTTTATTTTTGTATTATGTTAAGAAATATATATGAACTTTACAAACAACACATTCTAGATGTTCAAACAACATATATCTACATAGAATATTTGCTAATTATATCTTCAAAACTAAACAAATATAATAAAACTCCTTATTTATCATAATTTCCCTTGCATTGAAAATCATAAAAATGTATTACATAGAATTTAATATAATGTCAAAACAAAACAAACCATTTCACTAATATTTAAAATAAAAGATATACTCATTCCCAACTAAAACAATTCCTTAAAATTTTATACAAACTAAAGCCTAAAAATATTTTTTTAAACTATGTAAATTAGCTAGTCCTTGAGACAATAGTTACATTGACTAAGAACTAATAAGAAAGACAAATAGAATTGGAAATTGAAGGATAGAAGTGTGAACATACATTCGAAAAAGAACACTCATGGTTAGATTTCCATAGTATATTTAGTGTCCAATCTTTGAGGTGGACCCTATTTCATTACAATATCAATGCATAGCCTTCAACCTAGACTATTTAAAAAAATGGAACCTCCTTGTACTTAATGTCTACCTTTTAAATTTTAGATTAAAGGTTCACTTTATACGTGTAAAGTTGAAATGTTAAATTTCCAATTAGGTGTCACTATCCCACTTTAGATTATTAAAAGTAATTGATCCCAAGGAAGAGACATGTACCCTAAGGAAGTAAGAAAACAATATGATTATTCTTTTGATCAGTGTTACAAGCTATGAAATTATAAAAGAGGCCCTAGTTTTTTCTACAAATTATCACATACTAAAGAAGAAATAAATAGAAATTGAAGAATAAGATCCATACTCACATGGCATCAAACCTTCGTAGTAAACATATACTTCATTTATAAAAAAAAAATCTGTAAGGATATTTGATTTTTAGAAATTTCCCTTGTTTTTACTAATAGTGAGTCTTTGTAAAAAAATTATTTGAT
Organism: Sequoiadendron giganteum; assembly: GCA_007115665.2. Classification (NCBI taxonomy): domain Eukaryota; kingdom Viridiplantae; phylum Streptophyta; class Pinopsida; order Cupressales; family Cupressaceae; genus Sequoiadendron; species Sequoiadendron giganteum. The sequence goes on along the minus strand of CM021100.1, from coordinate 819,520,985 downwards.
ATTTTTTGGATTTTAAAATTTTATATAATTTTGTATATTTAAAATATTTAAGCTTATAAATTATTTTTAAAATTTTAATTTAATTTTATTGTGAATATTTAATTTATTTTATAGTATTAATTTCTCATCAGTTTTGTCTTAAAAATATTTAATGTTTTTTTTTTTATAAGAATATATCTTGTCAATTTTTTAGATATGTCGTTGTCTCTCTTTAATTTCATGCTTTGAATAATTTTCTTTTTTTCTTTACAAATTAAATATTTATGAATAATATTTTGGTTAAGATTTCATCCACTTTAAAAAGGTTGATGTAAGGTTCAAGAAACTAGGTTTAAATTATGGGTTCAATTTATACAATTCAATAGTGATAACTATTATTTTATATTGTTGTGATTCAATTATAGAATTATGTGATATTTATTTTATAGACCATTACTTATAGATTGGTGGTTATCTCCACAATTTGTTGTTTAGAATATAATTTTTTTTAATAATATGATATAATTTTTGAAACATGAAATTTATAACTCTATATTGTTAGAATATGCAAAAACCATTAAAAATTCAAATCTACTAAAAAATAGACACTCAAACCTTATTCAACAAATAAATCAAGAATTAAAAAAGTAGAATAATGATAAATTTTAAGAATAAGAGATAAGCACAAGATTGCAAGATAAGAATATTATTCAACACAAAATGCATTAACCAAAAATATCGCAATCACATGAATGAAAATACAAGCGAAGTGGTTACATAAACAAAAAAGAGAGGAGACAAATATGACCAATGAGTGATGTAACTGCAACTATCCAAAGATATATTGGAATTGCATTCATCCAATATGTTATCTACCCACATAAATGATCCACGTAGAATATTCAAAAAAATTAGTGCAAAGTAGAAACTCAAATAATATTTGTAAAATAACTAAAAAGTCAAACTAACAGAATAAGGACAACATCTAAGAATGAGAGACAAGCATAAGATTGTAAGATAATAATATGGTTCAACACAAAATACGCTAACCCAAACACTCACAATGGTATGAATAAAAATGTAAGGCGAGTGGATAAATAAATAGAAAATATATAAAGTAAATATAAGAAAAATATATTTAAACTACCTAAAAATAAGAATAAATTACATTAATAGAAGATATCCTCTAGCCTCATAAATGACCTATTCTATCTACCTAAGAAAGATAAAATCAATGTGAAATAAAATTCATAATATGTAACTAAGAAAAAAAATCCCTATAATAACACCCCTTAATTGCAACTTAGATAGGTGAACAAATAGATCACAAACAAGGAAACCTAACGAGGTTAGCGTTTACATAGAATTCCCCCAATGTAACGCCCTGACACGTAACCCTAGAGGACGACACAAACATAATAAAAGTGTAACAATTTCTTTTTTAAAGTGTAATAACAATGAGTAAAGTAAACTACACTTAACACATACATCCTCTAAGGTACATGAAAATGCTTACATTTGAATCCCATAACATACATAAGTATACAAATACATAACATATAAGTAATACACATGAAATAGAGAACATACATCCAAAAGCATTAACACATTCCATAAGATAACAAAGTATATAATAGAACCATCCAAAGATTGCATTCATTCCATAAAGCAGTTACAAAGCTCATTTCCAAAATGAAGTAGATCATACAATAGTGTTGCAATTACAAAGATACAAGATTCCTCCTCGAATACAAATGAGGATTAGTACATATACATAAGTATCCAATTGATCCAATAGTATACAAGAGATGGTACAAATAGCTGGAACATGCGAGCTCCCCAATCTAGAAGATCCCACCATCATGAACATGAAAAGGAAACCCAACGGTGAAAGGCACATGTTCCACCCAACCAAGTGGTACCCAAAGGCCCACCCCCCATGCTAGGAGATAGTAAAAGAGCTTCCTAGGAAAAACCAACAACATCTAGACACAAGCAATCACAAGACTAACTAAAAAAATACAATACCTATCATAAATGGTTGCATTGCTTCTAGAGTAAAATAATCAAGTACACCAACTAAACCATACAAATTGTTGTCATAGGAGGAGTATCATCACAAAGCTGCATGGGTTACCCTAGAAGACCTTCCTAGGCCCTGGCCCCCATTGAGAGCCACTCCCCTACTAAAAACACAAGGATCTAATCCAATACACAAGGGTAAACATGGTACACAAAATCGGATAATAATCCCAATCCAAAATATAAGAGGAAACACATCCCCATTCATAGTAATCAGGTGTTTAAACTGAACTACAACCAAGTGCACTACCCAAGGGAAATCAAAGGATTGAACCATAAAACACAACAACCCCCTCACAAAATAACATCATCTGGTATACTAACATACACAACTATCTAATTTCCCAAACTTATCAAAAATAAAAGAAATCATAATTTAATAAGCAATTCAAGCAAGAAATAATAACTAACATTAGGATTTCCGAAATCCAATTTTCATTTAAAGAAAATATAATAACACATTGCTTGAAATAATTCAGCTGATTGCAATTTCATTTACAGACAAAAGGAAATTAAATCTATCTGATTGTTTCAATTTCCCAATTACAACTATATAAAAATCAATTTCCTCTTTTAAAATCATTTTATTTTAAAAACATTCAAATTGTGCATTTACATGCACCTAATATAAAACAAACTCATTTAAATATAAATATATATATATATATATATATATATATATATATATATATATATATATATATATATTTAAATAAATATATAATTATATATAATTATATATAAATAAATATATTATTTAAATATCTTAAACTTAATTTACAATTCCCAAATATAAATATTAAAAATAAATTTAAATATATATATTACCAATTTATCATCATATCCTTATATATAAGGCTGCCCTCTCCATAGCCATGTCATATGCACGGGAGGCTTCGACAACCTTAACACAACAATACATATGTTAATGAATGTGAACCTTAAGTTTTGTTCGTCCGCCTTTATTTGGAACTTATGTGGTTTGGTTTATATGGTGATAAATTGGTTATATATATATATATATATGTATGTATATATATTTAAATTTAATTTTAATATTTACATTTACGAATTGTAAATTAAGTTTAAGATATTTAAATAATATATTTATTTATGTATAATTATATATATAATATATTTAAATGAGTTTGTTTTATATTAGGTGCATGTAAATGCACAATCTGAATGTTTTTAAAATAAAATGATTTTAAAAGAGGAAATTGATTTCTATATAGTTGTAATTGGGAAATTGAAACAATCATATAGATTTAATTTATTTTTTTTCTATAAATGAAATTGCAATCAGCTAGATTATTTCAAGCAATGTGTTATTGTATTTTATTTAAATGGAAATTGGATTTAGGAAATCCTAATGTTAGTTATTATTTCTTGCTTGAATTGCTTATTAAATTATGATTTCTTTTGTTTTTGATAAGTTTGGGAAATCGGATAGTTGTGTATGTTAATATTCCAGATGATGTTATTTTGTGAGGGGTTTATTGTGTTTTATGGTTCAATCCTTTGATTTCCCTTGGGTAGTGCACTTGGTTGTAGTTCAGTTTAAACACCTAATTACTATGAACGGGGATGTGTTGCCTCTTATATTTTGGATTGGGATTATTATCCGGTATTGTGCACTATGTTTACCCTTGAGTATTTGATTAGATCCTTGTGTTTTTAGTAGGGGAGTGGCTCTCGATGGGGGCTGGGGCATAGGAAGGTCTTCCAAGGTAACCCATGTGGCTTTTTGATGACACTCCTCCTATGACAACAGTTTGTATGGTTTAGTTGGTGTACTTGATTATTTTACTCTGGAAGCAATGTAACCATTTATGATAAGTATTGTATTTTTTTAGTTAGTCTTGTGATTTCTTGTGTCTAGAGGTTGTTGTTTTTTCCTAGGAAGCTCTTTTACTATCTCCTAGCATGAGGAGTGGGCCTTTGGGTACCACTTGGTTGGGTGGAACATACAGCTTTCACCGTTTGGTTTCCTTTTGATGTTCGTGATGGCAGGATCTTCCAGATTGGGGAGCTCACATGTTCCAATTATTTGTACCATCTCTTGTATACTGTTGGATCAGTTGGATACTTTTGTATATGTACTACTCCTCATTTGTATTTGACGATGAATCTTGTATCTTTGTAATTGCAACACTATTGTATGATCTACCTCATTTTGGAAATGATCTTGTAGACACGTAAAATATACATGCACCTGATTCTGATCCTACTAACATCGTTTTGTCTTGAATCATACTCTCAGCTTATCAACACCTTTCATCCCTTAATTAAATGAATCATTATTTATTTAATTAGGTCTTTCTCCTCTGGTGATTAAATTAATCAATTTAATTTAATTAATCATCTTTCTCTGTTCATTTAAATAATTCATTTTATTTAAATTAAATCTCTAAATTCCTCTTATTAAATTGAATAAATTAAAATATTATTTAAATTTAATCTAACATATTCCTCCTTAGTTAAATAAATCAAAATCATTTATTTAATTAGTCATTTCCTCTCAATTCTTGACTTAAATTAATTCATCTATTTAAGTCTAAATTATCAAATCACCTAATTCTTCATTAAATTAATCAAATCCATGATTAACTTAATCTCTCTCATTAAAATCCTCTAGAGAATGCAAGTTGCACAATAAATCAATTACTTTGATTTATTAATTCTTCTATTTTCCCTCACAAAGCATCAAAAGGGAATATTCCCTCATCTGAATTCAAAAAGGCCAAGTGGACTTGGTCCTTCCAACAAGGCATTCAATGCCTCTTACATGTCCTTGACCTTGAGCCAAGTGACATTAACTTCATTCCCTTTCCCTCTTCAACATGTCATTTCTCAAATTTGAAATGCCACCTAATTGCATTAATTGGCACATTGGCCAAAACTTGCACATTCCTCATCCAATCACATTTGGACAAGTGGCACAATGCTATTGGGTTATCTTTTATCCCACATTGCTTATTTCCACTATCTCTTCCAAGATTTGAATCTATAAATTGGAGACTCTTCTCCTCAATCTTCATCCACAATTTACATGCAAAGTTACTCTCTCCAATTGAGAACTAATTTTGCTCATTTCATCCAAGCATCCACCATATTTTCACATTTGTACCAAGGTTATGCTCAAATCTCTTTGGAGATTTGACCATTGCTCAATCAACCACATTGCAACTTAGGAATTGGGAAAGGGCCAATTGCAACACTCCATTGGCACCAATTCCCCCATGGGATTATCAATTTGTTCACTTAATTAGGACTTGTTTTCATTTATTTTAGTTGTTCTTCCTTTGTTCCTGTTTTAAGTTTATTAACAAATGGATTTCATGTGAAATCCCTCATATTTGCTTGCATTTTGATCTAACACTAACAATGTTTGTCATCTTGGTGCACTTGTAGGTTTAGGGGTTCACATTTTGGCACTAGAAGGAGGGCATTGAGTCAAAAAATTCAATCACATTTTCAAATTCTGTTGTTTCTAACTTTTTTCGTAGGTTACAGGAAAACTAGCTCGCGTGGCGCTATATCGCGTCGCTTTCAGCTCCGCGGCACAATACTTCACCGCGTTCAGTTTTGCGGCCCCATATTGACCCATCGCTAAATTATCCAAACTCCACTGTGGATTCCCGCCTGTCACTTTTTTTTAATTTTCCTAAGCCCGCCGCGCAGGTCCAAACTCCACCGCTTTCACCAACGCGACTCTATATCGCACCACACCTTCTCCAAACTCCACCGTGTCACCTTTCCCACCTGAGAATTTTGAATTTTTAAAGTCGGCCACTTCCAAACTACACCACGAACCTCTATCGCACCACTTTTGCACTCTCTACTTCTACAAAGCACCACCCAAAGTCACCCGAATAGCGCTATATAGCGTTGCTTGTCTTTCAAACTTTGCCACTTCTCCAAACTCTGCCGCTTTTCCAAACTCCACCACGGGAAGACAGTAAAATTTTAATTGGCATGTGCTTTTTAAGTTTAGGATTTTTTAACATTTAAGCTTGATTTCCTGTTTTCATTGCTCTCTGTTTTTCTATCATTTTGCAGGTTGGAGCAAAGGAAGAAAGCGTTATGATATCATGTTCACAAAACCAAAGTGTTCCTAAACACTAAAAGTGTTCCTAAACACTAAAAGTGTTCTTTAACACTTCTTAAGAAAGTTTGTTAAATATCTTTGGCCTTAGGAAAACTAATTTTACTTTGGACTTTAAAAAGAATAATCAAATTTCTTATGATACCATGCTTATTTTGTACAAAGTGTTTTTGAACACTTAAGAGTGTTCTTCAACACTCTTCAAGAAACTTGTTAAAATCTTTGATCTTAGGACACTAAATTTTCATTCAAAGCTCTAAAAAGAACAATCAAATTTTGTTTTCTAAAAGTTGCCAAGGGGCTAAAAAGAACTTTAGGCAAACACACTAGATTTTGTTTAAAAGGTAACAATTGAACAAGGAAAATTCACATTTCCATTTGGTGCTTAAAAATAAGTCATTATTGCTTTGGGGTTTAAAATGAACAAATGTTTTCCATGTTTTGCAATCTTTTTTACAAGTTAATATTATCTAAAATGTGTATGCACTTCTCTTGCACTTCATTGTGATCTTGAGAATCAAAAATATTTTGGTAATATTAGGTTGTTAAAAATATTGCCTCCACATTTCAATTTGGGCACTTAAAATTGAACAAAAGATGCGAGTGTGAGCACAACATATTGCGGAGGTTTTCCCCTTTGTTTTTCAACAAAGGTTGTGTAAATGACGGGATATGTTAGCTCACTTTTGTTTATCTTAGAGGGCCTGCCTTGTGAAAAAAAGTAATCACCCAAGGGAATGACCCAATCGGGAACATGCTAAAGTCAAGCGACTTCCACCTAGGATATAAGTGTGGATATTGGAACAAAGGCAATATCACAAGGATTATTCTGATGAGATGGATAGCAATGGACTCTCGCCGATGTTGGATAATCCCCCATGAATGGAATGCCCGAATTAGAACCCCTTGTTTAGAAAAAGGCCAAAACCTTGTCTATCTTGTTGGTGCAAAAGGTCATGTCCTTTGAAGCCACCCCACATTATACATGCGGTATTGTTATGGAAATGGAAAGTATTCCATGGGAGATTCATGGGTACTAATGCTTGGCTGACCCGAATAAGTGACTGTCGTGGAGGGGAGCTAGTGTGGTCAAGCATTTAGCCATTCGCACAAGATATGCACAGCTGGATTTATCCAAGTGGGAACCCAACAAGATATTGCCTCATCATCCTAGGAGTGTAAAAGTGCTTGGAAGGAATACATTGATTGGTCTTGAAAACATTTGAAAACAAACATTCACAAAAACTTGAAATTTCAAACCCCTTGTAAGAAACAAATACCTCTTGATGAACTTGGACACTCTTGCTTTCCCTAGGAATCATATTCCTAAAGGTTTCTAAGTGCACAAATTCTACCGTCATTTTTTTTCAACAAGGATAAACATAATGAACTTTTGTCCTATTTTTCCTCGATTTCCACACAATGGACCTTGCGGGATTAAAAAGAAAATGGGACACTAGACATATAGTTTGAAACTTAAGCAAGCAAGTGTCTTTGATAAAAAGAAGCTCATTAAACCAAGATAAAAGACAATTTGAACTTCATGTGTGTTGTTTCCAATGATTTCCTACAAGATTAAAATCCCAAAGCCCAAGTTCAAGAAGCTTAGTCTAAAAGCTCGTGAGGAGCACCTTGAGAGACTTTTTGAATTCAGAGAAAGACTTGTATACAAATTTTACATAAAAGCTTCAAGGAATAATCTCGCATTGTATGCATTTTATTATCAACAAAATCTCAAACTTTTTGAAAGGTTTTCTTTTCTCCCATAAAGAAGTCTAGCATGTTCTTCAATATAAAGGTTTTGTAGAGAGAGTCATGTGTAGGATAAGGTTCAAGATCAAAGTTGTCATTACCATTCATTCCTTCATCAACCAAATCTCGTTTCATCATCAAAACCTTTTGTCAACTCTAGAAAAAATCATCATGCTAAATTTAAAGGGCTAAACCAAAACCACCCTATCTTGGCTTAACACACCTAGCCAAAATAGTCACCATCTCTTGGACGAATTTACCTTTAGGATAATGCAACTTCCTAAAGGCCTACTAGCTCACGATCATATTGGCTTAAGACACTTAGCCAATTCATCTATTTGTGCAAGTTCCCCCAAGGATAACGCAACTTCCTAGGGAATACAACTTCACAATAATCCTATTTGACTTAATGCATCTAGTCAAATTATCACAATCAGTCAATTTAAAAGCCCTTACAAGTTTAGAATAACCATTCAAAAGTTCTCCAAAGGTTTCATTCACTCACATCATCCATTTATTTCATCACCATTACCATCATCTTTGATCTCTTAGCTTCCCTAGTTCTTCTCTTTTGGACCTAAAAGGTTAGGATCGAACAAATCCCTATTTCTTTTTATGGTCCAAACAAGATCTCAATACAAGGACATGGAGAATATCAGAGAAATATCAACTTCTGTGGGTATGAGTCATTTAAACACTGAAGTGAACCTAGCAGGATCAAGCAATCCCCCAAGCAACTCTCCCTCATCATCACAAAATCCTCAAGAGGAGAATTATCAAGAGGACATCATAAATGAAGACATGGGGATGACACAATCCGAAATCATGGAGATGGTTCAAAATCCAGAGAACCACAAAATTGTCAGTGCTATGTTTAAATACCTAAATACAATAGCAAGAGGAGGGGTCCCGCCACCTCCTGACCTTGACGCAAGCACTAGTACAGATGTGTCTATTTCTAATGCATCCCTAATGTCAAATATTAATCAAGAAGTATCTTGCACCACATCGGTCATCACACCAACCTTGCCGAATGTGAACAAGGGGAGTGCCATGTTCCAAGAATTGCAAAAGCACCACCTTGTGGCTAACAAAGAAGCAGTCATCACCACCATGCCGATTACGTCTATTCCAGAAAATCCATTGCACCCATATGTCCTGCTCACATTTCATAATCTTCCTGGCTTATCTTCATTTCATGCCTCACCAACTTATCCATTAAACATACCCACTTCTTTACCACAAGAAGAAGGTGATTTGTTTAGAGCAACCGAAGTCGCTAATCCTTTTTCTTTCAGGGATAGCCTACCATTGCTACCCCTATTTCCATCTGCAACCACATCACCTCTTGGATTGGGTTTCCCTCCTATCAGCATTGATGGTTTCATGGAACCTAACATCACGCCCAATTCCCTCTTCTTTCCCACATCATCACAACAACAAGTGGCAACCATACAAGCCGCCACTGCAATTGGTCCTCAAGTATCCCAAAGCATGCCATCTCAAGGACCAATCATCTCCATCACCCCTCCAACAACCCAAATCCCAATCACTACCACAATCCCCCCACTTGTCACAACGGTTGGCATAATTCTCATTCCACCACCAATCCCACCAAGAGCCAACATGGAAAACTCATTCACCATGCTAATCCAAACCCTTCAAAAGGCCAACCAACAAAGAGTACTCCAACAAAAGCAGCAAGCACAAGCTCAAGCCCAAGCTCAAGCCCAAGCACAAGCTCAATCCCAAGCTCAAGCGCAAGCTCAAGCCCAAGCCCAAGCCCAAGCCCAAGCTCAAGCCCAAGCTCAAGCCCAAGCTCAAGCACAAGTACAAGCTCAAGCTCAAGCCCAGGCACAAGCCCAACAACAAGCACAAGCACAGTATCAAGCGCAATTGCAAGTGATCCATCTGCAAGCCTACCAACAAGCCCTACAAGATTTTTAGGCATAGCAACAAGCTAAGCAAAAAGCTTTGTTGGCACAATAGCAACTCGACCAACAACAAGCATTGTTGGCATAACAGCACCTAGACCAACAACAAGCTTTACTAGCTCAACAACAGATCGATCAACAACAGGCTTCATGGGAACAACAACAGATTGACCAACAACAAGCATTGTTGGAACAACAACAACAAGATCAACAACAAGCTTTGTTCATGCAAATGCAGGCGTACTATCAGGCTTTGAACACACAACCAAGATTGCAGCAAATGCCTACTAGTACTCTCCCCACCCATCAAACACCTCACAATTCATTCATCCCACCTCCTGATCCGAGCAAGGGTGTCACAACACAAATCAAACTGCTTTCGTAGCAAGTGTTGGACTTACAATTAGGAAAAACCACAAGGACACCAGGAAATTTGTGCCCTTATCTGTTCGATAGAAGTCTCACCATGGTATCATTCCCAAAGGGATTCGAGACCCCCAAATTTGATAAATACAATGGAATGAGCAACCCTAAAAACCACGTCAGGGAATTTTAGGTGCACTGCATGGAGGTCGCATATGATGACACATATCTAGTGTGACTCTTCCCCCAAATCCTGACTGGTCCAGCTATGGAATGGTTTTCTTTCCTACCCACGGGCATTAAAACATTCGAAGAAATAGTGGAGGCTTTCCTTAAAAATTATGCTTTCAACATGGGTGTGGATGTCAGTCTAGAAGAACTATCTGCACTCAAACAACGAAAAGGGGAGTTATTCACATCATTCTTGCAAAGATGGCGATCCAAGTCCAATTAGAGAAAGTGGACCATGCTAGAGGAACAACAAGTTTGCACTATCATAGCCAATCTAGATGAAAACTTGGCATTCTACCTAAATATGTAGTGCATCACATCGTACGATCAATTGATTCCAAAGGCGCTCAACATCGAAAGAGCCCTTATTGCGTGAGGAGGTGCACCAACATTCACTCCACCCTAGGATAACCACCCATCTAACAACTACAATGATAAACCTTGAACCTGGTCGAGGAATAAAAGTATCATGAAAGACAGCATGGTCGATGCTAAAGTGGTCATCAGTGCCCCTAAGCAGAATACCCAAAACCATCATCAGTCACAAAATCATAATCATAGCAATGTGCAGACTAATGCAGTAGTAGCACAACCAAAACCATCTTCCACCAATCAAATCAATAATGTGGGAAATCAAGGAGGACCACCTCCCCACAACAAGTTTCCCCCCAAGCAGAAATTCACATCTCTTGGTGAATCGATTGAGTCCATAATGAAGAAACTGGTCAAAGAGAATCTAATCAAAATCTCTAACTCCGACCAGTACACGAAACCTATGACCAAGCTGCCGTGGTATAATGAGAACCTCCTTTACGACTTTCATAAAGTCAAGGGACACACCACCACCAATTGCATGAGACTCAAAAACATCATCCAAGACCTCATTGAGGATAAGGTCATCGACATCAAGCAGCCGGTTGGAAACCAAGATCTAAAAATATACGTGAATCCAATGCCGAATCATAACCAGGGGAACAATCAAGGAAATAATCAAGGGAATAATAAGGGAAAGCAAAAGTATGCTAGCGCTAATCTAGCATACGAGGAGATAGTTGGATGCATCGACGAAATGGTCACCATAATAAACATCAAGGGAGCCAACAATGACTATGGAGTCACCACACGAGGCAGAAAAGTTACCATTCTTGGGGTGCCTACTAAGACTCCCATTTCCAGTACAAAGGAAATCCCCTATGATTACAACATCATTGACCAATTGAAAAGAACACTTGCCCAAATCTCCATCATGGAGCTATTAAAAATCTCCACCGCCCATAGGAAAATCCTTGATGAAGCACTAGCTGCATCTACCATCGCCGCCACCCTCGACACAGAGAAATTCTAGGCTATGGTGGGTAACATCGTTACCCCAAATATCATTAAATTTTTGGATCAAGATTTCCCTCCACATCCATCTCATAACCATGCACTCCACCTCCAAGTCCTGGTAGATGGAGGTGCAAGCCTTAATATTTGTTCTTTAAAGCTCATAAAGAAATTGGGGTTCACTGAGGATTCCATCAATAAGAACAAAAGCATCACAATAAGGGCATATGATGACCAAGAGAGAGTATCTCAGGCTACTATCAAAATCCCCATTCAAGTGGGGCCAGCAACCATGGAAACCACCTGCCAGGTCCTCGACCTCGACCTGCCATACAACATCCTCTTGGGACACTCATGGATCCATGGAATGAAGGCAGTGGCCTTGACCTATCACCAGTGCATTAAATTCTCACATCAGAATGAGGAGGTCACTATATATGGGGATCCCGAACCTTTCTCCTACTACAAAAACTTAGAAGCCAAGTTTTATAAGATTCCCCAAGTGCCCAAAAATGATGAAGGACCATCTACTTCATACATAGACCCAACCAATCTCACCCCCACTTCTATGATAGAGACACCCGCCATCCCTGACATATCCAAAATCAAAGGCATGATCAAAGACAATGGATGCGGTGACTATAGAATGAAGATAAATGCGTTTGTTGTAGGAGAGTTACCTCAATCTCCTAGGTTGTATGGACAACCCCATCTAGTTCAAACACCTATCCGCACTATTAGAGAAGAACCCTCTGGATTCCACCACTGGGGGGATCTTAGCTGGGAGAATGTAGATGAGGAGGACATCTCAAACATGCTATACCAAGATGAAAGACCCGCTCCCAACCTACCCATGGAGGAAACTAATAGAGGGTTACAAATGATGTTTGGTATGGGCTATAACAAGAATGGGAGCCTTGGAAGGAATAGTGATGGACGGTTGGAGCCCATCATCATAGAAAGAACAATGCAAAACCTTGGCCTAGGGTATACTCCTTTGAGTATAACTGTATGTGGCAGAGATACTCCCCGAAGAGCAATCCGGTCCTCTCCTCAGGTAACAACAACCACTCCTAGACCACCCGTTTGCTTAAGTATCCCACTCGATAATTACACCTTTGACGTCACTGATGTTTGTCCTAGTAGTGATGATAATGATACCATAGTAGGTCTCCCTAGGCTTTTCAAAGATTCTACCTTATTAATGATAAGTGCCTCCACCGCTGAGTCAAACCAACCAACCCACCAAATCACCTTAGTACACCCCCAACTCATCGATCACGACCAACAGGGACCACCGATTCTTGATTCATTCAAAAATGATGAGGCACTCTCAGAATTCATGGGACTAAGGGATACAATCCCATGTGGGGATCACAAGGTAGGATTCAACATCACACTAGACACACAAGCTACTATGGGGAGATGATTGAGTCCTTCAATTGCAAAAGAAAAATATCGAGAATAAGCTCGAAGTTATTGAGTGAAAACTACACTGTGGCACTCTCTAACCATAGAATAGTAAAAATAAAGGATGCATCCAATGGTGAAAACCTCTCTGAGGTGTCAGAGGATGAAGGATTCAATCTCCCCTACTACTCTACATCAGGAGAAATCAACAGTATTGGCAGAACAGTGCAACTCGGTCAACTTAGGAACAGAATCAGAACCACAAATCACTTTCTATGTCGAGTCACTCTTAACAAAGGAACAAGAACTATTGGCAGCATTCCTAAAAGAAAGAAAAGTAAATTTTGCATGGACCTATGCTGACATGCCAAGATTGGATCCTGAAGTAGTGGTTCATCATTTGGCTATTTACCCTGGAGCAAAACCAGTCAGACAAAAGCTAAGAAAGATGCACCCAAAAATAGCCTTGCTCATCAAAATTGAGCTACAGAAACTTCTGGATGTTGGATTCATATGCCTGAGCGACTATCCAGAATGGGTATCAAATCTTGTACCTGTCTCAAAACCAAAAGGGGACATCCGCATCTACACAGATTTCAGACCTAAACAAAGCATGTCCTAAGGATGATTTTCCACTACCCAACATTGACATGATAGTGGACATGACAACCAGAAATGAGATTCTATCCCTAATGGATGGTTTCTCGGGGTACAATCAGATAACAATAGCCAAGGAGGACCAGCATAAAACAACCTTCACATGTCCTCGGGGCACCTACTACTAGAATGTGATGTCGTTTGGGTTGAAAAATGTATGAGCTACATACCAAAGAGCCATGACATTGATCTTCCATGACATGATCCATAAAATAGTCCAAGATTATGTGGATTACATATTGGCTAAATTAAAGAAGAGACAAGATCACATAGCAACTATAAGTGCAATCTTTGATAGACTAGAACAATACAAGGTCAGAATCAACTCGAAGAAGTGTGTCTTTGGGGTACAATCGGGAAAGCTATTAGGATACATAGTTTCAATGAGAGGGATAGAGGTGGACCCTGCAAAGGTAAAAGCAATTCTTGACATGGAGGCAACAAGGTAGACTCCAGTCCATCCGGAGATTCATAGCACAACTGGCAAACAAGCAGATTGCCTATTCACACCTGCTCCGCAAGGGAGTAGCATTCAGATGGGACAACAAGTGTGAGCAAGCATTTAGTAAAATAAAATAATATCTACTTACACCACCTGTGTTGATGCCACCAATAGTCGGGAAGCCATTAATCCTATACATATCAGCAACAACAGCCGCCCTTGGTGCCCTTTTAGCTCAACATGATGAAAAGGGAACTGAGCGGGCCATCTACTATATCAGCAGAACAATGGTGGGGCATGAGCTCAATTACACTTCAATAGAAAAGGCTTTCCTAGCACTGGTATTTGCAGCTCAAAAATTTAGACACTACATGCTAGCTCACCAAATCAAGCTGAATGCCAAGATAGACCCGCTAAAGTATCTATTGTCAAAAGCAATGCTTACAGGAAGAATGGCTAAGTGGGTAATGATATTGTATGAACATGATATCGAGTATGTAGAAAGAAAAGCCATAAAGGGACAAGTCATTGCGGACCAGCTAGCAGAAGCTCCCCTTCACATAGACAACCCACTCATATCAGAATTCCTAGATGAGTCCCTTTTCAACCTTGGTGCAGCCGACCACTGGAAATTGTACTTCGATGGCTCCCACACGCAACATGGATTAGAAGTCGGTGTGTTCTTCATCACCTCGCAAGGAGACTGTATACCCAGATCATATAAACTGGCATTCCCCTATACCAACAATATTGCAGAATATGAGGCTTTAACCATAGGTCTCAAGATTGCAGCACAGTGGCGAATCATGGCATTAAAGGTCTACGGGGATTTGCAACTTATCAACCAAGTCAACGGTGAATACCAAACGAAGGATGATAAGCTCACACCATACAAAAAGGTGGTAGAGAGCCTCAAGGAATCATTCATTGACATCACTTTTGAGCAGATACCAAGGAAAAACAATAGAGCAGTTGATGTAATGGCAACAATTGGATCCTTGCTGGATATTTCTTGCAATGTCTCCAAACACAAATACCTCATAGAACAGCTTCTCGTACCCATGTTCAAGGTACCAGATTCAAAATACGCGTGTGAACTCGTTGGTCCCGGTGATCTTTGGTATCATGACATATACACCTACCTAAGGTTAGGAATCCTCCCCACTGACATCACCCCGAACCTAAAGCGAACCTTTGTCAAAAGGTCTTCACAATTCGTCATCCTAGGAGAAACCCTCTTTCGTAGAAGTATCGATGGAACCTTGCTACATTATTTAAAACCAGAGAAATCCTTGAATGCTCTGACTGAGGTACACAATGGTACATGCGGTTCGCACTCGAGTGGTATGACCTTGGCTAAGAAGTTGCTGAGAACCGGGTACTACTGGCCGACAATGGAGAGAGAGGCACAGAACTTTGTCAAAAGATGCTTGCAATGCCAGCAACATGGAGACCTTATTCATGCAACAGCTCAAGAACTGCATCCCATTGTTACACCTTGGCCCTTTTTATAGTGGGGGCTCAATCTCATTGGAAAAATCTTGCCCACCTCATCCAATGGCCACAAGTTCATAATCACTGCCACTGAATATTTCACAAAGTGGGTCAAAGCAATTCCCATGACCTACATCACGAGAAAACAAATATCCAAGTTCATCCTGAACTACCTCATTTTTCGATACGATGTTCCTCAATCCATTATCTTTGATAATCGGACACCCTTCAAAAATCAGGATGTCTGTGATTTATGTGAAAAATTCAAAATCCAGCACCATTTTTCCAACCCATACTATCCACAAGGAAATGGCCAAGCAGAAGCTACAAATAAAACCATTCTAAAAATCCTCAAGAAAACAGTCAATGACTCTGGTCATGACTGGTATCTACAGCTAAATCCCGCCTTATGGGCCTACCGCACCAGCATCTGTATGCCAACAGGCACCACCCCATTCTCCCTGGTCTACGGATTAGAAGCCATCCTCCCTATTGAGATCGAGCTCTCGTCACTAAAGATATCACTGCAAAACTTCATCATAGATGAGGAATACAGGGTTTCAAGACTGAATGCGCTAGAATTACTAGATGAACGATGCATGGATGCCTTGAATCATCTACAGGTTTACCAGAACCGCCTGAAACGGAGTTACAACAAGAAGACCAGGCAACGCACTTTCCAAGTTGGTGACCTTGTGCTGAAAGAAAACCAAAAGAATGTGCCAAACCCAGACACAAAAGGAAAGTTTGAACCCAACTAGCTGGGACCCTTCATCATCACTATGAGTTACAAATCAGGGGCATATCAGTTGTCGACACCAGAAGGCGAGCCCCTGCAGGAGCCCATGAATAGCTCTCACCTCAAAAAGTTTTATGCCTAAATCCTGCAAGGTATAGAACTAGAAAATACAAAAACAAATAGAAAAATTCCTAAAAAAATGGTTACCTTGATGAAAACCTGGAAAACAGGCATCTTAGTGACAGCAAAAAAAATCATAAAAGGGATTAAAAAAATAGTAAAGAGAAAAATTCATCCTCTAATGAAAACCACTTCGGTGGTGCTTCAGGCAAGTACCTTGGTGAAAACTTGGCAAACAGGCACCAAGTGTAAATAAAGCACCCCCCCCCCCATCTACTAGGATCTGCACAACTCACTCATTCCATTGTTTCTCAATAAATCATCCATCCACCCATCCGCGAGCATCCATACCATGGCCTGAGTTGATGTCTGTATCATATTCCACTAGGGAACTACTTGGCATATTCCTAAGGTTAGTTTGTCCTACCTTTATCAAAGTAGTCTATCACACCACACTGGGGGCATGTTCCTATGTCAGCATCGTATCGGGTTTGTGTGTATTCTTGAGATCTTCATTTAAAAAATCAAAAATCAAAAAAATAAAAATAAAACCAAAAACCAAAAACATGTGGAAATATCGAAAAATCTTCACAAAATTTCGTCATTGAGTCTTGTCAGTTTTTCACCTTGTCGAACTACATCTTCTCTAAGCTTGAACGTAGATAAGGTTGATCTTTGATCAGCCCCCGAGACAGTTGGGGTCAATCCTTAGGCGTTCGTCGCATTGGCAATACCTTTGCCCTTCTAAGTCTGCATCTTAAGTCAGTCCTTTGAACAATAAAATGGCAATCGGTTTGCCCATCTATCTTTTCATTAGGTCAAGTTTGTCATCAGTCGAACTACGTGGTCTTTGTGTGTATAACATAGGTAAGGCTAATCTATGGATCAGCTCCCGAGACCCCTAGGATAGGTCTTTAAGTTAGTCTGTTTGTCATAAATCTTGAAGATACCAAAAACATTGAAAAATGTGAAAATACCAAAAACATTTGTAAAACATCTCAAAATTCCAAAAACAGCCTCAAAACATTTGAAAAAACCAAAATGGTGCATCCATTTCATCTCGCTTTCACCCGTGATCATCTCACTCATAATAAAGTCAATCGTCACCTTCACCCTCTGGTGAGTCAGTCAGAAGCAAGTTTAGCAGGTTCTAAAGTGAACACTTAATCGTCAGAAGTCTCATAGACTAAGTCAGTGAATCAACAAGTTGGTCAACTCAGAGTATCAATAGCTTATCACCCAAGTCAGTCCCATCAAAACCCTGATCACAACACGTCCTAGGATGAAGCTTTCCTACGATGGACATAAGCATTAGGTACCCCATAGTAGTTAGTCTTCGCTAGTGGTACGAAGAACATTAGCTTGTTTGTTTACTTTATTTGGTCTTTTTGACTTATCTTATTTTGCGCTCATTCCAAGGACCTCTCGATGATGCCTAAACAAAATAGGTTTAGAGAGAAAGGAATGGGGCAATGAACATTATCTATTTATCTGTTGCACTTGTGGGATACACTTGTAAAATAACTTAGTCATGTATATTTTGTTTGGTTTGTATAGAAGATATTTTAGGTTTCTTGTTGACCACATAGGAAAGCTTGCTTTTTTGTGTTTTGGTCTAAGATGTTTAGAATGTCTGAACTACATCCTGAGTGAAGTATGTATGTTAAGTGTGAACAAGAATACTCCTATCTAATCATCAAGTCAAGGTCCATCACATTAGGTACAAACACCATCCTGGTCTTTTATACCTTGATGCATCATACCTATGTGTGTTATCAAAATGCAATTGACCCTTTGAAAATCCCAATTCCTAGCAATACAAACCACCATCTCCATCCTAACTAATTTATTAACTCTACATTTCTTCTACCTTCTTTCCACACTAACATGGTATCATAATAGTAATTAGAACATCGCCTACGCATACACCCTGCATCCACACAATCATCAGCATTAGAACACATGGTAGCATATCATTATCTTAAGATTCGAAGAAAAATATAAATTTGTTATCCTAAACATCTTAAGAAAACATTATCATTTACATCCACTACCATTTGCATCCATTACCATCATTAACATGCATTCCATCCATAAAAACATGAAAAAATATATAAAAAGAAATACATCCGTTACATACATCTCATAAGCATCATACATGTGCACCATGCATATCATAAAAGGGCGAATCATCTCATATATATCATCAAAAAATATTGTTATAATACAAAATCGGATCAGGTGTATATCGAATACATAATACAATGAGGCCAAAATACTCCAGTCCGTATATCAAAAATGAAGCAAACTATCTTGTGATCAAAGAGGGGGCGAGCCCTACTGGCTACTGCCCTCCCCATCTTGCCTCTCACCATTTTCCTTTGTCGGTCACCTCCCTATCTGCTGGGAAAACTCTGGCACCCTACGTTCTGATGGAACTACTTGATGATAGTGGTGCCGATAGTACTCAGCCTCTCTGATGGAATCCCTATAGTCTCAGATATCAATTGTCTGACCCCAGGATGTGGAAGCTACACTCTCTAACTGCCTCTGTCAGCCCACCTCCTGATCCCTCTCAGATCGTGCCGAGTCTCTCTCTGTTGTAACTATAGCAACCCATTGTCGGGCCTCATCCTGCTCAACTATTAGAGCCTATACCTACCCCTGTAACTGTTGAATCAACATGTCATGGGCATCTGGCTGTCCCGCTGGTTGTCTTGTCAGCTATACTACTGGCTATTGTTGTGCTAGTGCATGGGGCTACCCATCCTATCCTGTTGCATGGGGTTGTCCATCCTGTCCTACCACATGCTGTGCGAGAACCCTTAGATTTGACTACTGAGGAGGTGGTACACCTCCCCAACCCCTGCCTGTTGACCTACCCCTCGGCCTACGACGTGGAAGCACTGTCCCCAGAACTGTCAATCTCACTGGTGGCCTAAACCATGTCCTGAATGCTAGAGTCACACCTGCATCTGCTATCCCCTGATCATATGCCCAAGGCCTAGCCACCAACTGCCTAAAAGAGGTCACTGCCTCATCTATAGAAATGGGATGTCCCTAGGCTGTCTCCTTTGCCGAGCAGGCAAAGATAGTTGTATACTGAGCATCAGGTATATCCTAAACCTCCCCAAACTATCTGGCCACCCAGTCAGGAAGGTATCTCTCTATCAAAATATTCTCTCGACCCTACATAAATCTGTCTTGATGAACAAAGAAGAGCTACTTTATATCATCCATCCATGGGCCCATACCCATATACGACCTCCAAATGAATACAGTCATCTCATCCAGAACCCGTCGCTAGTGATCTATGTTGTTCATGCCCATATGGGTGAAACGAATTGTCGCCCCACCATACCCCCACACCAAAGGATCATCAATGTCTAAGGCAACCGGTATCACAAATGGGTGAAGCATTGGAATCTACTCAAATACCCAAATATGAAGAAGAGTTAATCCAGCCCCAAGAGCCCGACCCTCCAAGTAAGCAAACTCATGCAAATCCCTATATAAAGAGGCCAACAGCATGGGTCCCCAGGCATAACACACTCGACAAGCACACATCTACTGCCATGCTAGTCCCCAACCTGCACTGAAATATCAGTCGCGCTAATCAGGAGCTACAAGGCCAAAAATAATGGCGGCCACAATCAGGCTGTAAGTAGGGGCTATACCCCGGTATCACTCCAAATCTATCTGACCATCGTAGAGCATGAGCTTGTCCACACCCATGACACTAAAGTAGGCATTCCTCCCCTCCTCCATATCATAAATCACATGCGCTCCATGAATAGGTAGTCGCAGGATGCGCCAGACATCCTCAAGAGTGATAGTGGCCTCGCCAGTGGGAAGGTGAAAGGATGAAGTCTCACTATGCCACCGCTCAGCCAAAGCATGCATCATACCTAGGTGTGCTCACATGGGAGGGATGTAGGCAACAAACCACAGACCAAGCATCCCACGCTACTCCTAAAAAAATATATGCATATCAGCTAATCGCTCAAGTACCGGCCATCGGTGCTCCCTCGAATGAATAAAATCGGGTGTCTCCTACACAAGGAAAAGTACTGTGTCAGCTTCCCTAGAAAACAAAAGTGGCATTGTTTGGAAGTCTCCAAACTACACCATGCGACAAAGTTAGATAGCAAATATTTGCAAAGTGCACCGCGCGACGGACTTAGATAGCTTTTGGCCCACACGATGTTGTTTGAGCAGGTGGCCGACTTAAGAAATTAAAAATCTCTAGTTCCTAACTGCGTCGTGCAGTGCTCTATGCACATGCAGCCCTGTATCGGACCGCGTGGGCCAGTTTGGAAATTTTCCACGGTGCAATATCGCACCGCGCCGACTCAACCATACCTAAACCCTATTAAATGCGTGCAAAAATGATAAAATTAAAAGAGGGATATGGGTACATACCACAGGTCCTACGGTGATTGGTTGCTGATATACTCGTACTCGCTCCGACATGTGTAGGGGAAGCTCTCGTTGCGCCATTTTTTCTAAAACTCGGAGCTCAAATGTCAATTTTCTAAAGGTTAAGGGTGCAAATGTTTTGAAAGTGACCCCTCGAGGTCTATTTAAGCTTGAAAATTAGGGTTTTTTGACCTAATTTGACATTCCAGAAGGGGGTTTTGGCCCCCCAAACCCATTTTCGTCCAATTGAGAGTCGTTCTGCATTCTTTCTGGCAATTAAATGTATTTTTCTAGCATTCTTTGGCATTTCTGGCCTGTCGGGCACCTTGTCATCTTTTTTGCGAGATCATCCAAAAAATCAAAATTTTCATTTGATCTCTCAAGGGGGTAATATCCAGCAATATCCTTCCACTAAGGCAACAGTGGGGCATCTGAAAAAATTCCAAAAAATCCCAGACCTTTGATCACAATAGTTTTATTTCTTTGAATCAATGCAACAAGTACATTGCTTCAAAGAGGGGCAAAATGTAGACACGTAAAATATACATGCACCTGATTCTGATCCTACTAAAATCATTTCGTCTTGAATCATACTCTCAGCTTATCAACACCTTTCATCCCTTAATTAAATAAATCATTATTTATTTAATTAGATCTTTCTCCTCTGGTGATTAAATTAATCAATTTAATTTAATTAATCATCTTTTTCTGTTCATTTAAATAATTCATTTTATTTAAATTAAATTTCTAAAGTCCTCTTATTAAATTGAATAAATTAAAACATTATTTAAATTTAATCTAACATATTCCTCCTTAGTTAAATAAATCAAAATCATTTATTTAATTAATCATTTCCTCTTAATTCTTGACTTAAATTAATTCATCTATTTAAGTCTAAATTGTCAAATCACCTAATTCTTCATTAAATTAATCAAATCCATGATTAACTTAATCCCTCTCATTAAAATCCTCTAGAGAATGCAAGTTGCACAATGAATCAATTACTTTGATTTATTAATTCTTCTATTTTCCCTCACAAAGCATCAAAAGGGAATATTCCCTCATCTGAATTCAAAAAGGCCAAGTGGACTTGGTCCTTCCAACAAGGCATTCAATGCCTCTTACATGTCCTTGACCTTGATCCAAGTGACATTAACTTCATTCCCTTTCCCTCTTCAACATGTCATTTCTCAAATTTGAAATGCCACCTAGTTGCATTAATTGGCACATTGGCCAAAACTTTCACATTCCTCATCCAATCACATTTGGACAAGTGGCACAATGCTATTGGGTTATCTTTTATCCCACATTGCTTATTTCCACTATCTCTTCCAAGATTTGAATCTATAAATTGGAGACTCTTCTTCTCAGTCTTCATCCATAATTTACATGCAAAGTTATTCTCTCCAATTGAGAACTAATTTTGCTCATTTCATCCAAGCATCCACCATATTTTCACATTTGCACCAAGGTTATGCTCAAATCTCTTTGGAGATTTGACCATTGCTCAATCAACCACATTGCAACTTAGGAATTGGGAAAGGGCCAATTGCAACACTCCATTGGCACCAATTTCCCCATGGGATTATCAATTTGTTCACTTAATTAGGATTTGTTTTCATTTATTTTAGTTGTTCTTCCTTTGTTCCTATTTTAAGTTTATTAACAAATGGATTTCATGGGGAATCCCTCATATTTGCTTGCATTTTGATCTAACACTAACAATGTTTGTCATCTTGGTGCACTTGCAGGTTTAGGGGTTCACAGATCTTTGTAACTACTTTATGGAGTGAATGCAATCTTTGGATGGTTCTATTATATACTTTGTTATCTTATGGAATGTGTTAATTATTTTGGATGTATGTTCTTTATTTCATGAGTATTACTTATATGTTGTGGATTTGTATACTTTTGTATGTTATGGGATTCAAATGTAAGTGTTGTCGCATACCTTAGAGGGTGCATGTATTAAGTGTAGTTTACTTTACTCATTGTTATTACACTTTAAAAAAAAATTATTACGCTTCCATTGTGTTTGTGTCATCCTCTAGGGTTATGTGGTAGGGCATTACACAAGTAATACTTATATGCTATGGATTTGTATACTTTTGTATGTTATGGGATTCAAATGTAAGTGTTGTCACATACCTTAGAGGATGTATGTGTTAAGTGTAGTTCACTTTACTTGTTATTAATTACTCTTTTTTAAAAAAAATTGTTACGCTTCTGTTGTAGTTGCATCTTCTTGTAGGGTTATGTGGCACAACGTTACACCCAAGAAAAAAAAACCTCAACTAAATTGAGAGAAAAATATCCACCCAAAATAGAGAGAAAGAAAAAATTATGTAACTAACTAAACAAGGAGCCTCCTACACCCCCAACAAAGGTCATAAATGAAAGAAATTACTTTTTTTAAAGGTTTTAGTGAAGATGTTATATTTTTCTTAAAATTTGGGTAGCTTCAGAGATCAATGACCAATCCATGAATAAGCATTAAATATAGTGTATATGAACCTCTATGTCTTTCATCTACTAATGGTAGGATAGGTTCTTTGAAATTTGAATAATACTATGGCTATTAAAAAAGACAAATGATTATCTAAATTGTTGCAAGTATGGATGTGTTTGGTGGTGTTGTCATTAATGTTTTCATTGATGTCGACACAGTTTAGAATGTTTACAGATAGTACTTGTATAGTTGAGATACTGTAGAAGTGTTCAGAGTACATGGAGCTATACTTACGAAGTTGTAGTTGTGTTTTTACCAATTGCTTTTGAGAAAATTAAGAAATAATGAAGGCAATGTTGAGTGTGTGCTTTGATATTGTTCTCTCCATTTATTCTATGTTGATCCTATACTTGTGCGGGGATGTAGTTGTGTTCATGAGCTTCAATGGATAATATATCCTAAGTTTTAGCATCTGGGTCAATGGAGAATGAAAGATGTGTTCACCGGTGTGTGGACTGGTTTGGCAGAACTATTTATCTACGAACTAGGAGAAATGTTTTTGCTCAACAATATTCTAGTGGTTTGTTTCAGATCTTGTGGATCTGGGAGAAGCTTAATGTTGACTTTCTCTATGTCTTGACAAATGTGCTTGTGATTTGGTGCTCTGGAAGACTTTCTCTAGAGCTCTTATGTGTTGTTGCTTGGTCTGGTTGGACTGGTGAAGAATGTTCTATGCATGAAGGTTGTTGTAGCTGTTGTGGATGTACCTAAAGGTTTCTTAGAGATGTTAAGATGTCTGGTGAAGTGTGTTGGGTGATCCATGTGTGATCATCTTGCTGGAGATGCGCATACTTCAAAGATCATTGGTGTTTTCACTAGGTTTGGCCGACCTAGTTTCTACACGTTACATAAAGATTTTGCATCGAATTGAGGAAGCATGTGATTGATCCAAGATGTTGTTTGGGTCCTAATTAAATGAGTAATTGGTCCTCTCCCATTCTTATCCACCACGGGAATGTTGAGTAGCCAACCTAATTTGAATTTATAAATTGAAGGTTGTATAGTTGACCTTGGAGAATTCTTCTAGGGTTGAACATGGTATAAAAGCAAATCAAGATGTTGCAAATTGTAAGAAAAATAAGTGAAGTGTGAAAAAGTACAAAAATTAGAGTGTGTAAGAGTGAATTAAGGCATTAGTACTTTAATGTGTTAGATTCCCAAAAGCAGTGAGTTGATGATGTCTACTATCTTCTAACCAAGCTGCGAATGTGTGGAACCTTTAGTGGTGGATCTTTATTTATCTTTTCTTTATCTATAGGAAATGAGCCTCCTTCTAGACAATGAATCCTATTGTAGGTAGTAATCCTTTGTATCTGGGTAGTGAGCCTTTGTATACGGTATTGTATTATTACTATATTGTGAGCTAATCCTCACCGTGGTTTTTCCCTCATTGGGTTTTCCACATAAATCTGATGTCTCTGGTTTTTGCTTTCTGTTATTTGCTTTTCATTTTTACACTTAATAATAGATTGGTTTAAAGTGGAATTGATTAAGTTTAGAGATAAATAAATTTAGTACAAATGATTCACCCCCCTGTCAATTGTCTTGTGCATTTCAACATAAACTACATACCAAACTTGATGAGAATGTGTAGTATCCAAATTTCTTCAATGGTTGCATCATAAACCCTTAATACTTGTCCTTAGAGGAAGATAGAGAAATAGCATATTGCTTCTTGCTCAAAAAACATAAAGGACCTAAAGTAGCTTATAATTTCTAGCCAAAAGATGAATTAGAATGTAAGGAATTGCTTGACCAATATAAATCATTATACCCAACAAGTCAAAATTAATACATGTTGCATAGTGAATACCATAACTATGATTTTTTGTCTACCTTATGGTGTAGCTCATGGGGCTCATACATAAAATGAGAAATAATTCTAATAGAGTATGAAATATCAAGTCATGCATAATTTAGGTTAAAAAATACTAATTAGTTACTAATACAAAGAATCAAGCAATAGTGAAGAACATCGTGCCTCAAATTTAACTCGAAAAAGAAAAGGAGCTAGGGTAGACTTTTACTTAGACATGTGGAACAATGAGAGAAAATAAAGTCAAACTTAGAATATTAAATGAAAATATTTGAAGTAGACTCAAATTTATTAATCTTAGGAAAATAATACAAAAATTTGCTATAGAAATCCTATAATAAAGGGTAGCATTCACTATCACTATGGATGTTGAAGAATCTCCCATGATTAGTAATGTAGTCCATAAAAATAGTCAAATCTTCTTTTTGTAATATTTAAACATTCATATCATAATAAATAAAACTAATATAACTATGATATGTAAGGAATACATCTTGGAATATCAATATCAAGGGGCCTATTTCAAGCCATTTATAGATTTCAAAAGTATAAAAATCATGGAATAATCCTATTGAAACCCTTATAGTTTCTCCATTTATATCCCCCTAACAGTGTCTAAATAAGAGAACTATTCATGTTCATTTGATGATGTAAGAGAAAATCAAGCCTCATTCACAAACTCACAACAACATACAATGTAACTCATAAAGTAATTTAGCTAACACAAAAAACTATAAAGAGTGTCTTCAATTTCTCATTCAAATTCTCCTAAAATCACTTAATAACAAGAAAATTTTGAAATTATATTGTTTTGCAACCATATGGGCTGATATAATCCATTAAAAAATATTATAAATCTGATATATAACAACAAGATCAAATACATAAGTGATCTCCTTAAATCCCTCTCCATTTGAAGCTCTCTAGCTCCCTTCAACCTGCAATCTTCAACTGCAAAGTCATCATTGTAATAACCACCAATATTCCACTGTTTTGCTGCTATATAGCACATCAAAACCTGTAATAAAATGTCCTTTTATCCTCTCTGCAAGAGAAGCCATGCCTTTCTCCTCTTCTCCAAAAATCTGACCCCTTAGACAAACTCAAAAAGTGCCAAATAAAACACTTAACACTACTTTCAAAAACCAGATTTTTTCCTCCTTTCAAAAATATATTTTTTGCCTTTTGAAAAGGATGCTTCAATAATTAGAGAAAAAAATTAAATTATCCATAATGCATGTTAGTAACTCCAAAAACCCACACCAATATTAGTTTTTTTTTTTTTAATGCTTTTCAAACTCCAAGATTGATTTCCTACACTATCTCCCACTTCAAGATTTGTAACAATAGAATAAGACCAATTATTTAATATATTTTTTTTGCCTATTATTTTAATTTATTCCTCCAATAAAACTATCACCAAACCTTATGAAAAGTAAAATTAAACACTTCCCCTTTGGTTGATGCAAGATTGCTATTGACCATGGATGCTCTTGCATCATTTGATAAACCTCCTAGCTATTGGAGTTGATAGTGAACCCCACATAACCCATAATTCACCATCAAAAAGGGCACCATGATTGAGATTTTGTATTGAATTTTTAATACATATAGATATTGGATGATTATAATAATGAATAATAAATCCTTATAAAGGGAAAATGAAAAAAAAGAAACCAAAGATGAAACCTTAGGTGAAGATTAAGTTAGATCATGAAAAGTATCCTAATCTTATGCTATAAGACAAAAAATAATATGACCAAAAAATAGAACAACACTCCTAAATTTATATTTGTGTAATAAAGTAAAAATGAGACCTAATTGATTAATGATTAAATAATTAATTAGGTGATTACCTATTTTAATTTAACACCTCCCCTTAAGTTCAACTTAGGGAGAGTCTAAAAACCTCATGATGAATAAAAATATATATGAATGGATGAGTACTAGCTACAATACTTGGTATGACACCCATGTATAAACAAATAAATTCTCCATAACCAAAGAAAAGGAGAAAAACTCAAGTGAAAAAACTACTCTCTAAAAGAGATAAAATGAAATGAATGCATTATAGTGGAAGAAGGATAGAATGAAGACTCAATATGACCCTCAAAGGATTGATTATATCACATAATTATAATTAATATCCCCAATAGGAGAGAGAAAATGAGAATATGTATACCCCATTAATAAGTAACTCATGCATCAATGGTGAAAGTATTACTTGAGGAAACATGTTACACTACCTATAAGAAACATGTGGCTCCTCTCTCCCACTCCTCTAGTTTTGAATTTTCTGTGTGCATGGTAGAATTTGCATCAGGGGTGCCCCTTTGTCCTCCCCCTCCTCTTTTGACTAGATTCTTGCTACATCACATGTGGTGTCACTATCCCTGGGGATGTCTCATGTGTTGTTTGCTCCTGGGGATTCCATGATTCTTGGTTGGCTTATTGTCGAAGAGCCTGTGATCTCTATCACTCCAAATTTAAAGGAGTGGAAAGACGTGTTGACTAACTTGAGCCCGATTTATAAGGCTTCTTTACTTGGTCCTGAGGTGGAGATTTCTATCTCGGGCATAGAGTTCTTTATCTCTAAAGCTATTAGCGACAAGATTGTTTCATCTATGGCAAAAGTGGTGGTTGACAAATTTTTCTCCGTCTTCCCTATTGTCAATATGGTTTGACGATGAGCTTCTACAAAATGGCATTTGAGGGGTAGTGTGTGTGTCTACGCTATGGTAGGGGGACTCTTCCACTTCAAGTTCATGGTTGAGGAGGATTTGATTTCAATTCTCTATTCGAGTCCCTGGGTTTATGGAAAGCATGGTTTGTATATTTGTCGATGGAAACCAAGGTTTGATCCTACTATAAATCTCAACAAATCAATTTTTGTGTGGGTGCGTCTTCTAGGACTTCCTCTAGAATATTGGGATGACTTAGTTTTTTAAAGTATTGGTGATTCATTGGGCCACTTCATCACCTAAAACTCTATCACTAGATCTATGTCTAGGTTAGTTTTTTCTTTCTTATGTTTCAACATTGATATAAATAAGACCTTACCCAATTTTTTGAATCTTTGTTCTGAATTTGGGTCTTGGACTGAACAGGTTTGCTATGAAAATGCGGTGATTTATTTCTAGAAATGTGCTAAAATTGGTCACCTAATTTAAAACTATAAGTTTGCGGTTAAACACAACCTTAGCCCTATTGAACCTTCTATAGAGGACCTCACTAATAGCTACCCATTTTATTCGGACATCCTTAATATCATGGATTCCTTGGCTAAGGTTGGGCTTGTTGACCTGGTGATCATGATGGACCTTCCTATCAATGTGGGTTTGGTTGACTCTTCTTTGGAGCTTATTGGTACCTCTCCCAACAGTGTGATGGTGGGTAAGTCCCTGTTTCTTGACTCTAGTGTATTTTTGGAGCCTGTGGTTGAAAGGGAGAAGATTATTTCCCCTAAGATTATAGAAATTAAGGATGGTGAGATTCTAGAAGGAGTGAAAATGAAAAATCCTAGTCTTAGATAGATAGAGATGATTGTTGTACCTCAAGCTCAAACCATGAAAGAAGATTTATGTTCAACTCCTAAGAAGAAGGGTAACCAAAAGAAAGCTGATGTGGGAGGTGAGTCCAAACCTGGTAGACCCAATTAGAGGCAAACCAAGAATAGAGAGACAACAAAAGAAATTATGATTGGAAAACAGAGTACATTGGAAGTGTCCTCAAAGAAATATTCTAAATGAAAGTCCTTTCTTGGAATGTGAGAGGGTTAAATAGCTATCACAAGCATTTGGCCCTAAAAAATTATGTGCTAAAACATAAGATTGACGTTTTCTTGTTACAAGAAATCAAGATGAAAAAAACTAATTTTGAACCCATAGCTAAGTATATTTGGTTGAATGCCTTGTTTTCCTATAGTGATGCGGAGAGGGCCTTGAGTGGACTATCGATTTTGTGGAACCCTAATAGGTTAGCTGGTTCTAAATTATTCCAATGCAGGAATAGTGTGGGTGTCAAGTTATCCAATGTTAGGGGTTATTGGTTTATGATTAACATCTATGCCGGTAATTTAAGTAATGATAGGAAAGCTCTCTGGTAAGAAATATCTTATTGAATACAAACCAATAGGGAGGCCTAATGGCTAGTGGCTAGTGACTTCAACTCCCCTCTTTACCCCTTGGAGAAGTGTGGAAGTCTGATTGATTAGTCTGATAGCATGCTTGATTTGGTTGATTTCTTAAATAGTATTGGCCTGGTGGATATTGATTTGCAAGGCCAGTCTTACACTTGGAATAATAGACGACTAGGGGATGGTTTGATTCAAGTTCATCTTGATAGATTCATTTTCTCTTCTAATTGAACTACCTTACTTAATGCTAATCTGTTGGCATTGCTCCAAACTATTTCAGACCATAATCCTCTATTGTTGGTTTTAAATGAACACTCTATTGTGGGTTTGTTCCCTTTTTTATTTGAGATCATGTGGAACTCCCATACAGATTTCAAGAATAAGATTGTTGCTTGGTGGAATGTACCTGTACATGGCTCCCCTATGTTTAATATTTTTCATAGACTCAAACACATCAAAAATATGGTTAAGGGTTTGAACAAGCGGGTATTTGGGGATGTGTCTCTTCAAAAAATGTTTTAGCTAATAAACTCATGGTGACACAAAAGAGGATAAAGGAAGGGGATATTTTTCCTTAGAATTTTCATTAGGAGAGGGAGGAGTGCACAAAATGGGATTTTTTTTTGAAAAAAGAAGAGGTGTTTTGGAAGAAAAAATAGAGAATTCAATGGTTGATTGAGGCAGACCGAAACATGTATTTCTTCCATGTTTCGGCCCTAAAGCATAGAAAAAGGAATCAGATAAAAAGCTTGAAAAATGAGTCAAGGGATGTTATTAGTACCCCTATTCATATTGGAATTTTGGTTGTTGGTTACTTCCAACGTGCTCTGTCGACTCCTATTGATGCTCCTAATCTAGCATTGGTGGATGTACTATTAGAACCCCTTCCTAATCTTATAAACTGGGAAGATAATGATGCTATTCTAGGGGTTGTTACACCTAAGGAATTTTAAACTGCTATGTTTAGTATGGGTACATTTAAGGCCCTAGAACCCATAGGTTTCCCCTCATATTTCTTCCAAAACTTTTAGGATGTTGTCGGGGAGGACCTAACTCTAGCAGTAAGGGATTTTTTCAACTCTAGCAAATTTCTCAAACTGCTAAATCACACCTTTATTAGCCTCATTCCAAAAGTTGAGGAACCATAGACCATGGTTGATTTTCAGCCAATCAGCCTATGTAACATTGTTTATAAGATATTCTCCAAGATCTTGGTGAATTGATTGAAACCCCATCTAGATAAAATGATAAGCCCAAGCTAAAAAGGATTTGTTCCTAGTCGCCATATCTTAGATTTTGACTCATGAAATTTTGCATTCAATGGACTGATGTAACAGTAATAGTATGGTGTTTAAGCTTGATATTTCAAAATGTTATGACAAAGTCTTATGATACTTCCTTCCCAAATTCTTTGTTAAGTTTGTCTTCAATCAAAGAGTGATTAAAATTATCCTGGAATGCAAAACCATAATGAAGTATTCTATACTAGTCAATGGAGTGGCCCATGCTTTCTTTGAGGTTGGGAGAGGTATTAGATAGGGAAACCCCTATATCCTTATTTATTCATAATGGTTGTGGATGTGCTAAGTAGGAATATTGCTCGTATGTTGTCAGAGGGCTCCATCAAAGGTGTTAAGCCAACCACCACTTTAGAACCAGCTGTTTATTCAATAGTTTGTGGATGACACCATGTTATTTGAGAAAGCCTTGACCGTTGAAGCTGGGAAATGGAAAAGTTGACTCAATAATTATGCAGCTTGCTCAACTCAGTGCATTAATTATAATAAGAGTATGATCTCTTTATTTCACTGTACTCCTGGATTCCAAGATCGTGTGATTGTGTCTTAGGTTGTGTGAGTGTCTCCCTTCCTTTTTTGTATTTGGATCTCCTTCTCACTATCAAGGAAGTCACTCCCAATTTCCAGAATATTGTCCTTGAAAGTATTCAAAGAAAGCTGGCAAGGTGGAAAGATTCAATCCTTAATCATTTCGGTAAGTTGCAACTCCTTACAGCTTCCCTTCAAGGGATTTCGGTTTACTTCCTTTCCATGTTCAAAATTCCTAGTTACATTGCTGAAATTTTTGAAAAGATCCAAAGATTTTTCCTCTAGTTTGGTACTAAGGAAGAAAAGAAGATATCTCTAGTTAGCTGGGATAAGGTGTACCTTCCTAAATTTGGAGGTGGATTGGATATAAGGAAATTTCTTGACCTACCAACAAATCCTTGATTTCCAAGGTGTGGTGGGACTAGTTAATAAAAGGACTGGTGCAAGATAATGAATGCTAAATACCTTAGCAACAACCCTCTAATAAAATTTATCTTGAATTATCACTCCCATGGGTCCTTGGGTTGGAACAATATCTGCAAGATGAAGAAGTTGTTTCACTCAGGGCTGAGATGGAAACTTGGTAATGGTAGCAACATTTTTTTCTAGGAAGATCCTTGGCTATTTGAATCCCACTTGGACTTTTCTAATTTCAAGAAGCTAATGGAGCATGCACTTCTTTTATTTGGTAGGAATGTTAGTGATTACCTTCATGGTTTGTAGGGTGTCAAGAAATGGAAAGGTTTAAGTTTATGCTACCCCCTTTTCTCATATTTGTTACAGTTGGCTATTTCCTTACAGGATTTACCCTCCTTAACCACAATCCCCATATCAAATGTTGAGGATGACTTCTTTTGGTCTAAGGAGAGTAGAGGCAAACTCTTTGTCAGGATGACTTATAGTTTGTTGTTAGAAAAGGGTATTCAGAGCAAAATGTAGAAACTTGTTAGGAAAAGACACTTGACACAAAAAATACTTTTTCTAGTGGATGGCTTGTCACAATAAAATTATAACCCAGGATAATTTAAGGAAAAGGGGATTCCAAATCCCAAATAGATGTATGTTATGGAAAAACAATGAAGATTCAGTGGATCATCTGTTATTGCATTGCCCGTTTACTGCTGAAGTTTGGGACTTGGCTTTCTAAAAGTTGGGAACTCATTGAACTTTGAATAGAGACTTAACTTCCTTTATAGAAGGATGGTCTTGAACCTTCCAACACCCTCTCCCTAAGTAGATCTGGAGACAATTCCCCTAATCATTTGATGGTGCCTTTGGAAAGAGAGGAACAATCAAATCTTTAGAGACATTGAGAGAAGCCTCAAGGAGGTCTTTGGCATAGGTTCAAGACTTATTACTAAAATTGTATTTCTATACTCTTGGAAACCCCCGTACAATGCCTGTATTGAATGGGAGATCAAAATGGAAAAATCTTCAAACTTGAAACTATAGACCAACTCCTTTGATAACTCTAAGTCTATGGCTAGAAGAAAAACAATCTAGGAGACCCTAAAATTTTGCTGGTTCAAATTGAATTTTGATGGAGCGGCTAAAGGGAACCCTAGTATGGCTAGTATTGGTGGCATCATAAGGGATTGTAAGGGAAAATTTGTTGCTGGTTTTGTTGGAGGAATAGGTATACAGTCTTCTATGACGATTGAATCACAAGCATTACTCAAGGGTGTCGAGATTGTTGTCACTTTGGGCATAAAAAATCTACACATAGAGGGGGACTCCTTGACTATGATTGACTATGTTAAGCATGGCCATTTTCATGGCTGGAACATTAGGGATATCCTATTGGACATAAACTTATTGACTTAAAAATTGGAGAGGAAGTATTTGACTCACACTTTTCATGAAGGTAACCAAGTGGCAGAGGGTCTGGCCAACTTGGGTTCTTCTTGGAGTCTATGCAAATGTTATAAAAAACTCAAGGTGCTACCAAAAAACATACAAGGATTAATCCTTGTAGATATGAGAAATATAACCATTTAATGGTGGCCAACAATGCTAATTCTTGTGGTATAGGTGGCACTACACGTTATGGGCCTTTGATGATTGGGACTAAACCAGATGATGTCATGAGTTTAAAGTGGAATGTTGAGTGGTTCTTGGGTTTTATGACTATGTGGCACTACATGTTAGGGCCTTTGATGATGGGGACTAAGCCAGATGATGTGGTGAGTTTCAAGCAAGATGTTGAGTGGTTCTTTGGTTTCATGACTATGTATGGTGGGGTCCTTTGCATTTATGGGTTGTCTTATCATATGTACCACATATCCCAACAAATCTTTAGTAATGTGTATAATGTGACGTTAATCTCCAACTTGCTTGATAATTCTATTATGTTCGAGCTAATGATGACCATAAGTTTTTATGAGGTGTACTTAAGGAATTCAAATTTTTTGCCCACAACGAAAAGATATGGGAAAAAGTGTAACTTTAATATGCCCTATGGCACGTTGGGTATTAATTATCCGATATGTTCGATCATGGCTTATTGCCTAAGATGTTTGTACTTGAGGAAATATTATGGCCTTGTAGGTTTGACTTCATTGGGAATGACCATTGAAGCGTGTACACTTCTAATTTTTTTAATTACACCTTATTATTCTTGGTGGCTGGGTAATGATACCATAAGGGCAAGCAAGTTCATTGGTGACTTGTCCATTTTCTTGCTAACTTCATTTTCCTAGGCTAGTTTCTGTGTATTATGGATTGAGATGGGTGGAGATAGGGTGAGGACTGAGCCCAACAACTATGAAGAATTTCATAGAGACCCCATTATGTGGCATGTCTATATGGAGGGGGGTTTGGTGCCACTACTTGAAAGTTTGGTGGGTCATGATGAAAAAATGTCAGCTCAATTTGTTGGTTCATGGAGGGATAGGAGAGTCACCATGGGAGGCATTCCATTTGAGGTAAATGAGGAAGTGATAGCCAAGGCTATGGGCCTTTCCTGCAATGGAAAGAAGTACAAAAATCACACCAAAACTCAAGACCTAGAGAGTCTTAATGCCTTCTTCAAAGGTGACAAGAAGCCAATTAAAAAGCAATCAGGCTTTGACAAAGAAGCGCTTTTGAATCCCTGGGACAAGGTGTGTCTTGCTCTCATGAAATATGATACGTTATAAGGTAGATTTAAAGCTTTTTAATTTTACCATATGTCATTGCTAAACCACCTAAGACACAAAATGACCCTCAACTTCCCCTTCTTTCTGTTGACCTCCCTTGATAATTTGATCAAGGAATCCCATGAAGCTACCACTCTTAACCATAAACCTGTCACCTCCCCTTCCTCTACACTAGGTCTCATCCTTAGGCTCTATCACTTCCATCTAGCCCTATGCCCCCCTAAACCCATCTCAGGTGTTCATGTGGAAGATTTGGAACCACTTGACCTTGCCCCAAAAAAACAATCTCCTACTGCTTTGGTGGGACTTAAGAGAAAACCCTTTTTTGCTTGAATGTGAACCCAGTGCTACACCTAAATCTAAAACCCCAGTGAAAAAGAAGAAGGGGGAGGTTGGGTTGGCCCAATCTAAGGTTGTGACCAGATTGTGCAAGCTAAAGAACAAACCCACCAAGATGGATAGCAGACCTATGACTAAGAAGAAGGGGAAAATAGACACTATGTGCCAGGTGGAATTGTCAACCACTGACAATGAAGGAAAAAGTGTAGCAAAAAAGGACTCCAAAGGTGACATTGTTGTGGCTGTGAGCATTGAAATGGGAATAGAACAAAATAGTGTATAGAGTTCCCACATACTGGCTAAGAGAAAGAAAGGGGTTTTCGTGGATGATATATCTAGTGACTCGGAGTGGACCGGCATAAAAGTTGAACATAAGAAAGACACTGTGGAAGAGAAAGAGGACTTTGTGGAGGGTCCTAGCCACTTCTCAGACATGAATAGAATTCTTAAAGAGGAATCCACACAGTCTTTGGATCCTAGGGCTATGGAGGAAGAGACGAACCAATGGATGCATGACAAGGACGAGGACATCAACATGTTGCGAGAAAAGGTGGCGAGATTAGAATGAAAGTTCAATTTGATGACTCGGTTCACTATAAAGATAATTCACAGGTCTACCACCACACTTTCTGATGTCATAAATGAGGAGGTGGATAGGAATACCATGGGTGAAGGTCCCAACTGGATTGGGGATGATGTTCTTAATATCCTCATTCAAAAGTGGGAACATGTTGTGAATTAGCGGTCTGGTTTGTTAGTTTTTGCTGAACTTGGTTCCTTTTTGGCCCTACGAGCTCTTCATGTAATGGGTACAACACCTACTAAATGCTACTTATTTTATCAAAAAAATTTATCCCCTTAGGAAGAATCATATCCACTAGTGATTGGATAATCCATTTTAATAAACTAGATGAATAGGAAATCTAAATCCAAATTAGTGTGCCTCTAAAAACTATGCAAATGTCCAAATTTTTAAATGAGATTATGTCAATCCGAAATTCCATGAAGATGGATATAGAAAAAACTCCAAAGATAACGATGATGGTTGGATAAAAAAAATTATCTCTATTATAAAAGATGAGATGAATGTCCTCAAAATAATCCTCTAAATCTATAATATGAGACACCAAAAAAAAAGGATGATATGTCAAGTAGATATGAATCCCAAGTAGCTACATTTTTAAGAGAATGAATAACCTACTACACTAAATCAATAGGGTTCATGGATGAAAAAATACTAATTTGATAAGGAACAACATAAGATAAAGATTGGATCTCAATATGAGGTGTGGGAACAATGATGCAAGCCTCTAAACCATTAAATATATGACCTATGACATACACAAGATCCTGTAAAGTATCATTATTAAAGGGCACATAATCTATGTTGGATTAATTAGGATAATCACTTGATAATTAATGATTAGGTCCCTTATTAATTTATTCAATTAAGCTAAACTTAGGAGTTCCTTTTTATTACTAGATTGAGGAATTTATAGATCAATTTGTCTCATTGCATAGGATTATGAAACTTGTCACAATATAATCAAATCCTCATATAGAGTTTCCACTTTTTCTTTTATAAGCATTCATTATTGTAATTAAGAAAAAATACACTTACAAGTTAATCTCAATATCAAATGCTTATATGGATTCAATTATTCTCTCTTGGTTTCATAGAAAATCAATTTATTCTATATCTCATTTGTGATAGGCATTTGGTGTAGGTGATTAATAGGAGTTGTGGGGTTAACTATCAACTCTAAAAGTATGAATCATCAATGGGAATGAGATAATCTATAGTTGGGCCCTCTCGGAATGGAGAGATATGAGATTCTCCATTAATATCCCAAAGTCTAGTCGAAAGGGTGTGTGGACAATCAATATAGAATAGAACACACATAGTTTTAGAATCAACACAACAACAAATTTGGGTGGAATATTTTTTATACTGATTTCCATGATGATTGTCTCAATTGAAAAAAATCAAATTTTGTAAATACATCTATTTTCATGCTAACAACCTATATTTATTTTGAATCTAGTATGTATAAGTCCTCAAAATCATAGAGTGATTTAAGTTGAATGATAAATTCGAGATATTACACTAATTATAAAACTTAAGCTATTATAAAAGGCATAAATATTATCAAATATGTTGTAGAATTATTTACGAAAGTGATATATAAAAGGGAAAACTATTTAGGATATTACATAGTTAAGTTAATTAAACTAAAGGGATATAAAAAGGGAAACTATTTAGGATATATAAATGTATACCTTGAAGCTTACATAATTTATTTAGTTTCATGATTTTTCACTTTTTGACATAGAAATTAAAAAAATTTAAAATAGTAAATTAAAATTCTTTGTGAAAATAAAAAATAAGGATACTTAGAATAACTTATATCCTTGAAAGTTACAATTATTCAAATAATTAATATTATTAAATTAAAATAAATTGTTAGAGTTATTTAGTTATTTGTATCCTTGTCAATTTTATAATTCTTGGATCTCAAACTTTGGATATACATAAGAGGAATAGTTTAGATGCCATAATAGGCTACTAGATCAACATGTAAGAGAATGCAAACAAGTACCAAGTCCAAATTCCTTCCTAGGACCACAATTTTTTTTTTAATGTGAATAGATGAACTTTTTAGTATGTAAAAGACATATACAATCTATAGTTTCATAAGGCTGGCATACAAAAAATTATCACTCATTGCACAACAAGAAAGTTAAATTTAATATGAGAAACATCATATGAACCTTATTTAGGATGATCTTATATTTTTCAAACATAAAGTACCATTGTTCAATAGAAATTTGACTCAAACTTGGCTTGAAATCCATAAGATTTACTATAAAATGAAGAATGTTATCTATTAGATCAATAGAGCAATTACATTAAGATATTTCAAGATAGTGATTTGGGAATAGATGTGTTTGTTGAATAAAAAAATTGGGGTTCCTACTAGATAAGTGAATGTTAATGGAGAAAAAAATCAAAAGGGGTCACTTTTTAAATCAAATACACATGAACTTGAATACATAATTCAAGAAATTTACACTCAATATTTGGAGATATGAATAGAACATGAATTTTAGTACTTTGAATCTATTTTCTATAGTACTATGGTATTTTAAAATGGTTAATATTAAGAGAGTTAAATAATGAGTGTACACAGAAGTATTCAAAATTTTATTGTTAAAATATACAACACAATATTCAATGTGTGCCTCTTCTTTTTTGTTATATATTTTTTTTTCAAAATAAATTCATGAAAGTATAGTTAAAATATGCTATTACAAGTAATTTATTTTTATTTAAAAAAAGATGATTTTTCAAGTGGATACATTTTGAAGACTATATCATTGAGCATGTGTATCACACAACTGTTGGCAATATGGTTGTCACTGATGTCAAAAGGGCATCTCATTGATGTCAAAAGAGATCTTAGTAATATTAGATGAAGATTTTTTTATTGATGTCACAAGGGATTCATAAGGATGTCAAAAAGAGAGGTTGATCAGAATTACGATGCCATGGAAACAACTATTGAAGAACTGTACAAGTTCGAGCTTTGAGCTCATACCTTATATCACTTGCTAGAGAAGGAAAGAGTTAGTCTTTTTCAGCCAAGTTTGATTGAAAATCAAACTTTGGGCTTGAGACTTACTTGATACTGAAAGGTTTCAAACATCAAGCTTTGGTCATACCTCTTATCGAATGCCTAAAAGGAAATGAAGAAACAAATGTGTTAAGTTTGTAAGGTTTCAGACTTCAAACTTCGAGTGTACCTCGTACTGATTACATAAAAGGAATGAAGAAGTTTGAATATGTTAAGTCAAAGAAGGAGTTGGGCATTAGACATCGGAAGGTTGGATTATGCCTTACCAAAAGGCAAGTAAGTGATAAATAGAAAGCTCGAAGGGCGACACCTGAAAGGGTTGTGTTTGAAAATCTTATGAAGGAAATGTTTAAGCTTCATAGTTTAGGAGGATGGCTTATGCCTTGTTGAAAGGCAAGTAAGTGGTATGAAGTAAGGGAGAACCCCGACACCCAAAATGGATTTGGTGTTCCCAGTTTGGCAGTAAGGCTTATGCCTTAATAGTTTGATGAGCATGATGAAAGGAGGATGAGGAAAGCTCGAAGGTTGACACCCAAAAGAGTTAAGTCTTTTGAATGATTTATTCAGGAATTGTGGGTCAATAGGATGGATTGTGATTTAATAAAAGAATAAAA
Source organism: Sequoiadendron giganteum (assembly GCA_007115665.2). NCBI lineage: Eukaryota > Viridiplantae > Streptophyta > Pinopsida > Cupressales > Cupressaceae > Sequoiadendron > Sequoiadendron giganteum. The sequence goes on along the minus strand of CM021100.1, from coordinate 819,481,918 downwards.
ATCAATAAGGAGGAAGAGCGAACCCCAACATCTAACAACTTTGGTGGTTTGAAGGTTGGTGTGTTGGCTTTTGATGGTGTGAAAAAAGGTAGAACGTAAAGGGTAAGGCCAATAGGCGAACCTTGATAGGTTTGAAGAACCTTCAAACTTAAGTGTCTAGTCTTACTTCTTAAGTCTTGTAATGCACTCTAAGCATAAGGTAAGGGGGATTAGCAACTCCTGAACCCTTAAGGAAAGGAAATGAAATATCACCAAAAATGAAGGAGTAATTCTATAGGAATCTTGTGTTGACTTGGGTTGACTAGTGTAGATTCACAAGAAGGTGACACATGGCAAGAAATGATTGGTTGAATGACCAATTCACATCATTGTTGTGAATCATCATAGTGTGAATTTCATGATTGATGGCTTGCATTCAAAGATCATATTTTGTCAATGGCTAAGCGAATGGAATTGTGGCATAAAAAATGAGATAACTTCTTCAACTACATTCTTGTTGGTGATTGGAAGAAATGAGAAAAACCATTAATACATAGGTTTCTCTAGAATAGGTCAATCAAGCATGGAACCCTAGATTTGATTGATGCCAAAAATAGAAAATGCATTGAATTAGGTCGGTGGTGTTTGGATTGAGGAGAGATAGCTTGTTGGAGAAGCTATGTGAGTAAATTTGAATGACTAAGTGTTTTATGGATAATAGAGAGTAGAGTGGTGGGAGACCATGTTGTGTATGCATAAACTATAAAAAGAAGACCTAGATGACTGAACATGACATCATCTATGATATTAATTGAGTTGTAGATGTGAAGTGCAACAAGGTAGAGTAGAGGAAAAAGGGAAGAGAGATGTATGTGTTCTTGAGATTGCAGCAACAACAAATATAGAGAGAATTCTTGCATAGATGCAAAGAAAAGAATGAGCAGTTGCAAAAAAAGTTTGCAACATTGAACTAGATTCATTTGAATCATTTGTAATCTGGATTTGTAGCTCCATATTTTATTTGTAAATCTGATTGGTTGGTTCCATCAGGTAGTTGAGATGGTTCTCGGTTAGGGAGTGGGTGCTTCCTTAGAGTTGGTGCTCCTAAATCAGGGGATTGGTGTCTCCTTAGGGTTGGTTCCCTTAAACATTGTAACTAGTGAGGTTCTATTACGAGGTCGGATTAGGATAGTAGATCCTATTAGCTATTCTCATTGTGGTTTTTCCCATATTGGGTTTTTAACATATTTCTGGTGTTATGTGTGAATGTGTGTGTTAATCTCTCTGCATATACTTTTATCTTGGTTTATAAGTATTAAAGAAATAGTTTTGATTGATCTAATGATTCACTCCCCTCTCTCAATAGATTTTTGTATTCTAAAAATTGGTATTAGAGCCTTGGTTCCCTTGGAGAAGCTTAATCGGCTTAGGTAGATCTTGGACAATGAACACAAATGACGAGTCAAGAAGGTTCATCTTCAAACTAAGTGCTTCTCTTTGATGGATCAAGCTATGATTTTTTTAGCATTAGAATGAAAGCATATTTATCCTCATTAGGGTTTGATGTGTGGATGTTAGTTGTAAATGGATACATAATCCCTGCTATGCCTCCTACTGATCAAGATGGAAAGAGAGCATGTGAGAATGATGCTAAGGAAAATAATGTTATTCTTTGTGGATTATCTAGCTTATTGTTTGTCAAAGTGATGCATTGTCAAAAATCACATGATGCTTGGAGTAAGCTAAAGAATATCTATCAAGGCAATGACAAGGTAAAGAAAGCCAAGATACAAACTTACAAAGGTAAGTTTGAAAGTTTGAAGATGAGTAAAGAGAAGATTGTAGTCTACCTTCTCAGGGTAGAAATTGTTAATGCTATCAGAGGTCTTGGAGAATAGAAGAAAGAATTTGTGGTTGTGAAAAAGGTTATAAGATCATTACCCTCAAGATATGATTCTAAGATTTCTACAATAGAGTCACTGTTGATAAGTTGCATGGAACCTTCACCACCTATGAAATGAGAATGGAAGATGCAAATGCCACCGAGAGAAGCTACATTCAAAGTAACTAGAAAGGAAAATATTGAAGCATCTACATTTAGATCCGAGGATATTGATGAAGAAGAATCCAACTTCATCAGGAGATTGAAAAGAGGATCTGGAAAATATAGAGGTAAGTTACCGCTTAAATTATTTAACTATGGTAGAATAGGTTAGTTTGCTTCTAAATTCCCTTATGATAAAAGTATAACTGTGAGAAAGAAGACGATAGTAAAAAGATGAAACCCTACTATTCTAAGAAGAAGAATTTCTTTAGAAATGAGAAGAGTCCGCACACAAAAGAAGAAAGTGGTTCATCTAATGTTAGTGATAGCTCAGATGATGAACATGACAGTGCTTATGTGGTTGAGCCTAGAAATGAAATCCTATTCATGGAAGAAGAGTCTACAGATCAAGAATGTAGTGTCACCCCAGTTGTTGCACTTTGTTTTAGTTTTTTTTTATATTATGCTACTTTATTTCAATTACAACACTGATACTATGCTAGTTTTATACTTTGTTGATGATACATTGATGAAATTGTTGATCATCTGATTACATTTGTGTGGTGACCTTATGATGAACATTATGTGTTATGGTTTTATGTTGTTTCGAAGCATTAGTGTGTTTATGATGATGTATCTGATTTTGTTTATGATGTAGTATTGTATGTTAGTCTTGGTGAAGGAGACAGTGTAGCATTACTCACTCGTGAGTACCCTGCTATGCTGCAACTCTCTTTCATGGTGTGATTGTCAGTTTATGCAGATATTTTTGATAGTACTATTTGATGGATTTTGCAACTACTAGGCATCAACTCCACTTGCTTTGTCAGGTTTGAGTGCGTCTAAACCCAATGGAAAAATGTTGATTTGGAGATAATGGCAAGTCCTTCTTTGGCCATTGTTCCTTAATAGGACGATTATCCGTTTGTCACCCATTGTTGTTTTATCGTCCGCTTCTATCATGTCATTCATGTTTTTGTCATGATTGGAAATTAATTGATTAATTAGTTAAATGGTGTATTTGATAAGTTATTTGATTTAGTGTGATTTTATTGAAATGTTAAATTAAAAATATTTACGTTTAGATAATTTAATAATTAAAATTTGATTGTTGTTTTAAAAGGTTTGATTGATTAAATTAATTAAACAGGATATTTAATTAAATTTGATTGTTAAATTTGAGCAATAGATATATATTTTAATTTTAATTTTCAAACTTAAAAAAAATGTAAAGTAGATATTATTGAAGGGTTTGTTTTCAACAAATTATAAATGAATATATGAAATCTGGACTCAAAGTCAGAAAGCATTATCTTGGCCGATAATTGTTTAATTATAATTGTCTGTTCAATATTGTTTGCATGTGGTGAATGAGCTCTACTAGGGTTTTTCATTTTCTGAGGTCATCCTTGGCCCCTCCTGCATCATATTGCGGTTCCTACATAGGAAATTCTTTCCTTCATTGAGTATGGTCGCATTTACTACGGTTTTAGGGGTTTATTTTTCCTTCAATTGATACTAACCCAATGATTCATGCTGGTGTTAGTGGTTCATTGGTGCAGTTTAATGGCTCCCCCACCGAACAAACATCCTCAAAAATTTGTTTCAAAATTCTTTCATGAGGTAAGCATTCTGATGCTCCTGCTGATGTAGTTTTACCTTTACCTGATTTTGATTATGCATGCCAATGGCTCGAACAACACACCCTTGTGGGTTATTTTGTTGGGAGGACTCCCCCTAAAAGTGTTCTGAAAGAATGGGTCAACAAGGCCTGGGTCCCTCATGGGGTCCGCCTTGATATGGTCCATAATTTGACCAAAGGCTTTTTTTGTTATGCTTTGCAGAAGTTAGTCATGTCCAAGCTATTTTGGGTCATGGGCCCTGGTATGTTAAGTCCTCGTTGGTTTTCTAGGCATGGACTCGAGATTTTGTTGTCTCAGATGACACCAAAATGCATGTCCCGACGAAGATTGAGTTTCTCGGGTTACCTCTGCCATGCATGCCCTTCCTAAACCATATTGCTTCCTCTTTGGGGAGGGTTGTTTGTATCAAACCTAATAGGTTCTTCCAAGCCTGACCAAAGAAGAGGGTTTGTGTGGAAGTTGATTTATCCAAGGATTTGAAGGAGTCTATAGACATTAAAATTGGTGCTATTAGGCACACCCAAAAAGTCACATATTTCAATCTGCCCAACACGTGCTATCGGTGCCAGTCAGCCGACCACAAGATCAAGGACTGCCCTTTGAAAATTCCTCGTAGACCTTCATCATCATGAGATGTTGAAAAGCCTCATCAGGCAGAGCCTTCTGTTAAGGCTGAAAGAAAGTGGACTATGGTTTCAAACTGAAAAAATAAGTCGTCTAGTTCTGGGTCGGCTCCTAAGGCCCCTGAACCAACCAAAATGGTTTCAAATCCTTCAGAGAAGGGGACAGCTGCTCCCTTAGGAGCTACTTCTATTTTTGTATAGCCTAGGTCAAAGGCCATGCCTCTGCCTATGGCTGTTTTTTGTGTTGAACTAGCTATTCCTCCTGCAACGGGAGCTCAACGGCGGTCTCGCAGCCCATCTCCACCACTGAAAGAAGGAGAATATGTGCCTGAAAAATAGAGATTTTCTCCTTCTCTTCAGATTGGTTTTGTTCCACAAGAGTTTTTGAAGAATAGCTTCTCTTCCCTAGTTGAAGAGGACCTGTATTCTGCAAGTATGGAAGATTTATATCCATGAATTTTATTTCATGGAATGTTCGAGGTTTAACTGACCTCTCTAGGAAGTATTCTATTAGGAATAATTTTCAGAATTACTCAGGGATTGAAGTGCTTTGTCTCCAGGAAGTTAAAATTGTAGGTTTATTGCTTGCTTCAGCTTGTTGCTCTATTTGGCCAGCCAGTACTATGTTTTTCACTTTGCATGAGACTGGTCATGGTGGAGCTACCACTCTTTTGGCCCCACAATTGCATTCTTGTGTGGTGGACCATGGGGTTGACCCTTCCCAGTGGGTGGTTTGGGTTCTTCTCAATATTGAGAATCATTCCTTCAGGATTATTAATGTTTATGCCTCTAATGATGTTGTGGAGCACTACCTTCTTTGGCATTGGATTGTTGATTCTATGCCAGTTGCCACTTGGTTGCTCTATAGAGATTTTAACATGGTGGAGATGGAGTATGACAAGGATGGCACCTTGCCTTTCCATTGGGCTGCGGGCAAAAGGGAGGCATGGTTTTATATGCGCAATAAATTGGGACTTTTTGATCCCAATATTGGCTACCACCATTCTCATTCTCTCTTGCACACTTGGTGTAACTACAAGGTTGGTTCTGACAGAGTCTTTAAATGCCTTGATCATGCCATGATCTTGGCTCAATCTTTTTTTCCTTTACTAGTTCTGCCTTTCCAGTGAAGCCGTTAGTGGATGTGACTCTTTTTGATCACTTCCCAATTCATTTTCAAATTGAATGGGCATCTCGTTAGCCCTGCACGTGTAAGAACCAATTCTTTTTTAACACATCTTTGCTTTATCATAAGCCCACCCTAGCCCACATTCATCGGGTGTCGAATTTGGAGTGCAGATGAGCTAGCCAAATAGGCTAGATTGCTTGGTGGAATGATGCCATCATTCGTACTACGTGTTTCTTACACATTTATGGGCACCAGTTGGCTATCTTTCATCGGCGATCTTATGAGGCCACCATTGTCAACTTGCATGCTACTATGGAGGCTTTGGCAACCAGTCCTTTCTCCCCATCACATCAAGTCAGGGTGGCAAAATTAAGGTAGCAAAAGCAAGTGGCTGATAATTATACTAACAGAGGTGCTCAAATCAAAGCTTGGCTTCATTGGCTTAAAATAGGTGATCATGCCTCCAAAAAGTTTTTTTTTGGCTTTTCATGCCAGGTACTCATCCCTAGGCAACAAAAAAATGAAAGATGGTAACTAGGTGCTCTCTGAGCTACCCAACATTCTCTAGGCCTTTGTGTTCCATTACGAACAAGTTTTCACTGCTCATGACTCCATACCTACACCCTAGCAAGCCTTTTAGGACTACCTTTTTGTTGTGCCACACAGGCTCTCTTCAGCCCAGATTATTTTTTGTGATCAATTGTTAACAATTGATGATCTCAAGGAAGTCATTTCCTCTTTGGCCGATGACAAGGCTCCTAGGATTGATGGTTTCCCTTCTGAATTTTACAAAGCTCTTTGGGCCTATGTTGGGAGCGATTTGCATCATGTTTATCTTGAAGCCTTTCAAACCAACTCTCTAGGCAATTTAATAAATAAAGGCAATATAAAAATTCATACCTAAGCTTGGGGAGCTAGAGGATATTTTCAACTGGAGGTTCATCACGCTTCTCAATGTTTCCTACAAAATCATTGCCAAAGCCCTGGCTCTAAAAAATTTGCAACCTCTTGCCTTAGGTTGTGTGCCCTGAGCAGACTGGTTTCATTAAATCTAGGTTTATTCTGGATAATATCATTGTTGTTTGGGAAGATATGGAGTGGGCCCAACACTCCAACCAGAAAGCGGTGTTCATTAAAATTGATTTTGCCAAAGCTTATGACCACATTGAATGGCCTTTCATTCTTGTGATGTTGCAAGCCTTGGGGTTTGGACTCAACTTCATTCAGTCTGCTCGAATTATTTTTTTTGATTCTTCAACTTGCATTACCATTAATAGCCACTAGTCTTCTACTTTTGGTTTTTTTCAATCAATTCGCTAGGGGTGCCCTCTTTCCCCTTCTTTGTATGTGCTAGTGGCTAAAGGCTTTGGCTATATTTTAGCCCATGTTGTCTCTCAACAACGTGTTAAAGGGATATTTCTCCTAAACTCCTAGGAGCATCTTGTCAATGGACACTTTGCGGATGATTGCTTTCTCACTCTCTTGGAAAAAGAAGAATATATCACTGCTGCCCTTGATTGTCTTAATACATTTTGTCTTGCCTCCGGCTCTTCAATTCAATGGAACAACACCTTATGCTACAAACAATCAGTGTTCCCCACTCGTACGTGGCTCCAAACTTATAACTGGAGGTGGATTGGGTAGGGAGAAATCTTTCATTTTCTGGGCATCCCCTTCACCTTTCAAGCTTCCTCTTGGGAGCTATGGCAAGCCGTGCTCTCCAAGGTTGAGAAGAAGCTAGCCTATTGGATTACTAAGCCTCTCTCATTGGCTGGTAAGTTCCAAGTTTTTTTCTAAAATCTTGGCAACCACTCATGTTTACTACTCTTCCTGTTGGGCTCCTTCCAAATCTACCTACAATAGGCTTGAAAAGTTGCTTCGGGATTTTTTATGGGTTTCCTCTGAAACCCACAAAGGTTTTCATTGGGTCACTTAGGAGTATTGTTGTCTCCCTAAGGACTCTAGAGGGCTTGGGCTACTCTCCACTCAATGATAAGGGACTGCTCTTTGTGTCAAATGGATTATCCGGGCTCTCACCGGAGATGAAGCTTGGAAAATTCTCCTCAAGCATTGTATTCAGTCTAGTTTTCCTGTTCATAGACCTACCTGGATAGGAATTGGTCTCCAAACCCTCCTAGTTATGAGGGAGCCAGTTCAAATTGTTGGCTCCTTTGTGGCCAAGAGAATTTGGTGCTCTTGGGAAGTTGTTAAGTCGTGGCTCGATTGGGCTAGGGCTCGATTTTATGATGGGATTTCCATCAACCAGCAAAACTTATGGTGGTCTCCCCTTCTGCCTCAGAATGGTCAACCCCTGGCCAAGTCACCTTGGCTCAAGGCCCTCATATTTTACAAAAAGGGCATTTAAACCCTGCATCAACTCTTTCATTGGCCCACTATGTGTATTTTGCAGTGGGATGCTTTTAAAGCCCAATACAGTTGTCAAAACCAAGACCCCGCTACATTCGATGGGCTGGTGAGCACCATTTTAGTGAAGATGTTTCAAAAAGTTGGCATTCATGGGCACAAACCTTGGTGGAAATATTGGAAATGGTTTCCAAACACTCCTCTCATGAGCTACAAGCTACGGCTTGGTTACAGGTGACTTTCACCCCATTTTCCTATGATAAGTACTTTGAACTAGAGGTGGCTTCTTAATTCCTCTTCCCATGCCTGCCATAAGAGGTTTGATGCCACTTGGTCTACAACTGTTAATCCAAAGCTGGCCCACTTTTCTTGGTGTATTATTTTTCAAGGCTTGCCTCTGGGTTCTCAGCTTGTTCATTTGGGGGTTCCTGACCCTCACTGCCCTTTTTGTGGGTAGTCTAAAAGATTTAAGCATATTTTTTGGTTTTGTCCCAGAGCTCAATAGCTTTGGACTTGGATTCATGATTTATTTTGGCCTTTTCGGTTGGAACCCTTTTCTTGGCATATGGTTCTACTGGGGGACTCTCTTGGGATCCCAACTAAGTTCACCCAGCTTTGGCACACTTTCAAGGTGGAAATCCTCTTCAATATCTGGAAAGATAGAAATGCTTGCATATTTGCTCATTCTCATTTGGATATTAATGTCTCTCTTTATGCTAAAGCAATTATTTGTTCTAATGTTCTCCTATAGATACAAGTGCAAGCCAAAAAAATTACACTGGAGGTGGCTCACCTATAGGTCATCCTGGACCACTGGGGCAATGCCCCTTGTACTATGGCTTAGATCCCTGATTTTCCCTCCTCCTCCCGTAATAGGTCGCCCTCTCGAGGTCAAAAGCGGAGTGACTTTGTGCGTCCCCACTCCCAGCCTCCTGCTTGGTGGGATCGCTCTCCTCCACCATGGCTTGGTAAGGGTTGGCCTTCTGGTGGTGCGACGAGGAGTGGTGGTGGTAGTTTTGGGTGGCCCTCTGATGCTCTGCCTGTTTCTGGCTCTAGCTGGCCTGCTAGTGGTAAAATTTTTCCATGGCTGGCTCTTGCAATCTTGCCCTGGTGTGAGGAAGAAGATAAAGATAAATATGATGATGGTTGGGGTGCTCCTCCTGACATCACTCCAAACCTAGTTTATGTATGGGGGAAAATTTGGATGACAGAGATCCCCTAGGCTCTGTTGGCACTGCTTTGGCTACGTAATTGCCTATTTTTACTTCCTTCTTTTAGACTTCTAGGCTAGGCCCATGTGATCTATTATTTTGGCTTTTCTGGGCTCTGCCCATGTGACTTTCGGGGTGTTCCTTCTTACCACCCGCCCCTTTTTTTATGAATATGTATTCTTATCTTTAAATTAATATAGATATCTACCTATTCATCAAAAAATATATATATTGTTTGCATGTTGTCAGTTAGTTAGGTTTTGTGTTTATGAGCTAATTGAAAAGGAATTTAAAAACTTTGGTTATGCCAAAAATTGTGGACAATTTTGGCTTTTGGGAAAAAAATTCATGTCAGTTTCGAGAAAAAAGCTTCGTCTCTATGTTTTGGTTGAAATTTTTTGGAGACAGTGAATTGGAAGGATTTGTGCGTTTTGTAAAATATAGAATTTTTGGATTTGCTAATTCCTACTTCAATCTACGTCAGTTTCAAGCAAAAATTTTAGGTTTTCTTCTTTTGATTTGTATTTTCTTGAATAGTAGCATCTGAATGTTGTTTATGCTATTTTTTATTCCTTGTGGTGGTATTCATTGCTAAATATTTTGCATAAACATCAGAAATGAAATTGTTATTGATTAGTTTTGAAATAATTGAGGAAAATTTTTAAGGAAACAAAAAATATTAAAACTTAGTTGTAATAAAATTGTTTTTACAATTATTTATTTATTTTCTTGAAATATTTCTCATAATCTTCCATGTTTCATGCCAGTATGTTGTAGATAGAATCATTTTAACCATATAAATTTGTACCATCAAATGAAAAATCCAAATATATGTAGACTCTGATTTGCAAAACTATCTATTATGTGGTATTTTTTCTTTACCTTCATTCTTTGTGTGTGTGGTATCTATTATTGTGGGGATAATATTAGGTCTCTTTGAACGTTATTTCTAGTATACTTAAATGTCATGCATGTGAGAGATGAAACCAGATCTCACAGTTAGTTTTCATGTTTGTATCTCTTTTAGTTTGTTAGTTTCCAAAAAAAATTATTGCTTTAGATCGCCTATGGGATTTAATCATTTGTACCTCTTTGTTGACTTGTTGGCATGTAGTTGCATTATGCTGGTGTCTGGAACATTCAAATTAACCCTTATTTCATAATTCCCTCCATATCATTGGATCGTAATACTCTTTTTGGTGGCTGCATGAAATGGAACCACGATGTTGTAGCTAGGTACGAACAACATCATTTTTTTAATAGCTTGAACCATGAGCTATCTTGAATGGTGATATCCATCTTCTATTTCATTGCCTCTGTAACCAATCTTCTTGTTGTCGTCTCATTATTTTTCCTTGCAAGTTCTACTTGGTGTTTCCAACGTTGCTCTCTTTAGTCATTTTTTGATTATCAGATCATAGAATTGCCTTGGATGCCTAATTATCCTTCATTTACCTTTTCCTTGGGTTTTATTTAGTCTCCTGTAGCTCTTGTGTATCAACGGTAATGAAAGGTCTATAGCTTTATTTTATTGTAAACTTCATCTTCTTCTTAGCTTAGTGCCATACAAATTTGATAACTATTTGAGTCGCACTTACCGGGAGTTGTTTATCAACTTTTTTTTGTCCTTCTTGGGGTGCATGCATCTGTTGACATTGGTATTAAACTAGTAGTCTTTGTTGTGCATGTGCAGCTTTAGACGGTTAGTTTAATATATTTTATTGTAGTATAAATCAATTAATCTTTGATTTTTATAATTTTATATTGTAGTTGTGAATTTCTATGTTGATAATTATGGGAATTAATCATAAGGATACGTAAATGAAAAAAAAATAATATGTTTATATTTAAAATAAATAAAGTGATTGTTTATTTCGTCTAGATTTAGAATTTATATAGCATGATTAACAAATTTAAAAGTGCAATTATTTATCAAACATAGATATTAATATATAATATGTATTAGAATTGATTGGCTCTTATATGGTTGCTTAGTAAATGCAAATAATTTATATTATTCCTAATGAAGAATGATCATAGATTTCTTTTGTCAAAATAGAAAAAAAAAAAGGACATTTAATTATGTCAATGAATTTTCTTTAATGAACTTTTAGTTCATGAAGGTTTGATGGTTGTATATGATGGGTACTATCATATTTTTTATAATTTAAGAGTGTAAATCTGTGTTATTGAGTTTTTAAATCTTCTAGAGGATAGGAAAGGAAACTTTTATTGTAAAGCTTATTGTGTTTGTGCTTTATTGTTCAATTGCAATGATCTAGTCTAGGACTTAGCCATGCATGATTTGTTGTTACCTTGGAGGTATTTTGAAAGTTAAATGGTCTACGTCATGTTTGAGATGTGCTCATTCTTGGTTTTGTTTAATGTGCATGATGTCTATCCTTTGTAATTTTCAATAAGTTATGTTATTGTAAGTAGGGAGAGTGGCTTGTGATAGGGGCCGAAACCCAAAGTGGTAACTAGGGTAACCTATTAAGAGTTTATAATTCAGTAAAAACCTAATTAAATGTACTAGGGGTTGGGTAGTGTTCATTAAATAATTCAGATAATTTGATTTCCTTGCCTACTACCTTAGTGCTTGTATAGATTAAGGGTAGGTTGAGATGGCCTAGAATAGTATGATTGTCTACTTTTTCTTGTTGAAAGGTAGTTCGATTCCAGATGAGTTTGTTTATGGGCCGGGAATCAATAGAAATTGCTAGGGTAACTCGGTATGAGGGCTAGTAGTCTAAGAAGATACACCAAGGTAACCTATAGAAAACTATGTGATGACACTCTTTTCTTGATGCATGTTATGTGGTCTCTTGTGTATAGTTACCTTTTGTTATGTTTTTTGCTTCTGGGAGATTTGTTTGTAATTATGTGGTTTTGATATCATTATGTCATGATGTGTATGTTAAGCCATGTGTTCTTAATGTTTTGTCTTCATGTTTGTTTAACTTTGTAGACCTCATATTATCTCCTACCATGGGCGTGGACCTTTAGGTACCACATGGTTTGGAGGAATGTGCTTTATCCTCCATTGGTTTTCCCTTGCAGGTGATGTGGTGTGTGGATGATATTGTTCTTTGGCAGGTTCTTGACTTTACTTTTTTCGTGAAGATGGACGTTGAGTGTGCTCATGAATAGGGTTGACAGATGTGTTATGACCTTCATCTATATTGTATACATTCTTGATGTATATGTGATAAATTATTGTAATATTATTATATTGTTACAAGATTTTTCATAATCACACTTGATGTAAGTTGAATATGTAACTTGACTACATTATGATTATATAATTGGATCATTCATTATTGATATGATTTATCCTTATGTTTAATGTATTTGGTTTTTTTTAATGTGATGTTCTATCTTGTGAATTTTTAAGTAGCATTGTCACAAAACCCTAAGGACATATATGTAGGTGTTTCTTTTTTACTCATGTTGTAATTGAATGTATTTAAAAAAAATTGTTGGTTATTTTATTACTTTGCGTGTTGTTCTCTAGGTTCCTTGGTGGGGAATTATAGCTTGGTATTAGAGCCCAAGGTTCAACACTAGGTACTCTGGATTCTTGTGAGCTCATTAGGTTGTCCTAGGTGTTAGACTATGTAGTTTGTGTTTTCCAGTTGTCCTTTGCATCTTGTAACTGAGATTTGTCTTTGGTTTTGTGTAGGATCATGCCTAGATGTCGAGGTAGGGGTCGTGGTTGAGGCTGAGGTGGTGGATGTATGGCTAATCACTAGGATACTCCTCATATTTCTCATGAGAGTGAGCATGTAGAGCAACATGATTCTTAGATTAATTGGGTGAGTGGCAAATGAAATCCGATTCAGCTGGGTTCAGAGGGAGCTTTGTTGCATCCCTTTCCTAAGGAGGCTCTTTCTTGTATTGGTCCTAGATAAGAGGCTAGACAAGAAGTGGCTAGAGAACAAGACAAATCACCTAGGAGGGTTGTTGAGACTATAGATTAGGATGTCATTGTTGTGGGGCATATGAGAGACTTATTGAGGGCACACCCTCCCACATTCGATGGTACTGGTGGTGGTCTGGAGGTGGGAACTTGGTTGATAGACTTGGAACGGTGATTTGCTATGCATCCATATGGTAGAAAAACTAGAGCTAGATGTGTCATTATAAATATTAGAGGCTTTCCTCTACATGGTGGCGATTGGAGGAGAAGAAGCTTCATTTGGAGATTGGATCAATTTCATGGGACATGTTTTTGGAGAGATTCAAAGCATCTTTCTTGTCAGAGCATTGGAGACAACATCGTGTAGATGAGTTCCATGATCCACGTCAGATGGCCCATGTAAGTTGAGTTGTTTGAACGTAGGTTCTATGAGCTCAAATAGTATGTTGAAATTGTGGATGATGAGGCTATGTTGGTATAATAATTCATCAAGGGCTTGAACGCTTGTTTCAGTGGAGGAATCCGAGTCTTCGAGCCGAAGGAAATGGAGGTAGTCATGGAGAAGGCACGACTTTTGGAGGAGAATATGACCATGGATTTGGGTGGACATACAGGTGTTCAAATAGGTAGTGCACCTTTGGTGGGCTTTGGTCTATGAGGTGGTCAAACTTAGACAGGGGGTTCCTCTCAGAACCAATAGGCACCTGCTAAGGGTGGTTAGCAGCAACAGTGTTACCCATCGGGGAATAAGAATTCTCAAGCTCAACAGGGTAACAGTTCATAATTTGGGAAGAACCATAACTAGTGGCATAACAAGCACAACTATCAGGATCAACCAACACAGAGTGCAAAGTCTCTGGTTAGTATAGGCAGTTTTTAGTAGTCAAATGCACCTTCGGGTGGCAAAGGTTTTGGCAGAGGTACTAGTTTATTTTCATGTGGTTGGCATGGTCACATTGCTAGGAAGTGTCCTATAAGAGGTACATCATGATTTGGTCAATGACCAGTAGCTTTGGAGCCTATAGTTGGAGATGTAGGTCATTCACATAGATTCTTTGTTATAGTAGATAACCATTAGGCGGATCATCAGAACATTGTGGTCAAGACTTCAAGTTAGTTACAAGGTACTAATGTTTCTATCCTTTTTTATTCTAGAGCTTCTGATTCATTTATTTTTCCATTTATGGTTGAGCGATGTGGTCTCGTGGCAGTAAATCAAGGCGATAGGTGGTAGGTTGAATTGGCCTTTAGGGTGAAGGTAGTAGTAGAATCCCTTGTTCATAATTATGGACTAAGGATTGGATTGCTATCTACCATAGTATATCTTTGTGTTACACCTCTTGGTTCTTATGATATTGTTTTAGGTATGGACTAGTTGGAATCCCATCATGGAGTGATTGATTATCGACAAAAGAGAATACATTGCTTAGATGATTCTGGTACAAAAGTTGAAATAACTGATGTACAAAGAACCATCTCCTTGCAAATTATATCTGCTATGCAATTAAGGAGATGCATTTGTCAGGGTTGTTAGTTGTTTGCAACAATAGTTAATGACTTGGAGGTAGGGGAAAGTGGAGAGGTCTCTCTTGATGATTACCCTATTCTTGGGGAATTCACAGATGTTTTTCTCAGTGATATTCTTAGTATGCCACTAAAATGTGACATAGATTTCAAAATCGACCTAGTTCTTGGAGTAGAGCCTATAACTCGAGCTCCATATAGAATGACCACACAGGAACTAGAAGAGCTTCACCTGTAGTCAGAGGAAATTTTGGCTAAGGGTTTTATACGTTCGAGCGTTTCTCCTTGGGGAGCACCTGTCATCTTCATGAAGAAGAAGGATGAATCTCTCAGATTGTGCATCGATTATCATCAGTTGAACAAAGTGATGGTAAAGAATCAATATCCCTTGCCCATAATCGACGATCTCTTTGATTAGATCAAGGGAGCTAACGTGTTTTCTAAAATTGATTTGAAATTGGGTTACCATCAGTTGCACATTTCTAAAGCAGACATTCATAAAATGACATTTTGAACTCATTACAGGCACTATGAGTTCATAGTGGTATTGTTCGGGTTAACAAATGTAGCATCCATTTTCATGAGTTTGATGAATGGTGTTTTCTACACATACCTTGATCATTTTGTTCTTGTGTTTCTTGATGATATTTTGATCTATTTGAGAGATATGAAGGAGCACAAAGAGCATATGAGATAGGTATTGCAGTGATTGAGAGAGAATCAATTGTTCACGAATTTGGTGAATTGTGATTTCTTCCAAACTAAGGTGAAATACCTTGGTCATGTTATCTCTAGAGAGGGTATTTTTGTGAATCCTTTGAAGATCCAACCCATCATTGTTTGGCCCATGCCTACCAGTGCACTTGAGGTTCGCAATTTTATGGGTCTTGTCAAGTATTACGAATGGTTTGTTCAGGGGTTTTAAAGGATTTCTCATCCTATTACTTCTCTTCAGAGGAAAGAGAAGAAATTTATTTGGTCAGATAAATGTTAGTTAGCTTTTCAGACACTCAAGGAAAAGTTGACTAGTGCACCTATCTTAGTTGTTCCTAATCCTACTAAGGACTTTGTCATTTGCATTGATGTGTCTTTGGAGGGATTAGGAGTCATGTTGATGTAGGATGGTCATGTGATCACTCATGAGTCTTGCAAAATCAAGGATCATGAACTGAACTATCCCACTCATGATCTAGAGCTAGTTGCAGTTGTTCATGCTCTGGTTCAGTGGAGGCATTTCTTGTTCGGACACCATTTTGAACTTCATAGTGATCACCATAGTCTGTAGTATAGTTTCACATAGCCTAATTTGAATGCTAGGAAAATACGGTGGATGGAGTTCTTATGTGAGTATGACTTCGAGGTGAAATTTATCCAAGGGAAGGAGAACACAGTGGTTGATGCTCTTAGTCAAAAAAGGCATGAGCTTTCTATCGTGACTGTTGGAGTTTATTGGAGGAGCCATATTTTAGTATCACTTCCTATAGATAGACTATATCAGGAGGTGAGGATGGAGTTAGGATCAGGTAGACCCTTGGAGGGTAGATTCATAGGATATAATCTTGAGTCAGATGTATTTCTGCAACATTTGGGTCATATTTGCGTACCACATGTAGAGGGTATTCACACTCTGATTATGTCAAAGGAACATTGAGCACCTTATTCAGTTCATCTTGGTGTTAAGAAGATGCATGCGAACCTTTGACAATTGTACTTTTGGCCTAAAATGAAGTGTGATATCACCTATTTTATTTCAAGATGTCTGGAGTGCTAGAGAGTTAAGGTCAAGCACCAAAATCTCGTAGGACTACTACAACTACATTTATATCCTGAATGGAAGTGGGATATCATATCAGTGGACTTCATTGTTGATTTACCTATGTCATCTCATCGACATGATGCTATTATGGTTATTGTTGACAGGTTAACTAAGGTGGCACATTTTTCTATCGTTCATTCTTCCTATAATGCCTCTTTTGTGGCCAAGATATTCATGGAGGATATTATTCAGTTGCATGGAATTCCTCACAAAATCATTTCAAATAGAGATCCTATGTTTACATCAGCATTATGGACATCATTGTAGCATGCCTTAGGTACTCAGTTGATATTCAGTTAAACTTATCATCTAGAGATTGATGGTCAGATCGAGAGGGTCAACCAGATTCTTGAGGATATGATCAAGATGTATGTAATGGATCAGCAGTCACGATGGGAAGATTATCTTTGCTTAGTGGAGTTTTCCTATAATAATGGGTAACATAGTTCCATAGGTATGCCTCCTTTTCAAGTACTATATGGAAGTCCATGTCAGACTCCGTTGAGTTGGGATCAACTTGAGAATAAAGTTCTACTTGGATCTGAGATACTTCAAGATATGGAGCAACAGGTTTGTTGTTCCTTTTGCACACACGCCCCATTCAAAATGGGGACCCTCTTTTCCCTCCTTTTTTGGCTCTTTTCATTTTGCCTCATTTTGCGTACCCCCTTTTTTGTGCCCAAAAAGTCAAGGGTGGCACATTTCCCAATGTAATATTTTGAGTCTCGAGTTGTCTAGGTTTTCCTTGTCGAGATTTTGGCATCTGTGGCAATTTTCGGGTTTCCCTTTTCAAATTTCCTCTTCTGGGTTTCCCTTGTCGGATTTCCTCTTCCGGGTTTCCCTAGCCAGGTTTCCCCTCGGGCTTTGCTATTTCAGAACGGCTGTCCCGAGATGGCTTTCCGGGCCCCAGACCCCAGACCTCCTACTGCCTCTACGTTTCCAAGCTTACCAACCAAACCTGCAACCATACGGAGGAGTTAATGTCACATTAATGGTTGTCTTTTGCTATAAAATCAAATTTTTCGACCATCATTATCAAAGGCTCGAGTGATAGATAAGATTGAAGAGCTCTCGGCGAATCTGGTTTTCCTCCTGTTGGATTTTGAAGTGTTTTCCCGATGACGTCCACACATCCGATGGTTTGTTCTTCGGATTCTTGAGGTAGGGTTTTCCGTCTGCGTGCCCTCATTTTTGTTTCGCTTTTTTTTTCGAATTTTCTTCAGGGTAAAATGCAAAATGAAGCCCAAACTAGATAAATTTTCCCCCTCCGCACATAACCCATGTTTTAAAAATCTAGAAATCTACTGTTAGATCACCTAAAAATTGATCCAGAACCTTCCCACATCGCGGCTATTCTTCAAAACGGCGCTGGAGTCTTCTGGGCCCGGGTCTTCCCGCGGTTGTTCATACCTTCATCTTTCGAATTTTCAATCTTGCTCTTTTCTTCTTTGGATTTCCACCTCCGGAATTCCCTTCCCAAGATTCTATTGTGTCTCTGTTGTTCCTAACGGCCCTGTTCGAGTGTCTTCCCAACCCTCAGACCCCGGACCCTCGAATTTCGTCCATTTCAAACTTCCCAATTCTCTTCAAATCCATCCTCAAAATTTGGTTTCCGGAATTCCATCCTCGGGATTCCGTCCCCATTTCGCCATTTCAAACGGCTTCCACATTGTGTCTTCCTGGCTGCAAAATCTTCCTTCTCCCGGTCGAAACCCTCGACATTTTCTTCCCCCTGGACTTTCGCCTCCGGAATTCCCTTCTCGGGATTCCGTAGTGATTTCGCCATTCCTAACGGCCTCGTCCGAGTGTCTTCCTAGATCCTGAACCTCGGTCTGCTGACCGCCGAAACTCAAAGCCTTTGGTATTTTTTCCTCCAATCTTCTTCCAGATTCTGGTCGCCGAAATTTCATTCCTCCTCCACTGTTCCAAATGGCCCCACCCAAGCGTCTTCCCGACCTCCGGGTCCCAGTGCCTCGTTTGCCATCCGGTTGTCCCGAACCCTCTGTTTCTTCCGAAAACTTCATCTCGGGTTGCCTTCCCCGAGTTTCCTCTTGCATTTCGCCATTCCACACGGCCGACCTGTAGCCGCTTCCCGGTGACGGCAATCCGAGATCCGGATTTCGTCGCCCGGAATTCCGTTTCCTCTATGCCATTTCAGACGGTTTCCCTACAGATGATGCCCGAACCTCCAAATGGGGCATCAAATGACCTCCAAATCCAAAATGGATTTTGACCCACTTGCTTTAATTTGGTTTTCTTCCATTTCCAACCTCAAAACTTCAAATCCAACTTCAGGAAGTGCATATGGGAATTCCATTCTCATTTTGCCCTTTCAAGCGGCATTCTGCCAAGGGATTTCCAGCCCAGGAACTCCGGATTGTTTGCACTGCCCTCTAATGATTAAATATCTTGCTTCCATGATTATTAAATATAAATGATGATTTTCAGACTAATCTTGACATACAGGGGTTTGTCGCTGGCCTTTTTGTCAAGTTCATCATTACCGATTCTCATCTATTGTGTAGGATTTATGGAATCCGGTCCAGAGACTTTCGGTGCTTCCAGAAAAGGAAAAGGAATAGCTAAGCCACCAAGGGGAAAGGCGGATAAAGACTTGATGGAGTACAAGTTCCAAGGGGTCCCTATTCAATCCAGGATCACTACCCTTTGGAGGGATGTCTCAGATACCAACATCGGGCAAGTCGATGTTGATGAATCACGTAGAGGGTCAGAATGAACCCGAAAACTGCAAATGCCAAATTGATAAAGAGAAGTGGACTTGCTAAGGTTGTAGGTTTCCCACCAGCCCTAGTGGCCTCGGAGTTGGTGATGGCATGTGTGGAGGCATACCAATCTGATACCAGAACAATCATGGATCACGAGGGGAATATCCTTGCAGATATGTTTCCATCAGGTATAACTGAGACCTTCCACATTCCCACCTTTGAGAGCATGGAGGTCCCCACCTTGGAAGATTGTAAGGAGGTGTGGGAACATGACCCATTGGATTGTAAAAGGCTCATCAACCAGTGCTGGTTCAAAGACAAATGGGCTAGTGTTGGGAAGCTTCCTCAGGAGCTCTACCATAGCGACTTCTTCGAAGACTACCATGATCTTGTAACGTTGCTTAGTCAAATCAGGGGCCTTCCTAGCATGGTTTTCTTTCAAGAATGGATGTTCTATTTCATAGAATAGATTCTCCAAGGTAAGGGTACCACCTTCTATTGGGGTGAGATAATTAGCGATTGTTTCCACGAGCAGTTTACCACTGTGAAGAAAACTAAAAAATTCTTCATAACCTCTTACTTGGTGTATTCCCTCACCAATCGGTGACATTATCAAGGTTTGATAGTGATGCCAAGTGATCCATCAGGGCCAGAGCTCAAACCATATGACAAGTACCCTCAGTTGCAGTTTAGGAATTTTAAAACAAACTACTACAGGGTGAATGACACATTCATTGCCCACGTAATCCGATCAGTGGGAGGAGATTTTCATAGAAGGACATCCCACAGTGCCAGGGTCCTCCTCAAACAATACGCCTTCTAGTATATTCAATTCCCAAGGTTCACATACATCCACACTGAAGGCTTCTTGGATAAACCAAAAAAGCTACCTCGTACCCAAATGACCAGATCATTCTCTTGGAGTTGACTCGACAGCTGCGACACATTCACAGTGTCTTCAGTGAAAAGCACCTGGTAGGCTCCGTCTACCCCATGAACCTTGGATAGGGGATGTATAAGGTCCACACTTCCTAGTGTGTAGGATATTCAGAAAGGGAGTTGGCAAAATATAATTTTGAACAATATACAACAAGGCCACGGATGGATCCCTATGGCCATGTCAGAAAGGCACTGGGGCGCGGATATGCCCACCTCCACAACATCGAGGACTTTTGTGCCAACTACAAAGATGATCTTGAGGTATGGTTGCGATATTATATGTGCATGACCATCATCCATGTATTAAGAATGAACTTATGCCCAATACCTAACCAGCTAGAGGAAGATGAGGAAGCAATTGTGGATCCAATTTATGATGCAGTTTCCAACCAACCACTGCTCGCCATCAATTGGAATGCATCGAAGCTCAATGATGTCAGTGTGCTCACCAAATCTGTTGAAGCCCAAATGAGAGCATGGATCGACAAGAAGGTGGCCCAATTAAAACAACAAGGGGTCATCCTAACATACACTGAGCTTGCAAGTGAACATGTAAGTGAGCCAAGTGGCTCTGAGGGTGGGGAAGCCGCTGCTGCAACTAGGGAGACATCTAAATCCCCACCACCTCATATGACCAAGAAAAGAAAGGAGGCTAGCCAATAACTGCCCAAACCAAAAGTCTATGCTCATAAGTCTTCCGAGCCAGAGCCCTCTAAGAAGAAACGAAAAACAACAGGAGGCACGGGGACAACGGTGATGTCCAAGGGTTCGCCCCTCAAGATCGCAAGCAAAGGATCTAGCTCGTTTGGATCTCCACCCATTATAATCACCACCACCACCCCACTTGCCTCAATTCCAGCTTCTGTTTCCTCCCTGCCTGCGGTGGATATCTCCGTCCACCTTGCTCAGTCTCCTCCAGTATCGCAGGTCATTCTCATGGATTCATCATCTGCCGCCACCTCACCAATGACCTCTCCCTCCATGTCTCCTTCCCTTCCTTTTGTTTCTACTACCACAACACCAGCCCCAAGCCTTCCAGAGTCTTTGATGAAGTATATGCAGAATGTGCCTTCTGAGCTTTCGGGGATGCTCACCAATCCAATAGTCCAGGCTGCGATAGCTCAGGCTATGGCCACCACTCCAATGGCATCCCCCTCTACTGAATCACCAAAGATGAAGGTGACCATGTAGATATCAGACAAGCGTGAATGAAAATAGTTAGAGGCTGAGAAGGTGCCGGAGTATGAAGAGTTTGAATATCATGAACATCCCTTGTTCGAGCGTCAGAAGATTGATAAGGTGGTCTATGAGTCTTCCGGTGAGTCCAGTGAGGGCAGTGAGGACCTTGATGCTGAACTAATCTAAGAATCAAATGATCTCAGGCTCAATGCGGAGTGGGGCAAGTAGCTCAAGGAAATTGAGGACAAGGAGGCCATGGACCAACTTGTGCAGGAAGAGGAGACTGCTACTCTAGAGACGGAAGGTGATAGGTCTCCAATCGAGGAACATGGCTAGACTCCAGAGCATGATAAGGAAACTTTCCTCCATGAGGAAAAACAAGCAGAGATCCCCAAGGACCATCAGGATGGTTTAAATTAGGAGGAGGATATTGAGAAGAAGGATTCACCCAAGGAGTAGCAATGTACTAAGTCCTCTGCTAAACATGAGACATCCGAGCAAGGTTCTGATGAAGGAAAGGAAGATACAGGAGTAAATGAGAAGGCTCTTGTTGTTAGAACTATCAAACTCAAAAAGGAGGACAACAAGACTCAAAGTGAACTTCCAAGGGAAGAGCCCCAAATGCCTGATTGGCTGCAAAGGAAACTCAAGCAAAAGACTCCCACATCGAAGGATCCCAAGGCAAAGCTGGAAGCCATCATGGCTAGAGCACAAATAAGCACCAGAAAGGACAAGAAGCCGAGGGTTAGATCAAAGATAACCATGGATGTCTCAAGATCAAGGGTAGTGTAGATATCAATGCTGATGGTTGGGTAACAAGGCATAACTTATAACGTCTCCACCATTGATCTGGGAGTAGCCACAAGGGAGCAGAAAGTTGAGCATCTCTAGGAATCGGTCGCCACAGTGGTGCACCTTATCCAGCAGGATAAGATCTCCAAAGAGGAATTAAAGGGGCAGGTGGTTGAACTAACAACTTATATTCAATAGTGGTCATCTCTGGATGATCAGCCTACAACATCATCGGCCCTGCCTCAGTTGTTGTCCAGAGCTCAAATTGATAAACTAGAAAAGAGGCGAAACTTGGACAAAACTATGAAAATTTGGTTTCGGTAGGTTTTGGACATAGGGAACACAGGTATCAACATGGTTGTTCGGGCAGTAAATAGGTTCCTAGAGGTTGAAAGAACTCTTGAGGACACAAGGAAAATCTATGAGAAGTTCCCCAGGAAGTACGATGCAGCCTACCCAAAGATTGAGGCCATTCTCGCGTTGCTGAGTGATATCTGGGAGAAGGACCTTTCCTTCAAGGATGACGACCACTGGCTGGTGGATACTTGGAAATGAGATTATAACCACCGAAAGAGAAGGCTGGAGCAAATTTTGGAATAGATAGTGCCTGATATTGAATGGGCAAGGGAGTCCAGGGAGGAGTGTACTCAGTACCTCAAATTGATGATGGGGTATGAGGTGCCCACGGTCGAGATCAATCCCGAGAACATCAAGCCCCACTTCTTGAAGATTATGGAAGATGGGATGTCTGCCGAAATCACCACTGAGTTCATGTGTTTTGCGGCCTGAGCCTTCACGCAATCAGAAGTTTGTAAAGAAAATGATGCTAAGTATGAGGCAGACTGGGAGAAGCTTGGCAGCAATTCCCAGGAATGGAGTTACCAAATCTTGAAGGCTGACATTCTGGAGGTGGAGAAGTTTTAGTCTCTAATCTTGAGTTTCATGGAGTATGCCACATTGAAGAAGTGAGAGGGCAACCTAGTCATCAATGAACAGTTCCTTAAGGAATAGCTACAGCAGAGGGCAAATCACTAAAAGACAAAGTTGCTATAGTGTTGTCACTAGATGACGAAATAGGGAAGAGACAAGAAAGTATTTATTAATGTAATATATTATGGGGGTAGGTGAAACCCTAATGTAAAATGAATCTTGGCCACATAATGGAATCGAATCTTGACCACTCATTTTGTTTTTTGAAAACTATAAATAGGGCTCTCCTCCTCTCATTTTGAGAGAGTTGAGTTGTTGTAAAGGCATGTTGCAGAAATTATAAATAGCAAATATAGTCAATTTTGGTGTATTTTTTGGGTTTCTCAATATGTTTCATGATTCCTCTCCCTTTTAGTTATAGCTTTACTTTAAGTTACTTTACTGTTCTAGCATCTTCAGTTTAAACTTGGTAGATTTAGTATGTTATTTCTGGTTTTGGAGATAGTTGTTGTGTGTATGCTTTCCTTGTCCATACTTTTGGTCATTTGCTGAAGGTAGATGACTGTGCAAAGTTAGTCTAGACTTTGATTCCATTGTTGCTCATTAAACTTTATCTTTATTCATGTTTCCATAATGAATGAATGATGAACATCTGCAGTCCCTAGAAGATAGCACAAATTTCATGATATAGTGAGAATTTTGATTAAATGAAATCCAGTTTAAGGAAACTGTCCATAGTAGGAACCTCCATGATCACTGTTCATCAGTAGTTACAGGTCCAAGAAACATCTTTCTTCCTCACCCTTATTTTTTCCTTTTTTTCTAGAAACAACTTGTGCCAAGGTTCATTGCACATTGTAAAGCCAAATCCAATGAAATAATGGAGTTTAAGACTGTTGCCTCAGCCTGCAGCAAAACATATCAATTCCAAACCTCTAGAACTCCATTTATCGACCCAATTCTCCTACAGCTTAGACCATGTAAGGCCGCCTTGTGATTCCAACAAATCACACAAACAATTGATATATTCCAAGCATCGTCAAGACCTGACATCCGAGAGACCTTGGGATAGTGTTCTGCAATTTGATTGTGGAAGATTGTCTTTCAAGAGAGGTGATGCACCTATGCATTACCTGTGTTGTGAAGTGCATGAAAACACCATCAACAAGGTTGATTGCATCAGAGAATATCTGGTGGTGGTGCAAGATAGGAAGAAGAATTATGCCGATGCGCATAGAGTGGATCATCAGTTTTCAGTTGGTGATAGGGTATTTATTCGAGTGCATTCATGGAAGAGTTTGATCAATTATTGAAAAGGCTCTAAACTCGTGCCTCATTTTGTTGGACTATTTGAGATTCTGGAGAGGATTGGTCCTGTAGCATACCGTCTTTCTTTACTGCCTAGTTTGGCATGCATTCATGATGTATTCCTTGTATCTGTTCTTAGGCCTTATCACTCTGATACTTCACATGTGCTCAATTGGATGGCATTACAAGTAGAGGAAGGGCAGCTGGCTTTGGAGCCTATGGGTGTTCTTCAACATAGGAGACTCACACTCGGGGGTCAAGACATTGATCAGGTGATGGTCCAGTGGAATCTTAGTGACAAGGAATTAACTACTTGGGAGGATGCAACATGCATGAAAGAGCTTTATCCATATCTATTTGCAGACTTCTAGGAGTAAGCCTTATCCTAGGGGGGGAGGATGTAGTGTCCCTCTAGTTGTTGCACTTTGTTTCAGTTTGTTTCTATTTGGTTCATAGTTTTTTTAGTTTTTTTTGATATTATGCTACTTTATTTCCATTAAGACACTAATACTATGCTAGTTTTATACTTTGTTTATGATACATTGATGACATTGTTGATTATCTGATTACGTTTGTGTGGCGACATTGTGATGAACATTATGGTTTTATGTTTTTTTAGAGCATTAGTGTGTTTATGATGATGTATCTGATTTTGTTTATGATGTAGTACTATATGTTAGTCTTGGTGAAGTAGATAGTGTAGCATTACTCAATCGTGAGTACCCTACTTCGTTGTAACTCTCTTTCATGGTGTGATTGTCGATTTATGCAAATATGTTTGATAGTGTTATTTGATGCAGTTTGTAGGTAATGGGAATTGATGCCACCTACGTTGTTAGGTTTGCGTGTGCCTAAACCCAATGAAAACATGTTGATTTGGAGATAATTTTAGGTCCTTCTTTGGCCATCATTCCGTAATAGGATGATTATTCATTTGTCACCCATTGTTGTTTTGTCATTCGGTTCTGTCATGTCGTTCATGTTTTTGTCATGATTGTAAATTAATTGATTAATTAGTTAAATAGTATATTTGATAGTTTATTTGATTTAGTTTAATTTTATTGAAATGTTAAAATAAAAATATTTATGTTTAGATAATTTAATAATTAAAATTTTATTGTTGTTTTAAAAGGTTTGATTAATTAAATTAATTAAACAAGATATTTAATTAAATGTGATTGTTAAATTTGAGCAGTAGATATTTATTAATTTTAGTGTGCAAATTTAAATAAATGTAAAGTAGATATTATTGAAGGGTTTGTTTTCAACGGATTATAAATAAATATCTGAAATATGGACTAGGAGTCAGAAAGTGTTATCTTTGGTAATTGTTTAATTAGAACTTGTTGATGGGTGTTTTTGCACACTTTCTCAACATAGGTAATGCATAGGTGCATCACCTCTCTTCAAAGGAAATATCCAGCAAGTTGTTGAAAATAACCCCAAGGTCTCTCGAGTGTTAGGTCATGATTTGCATCAGATACCTCAGTTGATGTTTGTTGTGATTTTGCTAATAATCACATGGAAGACTTACGTGAGTTAAGTTGGAAAGGGAATCAGATTTGCAAATGGAGTTTCTGAGGTGGGGAAGTTACTGTACGTTTGCTACAAGTTCAAACAACAATTTCAAACTCCATTTTGACTTGATATTTGGCTTTACAATGTGCAATGAACCTTAGCATAGGTCACTTCTTAAAAAAAGGAAAAAAGGGATAGGGAAGAGAGAGGGTTCTTAGACCTGCAACTACCAATAAATAGTGATCATGGGGGTCTCTACTATGGACAAATTCCTTAGAACAAAATTTCATTTAACTAGAAATCTCATAGTCTCATGAAATCTATGCTATTTTCTAAGGACTGTAGATATTTTACCATTCATTCACCATACATATGCATGAACAAAGGTAAAGATTTAAAAGAAGCTTAAAATCAAGGTCCAGACTAACTTTACACAACCATCTACAAGTAGCAAACAACCAAAAGTATGGACAAGGAGGGCATCTACATAGTGGAAATCTTCACAACCAAGAAACAACATCACTAAATTTACCAAAGCTAACTGAAAGGAAACTAGAACAACAAAGAAAATTCAACTAAATCATCCAACTATGAGAGAAGAATCATGAAACATGAGAAGATATCCAGAAATGCACCAAAATCAATGTATTTCTATTGCAATTTTGCAGCATACCTTTACAACAACTCAATCCCCCTTGAAAATGAGAGAAGACCCCCTTATTTATAGTGTCCAAAAAGTAGAACATGTGGTCAAGATTGATTTACATTTGTGTGGCCACATTTCACTGTAAACTATGGTTCTACCTACCCCCCAATATATTACATTTTTTAAAATACATTTGTCCATATCCTTGTTTTGTCTTCTAGAGGCAGCAATGTAACATTTTCATCATTTTTCTTATTGCTCTTTGCTGTAGCTATTCCTTTAGAAGTTATTCATCAATAACAAGGTTGCCCTCCTGCTTCTTTGAAGCTGCATACTCCATGAATTTCAAGATCACTAGTCGAAACTTGTTGACCTCAATGATGTCGGATCTCAACACTTGGTAGCTCCACTCCTTGGAATTATTAACAATATTTTCCCAATCCTCCTCATACTTGGAAACATGGTCTCTGAATAGCTCAGATTGGGTGAAATCTTGGGCATCAAAGCTTATAAAATCTGTAGTAATCTCGGCTGACATCCCATATTCCATCATCTTTCAAAAGTGAGGCTTTATACTTTTTGGATTGATTTGGATAGCGGGCACCTCATACCCTATCATCAGTTTCAGGTATAGAAAGAAATCTTCTCTAGCTTCCTTGGCCCACTCAACATCTAGATTTACTTGCTCAAGTACTGGTTCTACCCTTTCCTTCTGGTGGTCGAAAGCTCATTTCCACATATCCATCAACCAATGGTCATTGTCCTTGAAGGAAAATTCCTTTTCTCAAATTCCACTTGGCAGCTTGAGGATAGCCTTGATTTTTGGGTAAGCAGCCCCATACTTCTTTGGGAACTCAATGCAGATTCTCCTTGTACCTTGAAGAGATGTTTTCACCTCCAAGAACTTGTTCCTTGTTCGAACAACTAGATTGATACCTGTATTCCCAATATCCAAGACCTGCCGGAACCAATTTTCTGGTGTCTTGTCCAAGTTCTTTCTCTTCTCCATCTTGTTAATTTTATATTTTGATAGCAACTATAGCAAGGACGAGGATGTGGTTGGTTGTTCCTCTATGGATGACCATTATTGGATATAGGTTTTCAAATCAGCCACCTGTGCCTTAAGCTCCTCCTTCAAAACTTTGTCCTGCTGAATGAGATGCACCAGTGTGGTGACTGATTCCTAGAGATGATCAACCTTCTACTCCCTGGTGGCCACTCTAAAGTTGATGGTGGATATTTTATAACTAGTCCTTGTTCTCCCACCACCAGCATAGCTATTTGTAAAACCCTAAATTTAGAGGCATCCATCGTTACCTTCGACCTAATCTTTGGATTCCTCTCCTTCCTAGTGCCGATCTGGGCTTGAGCCAATATAGCCTTCAGCCTTGCCTTTGGGTCCTTTGGAGTGGGAGCCCTCTTTTGTAGTTTTCTTTCCAAGCAATCAGGCATTGAATACTTTCCCCTAGGTGACTCCTATTGATCCCCCTTTTCTTCTTCTTTGACTTCAATTACCTTTTCAATGAGGGCCTCTCGCCCTATCCTCATATTATGTTTCTCCTCCTCGAAGTCTTGTACAAACACTATGTGCTTGATAGGGGACTTGGTAGGTAAGCACTCATCAGGGTTGCCTTCTTTTTCAATATCCTCTTCTCCATCATACCCATGTTCTTCGGGTGGCTCAATCTCTAGATTCTCATATTTTTCGGTCTCTCCTTCAAATTTATCCTCTTCCTTACCTTCCTACCCCTCATGAGGGAACACCCCTTCATCATGCCTAGGTGCATGGTTTAGTTTATTCATTGGAGACCTATCACCCTTCGTCTTGATGACAACATCTTCACCAATAGGCTATTTTTCAACCTCTTTGTCTTTGATTTCCTTGAGTTTCCTAGCCCACTCAACATCGAGTTTGGGATCAGAAATCTCTTCAATTATCTTTGCATCCTCACTATCATCATTGGATGAATTATAGGTGACCTCATCGATTACTCGATGTTCATATATTGGGTGCTCATGATAATCAAATGCCTCCTCTTCCAATCTCTTACCTGATTTCGCTTGTTGCCAATGATCCAACTCCTCAGAAGTTTCCATGGTAGCTTCCATTGTTGGTTGCTCAATAGGAGGAGGAGGAAATGGAGTGCTAATTATTCCCTAAGCCATTGCAGCTTGTACTACTAGATTTGCAAATATTCCTAAGAGCTCGGAGGGAATATTTTGCATGTATTTCATGAAGGGCTCTAGAAGGGTGAGGGCAGGCATTACGGTCGCAACAATGGCAGTAGGAAGAGAAAAGGAAGGAGAAATGGAAGATGAAGAAATGGGCGAGGTAGTGGTGGAGGATGAATCAACCAATACTACCTGTGGGATGGTAGAAGTAGAAGCAAGATGGACAGAAATTTCCACTGTAGGTGGCGAGGATGCAACTACCACATGTTGGATAGGAGTGGTGGTAACAGTAGTGGTTGTGATAGTAGATGAAATAAGAGAGACTTTGGCTGAAAAGCCTCCATCTCCTCTCCCTTACAGAGCGGATCTTCCTGGATTACCAGCATTTCGGTGATGTTTCCCATTCGCTTGTGCTTCTTGGTAGGTGTTCAACAAAAACTAGTGAAGCCTTTGTAGTTTTATATTTACCCTTGTTGCTACACCTTATTTTATAAATGCTCACTATGCTTGGAGCACGCCACGTGGCTTCCTCGCAAAGCTTTTCACTTTTCCTTCACTTCACTTTTTAGCATTCTTCATCTACGTGTCGCATGGCTCACTCTGGCTGCTTTTTCGAGTTGGGCTCGCCTCAATATTTATTTTTCTCAAAGCTCTCCACATGGCTCTCTCTCAAGGCTTTTTGCTGGACACGTTTTCAACTTTCTATCGGGTTCCATCTGAGTGACATGTGGCATTTTTGTTTCTACACTGGTTACCTTGGAAATGTCAATGGATCTTTTGTACTTCTTGTTGCTGCATGGTTTTCCATTTTATGTCGTGGCCTTGCAAGCGTGTTACTAACCGGTCGATGTTTGTTGTGGCGGCTCGAGATGATCTGGGTTGTTGGTCACTACACGTGGCTTGCTCTTCTCTTTTTACATCTCCAAGCGATGGATTGGCCAATAAATAGGGCCTTGTTTTCTTTTATTAGGTTGTTGATTAAGTTTTGCAAAGCTCCCAAGCACTGGGAAGTAAGCCTTTTGTAATAGTTTCTTTCAATTTGAAGACTTCGAACTGTGCCAAATAAATTCGGCCTTTCTATTTTTAAGCATTTGTTAGAACTATTGACCTATGTTGTTATCTTTATTTTTATATGAATGCCTATTTTTCAGTTTTTGTAACCTCTCATAGCTGAAATGAATATAGATCATGTTTCTCCAACTCTTCTGTGTTAATACAAAGTTATGCTTGACTACATTATACAAACTAGAGGGTATTTTTGCATGATAAGTGCTTTTGAAAAAATTATCTTAATTAACAGCAATTTAGTGGTTCGGGCCTTTGCATTATGCACTGTACTCTGGAAAAGTTATCTAAAGATTTTGGCGCATCGCCTGTAGTGTAAATTTTATATTCTTGCAATCTCCTTCACCTTTTACTTCACCCACTAAGTGAAGAGCCGGCTTTGGTAAAATCCTAGAGGTAACTTAGCTAGTGCACAACATCCCCCATTAGCTAAGTTTCCCATAAGACTGCTGCTACATGCAAAATACTACGTCAATAGTTCTTTTTTTGGCACACCCGATGGGACCGCTAACTCACAATCGCTTGAGCTTTATAAGTGTGTATGAGCTATCGGCCTATAACCAGGTCACAAATCGTAAGAGTCCCTAGCTAGCTTATTCCACCTTTAGTTTCTATGCACTTGAGAGGTGACCGAGGTAGCCCTTCACTTCCTCCATCTCCACCTTCTCTGACATCACCTAAGCCACCCACACATATGGCTGCTAGAAATTACGTAGCCTAGGACTCTGGCAGTCCGTTAGTAGCACGTGTGCCTCCTACAGTATGGGCCCCTATCCCTATTTTTGCTCTGAAAGCTATCCCTAAATATTTTGGGGATGAATCAAGGACACCAACTGAGCATCTACAAGATGTAGCAGATGTATGTCTAGTACATGGTGTATCAAACGAAAATGTAGACCTCATATTGTTGGCTGCCTCCTTTCGAGGGAAGGCACTAAATTGGTACAAGACTTTACAAGATAGTACTATTGCTACTTGGGATCAGCTCGGGACCCCATTTTATGAGCATTTTTCAAATGCAAGCAACAAATCTTTGTTGTACCATCAACTAGCAAATATAAAGTGAGCCCCTCATGAAGCTCTACCTGACTTCAATGCGAGGTTCCATTCGACCTAGCAAAGAGTGCTTATGGGCAGCCGACCACCTCCAGATCTAGCATTTATGTTTTGCTTGAAGTTGATCAATGCTGATATCTCCATGATGTTACAAGCTTTGGGTGGAGACACTCTTCCTAATGCTTACACCCTAGCTGTCACTGCAGAAAATAATCTGATCGCTGCAGGGAAGTTGGCACCGAGACCCATCATGCCATTGTTCCCCGAGTGTAATGCTATAGAGGTCGAGTTTCCTTCTACCAGTGCTCCTACGACTACACCCCAATCTATGTACATCTATCCCAGAAGTGTTCCAAGCATAGCCCCGATAGCATCTCCTATGGTAGCCCCTGTGCCTAATCCCATGGTTGCCGAGATGAATGAGATGAGAGAACAGATGCGGGCTATGACTAATGAGCTGACTACTTTGAAGTGATAGCAATATTGCTATCAGAAGCCTGTATACCAAAATTACCAAGGTAGAAAGCCTCTGTATCAATCAAATCAGTGGCAGGATAGGTCATGTGGGAATACCTCAGCTTAGCCAAGTAACCAGATGGTTCCGGTAACCTTGCCAATGCAGACTGTTCATCCTAGTTCGAATAAGGAGCTAGTGGCGGGACAAAATAATTTAGCCAAAGATGCCAATTCATGGTGTTTCCCTTGCAACGATGCACATATTCCATGAAATTGTCCACGGGAAAATTTGCAACAACAAATCACAGATCAACGTAGCTAGGGCAGCGCACCTATTTCCAGTAACACACCATATGCCTCCGAGCAAATGGACAATGTAGTCCTTGCTGCTCAAATACAGGGGATGTCCATCTAGCAAGAATCAGACATTGTCTCAGACTAGGCTCTCTTTTCTTGGATGGAAGGAGAAGAGTCAGCATTTCTGAATGACATCCCTATTTATAAAGTACCCTGAGTGCAATCTGACTATAATATGCATTCTAAGCGTAGATTCACTAGAGAGTTTACAACCTTGCCTACTAATGCTATATCACAATTGACACCTAGCTCGGTAGCAGGCCTATTGCCAACCCCACCATAGTCAGAGACGGCTATTCTTAGCTCTCTAAATCCACTTCCTCTGAAGACAAAGGCTCCATCGATCACTTCTACTATTGCTAAACTACCGAATGTGCCGACCGCAAAACCAATGGCAGCCGCAAGACCTCAAGAGCAAGCAATTGCAACTCACCAGTCAAAAGCACAATTCAACGTGGTGGAACAATTGAAGAAGTCATCTACCAACACTTCTCTATGGGACGTCCTAGCTATCTCGGAGAAAAAGGTACTGCTAGAAAAAGCATTGTCTAATGAAGAGGATGTATCCAAGCCGGACTTGGATAAAGTGCTAACAATTCAACAGGAGGAGAAGCTCGATTCTGGAAGGGAAAGTAAGCCTAAACCTAAGCCTTTCTTTCTAACATTGATTATTGGTGACAAGCTACTACATAACTGTATGATTGACTCTGGTGCTAGCACCACTGTCATGCCAAAGCAAGTAGTTGATGCTTTGGGTCTAAAATATGAGCCTCTAAATAAAGGAGTCATGCAGCTTGATGGAAACAAGGTTGATACTGTAGGGATAATTAAGGTATTATCTATGACTTTGTTTGCCTACCCCAGTATCACTATAAATCAGGATACCATACTCATCGATATCCCTCCTCTATTCAGGATCTATTTGTCTTGAGAGTTCACTACAAATGTAGGAGGATATCTGGTGCTAGACTGATCACACTTGATTCTGAGGACTAAACATGGGGCTAAGATGAAACTATTATCAGAAACTCTGCATTCCAAATATGTTGTTGATGAGGCTCTGCTAAATTTTGAAACAACACATACTTCCATCTCTCAGGAAGAAAGGTACAATGTGGAATTTCTTGAGGAAGAGGAGGCTACTAGCTCCTGAATAGAAGATGAAGAAAATTTGTTGAATGAATTTATTGATATAGACCCTTTTGGGAATTACCATGCAACTAGCCTCAGAACCTATGTGATACATGAAGAAGGGTAGATCATGCGCAAAGTTACTTAAGGACCTGAAAATGAAGAATCTTCAAAAATATGGACATTATACTTTGATGGCGCCAGATGTAGAGTAGGAACTGGAGCTGGAACTTGTTTGATATCCCCTACCAACGAAAAGAATTTAAGGTCTTACTACTTTCAGTTTGCATGTTCAAACAATGAAGCTCAATATGAAGGTCTCATTCATGGTTTAAGCTTTGTGGAGCAAATGGGTGCTAGGAAGATAAGTGTCTTTGGAGATTCAGAGCTAGTAGTCAACCAAATCTATAGAACTTCGGCCGTAAAGAATATCCGTATGCGATCTTACCGACATAGGGTCTAGGATCTGATTGACAACTTTGAGGCATTCAATATTCAGGCTATTCCAAGAGAAATGAATTATGAAGCCGACAAGATGGCAACTATTGGGGTTCAGTTCGAGCCGGCCCCTGAATTATTTAAAAATAAACATCCGGTGAAGGTAATTGTAAGACCCGCTATCCTAGATAATAATCAAGATTGTAAAGTATTTGATAGCGATGCTCATATTGCATCATTCCTCCAGTCATCTAGAGAATTTGTAGATCAGCTGCAACCAAAGATAGCTGAAGCTTATGGAGATCAAATCATCAAGTTGAAATCCAACAAGTTCCCGAGAGGCCTGGTCACTCTAGAAAGCCTATTCGATTCTGATGATGCAACGAGAGATAAAAGGAAGCTCATGGCTGACAAAGGCAATTATACTGATTTACATATTGGGGAAGATAGGAAGCTCAAAGTTGGGAAAGAAGTGTCACAAAAGAATAAAGATAGACTAAGACACTTCTGTGAAGAATATCCAAACGTAGTGGCCTGGTCATACAATGATCTTGAGGGATATGATCTCGGGATTACCAAGCATACTATTGAGCTGTCAGAGGGGGCGAAGCCAGTTCATCAAAAATAGAGACCTGTGAACCCAAAGATAGAATTTCTCATGTCACAGGAGTTGAACAAGTTGATCGCATCCTGAATAGTGTTCCCAATCAAACACAACACTTGGGTGTTAAATTTGGTGCCAGTCCAAAAGAAAAATGGGGATATACGCCTGTGCGTAGACTTTCGAGATTTAAATAGAGCATCCTTAAAGGATCATTATCCCCTGCCTTCAATGGAGGTAATTCTGCAAACTGTTGCTAGCTCTGAAATGTTTTCAATGCTAGATGGTTTTTCGAGCTATAACCAGATCCGAGTAAAGGAAGAGAACCAATACAAAACAACATTCACCACAAAGTGGGCAACGCATGCATATGCTAAAACGCCTTACGGGCTCTCAAATGTCTGAGCCACTTTTCAGTGGGCTATGGACATTGCTTTTAAAAATTTGATCCACAAAATCATACTCATTTACTTGGATGACTTGATGGTATTCTCAAAATCTGTTGACGATCATTTTGATCATTTGGAGCTTGTTTTCCAAAAATGCTAGGAATTCAGGATCTCTTTGAACCCGAACAAATGCGTGTTCGGAGTTCCCCAAGGGAAGCTATTGGGATATGTCGTCTCTAAGGAGATCATTGCTATTGATCCAGAAAGAGTTGACGCGATTCGGGAACTTCCATTACCTATCAACAAAAAGGGTGTGCAGTCTTTCCTGGGTAAGGTCAACTTTATTAGCCGATTTATTGTAGATTTTGTAGGCATTGTTCGTCCTATTACCTTAATGCTCAAGAAGGATCAGATTTTCAAATGGATGATGAAAGCCAAAAAATCTTTCGAGCTTGTTAAGGAGGCTATTTCTTCTACCCTTGTGTTGGTTAACCCAGACCTATCAAAATATTTTATTATGTATGTTTTTGGTGGTGGAAATAGTATTACCATAGTGCTCATGTAAAAGGATGATGAAGATACAAGGGAGTCCCCTCTTGCCTTCTACTTGCGAACCCTGAAAGAGTATGAAGTAAAGTATAACTTTGTAGAAAAAAAGGCCTTTGCCATTGTTAAGGGCCTTAAGAAGTTTTGGCATTTGATATCATATAATAAGGTGATTGTTTTTGTACCATATCCTAGTGTGCAAGAGTATATCATGGAGGGAGAAATCACTGCGAAGAGAGCTAATTGGATTACCAATATCCTAGAATACGATATTGAAGTCAGACCTGTCAAGACCAAAAGGACTGTGAGAGTTTATCACTGAAAGTAGTGAAACAGCGACAGAGCTTGGAGCTCCCGAGCCTATTTTAATAAATGAAGAGAATTCTCAGAGCAATTGGCTTGATGATAAAATAAATTTTATGTATACAAGAAGGTATCTGATTGATCTCTCATCCTTTAAAAGGCATTTCTATCACCTACAAAATAACAATTATGTCCTTTTGGAGGGTGTCCTATTTAAAAGAAATTTCAATGACATCCTGCTAAGATGCGTAAATGAGGAGCAAGCCAAGAAGATTTTAGAGCAATACCATAATAGCCCTGCAGGAGGACATTTTTCTGCAAGAACCACAACAATTAAAATTATATGTGCTGGTTATTTTTGGCCAACACTTTTTAATGATGCATTTTCATTGGTTAAATCTTGCAAGGAATGTCAGTTTTATGTCGGAAAGAGACAGAATATTGCTATGCCTTTAAGGCCTATAGTGGTAGAAGAACCCTTTGCTCAATGGGGTTTAGATTTTATTGGGATGATTAACCCTTTCTCTTCAGTCAGACATAGATGGATACTAACAGCAATTGACTATTTTACCAAGTGGGCAAAAGTAGTGCCGTTAAAAAATGCAACTGAATTGGAGATTGTTAATTTCCTCAAAGAACTGGTGGCCAGATTCGGCCCGCCTAAAATAATCATCTCTAATAATGCTAAGGCTTTTCTCAGCTTGAAGATAAGCCAGTTCGCGTTAAAATATGGAGTGTTCTTGAAGACCTCCTCTAACTATTATTCCCAGGGAAATGGTCTCGCGGAATCTACTAACAGAAACCTCATCAGGTTGATCAAAAGGATAGGCTCGAAACATCAAAAATAGTGGCATAGGAACCTCCGAACAACACTCTAGGCAGATCGAATTATGCCCAAGTAGATACTGAAGACATCTCCTTATGAGATGGTGTACGGGAAAGAGGCATTACTGTCTATCACCACGAAAATTCTCGCCCTACAACTGCTCAAATCCCTAGAAATTGAACAAAACGGGGCGATGGAGGTAAGGTTTTCCGAGTTGCTCGAAGTGTAAGAGAAAAGAGAACATGCCCTGGAAGCAATGAATAGCTGCTATCAGGTGGTAAAGAAATGGTTCAACAAAAGGGCTTTTGATCAAGGGTTACAATGTGGAGATTTGGTCCTCAAATTCAATGAGCGAGGAGCAAAGCCCAGACAACACAACAAATTTGACAGTCTCTGGGAGGGGCCATTCAAGATTTATCAATGTAAATAATTCAACTCTTTCGAGTTGGAAGATATGGAAGGTAACACCTTGAGTATTCTAGTCAATGAAACACATCTTAAAAGATTCTATTAATTCTGCCTATGTGTTATTTTTGTACATTTGTATATATGTAATTACTCTTCCCCGCTTTAAGTTTTGGATACTCTTGGTGCAACAAATGAAATCAAACACAATAATGATGCAAAAAATTGAAATAAATTTGTAAATGGGCTAAGTGTTCTAAAAGGACATATATTATATTCATCGTAGTCAAAAATTTACAATATATTTAGGCCGGAGGCCTTGTATTAATATTTACATATGCCTGCTATAGCGCGGGGCTTGTAAGCATAAAAAAGAAAAATTTGTAATCATCTTCGTCCTCGAGATATCAGTGGGAAGGACCAACGATCATGGCAGTAGGCAACGCAAGGTTGGAAAACACCATCCTTTCAAAATCTTCATAACACTAAAGATTTTGAAATGGCTCACTATAGTGCACACGCATCAGAAAGTAGCAGCCTACGTGAAATTTGGCATGATGCTCCTCATGAGTTTCCAGCTCGAACCCGAAAAGGAAAGGCCTGGTTGGAATAATGCCTCCATGCAGTTACTATAGGCGAATGATTCAAACCGAGGGAATCCCACAATCAAATTGGGCCATGTGCACAATCTACTCCAGGCCTCCGAGGTAGCGTCGAGGGAAGATCTGCTTCATCAACTTTAAAATCTTGCGTTTGGAAATGCTAATGTCTAGTAGCGAGGCGACAAAGTGGGAGCAAATGCTGATGTTCACCCGATATTGCTCTTCATACTCCACATAGTCCTTCCCAAGGACCCACTTGATTGCCTTCACATACAACATGTTTTTCACACCTATCATGCACTTCAGGCGCCTGCATCTAATTTTGCCAAGAAAGACAACCTGGGTCTTTTTGCAAGTAAGCCTCATTGGTGTTTCCATGTTGTCTACTTTTCTAGCTAAAAAATGAAAATTACTAAAGTAGCAAAAGCTTACTAAGCTAGGAAGGCTAAAGGATGTTGTGATTTGCAATGCTACATAAAGGGTCTTATTTATAGACTAGCTAAGGTTCACCAGCCAAAGAAATCATGATTATCAACTGAGCCCAAGTGAGTCACATTACCTCAATTTTTAGCATCGCAACGTGCGAGGTGATGGGAAGGTGTAGGTGCAGCTTGCAACTTGCTCTGTTGAGGTACCACATCCATTCAAAGATCAGCCAGGTGTCAATATAAGCACCGCCATCTCATCCAAATCAGGCGAAATCACAAAAGGGTTTGTTGGGCGATGTGCCCCATACAAACATTGAAATCAATTAATTAAATTAGCCTACAGGGCGATTCGCAAGGCTAGCTTGGTTCATCTTTTGAGACAAAAATCCATTTCCATCATGCACGAAAGATTATCAATTAAATGCTTGAGCAATTTGGCTGATTGGTGATTTTTCGCACGAAAAAAACTGGTAATGCATAATAGCAACTTGATATAAATGGCTGGAACTTACCTTTTTCGGCCGCCTTTCTCGAGAAATCAAAAAGGCAAGTTATGGCATGCAAAGAAACATATTTATTGCAAAAGTTACCAAGGATTGAACAATTAAGGCATTCACAAGAAGAGAGAAGTTTGCTGAAAAGCTAAGCCATTTGCCAAAGGTTTACAGAAAAAACTCTTGCGAATATCAAAATGGTCAAAATTGCAGAGAACCCTTCATAGATCCTAGCTCCAGTAAGTCTAAGCAAGCAAATGAGGAATGCACCCCATGTGTAACTTTACGACAAGGAGTCTTATGCCACTCCAGGCATACCTGTGAAGCCTAGCTGACCTTTCACTCACCCGGCGAACTAGAAGTTATTGAGCACGAT
Source organism: Sequoiadendron giganteum (assembly GCA_007115665.2). Taxonomy (NCBI): domain Eukaryota; kingdom Viridiplantae; phylum Streptophyta; class Pinopsida; order Cupressales; family Cupressaceae; genus Sequoiadendron; species Sequoiadendron giganteum. The sequence goes on along the minus strand of CM021100.1, from coordinate 819,443,983 downwards.
TCCTCATAGAGATCAGGCAGTGGTCTTGGAGGATTGGGATAACATCTTTGATCCTGAGTTATCTTGCAATCCTAAGAGCCTTAGGGAGGCTACATGTGAAAAAATGAAGCATATGATAGACCAATTTCATAAACGGCTATGGTTCTGTGGGCTCGCACAGCACATGGTCCCCTCGGTAAACCATTGCCTAGAGGTTGTGGCAGTGTGTGCGGCACGTTTCGACCCAAACTTAGGGGTTATCAGTGGAAAATATTTCAGGGTAGTCATTAGCCTTGAGGCTATTCAGGATATGCTATGCATCCCGCTTCCCTTGGGTAATGAGGTTGAGAATTTTGAAGTGGAAAGAATGTAGCAAAAGTGGGGAGAGCTCTAGTCGGGGCCACAGTTTTATCGTGAGAGCTCAATCAACAAATGGGTAGTTCAGCACCACCCAAATTCCCTTTCAATTTGAAGGCTCTGAAAGGTGGTTCTTCCTCTATCGTTTCTAATCTGGCGATGATGTGCGGTTTGGACTCAGATAAGAATGTTTATCAGTTTTAGATGTCCCTTTGCTTTATGCTGAAAAGGAATCATGAGTCTCCACTCCTAGACTTTGCAAGAGTTGTCAGTGATGGAATTTGGCAGCAATTATAGGAATTTGGGGTGGGCTCTTAGTTCAGGTATTCGTCTTTCCTGGCTTACTTGATTTTGCATCAGAACCTGGATTACTTTTCAACGTCCATGTCCCTGTCTATTTTTGATGAGGTTGGTTTAAGGAAGCCAGTTTCGACATGGACCCCTATCATGTCAAAAACCTTTGATTATTATGCATTTTTGGATTCATTCATAGCCTTGGCGATAAGGGCTTTGGATAAGTCTAGCATAAATATGACCGAACGCATATCGCCCAAACAAAAGTCCTGGTTAGGGAAGTTAACTCCACCCTGTAACTAGTTCTTTGGTGTGGATTTCACCATACTTCGCATTCCAGGTTTCCTCCAGGAGCCTTTCTGATTTCCCCATTTTCTTTTCGATAGAGTGTTGACCCTGGAGGCAATGAGGCATCTATGTACCCTTGATGATGATTACTGGGGGGAAAACAACTAACCTCTTATTTGCTGCTGCCAATCATGTTTGGTTCAGTTTTGCTGATTAAAAAGAGGACCTCAAAGATTGATACCTCGGTGATTCTGCTTTTGAAATTGGGTCACCTCAGGTTGGTATTAATTGATGATGCATGGAATTACAACCCTGATAATAATTTATCAAGAGTCAGCATCAAGATCCCACATTCGCCTCGGCCATTCTGGGACCTCCGAAGGAATGCCGAGGAGGGAAATTTAAGTAGATATGTAGGCCTTGAATATTTGCCTATAGTGGATGGTTGACCGCCATGGCTAAATTTTTATCACATTGTGGGGAGGGTCAATCCCAAACTGAAGATTAACCCCTCCCTGGTCACCCAATTGAGTAAGCTCGGTTGGGCGCCCGAGAAGATGCAGGCCTTCTGGGTATACCGGCAGGAGATTCTGGTAGCTGGCAAGCTACATAACGAACTAACCCTTGATGAGAGATTTGATGACATTTGGGAAAATGAACATCCAGATGTTAAAAATTCTCCGAACTGCTCAACATTCGTGCAGCAATATAGAAGAGAGGAGGCTACCATGGAATCTAAGGAGGAAGTCACTCAAAATCCCCCTACCATTGCCAAGAGTCTAATACATGAGAAGAATATTGGTAAACAGCCTATGCAGGAGGATGAGCCGCTCACACAAACATCGGAGCCAGCTGCCTCCTCTAAATCAACACGAAAGTGGGCAAGGACTACTAGTGGTAAAAGACGGGTCATTTTTTACCTTGCTGATTTTTCGGAGGAGAAGTGGCAATGAACCGGAGAGGTCGGTGTGGAGGAGGAACAGTTGATAAAGGGAGCGGTCGAGGCATCTGCGGCTCTGCATGAGCATCAAGTAACTTTTTCTCCCTCTTCTCTCAAATCTATGTCTCTAGTCTTGCCTCAGTCTACCCCTTCCTTTTCATCTGTGCCAGTTCTCCCCACCATTGGATTTGTCAGACATTCTACTCTCGCCTCTCTTGGTTTCCCACCTCTGTCCTCTGCTTTCCAAGTCTTGCCTGGAATGCAGTTTGGTGTAAGTTCTGGGCTTGTGGGCCAACAATTTTTATCTCCAACACCCAACTTTGTGGTTGGTGCATCTCTAGTTTTTCCTTACACCTCATTTTCATCCCCTCTTAGTGGTCAATTCATCCCGTCATTCTCCCCAGCTATTATAACATGACCCAACAAGACCTCTGATGCATCAGCTACACTGTCTTTCCCCCTAGCGGACTAGGTATTTTGGCCCAGGAATATTTCTCACAGGTCGATGCAAATAAAAGTGCCTGCACCAATCGGATCAACAAAAAAAGACAGAAGGATGCAACCAGGCAGGCGAAGACCCACTTGCAAACCATTTTCAATGAAAGTCAGAATTTCTTGATGTTTGTGAAGATCACTCCTAATGTCATCAAGGCAGTAGGCGAGATGCAGCCCAGTGATTATTTTATAAATGCCATCAAGTTAGACTTGCAGAAGGCCTACCTGTGAGATAAAGTTGAGCTGATGGAGGAGACCCAAAAAATAGTAACCACTAATTTTCTCAAGCTCAGTCGGTAGGCGAAGAAAAAGGATGACCAAATCGCAGAGCTCAAAAGTAAGGTTGACATCTGGTTAAACAAGTTTAAAGCCCAGGAGAACAAAATAAGTCGGTTGGAAAAGGAGAGGAGTACCTTCAAAATTAAGATCAAAGAATTGCAGGATTTGAGCGAAGAGATCATTTCGACTCTCGAGCAAAAGGTTGAGCTAAGCCAAGCAAAAGAGAAAGAACTTTGCACTAAGTCTGACCTGCTAACTATGGGAATGAAAGAGCTCCGGTAGAGAAGCACTGCCGAGATTACTGAAGTGAATTCCAACCTGGAGTTGGAAATTCAAAGAACTAAGCAAGCTAAATTGGCCCTGGCAGAAAAGAAAAAGGAGGTGGTCACTCTGAAGGACCAGTTGGAGGTGCTGAACAGAAGCTTGTCTGAGGTAAAGGCGAGTTTGAGTAGCAGTGAGGCGGAATTGGCTGTCCTAAGGACCCAACCCCTTGCACCCTAGATGAGCTCATTGGAAATTGCCAAGGAGTTGCATGCATCATACTGGGACAAGCTGAAGGATTTGTGCCTTACTCTTCAGCCCACCTTAAAGTTTATGCGCAAGTGGCTAGCCTCTGCAGAACAGTGAGTGAATCAATACAGCAGGTTCAGGAGTTAACTTCTGATAAGGTTCCAGAGGCTAGAATTTTATTGGGTAAGTTGTATACTGCTTCAGATGAAGCATTGAGTGGCATGGGCATCAATGACTGTACAACAGCGACTTTGTGCACAAGTACCCTCATTTCCATGCATGAGGTCATTCAACAGGTTGCGGATTACAGAGCTCGGTTAAACCAAGTTACCAACGACATGTAGGTGAAGTTTTCTCATTTGATTCAGAGAGGCCTCCCTTCACCTTTCATTATAGACCGGGTGGTAGCGAGTGTGGATCATATTGTTTCAATGATCGAAGAGAAGAAACAGGACCTTTCTGTCTTCCAGACCTTTGATCAATCTCCAACTACTAAAGAAATCGAGGAGATCGTGCATCAACTGGTGCAGCTTTTCTTCCAATTGGAATTGGAAACAAAAGTATCAGGCGGATTTCCCTTCAAAGCAATTATTGATCTTAGGTTGGCTCACGAGCATCTGTGAACTCTCTTTGCATCATCGAACGAACTGTGGACCAATCTGCAGGTCGCCCTCTCAAGGTTGTGAGCATTTTTGATGATGAACCAAAGTTTCTGGGGTTCTCCTTTCTGCGAGCAAAAAAACCCTATGAGTCACCAAACTGTTCAACAAAAATTGCTAAAGCCTTTGCAATTTTATATTTACCCTTGCGACTGCGCCTTATTTTATAAATGCTCACTGTCCTCGGAGCATGCCACATGGATTCCTCGCGAAGCTTTTCGCTCTTCCTTCACTTTGCTTTTCATCATTCTCCATCTACGTGCCGCATGGCTCACTCTCATTGCTTTTTTGAGTTGGGCCCGCCTCATTCTTTATTTTGCTCGGAGCTCTCCACGTGGCTCTCTCTTGAGGCTTTCTGTTGGGCTCCGTCTGAGCAACACATGGCATTTTTGTTTCTACGCTGGTTACCTTGGAAATGCTGATGGATCTTTTATACTTCTTGTTGCCATGTGTTCTCTCCTATTGCTGCATGGTTTTCCATTTTATGTCATGGTCTCACTAGCATGTTGCTGACCAGTCGATGTTTGTGGTGGCAGCTCAAGATGATCTGGACCGTTGGCCACTGCTCATAGCTTGCTCTTCTCTTCTTGCATCTCTAGGTAGTGGACTGGCCAATAAATAGGGCCTTGTTTTCTTTTATTAGATTGTTGATTAAGTTTTGCAAAGCTCCCAAGCACTGGGAAGTAAGCCTTTTGTAATAGTTGCTTTCAATTCGAAGACTTCAGACTTTGCCAAATAAATTTAGCCTTTCTATTTTTAAGCATTTGTTAGAACTGTTGACCTATGCTGCTATCTTTATTTTTGTATGAATGCATGTTCTTCAATTTTTGTAACCTCTCATAGCTGGAATGAATACATATCATGTTTCTCCAACTCTTTTGTGTTAATACAAAGTTATTCTTGATTACATTATACAAATTAGAGGGTATTTTTGCATGATAAGTGCTTTTGATAAAATTATCTTAATTAACAGCAATTTAGTGTTTCGGGCCTTTGCATTATGCACTGTGCTCTGGTAAAGTTATCTAAAGATTTTGGCACATCGCTTGTAGTGTAAATTTTACATTCCTGCAATCTCCCTCACCTTTTACTTCACCCACTAAGCGAAGATCCAACTTCGATAAAATCCTAAAGGTCACTTAGCTAGTGCACAATGTCCCCCATTAGCTAAGTTTCCCATAAGACTGCTACTACATGCAAAATACTCCATCAATAGTAGGTTCGCCCTTCGAGGCCTTCCTAGTGTACACCTTCATGTCAGAATACTGCTCTTAAATCTCCTTTCTCTTCTTGAAACAAACTGATGGAGGGGACTTAGATGTTTCTCCCGCCCCACCGTCTGAACCACTTGGCTCGCTCTCAAGCCCCTTGAATGTCAAGACAACCCTTCATTTTAATTGAGAAACTTGTTCATCAATCCATGCCTTCATTTGAGCCTCAATAGGCCTGGTAAGTATGTCAAGGTTATCAACCTCTGGCTCATCCCAATCAATCATTAGAAAGAGTATATTGGCGACGGTGTTGTACCTGGGGTCAATTACAATTCTTTCATCTTCCTCAAGCTGATCGGGTATCGGGAATAAATTCACCCTTTTCACAAAGTATGCAATCATTCACATATAGTTCCTTAGCTGCACTTCAAGGTCATCCTTACAATCTACCAAGATATCCTCAACATTGTGGAGGTGGGCATACTCCTGTTCAATCACCTTTCTGTCATGACCATATGGGTCCATTCATGGCCTGGGGATGTGAAATTTGAAGTGATATTCCACTAGTTCCTTCTCTAAATTGTAGGCACATTGGGAAGTATAAAGTTCATACATCCGTTGGCTGAGTGTAAGGGGATAAGGGATCCTCGCTAGATGATTTCTACTCAGAATGGTGTGAATGTTGCACAACTTCCAAGAGAGTTCCAACAATGTAATCCAGTCATTAGGGTACCAGGGCAGCTTGTTCGGCCTTTCCGAGAAGCCCTGGGCATGGATGTATGTGAACTTGAGGTACTGGATAAACAGGAAGGTATAATTCTTTAGAAATGATCGAGCACTGTGGGAGACCCTTCTCTCAAAATATCCCCCAAGCAACTTGATGATGTAAGCAATGAATTTATCATTTAAGCTGCAATAATCCTTTTTGAAATTTCTAAACTTTAGCTGAGGGTACCTATCAAAAGCCTTGAGTTCTCTACTAGGCACTTTGTTTGGAACTCTGAATAACCCGTTATAATGCCTCTTATCAGCTAGTGAGTATACCAGGTAAGAGGTCATGTAGAACTTGGATGTCTTCTTGATGCTCACGAATTGATCATGAAAGCAATCACTGATTATTCTTCCCTAGTAGAACATGGTGTACTTTCCACAGAGAATGCGCTCGATGAAATAAACCATCCATTCTTGAAAATACATTGCATAAGGGATGTCCATTACTCTACTCAGCATGGTGATCAAATCATGGTAGTCCTCCAAAAAGTCATTATGAAAGAGTTCCTAGGGAACCTTTGCAATGCTACCTCATATGTCCTTTAGCCAATACTGATTTATAAGCTTCTTGCATCTTATGGGGTCCTCATCCCACATTTCCTTACATTCCTAAATGGTAGGCAGTTCCATCTTTTCAAAGATAGGAATGTGCAAGGTTTTTGTTATTCCTAATGGTGACATGTCGGCCAAGATGTTTCCATCCCTGTTGACAATAGTCCTTATTTCTGGCTGATATGCCTCTTTGTAGGCCATTACCAACTTAGGGGTAATCAAGGCGAGAGGGAAAGCCACAGCCTTGGCTATTCTACTGCTCCTGATGAGTCTTGCATTATCCATTTTGGGGCTTATTCTAACCCTTTGTATGAACTCATAAATATCAACATGCCCAATATTTGTGTGAGCGATGTCCTTCCACTTGGTTGTGACCTTGGAGTGCAATGACACTCCCTAGAATTGGTACTTCATTTGGTCCTTATCCTCCTTGTCTCGAGGAGCATTGGCAGTTCTCTTTCCTTTGTCCTTGGCTACTCCTAAAGTTTCTGCACCTAATTCCATATATCCTGCACACAGAAGCCGAAGTTAGGTACAATCTTAGCATGATGATATAAATGGTTAGCCAAATCCATGCAAAACAAGGTTAGATCAAATAATATATCATTCCAACATCCCATTACTTAATTGAATCTGTCACTAAAGGTTCTTCGGAAGGAAAATGAATGACCTAGGCCCTAGAGGGCGAATAGAGTGGGAAGACCCAAATGACTTCCCCCAACCTTGGATTTGGATAATGAAGGGTCCATGGGGAAGGTGATCACATTTTAGCATGTGGGTCATTGTTCATTCATAGATTGGAGGTAATTTAGGTCACCATTAAGGCATCTAGGGTCAAACTAAGGGTAGGCTATCAAGTGTTAGCTATTTGAAACAACATCGAAGAAACATCATTCCAAAGGAGGATTTCCGAAGTCACGAACTCAGGACGACGAAGGCCACAAAACCATTCCTTAGTGATCCGTATAGCGGAAGGGATCTATGACAAATGTTGCTTAAGTGATTATGAACAAAGGAATAAAGACATCAACAATGAAGTAGCAGGAACATTAATCAGAAGGAATTCAAAACATAGAATCAAGAGAGATAAGAAGACACCAATTTGATTATGGAGTTCGCCACAACGTGACTACGTCTCCGGGTCGAGCTCAATCGAGTGACCAATGTATTGAAATGTTTTGAAATGCAGTACAATCTCCACGAGCCTCTTGTAACACTGCTTTACAATATCTTGTAACCTTTCCACAAAGTCATATAAAAAGTCTCTCACTCACACCCCTCTCAAAAGCTCTCAAGGCTAGGGATGACTAACAAAGAGGAAGAAAACCAACTTTGCCTAATAGGATCTACTACAAGACTCAGAACATCAATACATCACAACTCAAATATTCTCCTAATTCCCTCTAAGAAATTCTCTCACAAAAAGCCTCTCAAAGACCAAGAGAAAGGAATACAATGGAGAATGATCAACTGATGGATCATCTTAGGAAGTGATGATCAACTAATGGATGATGAAAAACACTCCAAGACTCCTCCCTTTTATACTTGAAGTTTACCCGATATGGTAGAAAACCATATGATTTACAAAATTTCCCCATATCTCCTAAAAACAACTCCATCTCCTAATAAAAGCAAAATAATAACAAAATCCCCTTTCTAAATATTCTAAGCCCTTCATTCTTTATCATTTTTGGGCTATTGAGGTTAGGGGTTTGTTTTTAATAACCAATAATTGGTTATTTAGGCATTCGGGCCTAACAACTCATTATATAAAACCCGTGCTACGTACATATTAACCATTTTCGGTGGCTTATTGGTGGGCAATTATTTTATAACCCGACCGGTTCGGGTTCAACTCCTGCCGGCCATACAATTTCCAACGGAATTGTAACAAAGAAAAAGTCCACCGCGCACATATTTGGGTCGGAGTGTATGGCATAACGGCTGGCGGTTACCATGTAAATCGGAGGTCTGCGGTTCAAAACTCTCGCCCATACATTTTCAACAAACGGACAAATCAGCTCACCGCCAGATGGAGCCACGTCATCTGCCACGTCGGTGTCTCGTCACCATGCCACATCATCCGCCTGCCATGTGTCAAGAGTGGAATGGTCCGCCATGCTGCCCAGTTAGCCTTCCACGTCACCTGTCCAGTCATCGTGCCACATCATCGAGTGGACATGTGTCCACACCTAATTGGTCCACGTCATCCGCCGTAGTGGAAATGATGATGTCATCATAGTACGGACTGCCACATGTCAAGACCACATTGGTCCACGCCATCATCCGTACAATGGCCCATCTGCCAAATCAGCACGATGACGTCATGTTGACATCAGCAACCATGCCACTTGTACCTCGGTCAACCAAAAACTTTGACTGGCTCTAACTCCCACGTACATGCTCCGTTTTCGATGAAACGAACGCCGTTGGAATCGTGACGATGAGACTCTTCGCGATGACGCCACTTCACCAAATTTGTGATGATGAATTTTCCACCTTTTTTCTCGTCCCTGATAGCTGAGTTGACCAACCTTTGACCGAACTTTGACTGCGCGTAACTTGAGCAAACAGACTCCTTTTTCGCCCGTTCAAGTTGCGCCGGATTCAAAATTCTGTGCTCTACGCAATGGCACTACTTTTGAGAGAAACTGGAACACTTCAATTTTAGGTCCTAAAGATCCACCTGGATCAAACCTCCCCACTGAAGAACTTTTGGTCCTCCAAAAGTGTATAGTTCCTTCTAAACATCTCGCATTCAGCATCTTGCCATTCGCCACAATCTGAATACACTAAAATACACTGCCACATCTGCCTGCTAGGGTCTTACACTTCGGCAATGCAGGAATTCACAACTCCTCATGATGCAGTTCAAAAATGGAACTTAAAACACCCAAAGCAAGAAGTAAAAACTGAGTATGATAAACCTATCCCCCAGTGCTTCTTACAGGTAGTTCGCATTCTACATCTCTCGCCATTCTTTCTAGCATGCTTCTGTTGCTCCTCCAACTGCTCGAGCATGGATTAGCGCCTCAGCCTGACATATTCCTTCACCTTTGTACTTCGGAACAGCTGATTCAAGGCTCCACCATATAGCTCGGGTCCAGCAACAAGGTCATCAATAAATCCTTCAAGAACTCCATTTGAGTTCAGACTTATCCTCCAAATGGCCTCAACTGAGTCTTCAAGCTGAGAACATGCAAGGTCACTATTGACTGTTCTCAACAACTCTGTCTGAAAAAGTGCTCTTCAACTGAAGCTTCGCACTAAAAGAAACTGCAAGAAACTATCAGCAACAAATTGCTATCCTGCAGTAAGAAGTTACAAAGTATTCTCTTTCCAGATTACAAGACATGGCTTCCAAGAGCCTTACAAATTCTCAATCTCTAGAGAAATACAACTTCATAAAAATTATTACAACAAGTTTATTCAGAGCTCACAAAACAATACTAGCTTATCAACATATTCATCACACTACAAAAGATGTAATAAACACACACAAGCTGATATACTAGTTTGATGAGCGTTGTTCCCAGCTCTTACGAAGCTGTTCAAAGGAACTCTCTTTCACAGGTTGTTCAGGTTGTGGTTGAATTTCTCCTGGGACTGCCTCAGAAGTGATAGCTACTGCCAGCTCTGCTTTTGTCTCCTCAACTTTCTGGTGGTTGGGTCTCTCAGTAGACCTCAATTGACGATGAAGCTCTGGATGCAGCTTCCAACACTTTGCTTCCCAATGTCCACTGATGCCATAGTGGTTGCAGAAGTTCTAAGCTTTAGAGGATTTTCCATCTCCTCCTCTAAATCCCAACCCTTGGTATCGTGGACGCTTCTTCGCCTCGATCGGATTGGTGATGCCTTGCTCAGAAATACCAAAGCCTTTCCCTTTGAAGCCCATCTTCTCAAGTAGCTTCGATCCTATGCCTCTTGTGTGCTTCTCGAAGTGTGCAAAAGAGTCTTGCTCATCCTCTGTTGACTTCTTCTGTTTAATGGAAGAAGAGGCTTCCAAATAATTACTGTCACTATCAGACAGATTTAGAGTCTGGAGGTACTCCTTCTGTCGACAGTAAGCACACTCTACTGTACCAGGAGAGTTAGCCCAATCATGGCCACAAGCAAATCTAGCCACGAGCCTCATCGCTGAAGAAGCTCCCGTACTATCAGGCGGTGTAAGCGGGGAGTATGAGGATGATATATCCTTGGAATGCGGACAGAAACCACATATGTGTCCACTCCCTGATACAGGAGGACTTCTCCTATTCTGCTCCTCTAAGATGTCCTGCAACAACTTTTGCAGTCTTTCCTTCTCCATGTTGGATTCCTCCAACATCCGCTGAAGTTCTGCATTCTCTCTCTGCAAGCATCGATTGGCTTCTTCCAATTCTTGCATCCTATCAGCCTTCTCTCGATGGTCTCGATAGAGTTCTTCAACCATGCCTTTCATTGACAAGAGATCATCCACCATGGATGGGGTCAATGTCAGCCTGGAAGATTCACCCTTTTCTGATGCCATCTTTGCTCCAAACTCCAAATGTCCACTAATAGAAAAATGAATCACAATCACTCCTGCAAACTAGCCAAGCAAAGCTCTGATACCACTTGATCCGTATAGCGGAAGGGATCTATAACAAATGTTGCTTAAGTGATTATGAACAAAGGAATAAAGACATCAACAATGAAGTAGCAGGAACATTAATCAGAAGGAATTCAAAACATAGAATCAAGAGAGATAAGAAGACACAAATTTGATTACGGAGTTCGCCACAACGTGACTACGTCTCCGGGTCGAGCTCAATCGAGTGACCAATGTATTGAAATGTTCTGAAATGCAGTACAATCTCCACGGGCCTCTTGTAACACTGCTTTACAATATCTTGTAACCTTTCCACAAAGTCATATAAAAAGTCTCTCACTCACACCCCTCTCAAAAGCTCTCAAGGCTAGGGATGACTAACAAAGAGGAAGAAAACCAACTTTGCCTAATAGGATCTACTACAAGACTCCGAACATCAATACATCACAACTCAAATATTCTCCTAATTCCCTCTAAGAAATTCTCTCACAAAAAGCCTCTCAAAGACCAAGAGAAAGGAATACAATGGAGAATGATCAACTGATGGATCATCTTAGGAAGTGATGATCAACTAATGGATGATGAAAAACACTCCAAGACTCCTCCCTTTTATACTTGAAGTTTACCCGATATGGTAGAAAACCATATGATTTACAAAATTTCCCCATATCTCCTAAAAACAACTCCATCTCCCAATAAAAGCAAAATAAAAACAAAATCCCCTTTCTAAATATTCTAAGCCCTTCATTCTTTATCATTTTTGGGCTATTGAGGTTAGGGGTTTGTTTTTAATAACCAATAATTGGTTATTTAGGCATTCGGGCCTAACAACTCATTATATAAAACCTGTGCTACGTACATATTAACCATTTTCGGTGGCTTATTGGTGGGCAATTATTTTATAACCCGACCGGTTCGGGTTCAACTCCTGCCGGCCATACAATTTCCAACGGAATTGTAACAAAGAAAAATTCCACCGCGTACATATTTGGGTCGGAGTGTATGGCATAACGGCTGGCGGTTACCATGTAAATCGGAGGTTTGCGGTTCAAAAACTCTCGCCCATACATTTTCAACAAACGGACAAATCAGCTCACCGCCAGATGGAGCCACGTCATCTGCCACGTCGGTGTCTCGTCACCATGCCACATCATCCACCTGCCATGTGTCAAGAGTGGAATGGTCTGCCATGCTGCCTAGTTAGCCTTCCACGTCACCTGTCCAGTCATCGTGCCACATCATCGAGTGGACATGTGTCCACACCTAATTGGTCCACGTCATCCGCCGTAGTGGAAATGATGATGTCATCATAGTACGGATTGCCACATGTCAAGACCACATTGGTCCATGCCATCATCCGTACAATGACCTGTCTGCCAAGTCAGCTGGATGACGTCATGCTGACGTCAGCAACCATACCACTTGTACCTCAGTCAACCAAAAACTTTGACTGGCTCTAACTCCCATGTACATGCTCCGTTTTCGATGAAACGAACGCCGTTGGAATCGTGACGACGAGCTCTTTGCGATGACGTCAACTTTGACCAATTTGGTGATGATGAATTTTCCACCTTTTTTCTCGTCCCTGATAGCTGAGTTGACCAACCTTTGACCGAACTTTGACTGCGCGTAACTTGAGCAAACAGACTCCTTTTTCGCCCGTTCAAGTTGCACCGAATTCAGAATTTTGTGCTCTACGCAATGGCACTACTTCCGAGAGAAACTAGAACACTTCAATTTTAGGTCCTAAAGATCCACCTGGATCACTTAGGCATTTCAATCATTGGAGAGATTGAGCTGCGAGGGTCAGGAGGTCGTTGCATGACAACCGTAAGAAACAAAAAAATGGGGATGAAAATTCGAGACCCGCCATTTGGCAGTCTAGACCCGAGGAGAGATTTCATCTCGCGACCTCATTTGTCGAAACCTGGCAAAGATTGGGATGTCGAGGTCTAGAAATTGGAAGGATGGTTTTAGATTGTCATTCAAGATGGCCAAGATGAAATGAAATTCATATGGTGGAAGCCTGGTGGGAGGGTTCCAGCGGAAGCAAGGACTGAAAGATTTTCTTTAAACGATTTGGCAAGGAAGCACTCCGGACTTGGGAGCCAGAAGGAGGTCACCCAATGGGCAAAATGAGATAGCAGAATGGCAGTAGCAACCCGTGGATGGAAGTGTGTAAACCGGGGCCTGAGGGCCGCTTGGAGGTGGAGGCCTCGTTGAAGGTCTCATGTTAAATGATGAGTTAGGGTCCAAGACTTGGATGGGCAAGGTGAGAACATCATTCGAAATAGCGAAGGCAAAGCAGAAATCCGAAAGAAGAGTCCTAGATGTCGGAACCCATGGGACGCTTCACCATTTGAGGAAAGTTTGTTGTCAAAAGTTGTAACGATAGCCAAAGGTCTCGGGCCTAGAGGGCATGATCGCTTCGTTCAACGAACAGTGACATGAAGACCAGGTTCTGATTTTTATTTTCTATGCCTGGGAGGTATGTCTTGTAAATTTCATGCGGGTTTTTTTGCAAGGGAGTCCCTCTATTAGAATCACACAAGTTCTTTCCTTCTTGTCTATAATTTAAACATTATATCACAAAAAGACGTAGTAGGTTGTCAAACGACAAACATACCTCATAGACCCAAAGAACAGTGTTGTTGGATCCTCAAAGAACGACGAAGGGATGGCTCGGGCATGAAAGGGGTGATGGCACTGCAATTCTCTAGAATTCCTGACATGTGACCCAATACTTATACCCCTAATCACAATTAACGTCCCTAACAAATGTAGGTATGGTGACTGGTGAGATTGGTGGATTCGAATTAAGGATGGCAGCGGGAAGTCCGGAGCTTGAGGTCCGGAGTGATGTTAGGGAAATTTCGTCCAAAAAAATCGCAAGTAGGAATCCAATTGCCAAGCAGGAACCAAGGTCCGGAGGGTGGAAAGATGTTGGCCGATAGTTGTCCAAAATGGAAAAGACAAGGAAACCCAAGCAGGGAACCCTAGAGGGTTGGGCCAAAGAGGCCTGATAGAATGCCAGTTTACACACAAGTCACCAAATAGAAATTCCAAAATCGGGGAGACATGAAGCGAAAGCCATCCAAAAAGGCAATACAAACAAGGAAACCCAAGAGGGGAATCCCGACGTTCCGGGCCCAAGAGGCCCCACAAACGCTAGCAAAAGGTTTTGTCAAGGAAGCCTTAAGACTTCAATAAATTTTGAGGGGCACTTCATGGTCAACCTAAGATGAGACTTGAGAAACCCGTTGACCATTATGGACACCAAAACGGGGGCATGCAAAATGAAGCAGCCAAAAAAGACCTGACAGGACAAAAGATAGAGGGTCCCCATTCCTAACGGGGCATGTGTGCTATAGGCACAAAAAATGGTGACTTTGTTGGGGAGAATTCTCCTAGCATTCTAAAGATAAACATTCATTCTGAACCCAGAATCTTTGGTTTCACAGACCAGAAGCCAGTTTCCAACGTTGAACTAAGAACAAGTTAAGGAGAAGAACTAAGGTTAAATCACACCATGATGTCATCATGGATGTCTGTGCATGGTGAGTTCATTTCCTTTCCTCAAAAATTGTGTGAACAACAATTGATCGGGAGATACAAGCTACATAATTCGTCTAACCCCAAAATTAACCTTGACATCACTCCATTGCTAGTCAGGCATCCATAGCCCCGACGGAGTTATTGTTGTGACCCCATGAACATAGCTCTACTGTCAGCTAGGCATCCATAACCCCAATAGAGATATTCGTACACTTATACAGTTGCATGATTTTTTATTTTCTTTTCCTTTTCCATATTCCTTTGTAGTTCTTTTTCTTTTCTTTTGCTCAATTGTGCAAGCATCTGAAGCTTATAATGGGTTTGGGATTCATAGTGGTCACTAGAGAAGACTTTAGATTTTTCACTTGTCCAGCCCTCCCAACGCTTGCCACATAATTCTTCAAAAACCTTTAAATTTTGTTTCATGTATGATCCATGACAAATGTAGGAGATTCAAACAAGGGTACAATCCTAGATTAGTCCAGAGTTCAAAAGAGGAAACCAATGCTTAGGGCCTTTTAGGGATCAATAGTGGGGAATGGAGGTTTATCTAGAGAACCAAAACAAGATCAGGTCACAGAGTGAACCATTCATCAAACCAAGCGCAGCCACTGCAGCGAAACAAGGAGACACTCTTCAAGGTAAAAAAAATTGTCAGGAAACGAGCAAACAAAAACAAAGCAGGAAAGCAAAGCAAGGAAACTTATCCTAAGCTATATACAAGTACTTACACGATCAGCTCCAAGAGAGCTTAGACTTGTAAGTAATACTTAAGATGTTGTCTGTTGACAAAAAACTGGATGTCCTCACCAGTTAAGGTCTTTGAACGAAAAGAATTATCTCTGAGAATTTTGGCAACCTGAAAGGGGCCAAGCCAAAACTTGTCGAATTTCTTATGTCCCCCTTTATTTTCATGGGCCTTGTCCCAATATAGGACTAGATTAGAAATTTGGAAGGCCTTTATTTTGGCTCGGTGATCGAGCCATCTTTTGACTATGCCCTAACGTTTGGTGAATTTTTTTATTGCACGGTCCCGTACCTCTTCTAAATGTAACATCTCAGCTAGGCAAGCTTCACTGTGATCCACTCCACCATAAAAAGCATTGATGAACTAGAGGGTAGGGATTTTTAAGTGTATCAGGAAAATAGGTTCTAAGCCATAAATGAGGTGGTAAGGGGAATCTCTGAGGGCAACCTTATGGCGGATGTGATCCACCCAAAGGGTGAAATGAAGCTGGGTATGCCAGTCCTTGAGATTTCCTATCAAGCAATTTTTTTACTACGGTGATTAGGTTCTTGTTGGTGGATTCGAAAAGGCCATTATCTTTGGGATAATAGTTGGAGGAGAATTTGAGTGCAATGCCACAATCAAAGGCCCAACCAGTGAATTTTAATGATCCAAATGCAGGACCATTATCACATACTAATGCATAAGCACAACCAAAATGGTTCAAAATAAAACTTTCCAGAAAATTATTTACTACCTTCATTGTTCATTACCTACATGCCATTGCTTCTATCCATCTAGTGCAATAATCAGAAGTGGTTAGAATTTACTTATATCCTATAGATGATGGAGGACTTACCAGAACAATGAAGTCGAGACCCCATTGTGCGAATGGTCTTACCTCCAAGACTAGTTGCAACGAGACAACAACATTCTTCTCTCTGGTCATCGTGGTCTGGCATACACGGCAAGTGTGGATGTGGCTATGGGGATTCTTAAATACCGTAGGCCAATAATACCCTACCCTCAGTATTTTATGTGTCATAGACAAGCCGAAACCATGGCCCATGTTGAATTTGTCATGAAAATCCTTGAGGACACCATCTGCTTCTCCCTTACCAAGGCCTCTCAGGTATATAACTTCATGATTCCTTTTGTATAATATGGCCCCTTGCAACATGTAGCTACTACTTTTCAGCCTAAGTGCATGCTTTTGGACTCCCTGCAAGCGGGGCAGACATTTACGATTCAACAAATAATACACTATGTCGACATATAATTCTCCTAGAGAGACATCCTCTAGCTAGTATTGATGCACTATGAGCTCAGGCCCAGCCTCAATAACTATTTATGCCATCATTCTGGTAAGTGCCTACCCTCATACTCCTATAGCAATGCAATCCATTTTTCCCTTCCTTCTCCCAGCTTGTTTTGCATGAGCAATGTCTTTACTGTTGGGTCAAGAACTATGGTGAACACCTTGTTGTGCAAGATATAATGTATGAAATTCTTTACTCCTCTAACAAGTGCATAGGCTTGTTTTTCTATGTTTTGGTAGTGTAGCTCGATGACTTTCAAAGGGGTACTCGTGAAGGAGATTAGATTCTCATTCCCCTCATCATCCTTTTGCATCAAGATGCTGGCACACAAATGGTCTAAATTGAATGAATAAATGTAGAAAGGCCTCAAATAGTTTGGACTGACTAGCACCGGTGCCTCAACAACTGCTTGTTTAATTTCTCCAAAGGCTTGCTTCACCTCAGGAGTCCACTCGATCTTGGCATCTTACTTTAACATAGCATTGAGCGGTTTGAAAATTTCAGCAAAGCCTGTTATAAACTTATGGACAAAGTTGATCTTTCCAAAGAAAGATTTTAACTCCTTCTTGTTGTCTAACAGTTGAATCCTCATGATGGCTTGAATACATTCAGGATCAATGGAGATCCCTTTTTCTGATAAGACATGTCCCAACAGCTTTCCCTCAGTTACCCTGAAGATACATTTCTTCGGATTGAAAGAAACCCCAAATTCATGGCACCTTCGAAAAACTTTGCATAAATCAGCAACATGATCATCTCATTGTTTTGAGAACATTGTTAAATCATCCATGTATATGATTATGCACTTTCCAATTAGGTCCTTGAATGAAATATCCATCGCATGTTGAAAGGTGGCACCGACGTTGATGAGCTCAAAGGGCATCCATCTATAGGAAAATGTGCCCCACTTGGTGGTGAACGTTGTTTTGTGTCAGTCTTCATATTGCACCATGACTTGATTGTACCCTGAATACCCATCTAAGAAGGACATCATCTGAGAACCATTTACTATCTCCAATACCTCATCCAATGGTGGCACTGGATAGTTTTCCTTTTCAAAAGCTCTATTAAGATTGTGGAAATCAACGCACAATTTGATCCCTCCATTCTTTTTTCTTACTGGGACCAAGTTGGTAACCCAGGTGGAGTGCTGAACCGGGAAGATAATCCCGACGAACAATAATTTATGTACTTCATTGTATATAATTGGTTCCAATAAAGCATTAATAGTGCACTGTCGCTATGGAAATGAACTCGCATCTAGCCTGAGAGGGATGGTATAGGTGATAATTGATGTATCATATGTTTTGAGATCCTCATAGCTCCAAGAAATGACATCGTGGTACTTTCGCAAAGCATCAAATCTACCCTTCCTTTCCTCGGGTGTGCACACCTTGCCAATAAATACATTCTTTGCATCCCCAATCGTTCTGAGATTGTAGGTGTCACACTAGCCACTGATGTTGTCCTTCTTGGCCTGCTGATCTTGATCTTTGATTTGATCCAAAAAAATTTGTGTTCGAGTTGGACCATCCCTCTCAGGATAGTGTTGGTCTTGAGATTGTTGATCCCCTCTATATCAAGTTCAGCCTCCTCAGATAGCAACAAACACATCAGAACTGGTAATGAAGTCCAGGATGTGTTTATCATCATTAAACACCTAAAAATTGGCTACATTGTCTGGTACGGATGGAATGGAGGTGAGATCGACTGTAAACCTTTTAAGGTCAGACAATGACAATGGTTGTAAGGTACTAGCCACTTGGGCTAAGGCATTGGTGGTGTGATTTTGAGAGCGTGGGATTAGCTAGATATTACAAGTGTCTAACCCTTCTACCAGATCCCATACCCTATGCCTATAATTAGTGAGTCTTTGGTCATAACAAGAATAGAGATTTATTACTTGTTTTATGGCCAATTCTGAATCCCCAAAGACTTGCAACATTTTAACACCCTTTCTCAATGCCATAAGGAGGCCCAAGACCAAAGCCTCGTATTCTACTACATTATTAGTGCAATAAAATTGAAGCCTGTGAGTGGCACAATATGACTTACCCCTGGGACTAATCAGCTCAAAGCCGGCTCTGACCCCATGCTTGGATTTGGACCCGTCAAAGCACAACATCCAAAACCCAGGAGAGTCCTTGACCATAGAATTGGCAGACCCAGTTTTTGACTTTAATGGCGGCCTCATTTCAACAACCTTCTAATGAGGTGTAGGTTTTGAACGTGTCTGTTCTAGTGGTGTTGGATGAGCTATCTCCTCTAGAGTTATTTGTATTTTGATATGCTCAATTATTGTCTGACATAAACAACATTCAAACTCCAAATGGGTGGTATTATGTACCCTACACCAACTAGGTAGCAAGAGTTCTTGAAAATTCATTCTAGCTCCCAAATTGAGCTGGTCCTGTACACATTTTTCTATGAAATCTTGGAAACCATCCAGCAATCCAAGATTACCATCTTCACATGATTCCTCGTATCAGCATTTTTGTGCTATGAGGGGTATAGGTTAGGTTGGTAGGTGGACTGCACAACACAAGAAGGACCTCCCCCATTTCCTCTTCTCCCAAGAATTCTTGTTCTATGGAATATAACACCAGAGAATAATTCCCCAATTCTATTTTGGAAAACAACACCTCATTGGTGTTATTGTATTTCGTAATCATGAACCTCATGCATGGATCGCAATCAATTCAAATCTTATTTGGCATCCCTTTCCATGGTAACCACAAATGAGAGTAGTCTATTGCGGCATATCCATTTAATCCCTTCATGAAATCCCTTCCTAAAATTATGCAATAAGTGTCTGGGATATCAAAAACTTGGATGTCAATGGTTTGTTGAATTCTAGGATCAACAACAATCTGTATGGGTATTTTGTTGATTTATCGAACTTTTGATCTTAGTTTTGTCAATCTGTGTCACTTTATGTCGAGAGGGAGTTGGGACTATTCCCAAATATTTGCACATGCTTGGGGGCATGATGTTAGCATAAGCTCTCGAGTCTAGCAAACATTTATGGAGGTTCTTCCCAAACACACGAATGGTGATCAGGAAGGGAGGAGTTTTGAATTTCCCTTGAAACAATCCTCTGAAAACATCCACTTCGACAACTTGGCCCTTATCCTTATCATTACCCTTGTTTTGGGTTAGTGTCTAATCACTTTCTTTGTTGGACTACCTATCTAGCTATTGATTTGTAGGCGGATCAACCTGTTTATTGGAAATTTGTTGCACAACTAGTTCATTTTGTTGATCGTCAAAGAAAACCTTCTTTGAAGGCACTTCTTGAGTTGATCTAGCCGATGGAGTCCCATTTGTCAATCTAAAGAAGGAATTTCTTATGGCTGACACCTTGAGTAGCTCAAAGGTGAACACACTTAGCTTAACCTTCTTAAATTCCTCCACAATATACCCTGCCATTTGTTTGACTTCTTCATCATAAGCAATATTTCAGGAGGAGCTAGTGGGGGAATTTTGGTTTTGGTTTTGCTGTCTACTTTTGTTAAAGTATTGTGTGGGGACTTGAGGATATCCTAGATTGTTGCTAGAATTTGGGTCAGGAGGGGTACTGAAATTATTAGGCGGAGTGGAGGTCATGAAAGGACCACTAGCTTGTCTATTCTTGAGGTTGTAAGGGGTAGTCCGTTGGTGAAACATTTGGACTTCATCTTCCCTAGGCTCTTCCTCATCCTTAGGACTACTGAATAAAAAATTTGAGCCAAAGGGCTTTCAAAACTTACCTCTTCTTCTTTATCGTTGTTACTCGCATTGGCATCTTCCTGCTTTGGCATGTTGCACTCAGCCTTCGAGAAAGGAGCTTGGTTGACCACCAGCATAGGGGAATTATATGGTTTAGAGGGAATGGTTTCTCTGCATCTTGAGTTGTCCATAGCATTTTGGACTTCAACCTAAAAAATTTCAGCAGCAACAATCCAATTCAAAATGTCGGCTTGTTTTATGTATATGACACCAGCCAGATAAAGCAGCCTCAACCAAGTAGACTCCACTTGTAGTCTTGTCATTATTGGTGGGTTGATCGAGGGGAGCAGGAACACCACCATTATTGGGCCTCGTGTTCCATGTCCGGTTCTACCTCAAGAAAGGCCTTCTATCAAAGTTTGGTCCTAAATTCTGATTCCTATCATAATTTTTCCTAGACGATGCATTGGCATCATGGTTATCCCGATTCTCATGGATGTCATGGTTGTAACAATTGAGGTTAGCTTGGATACTCTTCTATGAAGCCTACAACTGATTGTTTTGGTTTCTCAAATGCGTCATCTCCATAGAAATTTTATTGATCATTTCCATGACTTCATTGATCCGATCCTTTTCTATGTTGTTTGGTTGTAGAGCGGCATTCTGGAGGAACACCGGCTGAGCCACTGGCCGAATTTGGTGAGTGGATGGAAATTTGGATGCTTGGAGATATGTCGGTACTTGGGGTGGCTGAGAATGGACTTTCTACTGCTGGGGTAGCAAATAGTGAAGAATCAAGGGCGCTTGATTCATTGGTTGTCTAGGGTGCGACACTATGGGCAGTTGCGGTACTAGGTTCATGAGGGGCATGTGATGCTACAAAGCTTGAGTGAACCCATGAATCTATGAAGGATGACTGACCTACCCCAAAGAGGGTAGACGACCGAAAATGTTTTGTCCCAAGTTTGTGCTAGTAATGACGACCTCCAAGTATGCATCTATCAATCTGGTGGGTGGTGGTCGCATCTCTTTACTAGTGTTGCAGTAAGATTTTCCAATGCTAAATAATAGACAAGTAAAATAGCAACATCATTGAACACGTATGGGTCTTGCAGTTGAGTATATGCTTTATGGAATAGATCATTAAAGGAGTTGATCAGTTTGCTGACCTCCCTTTGAACTGACATAAAATGCCAATATGACTCTACAAGACTGATTGGAGTTTTGAACTTCTATAGGAAAGAATTATTCAGAAGGTCCCATGTGTTGATAGTTCCTGCTGATAAGTTGACGTACCAATAGAAGGCCTCCTCCCATAGGGAGAAGGGAAAGAGCTAGAAAGCCACATCCTCATATATGATCTGCATAGTCTTCAAAATGATCTCAAAAATCTTGACATGCTCCTCAACTATCCTTTGCAGATCCCAGGGACTGAACTTTGTGCAAAAAATCATGGTATTATTTAGGATGTCATGATAGAGGTTGAAGGCCAAAGGAGATAGATTATTTCCCAACCACACCATCGGAGGGGGCAGTGGAGGTGGTTGTGCCAGATTAGCTTGTCATTGCAAAGGGGCAGCAACGGTTGACAGAACAACTTCTGGAAATGGGACTGTGTTGGGCTAGAAGGCAACGTCTAGCCCTTGGGAAGTGATAGCCTAGAAGACTATTTAGACTAGGTGAGCAAGAGAAAATGCTACAAAGAATGAAAGAGAAGACGACGGCGAATGGATAGAAAAGGAGGATGATGGTGAAAGTGAAATGGGTTGGTCAGATGAGTTGGAGACGAAGGTTTCCTCTTTCTTAGCTCTCTTAACTCCAGTAGGGGGTGGTAACTCTTGGAACTCCCCTTTGTTTGGTGTAGACCTTAGTATTTTGTAAAATATCTTAGGGAAGAAAGACCCGATTCGATTCAACTTAGCCCTCAAAAAGGATCTCCTTCTAGCACCAATTCTATTGATGGAATTTTTTGCATACTTTCTCAACACAGGTAATGCATAGGTGCATCACCTCTCTTGAAAGGAAATATCCAGCAAGTTGCTGAAAATAACCCCAAGGTATCTTAGGTGTCAGGTCATGACTTGCATCGGATACCTCAGTTGATGTTTGTTGTGATTTTGCTGATAAGCTCAGGGAAGACTTATGTGAGTTAATTTGGAAAGGGAATTAGATCTGCAAATGAAGTTTCTAAGGTGGGGAAGTTACTATACATTTGTTGTAGGTTCAAACAACAATTTCAAACTCCATTTTGACTTGATATTTGGCTTTACAATGTGCAATGAACCTTAGCATAGGTCACTTCTTAAAAAAGGGAAAAAGGGGTAGGGAAGAGAGAGGGTTCCTGGACCTACAACTACCAATGAACAATGATCATGGAGGTCTCTACTATGGACAACTTCCGTAGAACAAAATTCCACTTAACCAGAAATCTCATAGTCTCATGAAATCTATGCTATCTTCTAAGGATTGTAGATATTTTACCATCCATTCACCATACATATGCCTAAACAAAGGTAAAGATTTAAAAGCAGCTTCAAATCATGGTCCAAACTAACTTTACACAACTATCTACCAGTAGCGAACAACCAAAAGTATGGATAAGGAGGGCATCTACACAATAGAAATCTTCACAACCAGGAAAAAAAATCACTAAATTTACCAAAGCTAACTTAAAGGAAACTAGAAAAGCAAAGAAAATTCAACTAAATCATCCATATATGAGAGAAGAATCATGAAACATGAGAAGAAATCCAAAAATGCACCAAAATCAATGTATTTCTATTGCAATTTCTATAGCATGCCTTTACAACAACTCAACTCCCCTTCGAAATGAGAGGAGACCCCCTTATTTATAGTGTCCAAAAAGTAGAACATGTGGCCAAGATTGATTTACATTTGTGTGGCCAAAATTCACTGCAAACTAGGGTTCTACCTACCCCCAATATATTACATTTTTTAAAATACTTTTTGTCCATATCCCTATTTTGTCTTCTAGTGGCAACACTATAGCATTTTTGTCCTTTTGCTGATTGCTCTTTGCTGCAACTATTCCTTTAGAAATTCTTCATCAATAATAGGGTTTCCCTCTTGCTTCTTCGAAGCTGCATACTCCATGAATTTCAAGATCATCGGCCGAAACTTGTTGACCTCAATGATGTCGGATCTCAGCACTTGGTAGCTCCACTCCTTGGAATTGTTAACAAGATTTTCCCAGTCCTCCTCATACTTGGTAACATGGTCTTTGAATAGCTCTGACTGGGTGAAATATTGAGCAGCAGAGATTATAAAATCTATAGTAATCTCGGTTGACATCCCATCTTCCATCCTCTTTCGGAAGTGAGGCTTTATACTTTATGGATTGATCTGGGTAGCAGGTACCTCGTACCCTGTCACCAGTTTCAAGTATTGGAAGTAATCTTCTTTGGCTTCCTTGGCCCACTCAACATCCGAATTTACTCACTCAAGTACCTATTCCAACCTTTCCTTCTGGTGATCGAAGTCTCATTTCCACACATCCATCAGCCAATGGCCATCATCCTTGAAGGAAAATTCCTTTTCCCAAATTTCACTTGGCAGCTTGAGGATAGCCTTGATTTTTCGGTAAGAAGTCTCATAATTCTTTGGGAAGTCAATGCAAATTCTCCTCATACCTTCAAGTGACATTTGCACATCCAAGAACTTTTTCGTTGTTCCAACAACCAGATTGATACTTGTATTCCCAATATCCAAGACCTGCCAGAACCAATTTTTTGTGGTCTTGTCCAAATTCTTTCTCTTCTCTAGCTTGTTAATTTTCTCTTTTGAAAACAACTATGGCAGGGCTGAGGATGTGGTTGGCTATTCCTCTATGGATGGCCATTGTTGGATATAGGTTGTCAAATCAGCCACCTGTGCCTTAAGCTCCTCCTTCGAAACTTTGTCCTATTGAATGAGATGCACCACTATGGCGAGTGATTCTTAGAGATGATCAACCTTCTGCTCCCTATTGACCACTCCCAAGTCGGTGGTGGATATGTTATAACTTATTCCTTGTTATCCCACCACCGACGTAGCTATTTGTACAACTTTGGATCCAAAGGCATCCATCATTACCTTCGACCTGATCTTTGGCTTCCTCTCCTTAATGGTGTTGATCTGGAATCAAGCCAATATAGCCTTTGGCCTTTCCTTTGGGTCCTTTGGAGTGGGATATCTCTTTTCTAGCTATGTTTCCAACCAATCAGGCATTGAAGACTTTCCCCTAGGCGACTCCTATTGATCCCGCTTTTCTTCTTCTCTGACTTCAATTTCATTTTCAATGAGGGCCCCTTTCCCTATCCTCATATCCTTTTTCACCTCATCGAAGTCTTGTACAAACACTATGCACTTGATAGGGGACTTGGTAGGTAAGCGCTCATCAAGGTTGCCTTCTTTTTTAGTATCCCCTTCTCCATCATACCCATGTTCTTTGGGCAGCTCAATCTCTAGATTCTCATAGTTTTCGGTCTCTCCTTCAAATTTATCCTCTTCCTTACCTTCTTGTCCCTCATGAGGGACACCCCTTAATCATGCTTAGGTGCATGGTCCTGTTCTCTCATTGGAGACCTATCACCCTTCATCTTGATGACAACAACCTATTCACCAATAGGTTGTTTTTTAGCCTCTTTGTCTTCAATTTCCTTGAGTTGCCTAGCCCACTCAGAATTGAGCTCGGGATCAAAAATCTCTTCAATTATCTTTGCATCTTCTCTCTCATCACTGGAGGACTTATAGGTGACCTCATCAATTAATCGATGTTTGTATATTGGGTCCTCATGATAATCAAATGCCTCCTCTTCAAATCTCTTAGCTGATTTTGCTTGTTGTCGGTGATCCAACTCCTTAAAAATTTGCATGGTAGCTTCCATTGTTGGTGGCTCGGTAGGAGGAGGAGGAAATGGAGTGTTAATTATTGCCTAAGCCATCATAGCTTGTACTACCAGATTTGCAAACATTCCTGAGAGCTCAGAGGGCATATTTTGCATGTATTTCACAAAGGACTCCAGAAGGGTGAGGGAAGGCATTACGCTTGCAGCAGTAGCAGTAGGAAGAGAAAAGGAAGGAGACATGGAAGATGAAGAAATGGGTGAGGTAGTGGTGGAGGATGAACCAACCAATACTACCTACGGGATGGGAGAAGTAGAAGCAAGATGGAAAAAAATGTCCACCATAGGCGAAGAGGATACAACTACCACGTGTTGGATAGGAGTGGTGGTAATAGTAGTGCTTGCGGAAGTAGATGAAATAAGTGGATACTTTGGCTGAAAAGCCTCCATCTCCTCCCCCTCATGGAGCGGATCTTCTTGGATTATCAGAATTTCGGTGATATTTCCTGTTCGCTTGTGCTTCTTGGGAGGTTCACCCTCTGAGGCCTTCCTAGCGTAAACCTTTGGGTCAAACATTTTCTCTTCAATCTCCTTTCTCTTCTGCAAACAAACTAATGGAGGGGACTTAGATTTTTCTCCCATTTATTTAGTAGCTACCCCACTGCCTGAACCACTTGGCTTGATCTCGAGCCCCTTGAATGTCAAGACAACCCTTCGTTGCTTTAATCGAGCACCTTGTTCCTCTATCCATGCCTTCGTTCAAGCCTCAATAGGCCTAGTAAGTATGTCTACATCATCAACCTCCGACTCATCTTAATCAATCATTGACAGGGGTAGATTAGCGATGGCATTGCACCTAGGGTCGATTACAGTGCTTTCATCTTCCTCAAGCTGATCGGGCACCGGGAACAAATTCACACTTTTCACAAAGTACGTGGTCATCCACATATAGTGACTTAGCTGCACTTCAAGGTCATCCTTACAATCTACCCAAAAATCCTCAACATTGTGGAGGTGGGCATAGTCCTATCCAATCACTTTTCTGACATGACTGTATGGGTCCATTCATGGCCTGGCCATGTGAAATCTGAAGTGATATTCCACCTATTCCTTCTTTGAATTGCAGGTGCATTGGGAAGTGTAAAGCTCATACATCCCCTAGCCGAGTGTAAGGGGATAAGGGATCCCTGCTAGATGCTTGCTACTTAGAATGGTGTGAATGTTGCGCAACTGCCAAGAGAGTTCCAACAATATAATATAGTCATTAGTGTACCGGGGTAGCTTGTTTGGCCTTTCTAAGAAGCCCTGGGCATGGATGTATGTGAACTTTGGGTACTAGATAAACATGAAGGAATATTTCTTTAGAAATTCTCAAGCACTGTGGGAGACCCTTCTCTCAAAATCTCCCCCGAGCAACCTGATAGTGTAAGTGATGAATGCATCATTTACTCTGCAATAATCCTTTTTGAAATTTTTCAACTGTAGTTGAGGGTACCTATCAAAAGCCTTGAGTTATGTACCAGACACTTCATTTGGAACTCTGAATAACCCGTTATAGTGCCTCTTATCGGCCAGTGAGTATACTAGGTAAGAGGTCATGTAAAACTTGGATGTCTTCTTAACGCTCATGAATTGATCATGAAAGTGGTCACTGATTATTCTTCCCCAGTAGAACGCGATGTCCTTTCCATGAAGAATGTGCTCGATGAAATAAACAATCCATTCTTGAAAATACGTCACATAAGGGAGGCCCATTACTCTACTTAGCATGGTGATCAAATCATGGTAGTCCTCCAAAAAATCGTTACAAAAGAGTTCCTATGAAACCTTTGCAACACTACCCCATCTATCCTTCAGCCAATACTGATTTATAAGCTTCTTGCATCTTATGGGGTTCACATCCCACATTTTCTTACATTCTTGAATGGTAGGTAGTTCCATCTTTTCAAAGACAAGAATGTGGAAGGTTTTTGTTATTCCTTATGGTGACATATCAGCCAAGACATTTCCATCCCTGTCAACAATAGTCCTTGTTTCTGGTTGATATGCCTCTCTATAGGCCATTACCAACTCAAGGGCAATCAAGGTGGGAGGGAAACCCATAGCCTCAAGGCTATTCTGCTACTCCTGATGAGTCTTGCATTATCCATTTTGGGGCTTATTCTAGCCCTTTGTATGAACTCATAAATATCGACATGCCCAATATTTGTGTGAGCGATGTCCTTCCACTTGGTTGTGACATTGGAGTGCAATGACACTCCCTGGAATTGGTACTTCATCTGGTCCTTATCCTCCTTGCCTCGAGGAGATTTGGCAGTTCTCTTTCCTTTGTCCTTAGCTGCTCCTGAAGTTTCTACACCTGATTCCATATATCCTACACATGGAGGCCGAAGTTAGGTACAATCTTAGCATGATGATATAAATGTTTAGCCAAATCCCTGCAAAACAAGGTTAGATTGAATAATATATCATTCAAATGTCCCATCACTTATTTGAATTTGTCACTGAAGGTTCTTCGGAAGAAAAATGAATGACCGGGGCCCTAGAGGTCGGACTTCCCCTATCAGAATGTTGTACTAGAGGGCGAACAAAGTGGGAAGACCCAAATGACTTCCCTCGACCTTGGATTTGGATAATGAAGGGTCCATGGGGAAGGTGATCACATTTTAGCACATGGGTGATTATTCATTCTCAGATTGGAGGTCATTTAGGTCACCATTAAGGCATCCAAGGTCAAACCAAGGGAAGGTTGTCAAGTGTTAGCTATTTGAAACATCATCGGAGAAATGAAATTCCAAAGGAGGAGTTCTAGAGTCTCGAAGGTGGGAGGCCGAAGGCCATGAAACCATGCATTAGGCATTTTAGTCGTTGGAGAGCCTAGGCCGTGAGGGGCAGGAGGCCACTGCATGATAGCCATAAGAAACAGAAAAATGGGGATGAAAATTTGGGACCCACCACCCAGTGGTCCAAACCTGAGGAGAGATTTCACCTCACGACCTCATCTACTGAAACTTGGCAGAGATTAGGATGTCGGGGTCCAGAGGTTGAAAGGATAGTTTCAGATTGTCGTTCGAGACGACCGAGATGGAACGAAAGTTCGATGGTGGAAGCCTGATGAGTGGGGTCTGGCAAAAGCGAGGACTGAAAGATTTTCGTTAAACGATTTGGCAAAGAAGCACTCAAGACCCGGGAGTCGGAAGGCGGTCTCCCAATGGGTGAAATGAGGTAGTCGAATGACAATGACGACCCACATATGGAATTCCATAGACTAGGGCTCGAGGGCCACTTGGAGGTGGAGGCCTCGACAAATTTCTCACGTCAAATGATGAGACGAGGTCCGAGACTAGGATGGGTGAGGCGAGAACGTCATTCAAAATAGTGAAGGCGGAGTCCTAAATGCCAGAACTCATGGGACACTTTTCCATTTGAGGTAGGTTTGTTGTCTAAAGTTGTAATGGTAGCCAAAGGTCTCAGGCCTGGAGGGCATGGTCGCTGAGTTCAATGAATAGTGATGAGAAGACTAGGTTACGATTTTGATTTTCTAAGCCTGGGAGGGATGTCTTGGAAATTTTAGCATGTGGGTTTTGTGGCAAGGGGATCCCTCTATCAGAATCACAAAAGTTCTTTCCTTCTTTTCTATCATTTAAATATTAAATCATGAAAAGACGCAACAAGCTGTCAGACGACAAACATACCTCGTAGACCCGAAGAATGGAAAAGGGATGGCTCGAGTGCAAAAGGGGCGATGACACTTATCTTCTCTGGAATTCCTAACATGTGAAAATGACATGTCAGACCCAATACTTATACCCCTAATCACAATTAATATCCCTAATAAATGCAGGTACGACAGTCGGTGAGGTCGGTGGATTTGAATTAAGGACGATGGCAAGAAGTCTAGAGCCCGAGGTCTAGAGTGACGTGAGGGAAATTTCGTCCAAAAAAATTGCAAGTAGGAATCCAATGGCCAAGCAAGAACTGGGGTCTAGAGGGTGGAAATATTTTGGCCAACGACCATCCAAAATGGCAAAGACCAAAAGGAAACTCGAAGGGTTGGGCCCAAGAGGCCCAACGGAATGCTAGTTTACACACAAGTCACCAGACAAAAATTATGAAGTCGGGGTCTGGGAGCTAAGGAGGTGTGAAGCGAAAGCCGTCCGAAAAAGGCAATATAGACAAGGAAACCCGAGAGGGGAATCCCAATGGTCCGAGCCCGAGAGGCCCCACGAATGCTAGCAAAAGGTTTTGTGAAGGAAGCCTCAAGACTTCAGAAAATTTTGAGGGGCACTTCATGGTCAACCTAAGATGAGACTTGAGAAACCGCTGTTGACCATTAAAAACACCAGAATGGGGGTATGTAAAATGAGGCGACCACAAAATGACCCGAGAGGGAAAAAGACAGAGGGTCCTCGTTCCTAACAAGGCATGTGTGTTATAGGCACAACAAAACTTTCTAATCAATCTTGTTTGCATGTTGATAGTTAGTTAAGTTTTGTGTTTATGAGTTAATTGAAAAGGAATTAAAAAGATTTGGTTTTGCAAAAAATTGTGTAGAACAATTTGGTTTTTTGGGAAAAAAATTCATGGTAGTTTCAAGAAAAAAGCTTCTTCTCTGTGTTTTGGTTGAAATTTTTTAGAGACAGTGAATTGGAAGGATTTGTGCATTTCCAAAAATATAGAGTTTTCAGATTTGATGATTCTTGCTTCAATCTATGTCAGTTTCAAGCAAAAATTTCAAGTTTTCTTCTTTTGATTTGTATTTTCTTGAATAGTAGCTTCTAAATTTTTTTTATGGTATTTTTTCTTCCTTGTGGTTGTATTTGTTGCTGAATCTTTTGCACAAACATCAGAAATGAAATTGTTGTTGATTAGTTTTGAAATAACTAAGGAATTTTTTTAAGGAAACAAAAACTATTAAAACTTAGCTATAATAAAATTGGTTTTACAATTATTAATTTTTCTTTCTTGAAAGACTTCTCATAATATTCCATGTTTCACGCTAGTATGTTGTAGATAGAATCATTTTAACCATATACCTTTGCACCATCAAATGAAAAATCCAATATATGTAGACCCTGATTTGCAAAACTATCTATTATGTTGTATTTTCACTTTACCTTCGTTCTTTTTGTGTGTGGTATCTATTATTATGGGGATAAGATTAGGTATCTTTGAATTTGATTTATGGTATACTTAAACATCATGCATGTGAGAGATGAAACCAGATCTCACAATTAGTTTTCATGTTTGTATCTCTTTGAATTTGTTAGTTTCCAGACTTTTTCATTCCTTCATATTGCCCATGGGATTTAATCATTTGTACCTCTTTTTTGATATGTTTTGAATCCCTAAATTCTAAATGAAATTTTTCATAACATTAATGTTGGCATGTAGTTGCATTAGGCTGGCATCTAGAACATTCAAATTAACCCTTATTTCAGAATTCCCTCCATGTAATACTCTTTTTGGTAGCCACATGAAATGGAACCACGATGTTGTAGTTGGGTATGAACAACACCATTTTTTAGCAACCTAAACCATGAGATCTCTCAAATAGGATATCCATCTTCTATT
The DNA here is from genome assembly GCA_007115665.2 of Sequoiadendron giganteum. Taxonomy (NCBI): domain Eukaryota; kingdom Viridiplantae; phylum Streptophyta; class Pinopsida; order Cupressales; family Cupressaceae; genus Sequoiadendron; species Sequoiadendron giganteum. The sequence goes on along the minus strand of CM021100.1, from coordinate 819,413,351 downwards.
TCATTTCCCCTACATCCAATCTTCATGTTGTCGTCTCATTCTTTTGCCTTGCAAGTTCTACTTGGTGTTGTTAACGCTGCTCTCTTTTGTTATCTTCTGATTTTCAGATCGTAGAATTGCCTTGGATGCCTGATTCTCCTTCATTTATCTTTGCCTTGGGTTTTATTTATTCTCATGTAGCTCTTGTGTATTGGTAGTAATGAAAGGTATGTAGCTTTGTTTTATTGTAAACTTCAACTTCATCTTAGCTCGACGCCATGCAAATTTGATAACTGTTTGAGCTGCACTTACCTGGAGTTGTTTATCAACTTATCTTTATCCCTCTTGGGGCGCATGCATCTATTGACATTAGTCTTAAAATAGTAGTCTCTATTGTGCATGTGCAACATCAGATGGTTAGTTTAATATATTTTATTGTAGTATAAATAAATTAAGCTTTGATTTTAATAATTTAATATTGTAGTTGTGAATTTCTATGTTGATAATTATGGGAATTAATCGTAAGGATCAGTAAATAAAAAAAAAAGAATATGTTTATATTTAAAATAAATAAAGTGATTGTGTATTTCATCTAGATTTAGAATTTAAATAGCATGATTAAAAAATTTAAAAGTGCAATTCTTTATCGAACATAGATATTAATATATAATATGTATTAGAATTGATTGGCTCTTATATGGTTTCTTACTAAATGTAAATAATTTATATTATTCTTAATGAAGAATCATCATAGATTTATTTTGTTAAAATAGAAAAAAAAGGACATTTAATTATGTGAATGAATTTTCTTTTATGAATTTTAGTTCATGAAGGTTTTATGGTTGTATATGATGGGTAATATTATATTTGTTATAATTTAAGAATGTACTTCTATGTTATTGAGTTTTTAAATCTTCTAGAAGCTAGGAAAGGAAACTTGTATTATAAAACTTATTGTGTTTGTACTTTATTGTTCAATTGCAATGATCTAATTTGGGACTTAGCCATGCATGATTTGTTGTTACCTTGGAGGTATTTTGAAAGTTAAATGGTCTACGTCATGTTTTAGATGTGCTCATTCTTGGTTTTGTTTAATGTGCATGATGGTTATCCTTTGTTATTATCAATAAGTTATGTTATATTAAGTAGGGAGAGTGGCTTGCAATAGGGGCTAGAACCCTAAGTGGTAACTAGGGTAACCTATCGGGAGTTTATAATTCAGTGAAAACCTAATTGAATGTACTAGGGGTGGGGTAGTGTTCATTAAATAATTCAGATAATTTGATTGCCTCACCTAATACCTTAGTGCTTGTATAGATTAAGGGTAGGTTGAGATGGCCTGGAATGACATGATCGTCTACTTTGTCTTCTTGAAAGGTTGTTTGATTCCACATGAGTTTGTTTAGGGGTTTGGAATCGGTAGAGATTGCCAGGGTAACTCAATATGAGGGACGATAGTCTAAGAAGATTCGCTGAGCTAGCCTATAGTAAACTATGTGATGACACTCTTTTCCTAATGCATGTTATGTGGTCTCTTGTGTAGATTTACCTTTTGTTATGTTGTTGCCTCTGGGAGCTTTGTTTGTAATTATGTGGTTTTGATATCATTATGTCATGATGTTTACGTTAAGCCATCTGTTGTTAATGTTATGTCTTCATGTTTGTTTAACTTTGTGGACTTGATATTATCTCCTAGCATAGGGGGTGGACCTTTGGGTACTGCATGGTTGGGAGGAATGTGCTTTATCTTCCATTGGGTTTCCCTTGCAGGTGATGCAGTGTGTGGATGATATTTTTGTTTGTTAGGTTCCTGACTTTACTTTGTTGATGAAGATGGACGTTGAGCGTGATCATGAATAGGGTTGACATATGTGTTATGACCTTCATCTATATTGTATACATTCTTGATGTATATGTGAGAACTTATTGTAATGTTATTATATTGTTATGAGATTTTTCATAATCTCACTTGATGTAGCTTGAATATGTAACTTGACTACATTATGATTATATAATTGGATTATTCATTATCAATATGATTTATCATTATTTTTAATGTCTTTGGTTTTTTTTTATGTGATGTTCTATCTTGTGAATGTTTAAGTAGCATTGCCACAGAACCTTGAGGATGTATGTGTAGTTTTTTCTTTTGAACTCATGTTGTAATCGAATGTCTTTAAAAAAATTATTATTTGGTTATTTTGTTACTTTGTGTGTTGTTCTTTGGGTTCATTGGTGGGACGTTACAAAGAAGAAGAAGAAGTTGAACCACCAATGAAGAAGAAGAAGGAGAAATGGATCTAGAAGGTGAACTCATCTATGCTCTAGATGAGATTTATAGCTTAAGAAAGGAGAAGAAAAAATATAAAAAGCATGCACAAAAGGAGATTGAAAAGTTGTCTAAAATTCTTGAAGAGTATGATTAGATAGTGATCAATTTGAAGACTCATGTTGAAGAGGCTAAAAGTATTGAATACATAGTCAAATCTAAACTATAGTCTAAATCTAATGAGTGCATGCAGCTAGAGATAGAAATAGGGGCCTTGAGAAAAGAATTTGAAAAGGCTAAAGAGAAGATTGACAAAGGTTTGAGGTTGAAAGGAGGCTTTGAAATCTTAGATGAGTTAATTAACACACAAAAGTTAGCAAAACGAAAGTTAGGCATTGGATTTGAAAAAGGAAAGGGTTCCTTCTACCAATGCATATGTTAAATTGTATGATAATTTTAAAGTAGAAGAAAAGCACGGTACAAAGGATGAAAAAGCTTGCAAGGAGAATTCCACTGGGAATGGAAAATCAAATAAAGGAATTATTGGGATGAAGAAAGAAAAAGAAGAAAAGAAGCCAACAAAAGAGAAGAAGAACATCAAGTCAGTCCTTGTAGACATGAAGAGGAAGAAAAACAACAAGGGAGTTGATGTACAAGGGTTCAGTAGGATGATAAATTTGAAGAAAAAGTCAATAAGACCCCCTCATATTGCACAAAGAAATGCTATGACCAAGTATCCCTCATGTTTCTATGGTTATTGTTATACCTGTAATCAGTTTGGTCATAGGGCTAGTGAGTGTAGAGTTATACCTAAAAGGAGCACAAACTTTGTGAATAGAAATTAATTTTCTCCTTCATTGGATGTGAATGTAATGTTTTATAATTGCAAAAAAATTGGTCACATAACCAAAAATTGTAGAGAAAACTTTTATAAAGCAAAAGCATAGCGTAAAAAGAAGAATATGTCCCCTAGAGTGAACAAAGGTTCACATGTCCTTGAAAAGATGGCATAAAAGGAAGAAAAGAAGCTTGAGAAGGTTTGGAAAGAAAAAGGGAAACTTGAAAATATGGGGAAAAAATTAGGAGTGGTTGCTCCCACATCACATCACTAATCCTTAGTGATGGGGCATGAGCCCAGGGGGAGCTTTACAAGAAGATTTATTCACCCCTAGAGAAGAAAGAGAGAAGTCAAGTCATGTATAATTGTTTTTACAAATTTCTAATGACTTGATGGTTGTAGATTATTGGAAAAACTCTTTTATTTGATAAAGGGGGAGAATATAGTGTTCAAAGGGGTAGAGAATACATTGGTTTTAGTAGAAGCGTGGTTTCTTAAATAGTCCATTTACCATTGATGTCAAAGGGTGATAAATTGTGTAATACCCCTCCGTTTTGTTTCTTGTTCAGTTTGTTTTATACTATGTTTTGGTTGCAGATTACTTTGATACTGGATATATTTTGTTATGATGTTTTGATCGTTACTATTGAATGACAACTATTATTGTGGGATGTAGTTATCTGACTTTGTTTCACATGCATTATGGATTAATGATGTTGTAGAGTTAGCATGAGATATTATTATGAGATTATTGGAATTATGATGGAAGTGTTAGTTTTGATGAGTGTATGGGTGAAGAGGATGAGTTCGCATCACTCGCTTGCGAGCGCCCTACGAATCCGTAATTCCTTCTTCATGGTGTGTATTATATGTTGGATATATTGTATGATGTGTTTACTTGGTTGCGAGATTGCAGGTACATGACATCGACTCCACCTGGTTGCACAGGTTTGAGCATGTCGATCCAATGGTTAAGTTGAACGGGAGATAGTAGCTAGGTAACATGTGTCAAGTTTACACCCTAGCCTTAGTGTGTCGTCAGTTGTGTGTGTCGAGTCATTGCCTGTCTTGCTTTGATGTTATTTAATTCTGAAGCATTCTTGATTTGGAAATAGATATTTAGAATAATTGCATTTAAATCATGTTGATAATTATTTAATTTAAATAATGCAATGTGGATAAAAGTTTATATTTAAATTAATTAATTATATTTAGTTTATTTAATTAATTAAATTTGATCCAAGGGGTTGAATTTAGTTATTAAATAATTAAATTAATTAATTAAACGTGATGCAAGAGAATGAAAGGAAATAAAAGAATTAAAATTAAATTTGGAATTTAATTTCAACGTGTGGGAATTAAATTAGAAATTGTAATTAAATGTTTATTTGGGAAATTGGTTGCAACTTTGGAAATTAATTTATTATTTGAAATTGAAATATCTAATTTGCATGTAATGTGAATTAGGGTTGTAAATATTGAAATTGAAATATCTAATTTGCATGTAATGTGAATTAGGGTTGTATTAGGTATTTTTGATTTATAAAGTATACATGTTTTAATTTTAGGGCAAAAAGTTTTTAGGAAAATTCATTTATACAGCAGGAAAGAAATTTTGGAAAATTTGCACAAGGGTTTGAAGAAAGTTTGATTGTAGAATTGATTGAAGGAAAGATCGTTTGCATTTGTTGGATTTTGGATTGGATTCATTGGAGAATTGAAGAAAATTCAGGAAATCTTTGGAGGAGGCTTGCATCAGAATTTCATCTCTTCCTGTAGCTTCTTGTACCAGGTTTTCCTCTTTGTGTTTTATTGTTTTTGATTGTTTTTCTTTAAAATAGTAATGATTAAAGATTTGTTTGTTAAATCTGTTTTAGAAAATAAATTTGATATTAGAAGAAAAAAATTAAACAAATTTACAGCCTTTGTTTGTGAAAACTTCTTGAGTGACAATTGTGAAAACCTTAGTTGAATCTAAATTATTTGGGGAAATCAATTTTGTTGTTATTGAAATCAAACATAGAGATTGAACAATGCATTTAGAATGTTTTTAGAAAATGAAACCTTCTGTTTATTATTAAAAAACGGATTTTAAAATCTGCAGTATAGTTATATTTTTCATGGTAAAATGGTCTGGTTGTGTCGCCTATAACTTCACTTACACAAACTGGGTTGTTAGGAAATTTAAAGGGTTTTTGCATTTTGAAATTTTCTTATCCTTATCAAAAAATCGCAAATACCCAGATCGTAATTTTTGAGTTATGCTTGAAACATGAGACTACTGTTAAATTATTTTCCCATGGGTGTTCTAAAAATAAAATAATAATAAATTGATATTTATAAATATTAATATTTTATGTATTGTTATTATAATATTAAAATATTATTTAATAATATTTTATATTATAATTTATAATATTAAAGTATTATATTTATTTATATTATTTTAAATAAAATTTGTATATTAGATTAGTGGAATTGAAATTATAAACATATGGGGAAATTATTGTTTATTTTTAAATGGCATGTTAAAGTTTAATTGAAGGAGTTAAATATTTGATTTAAAGAATGCATAATTTAAAATTTAATTGTGGAATTTAAATTCATGTGTAAAAGGGTCAATTGTTAATTTGATTTAATTGGAAAAATATATATATATTTTGGAAAATTAATGATAAGGGATATTTTATTTTGAATTAAACAATTTGATATTCTATAAAGAATAGAAGATATGTTAATGATTAAATATATTTAAATATATTAATTTATATTTATTATATATATATTGAAGGTATATATCCATTTGAGAGAATAAATAATATTTTATATTATTTTATTCCGTTGTTTGCAAATTGGGTATTATTAGTGTTCTAAAAGAAATTATTAGTATGTGTAGAAAATGTATAGAGAAAGATATTTTTTAATAGAAGTAATTACTTGATTTAAAAGAAAATATTTATTTTGTTAATATGATTGAAGAAAATATATTGAGATGTATATATATATATCCATGAGCATTTTCAATCAGTATTTACCTTGTTTTATTTAAGTGCGTGTAATTTAGCTTTGCATGAAGAGTTTAAAAGATAAGTTTTGAATGTATGGTCAAAATTGATAAGGAAAAAGATATTTAAATATATTGAAGAATTATAGAAATATTTATATTTAAATGTTTGTTTTAATTAATGAGATTTAATTAGAAACAATATGAATGCGTGGTCAAATAGATAAGCCAAAAGGTATTTTTATACATTGATGAAATTGCATGTTTTAAAATTGATAGATGAAGAGACATAGACTCCGGATAGAAAATTGAAAGGATTGTTTGCAATAGTGTTAGGTTGCATTAGAAGTAAATTTAGGAACTAACTATATTGAAAAAGACAAATAGTTATTATGTTTTATTTAGTTCCATAGAGTAATCTAGTCATTGTGAATGGAATATTAAAGAATATATGTAATTAAATCTATTAATATATATATTTGGTGTCTATATAATATGGAGCATATATATATATTAAGTGTAAAATTCATTATCGTATTTTATTTTAATGAGATGCATGCAATGTATTATTGAATAGAGATTTAAAAATGGATTGATTAGTGTATATGGAAAATGGATAGAGAAACAATATGTTATTATATTAAAGTGATTGAATGTTTTAAATAGAAAATTGAATGAGACGTAAGATTTCGTTAGGAAATGGAAAAAGTTTACTTGCATGGATTCGTGTCGATTTAAAAGTAAATTAAGAAGTTTTATTGATGAGGCAATCAATTATGTTATTTATTAATTTCTATTTAAATTAATTGAATCATTGTGATTGGATTATGAAAGAGATATGGATTTAGTATATCCAAAAGTACTATTTTCCTCATGATTATCTTAAAGGATTTAATTCTCTGTATTCAGTAAAGGGAAGTAAGTTTAATTGTTTTAGATTTCAAATAATGAAAAGGGAAATAGAGGTTATGATTATTTCAGATGATCTAGTTATCGTGTCTTTGACTTTGTCAACACTACCTATTGAATGAGTATGGATTTAGGAAATCCAAATATTAGATTTGATTGATGACTTGAATGCTTTTGTTGCAATATCGTCAAGTTGCATTGTTGGTTTTGGGATTTAGTGTTAGTCCTAAATTATAAGTCTTCCAGAAGATCTTAGAGGATAAGGGTTGTTGAATCTTTTTTCCATCCAATTGTTTTCCCTTGGGTAGTGCATGGCGCCTTTTCAGTTTTACCCGGTTTTCATGAACGGGGATGTTTGCACCTCCTTGGTTTAGGAGCGGATTATGGGATCCATGTCTCCTTGTATGGAGTGACCTTGTGATGTGGTTTCATCTTGTTACCTCCTGTGAAAGGAGTGGACTATGTGTTGTTGCCTCCAAGATGTTTGGAGTGAGATATTTTGTACCTCCTGTGAAAGGAGTGGACTATGTGATTGTTGTCTCCAAGATGTTTGGAGTGAGTTTCTATTATTTGTATCCTCCTTGTGTTGGAGTGGTTATGATGCCTAGTTTGTATGCACTTGTGTTTCCCTTGGTGATTGGTTGTGAGTGCGTTGTCCATTAGAAGAGTGGCTTTTGATAGGGGCCGGAGCCCAAAGTGGTAAATTGGGTAACCTTCAGAAGTGAGTTAATCAAGTGATAATTAAATTAATGTACTTAGATAATTAGGATGCAGTTCACACTAATCAAGATAATTTAATCCTCACTCATAGACACAAGGGCTTGTTTAGACTTGGGATGAGTGAGAAGGCCTGGAATGGCAAGATCAACTATCTTGTTCTTGCAAGAGGTAGTTGATTCCGCATGAGTGAGTATGAGTGCCGAGATTCGGTTGAGGCCACCAGGATTACTTGTGTCGGAGCCTATGAAGAATGCCCAGAGGAGATCTCATGACAAACCTTGCGATGACACTCTATCTAGGACAACTGTTGTTAATTATTTTATGTGTATGGTTATGTGAACATAATTGATCTACTTTATGTCTAGAAGCAATGTGACCTATGTCAATGATGTTGGAGTTGTACTTGATTTGTACTTGTATTGTACTTGAGTTGTACTTGTTAATTCATTTGGTTGGTTATAACAATATGAGTCAGGATGAGTCTGCCTTTGGTTAGAGGTAGTAGAATCTTTGTCCATATTACTTTGTTACTATCTCCTAGCATGGGGGGTGGACCTTCGAGTACCACATTGGTAGGGTGGAAAATGCACCAAAACCGTTGGGTCCCCATCTATCTGCAGTACTTGGTGGCGAAACATCTAGATGGACAGCTCGCGGTTCTTGTTGTAATTACTTGCATTGTAATATTTTAACTTGTATAAGTTATGTTATCCCTCTTATGTTTATGAGGTGGAAGTTTGTAATTGTAATCTTATGTACTATTGCCTCATTCTGGGAATGAGTGATGTAACTATTGGTTTAAGATAATGTTTATTAGATTGTATCTTGGTTGATTATCTTATTATGTTATGTGGTATTCTAATGATGTATGATGTTTATTTCATAAAGTTAATAAGGCTATGGTTATATGTAATATATATGTGTGAGTTTAAGTAATCCTAACCTTGTAGCCTTAGAGGTTGTTGTTAATTAGTAAGTGAATTTGTATGTTAACTACACTTTATAAAAAAAAAAATAGTTCGCTTATGACGTTAATTGCAACTTCCTTTAAGGTTACTTGGCGGGGCATTACAAATTGGGCAAAATTCTTTGTGTTTGCAAGATGTGGAGATATGTCAAAGGGGGAGTTGTGACTGCAGATAGTTGTGTGCCCAAGGAGGTGAATGGTTGTTGTGCATAATGGTCTATGTTGATGTATGTGCATTTAGTTTGGTGCAATTGGTGCAAAGAATTTGGTTTTGCCATCAATGATAAAGGGGGAGATTGTTGGAAATATGGTTATCATTGATGTCAAAAGGGCATCTCATTGATGTTAATGGAGATCTAAGTAATATCATATGAAGAGTTGTTGATTGATGTCACAAGGGATTCATAAGGATGTCAAAAAGAGAGACTGATCAAAATTATGATGCCATAGAAGCAAGTGTTGAAGAATTGTAAAAGTTCACACTTCAGACCTCAAACATACCTTATATTGCTTGCTAGAGAAGGAAAGAGTTAGTCTTTTTAAGCCATCTAATTAGACATCAGACTTCAAGCTTGAGGCTTACTTGATACTATAAGGTTTTAGACATCGGGCTTTAGTCATACCTCTTAAAAAATGCCTCAAAGGAAATAAAGAAAGAAATGTGTTAAGTCTGTAAAGTTTTAAACTTCAGACTTCAAGCATACCTTGTACCAACTGCATAAAAGGAATGAAGAATTTTGAATGTGTTAAGTCAAAGAAGGAGTCGGGCATCGAACATCAAAAGGTTGGCTCATGCCTTACCAAAATGTGGGTAAGCGGTAAATAGAAAGCCTAAAGGGTGACACCTGAAAGGGTTATGTTTGGCAAGCTTGCGAAGGAAATGTTCGAGCTTCATAGTTTGAGAGGATGGCTTATGCCTTGTTGAAAGGCAAGTAAGCAGTATGAAGTAAGGGAGAACCCCAACATCCGAAATGGCTTTGGTGTTCATGGTTTGGTAGTAAGGCTTATGCTATAATAGTTTGATAAGCATGATGAAAGGAGGATGAGAAAAGCTCAAAGGCCGAAACCCAAAAGGGTTAAGTCTTGTGAAGGATTTGTTCGAGCATCATGGGTTAGTAGGATGGCTTGCGAATTATTGAAAGAATGGAAAGTGGTAAGGAGGAAGAGAGAACCCCAACATCTAACAACTTTGATGGTTTGAAGGTTGGTGTGTTGACTTGTGATGGTGTGAAAGAAGGTAGAAGGTAAAGGGTAAGGCAGATGGTCGACCCCCGATAGGTTTGAAGAAGCTTCAAACCTAAGTGTTTGGGGTTGCTTGTTAAGTCTTGTAATGCACTCCAAGCATAAGGCAAGGGAGATTAGTGACTCCCAACCCCCTAAGGAAAGGAAATGCAATATCACCAAAAATGAGGGAGTAATTTTGCATGAAGCTTGCATTGACTTGGGTTAATCAATGCGGATTCATGGGAAGGTGACATGTGACAAGCAATGATTGGTCAAATGATCGATTCAAATCATTGTTGTGAATCATCATGGCAAGAATTTCAGGATCAATGGCCTACATTCAAAGATTGAATTTTGTCAATGGCTAGGCAAGTGGAATTATGGCACAAAAAATGAGATAGTCGCTCCAACTACATTATTTTTGGTGATCGGAAGAAATGAGCGACACCATTAATGCATAGGTGGCTATGAAATCTAGAATAGGTTGATCAAGCATGAAACCCTAGAATTGATTGATGCCAAAAATAACAAACACATTGAATTAGGTTAGTGGTGTTTGGCTCAAGGAGAGATATCTTGATGGAGAAGCTATGTGAATAAATTTGAGTGACTAAGTGTTGTATGGCTAAGAGAGAGTAGAGTGGTGAGAGAGCATGTTGAGTATGCATATGCTATGAAAAAGAAGACCTAGACAACTGAACAAAACATCATCTAAGATATGCATTGAGTTGTAGATGTGATGCACAACAAGGTAGAGCAAAGGAAAAAGGGGAGAAGAGAGAGAAGTATTTGTTGTTGAGATTGCAACAACAACAAAGATAGAGAGAATGCTTGCATAGATGCAAAGCAAAGAATGAGTAGTTGTAGAACAGGTTTGCAACATTGAACTGGATTCATTTGAATTATTTGTAATTTGGAGTTGTAGCTCCATGTTTTCTTTATAAATCTGATTGTTTGGAGCCATCAAATAGATGGGTTGTGCTCCTAAATCAGGGGATTGGTGTCTCCTTAGGGTTGACGCCCTTAAACATTGTAACCAGTGAGGTTCTATTGTGAGGTTGGATTAGGATAGTAGATCCTAGCAGCTATTCTCAACATGGTTTTTCCCATATTAGGTTTTCCACGTATATCTGGTGTTATATGTGCATGTGTGTGTTCATCTCTCTACATATACTTAAATTATCTTGGTTTAAAATATTAAATAACTAGTTTTAATTGATTTAGTGATTCACCCCCCTCTCAGTAGATTGTTGTGTTCCAACAACAAGTTCCACCCAAATAATAAAAATATATAATTTTTAAAATTTGTATAAAATGAAACATAGAAGAATATTTTTTAAACCTTTTTTTTTGGATAAGTAGATCAAAAAAAAATTTAAAAAAATTTCATGTTTTTGAAAAATATAAAGAAATCAATAAAAGTAAATCAAAATAAACATGTTAATTTATTTAAAACACAAAATGAAATTATATGGTTAGAAACTATGGAGATCAAGATTTTGGCAATGATTTTTCTAAATTTTATTGTAAAATAAGTAGAATTGAGGAGAATGAAGTTCAAAAGACTCTTTAATGTGCAAAATACAATTTTGAGAGTCAAAAGAAAAATCCATCCCTTAATCTTGGATAACCAAACCTATTCCAAGTCTAATAAATGGGAATGAAAAAATAAAATATAACATGAATATATTATAAGTCACTCACATTATTTAAATTTAAAAATTATATATAAAAAGAAAAACATAACCTATTTTTCTATGTACACATAACACACATAATATGCATTGTACTATATTTTAAAAAATGCAAACATGTTTTGTTCAATTCACCTTAGGAACAATTTTAACCACTAATTTATTCCTCAACTTAATGTAATCACCCTACTACAAACCATAAAATTCTCTAAATTAATTTTTTTCCATAATTTTGAATAATGTCAAGTCCCATATTAGGGAGAACTAATTGCAAACACAATCTAACAATAATTTTGGGCTGCACAAAAGGTTAAAATTTCTACATGGTCTCCATCTTATAGATCCATATTGCTTTCTTATTTAGTCCACAACTTAGTGCAAAATCACCACTCAATTTCTCATTCATGTGGTCATTTATTTTTCTTTCCTTCTACTCATTTTGACAAATCTAAGGGAATCAACTATAATGAATGGTATCCCATATCTTTTATTACATTCATTGAAAATCGAGTTGCCCTATATTCTAGAAAGGATGGTTTATTCATTAAAGAAGATTGCAATGGTGGTTATATAACAACTACTACATCATTTGGGTGGTGGGACCTGTGACACTACCTCATTTTCTACTAAAGTTTATGATAGTCTTGTTAGTCTTCATGGAAGTTTGCTCAAGGGATTACAAACACCCTTAAAATGAGACATATTGTAGTGTATTACCCCTTGGCATTTGATTTGGGGAGACAAAGGTTCCATCTTTTGCTACTATTATTACAACCGGTTCCCCAATCATGGAATATCTGTTATTAATAAAAGTTGACAATAGGTGACTCCTACGGCAAGCTCGTTGCTTATTTAACAAGAAAGTATTAAGTATTTGAGTACATATCAATAATTGTGAGTGTATTAGAATATTGAAAAATCAAATATTTTCATAATTATTAGTTGTGATTTCAAAGTTATTAGGGCTGACTATTTATTAATAATAATTAAATGAAATAAATTATTTGAAATGTTATATGAAAAAAGCAATAAAGCATGTGATGTTATATGGATATATTTAAAAATATCTTATGTACAATTATTAAAATTCAGTTTTTCTTTATTATTTCATGACAGATCAACATAAATATATTGATGGGATACCATATTTAATGATGTAAACTTGAAACCTTAAATTTAAATAATGAACTTATCAAATAAATTATTATAAAAATTTGACAATTACTAAATACTTCCCCTCAGACCATAAAGAATCCAAAGAAATGAATTATTCTTTTTGTGCTGTCAATGATAAGAAAGTCTTTAACGGGTTGATGATGAAGTGTGACAGGCGATGGTTACTGCATACAAAGAAAGACTTGAGCCTTGATACTTCACCGTCAAACCCTTGATCAATCGACAAGTAAACCATAGTTAAAAGGAGATAAAATCCTGTCATTTCTGATACACATTAGAAGATATTGTCAGTGAAAATATCCAAATCTTAGTGCAGGAGAATGTAGAATGAACACAGAGAATGATGATGGTGTTCTCAAAACACATTTTGATCGATATTGAAAGAAGTATGAAGAAACTGTGTAAACAGATTCTTGACTGATATGATTTATTAGAACAGCTGATTAGGTTACATAAGTCGATAAGGTTTCACAAATACAATTTGTTTCTTGATCAAGATTCATAATAGAAGAATGATATGAAAGGAACTTAAAAATAAAGACCGATTTCTTGATGAAGATTTATAATAGAAGAACGATATGAAAGAAACATGAAAATAGTGACTGGTCTTTTTATCAAGATTCATAATAGAAAAACAATATGAAACGAACTTGAAAATAATGACTGGTTTCTTGATCAAGATTCATAATAGAAAAACAATATAAAAAGAACTTGAGAATAATGACTGATTTGTTGATCAAGATTCATAATAGAAAAACGATATAAAAGAAACTTGAAAAAAAAAAAATGATTTCTTGATCAAAATTCATAATAGAAAAAACCGAAAAAAACTTGAAAATATATTAAAAATATGACTCTTGATCTCTTAGACTACTTAATCTCCTGAAAATTCTTTCATTTCATTTCATTTTGATCTGCGTAACCCTAATGATTCCCAAACAGGAGATTGAATATTGGAAAGGCATCCTATGACACTCTCTGACTGCAGTAAAGTAGTGACACAGTGTAATCAATTGTTTACATCGAAACCCACTTCTAATATAAAGAGACCGCAAGTTATGGTCACTGTTGCCAAGTACGGCAGATGCACATTGAACTGTATTGTAATGCTTCTCAACTTCCTCAGCAAAAACGCTGAGCAACAATCTACGTTGGCCAAGGATGGAGATAAGCCGTACCATTCCGTGGAGGAATTTGCGGAAATAGTGGATGATTTTATGACAAATTTCAAATCACAGGGCCAGGATGTTGAAAGGCAATGTTATGGACTTTATCATTATGGAAACGACTGGCGTTGAGAGAATCTTATTTGTACTGGAATTTGTGCCTGAGGAGGCCATTCAACCATTCCGACATGAGATAGAAATTATTAGATTCTTAGTGAACTGTCAGTTACTGGTTAATAGAATTCAAGTTGATGTCAATTTTGTGGAATTTAAATTAATGGTCGGCAGAAATGGAAAAAAGTTCATAAGGGCTCGCTGTGGTTTTGGATTTAAATCTATTTGATTTGGATTTGGATTTTCTGGGAGTTAAGTGTTAATTCAACGTAGTTCACTAACACTATTCAAGAACTGTATATATTTGTATAATTTTGATTCGGAAAATTTATAATATGAAGTTGAAATTTCTGTTGATTTGAATATGGAATTGGGTTGTTTAGAAAACTTACAATCAAATGTTGGAAGTTCTGTTGATTTGAATATGGAATTGAATTATTTGGAAAATTTACAATCAGAAATTGAAAGTTTTATTGATTTGAATATGAAATTGGATTGTTTGAAAAATTTACAATCAAAAGTTGAAAATTCTGTTGATTTGAATATGAAATTGAATGAAAGTTCAATCAAGATTTGAATATGCAATTGGATTGTTTTGAAGTTTACAATCAAAAGTTTGAAAGTTCTTTTGAATATGAAATTGGGTTGTTTCAAAAAATTACAATCAGAAGTTGAAAGTTCTGTTGATCTGATTATAGAATTGGGTTGATTGTATATGTGTGTGTGTGTGGTGCATATTTACATGAAAAATAATTGGGTTATGTTTTGTGAATTTTTACATTTAAAATTGTTAACATTAAATATTTTAACATTTCCTTTTAATATAAGGGTTATTATATAAGATGAGACATTCAATAATACCTAGTGTATATACAATGGTTGACATTCACAACAATCTCTCTTGAATGGCAACCATTAAAATCTTCTATGACCTCACTTAAACCTAAAAGAGCTCTAAGATAAACAAACAAGGCCTCACTTAAGGTCCTGGTGAAGATGTCCACAAGTTGATCTTCTATACTACACTTTTCATGTTGAAGCACATATTGTTGTATAAGTTGTTCGATGTAAAGATGATTAAAATTAATATGCTTGATCATTATGTGAAACACTAGAATTTTAGTAAGTTCAATAGTACTTTAATTGTCACTTTAGATTCATGTCAGACATGTATGAGACTACTGCAATTGAGAGATATTAGATCTCAAGAATTTAATCACTTTGGATCCCACATTAGTAACTTTATATTCTACCCTTTGTTAGACAAAGCAATAGTAAGTTTACTCAATATTATTGTACCAAAAAATGGGCATGAAACAAGAGAGAAAACATACTCTATATTGGATTTTCCATCATATGCACAACTTGTCCAATATATAGTAGAATATCTTCTAAGGGACAAACATCTAAAAGATAAATATTGAATGCCCATACACCAAGTACTATAAGCATACTTCAAGATCCTCTTTGTATCTTTTAAATGTGGAACTATCAAAAGTAATAAACTTGGAGACAATACCCACCACATAGGAGATATCTAATTCATGTATGAATCAAATATATCAAGCTCCCATGTAATGTCCCTCCTTTTTTTTTTCTTTCTTTTTTTAAACAATAAAATTTAACTCGTAATTATTTTTGCACAATCAATTATTAATAAGAATTCTTGATTTTTAATTGAATGATTAAACTACTAAAATTAAATTTATTAAATCATTGAGGATACTCAAAAGTCTACCCAGATTTTAATCAAGTATTACTTTACCTAGTACTATTGATTTCATTTAGGTTTGCAACAATTGATTATAATGGATGTCTTTAGTAAATGACTTCTAATCTACTTGAGTTAAGTTTTTTCGTCCATAAACTCGGCAAGGAAAATAAAAGGATTTTTATCCTTTATTTTCTAATCTAGATGGGTTTCATCCTTAGGTTGATTGACTTGTAGTTCTTTCTTTACAAGGAGTAGTAATCAAATATAAAATGAATTCTATATTATGCCCTCTTCTCCTTGCTTGGACTCTCTTAAATAGATTATTCCTCTGAGTCACTACTTTTCAAATGTCTCTTGATTAAAAAAATTATAATCTCATTTGGTGATATTATTTAATGCAAATGGTTGTCTTTAAAATTTTGTCTTCTAGTGGCTACCTTTTAATTTTTACTATTCCTTTCTCCCTTTGATATCCTTTTATCTTATTATGCTTAGGATAAAAAGTTTTCTCTTATTTTTTGTCTTGTTTTTTAATTTGGTTTTATCTTATTCAACACCTAAAACAATAGTTGTTTAGAGTGTAATATTCCTTCTCTTGCAATGAATTCTCATAGATTATTTCTACAATCCTTCGCACATTGCCTTAAAAAAAAATTAATATTTTTGAATATTTTAATCTCAAAATTGAATTCAATGAAGCATACTTGTAATCCCCAATCAAGAATTATCAAATTAATTTGGAAGTTTTTAGTCTAGATTTAATTTTGGAGACATGACATTACAGTCTATCCTTCCCAATATTTCTTGTCCTCAAGAGATTAAATTAGGATGCTTCATGGGGTGACCAAGACCCTGAATCAATCTTGGAAATATTATGTCTTTCTAATGATGCAAGGTATTTTTTTAACTAGTCATCTTTTACTAAGTCTTTCTTAACAACTTTTTATTTCTCATCTTCAAATAGTTTTGTTTGATTCTACAAAGCTTGTTGAGTCATACCCAACTTTACAATTTTTTGTCCCTAAAACTTCTAACTTTCTTAGGGGTTAATTTTATGAAGAACCATTTCACCATTCAACTTATATTTTTCTACTCTAATATTATCAAAGTTGTGAGACTTGAACTAAAATATGTCCCTACCTGTATTTCAAAAAGTGGGTTATCCCAATGGACAAACCTTTCTACATCCATTTTAAAAAGTGGATTATTTGCAACCCAATGGAAAATTTGAAAATTATTCCTATTATCATATTGGAAATCGGTTTCTTGTTTAGAACATTTATATTGGCCTAATTCCAAACAATTGTCTTTTGAATCCTTCATTTTTTATTTCGGAGATAGTGTTAGCATTCCCAAAATACTTATCATTTTTTGTTTATTTAAAATTCTCGCAAACTCAAAACTAGTGGTAGTAACTACTGAAACCTTTTCTTCAACTTATGGATTTTATGTGTTTTCTTCCTTATATTCCACCTTATTATTTCTCGAATCTACAATAGATTTCCCCAACTCTTTTTTTTTATGTCTTTGTTTCTTTCCTCCAACAGTTGTGGCTTGGCACCCAAGATTCCTTGCACATGAAGCAAAGAACTTATTTTCTAAGTTTGTTTAGATTGTCATCAATCTCTCTTACAATAGGATGTTGATTAGGAGAAGATCCCTTAGAATGGAATTGGGTCTAAGGAATTGAATTCTCTAGCAGTGTAACCCTTTCGATAATTTCTTGGGGTTCTAGTTCTAAATATTATTTTTTTAGTTTCCGTTTCTTTCAAAATCACGTAAAAAATAAATCATTCATTAGGTCATTCAACACACCTTAAGAATCAACAAGCTTACTTTCATTGACCTTTAGCCTTTTCGCAATTGGTTGCTCCATCAATAAATATTCTTTAACAAAAATAATATTTTGCTCCTCCATTTTTATTAACTCTTTAGAAAAATCATAGGTTTTTTCAAAGATTCTATATGTGTCTTAGTAGGTTTTCTCTTTATTTTTAATTTTTATTTCTATTTAGTCTCATGTTTACATTTCTTATTTTTTAAATTGGACTTCTTTTTGTATACACCTAAAAATGGTCACATTATAATAAGTCTGGTAATTAATTAAATACAAGTTATTTAATTTTAAAATCTCTAATTCAATCTACATATGAATGAATTTAAATAATTTATTTATATTGTTCATTTTCTACATTCTTCTATCTTAATTAAATAAGTTTAGTTACTTATTTAATTTAATCACTTTTCCATTTCTTCTTAATTAATTAAATAAGTTTTACAATTTATTTAATTTAATTATCACATTGCTTTTATTTAATATTCTTCTTTTTCCAAAATCATAAAATCACTCTTAAATCTTCTAAAAAGCCATCTCACTTATAATTAAATATTTTAATATTTAATTAGAATCTGCTTATCCACATTTCACACATAATTAAATATTTTTTAATATTTAATTAGAAGTTTCCAAAAATCACATGTCACATGAAATTAAATAATTTTATTATTTAATTGATGAATTATCTTCAACCACCAAACTAACTCATAACTAAAAATGACAAATGGCAAGTTGCCTTCATTTTTGAGTGAAAAGGTTTTGTGGGAAGGAAACATCTTCCTGCTTTCTCTCTAGCCTCCATCTTTTTCTCCAACTTCTCCCTCTCTCACCGTTCATCTTACTAGACTGAATCTCAATCATTGATCTTTGTCAACTAAGCTTTTGCCTCCAAAAATTTATAAATAGGACCTATTGGCTCTTTGAAATAGAGAACTATTTTGCATAACATGAGAACTATAGTCAAGTATTCAATCATTCAAGCATTTTAGCATAGCATTCTAGTTTCATTATCTTAGCATTATCATATCCATTAGTTGAATATCTACTATCTCATTTCACAATCATTTAGCATAGGAACTTAGTTTCTTTCTTTTTTGAATATTTACTCATTCTCTAGGTTGTCATTCTACTAGGCTTTTGCTTACACAATCTGAGAGCAAGTAGCTCTTAAACGAATCCTTGGAGATAGAGGACGATGAGATGGTTTTGAAGAATCTATTTGGTTTGAAGTGTTTCACTCTTTTAGATTATTTGATATAATGTTTCATTGGTGTGTTATTGAGTTTAATAGTTGACATTATTTCACACACATTGTTGGCACCCACCGTGGGGCTCTTGCCCCATTTTTAATATTTTATTGCAAGTTTTCTAGCAGGTCACGATTGGAGACACGGATTAGAGCATACAACACCTATTTTAGTGCATTTAACTTTTGTTTTGGTGCATATGATCAATTTTTCAGTGCATATAATTGTTCTTTTAGTGCATTTAACTTTTTTTTTGGTGCATCTAATTAGTATTCCAATGCATATAACTGTTCTTTCAGTGCATATAACTTTTTTTCTAGCGCATATGACTATTGTTCTAGCGCATATGTAAAACTGTAAAAAATTGATCTGGATCCAATGCGACCATGGCCAGTGGTTTTATTGTTGTATTTGGATTAAAATGAACCAATCCTAGGGTAGCCATTTGAATTAAAATAAACCAATCCTAGTGTAGTCATCATGCATATCTATCTTGGTTAAAATGAACATCATGTCTTTTGTGAAGCAATATCTTCACATAGAGTAACTAATCATCATTTGGGCTTTAAAACTAAATAATGTTTGTTGTGATTGTATGGTGATAGGCCTATGCTCTCCCCATTATTGGGTGATCAAAACACTAGACTCATCTTTTCATTTCATGCAATTTCTTGCTTTATAAAATCATTTTTAGAAGGCTTGCCATAGTGGGAAAAAGTACTCACCCTACGAGAATGACCTAAGTGAGAACAACTAAAGCCAAGTTTTCCAACCAACTATCATCAAAAGCGAGTTGTTGATGAAAATCCACTTGACAGTAGTGTGTATATTATAGTCATCCCCAAAGCCTTTGTTCTAAAGGTAGGGAGACCTCTTGAGGGAATTTATCATTACCGCACTGAATGAAAACCCTTACTATTTACACCTTAAGTATAGTTTCCAACTTGTCAGTTTTTGAACATCCTAACATTCATAGTGCAAGGGGAGGGAAGAATCTACCCCCAAGACACTCACCATATAACTACCAAGGATCCCTAGCCATTGCATTCCACTTTGGTTAAGACTTAGAAAGGACAAAAACATAGGCACCCTCTAGGGGGTGACAAGGCTATGTGAGTCGATGTAGTTCTAAGATGTGGGTTGTGATGTTAACGATGAAATTTTGACCTTAAGAGTGAGTTTGCTTGAAGTGTCTTATTGCTCAAATACCAGTGAAAATAAAAGAAGGATCATGCTCGATCCTTGAACATACACTCAATGTTGTAGATTCTAGGACTTAAAAATAATTGTTTTACAACTGCTTCTTGTGTTTTCAAAATATTAATTCAGGTAAGATCATCAAGAAAACAAAAGAATTTGGAAAATCAAATTGTGACATTTATACTAATTATTTTATATTAAGGAATTGGAAATCAACAACATTTGTCAAGAAATCCCTCACTAAAAGAATCAAGAAACCAAAGAAGCAACTTAGCTACAAGAAACTTTTGAAAAGGAGACGCTTCTTGTACCAAAGTAGGAAGGTCTTGCTTGACTATCGAACTTTCATCCATATATATCACGACTTTGATAGAGGATATACTGATGATTTTGCTTTAGAGCCTTTATATTCAGAAGATTATTATCAACAAAGAGCTCTTTCACAAAGGCATAATCATAGTCAACCCATTCATCATTCTTACATTCCCCAACCAACAATACAATAATCCAACCATCCAAATCAGTTGTTGCAATAGGGTGAAACTTGAAAATATTAGGCTTTTTGCAAAAAAACCATCATTTTTCAAACTAAGATCAAAACATCCTAAAGTGCATCAATTTCAAATCAATTTCTGATTTTCAGTTTAACTTCCATAATAGGATCTATCATCCTTCATCCAAGGAAACAAATCTGAAAATTATAAATTCCTTCGTCATATCAATAAGATCCATCATCCTATTTGGCTAAGGCATCAATTATCCAACAAATTGATAAGGGCGCCAACCCGAGACACAAAAAAAAATACACAGACAAATCAGAGAATCTTATTATATTCAGAATGATGAACTTCTTACATGCAGAGGATCTCAAATCCCCACGTTTTACATTACATGTAGACTACAGAAAGAAACTACAAAAATTCCCCTTTTCAAAGTATGCGATCTTCTTTCCCCAAAAACTGCCCAAAAGAAATAAAAATTAGCCCCTAAATAGCCCATTTCACCGTTTGGAGCCAAAAACGACATTCAAATTATGCCCTAATTTCCGGAAGCCCTAACTTAAGATCTAACCGTCGGATTTTCAATCATAATACCTTTTCGGAAAGCTCTTGTGAAAATGAAGTGATAGAAAGTGGGCCTAAAGGCCAACCACTTTCATTTTCCACCAATTTTCAGGCCCATCCAGAGCCTCTAAGTACCTCAAAATTAGCTCCGAAGATTTTATAAGGCAAAAAGTAGAAATTGAAACTTGAATAACTTTTGAACTGAGAATGATCTTGATCTGATTCTTTTGCCAAAGTGCTTATCTTTCTATCTTGAAGCTTCCCTTAAATTTTTGTCCTCTCACGCCTTCAAATTCATAACTGCTAAAAATAGCAGCTGAGCAAAAAAAGCAAAAAAATAGTTCTAAAAGTTGGAAACTCTTCTTCGACGAAAAGGGTATCCAAAAATGCAACAACATCTACAAAAAGCTAAATGAAAGTAAATATATTTGGGTGATGTAGGATTGCCCTTACACCACTGGATGCTCCTGCATCACAAATTGCACTCCCATTTGTGATCTAAGTTTAGTAAAAAAAATTGATACAAACATATGCCTATTTCCACAAGGTCCTGAAAAAAAAGAGAAGAAGATGAAAGAGAGAACCCACTTTGCAACATGGGTGATAGGGAAGAAAATCCTTTTCATAGGCTTTGTACACATGGAAATAGTTCAAATGATGAAATAAATGATGAAATGCTTAAAGAAGTTGAACAAGATCCACATTTTCACATAGCTATGGAAAAGATCTTAGAGCGAAATAAAGAAAGATACTTTCTTTTATTAGAAAACCAAGGTGCCAAATTTCCCTCTGACTATGATACAAATAACATCAAAGAAGAATCTGAAAAGAATGAAACTTCCTTAAATTATCTTAGTGCTCTTACCCAACAAATAAGAGCACTACAAGGGAAAATCAAGGAAATACAAGGGGGCACAACTAAGAAGTATTCTTTGGAAGATATTTGTCCATATCCTTTTGATAGAAATCTCAACATGATCCCATTTCCAAAATATTGTGAAATTCCAAAATTTGATAGATACAATGGGAAAATAGATCCTATCGATCACATGAGGTAATTTAGAAACATGAGCCTTGAATTTTCTCATGAGGATACATACTTGATGAGATTATTCCCACAAAGTTTGGGTGGGCAATCCATGGAATGGATTTCTAAAATCACTCCACCCATCAAGACATTTGAGGAGTTGATCAATAAATTTAAATCCCAATACTCCTACAACATTCAACATCAAATAACTATGCTTTATCTATGCAAAGGAAAGAAAAATACTGGAGAACCCTTCATCACATTCCTACAAAGATGGAGAAGATTATTCGCACAATATTCCCATCCAGTTCCTGAAAAGGAAAAGATGGATATCGTTATTAACAGTCTTGATCAAGAAATGAGTTATAGGCTCAACCTTCATTGTCCCCCACATTTTGAGAAGTTGATTTAGAATGCAATCACTATTGAAGGAGCCTTAGTCAAGAGAGGAGTGATAAAACTTGACAAAGATGGTCCAAACTCGTCCAATCATAACAACAACAATGACAAATCAAGATTCTGGACTAGAAACAAGAATGTTGTCAATGATGGTATGGTAGATGCAAAAAATGTGACAAAAAAACCATCCATCTTCAATCTATCAAGTACCCCATGCAATAACACCCATCAAGGAAATTCAACCAATCAAGGCAATAGCAACACCAATCAAGGAACCAACACCAATCAAGGAAATTTGACCAATCAACACAATAGAAATAATCATGGTAACTTCAACAATAATCTTGGCAACTCTCAAAATGCAAATCCACCCAAGTCACAATTTTTTTCAAACCGACGGAGTTTCACTCCTTTGGGCCAATCTCTTGAGTCAGCTTTCAAAGAGCTTATGGATAAAAATTCCATCACTTTACCACCTCAAAGATATTATGATCCATGATTCAAACCACCATCATGGAATGAGTCATATTACTGTGACTACCATAGATGCAAGGGACATAGGACAAATAATTGTCAAGGATTAAAAATTTTAGTCCAAGATTTGATATAAAATGGCACAATAACAATCGAGGGACATCATCCCAATGAATATCATCAAGAATATAAAGACCCTCTTCCAAACTATCAGAAAGGAGAATATTCAAATGACAAGGGAAAAAGTGTAAACCATGTCCATGATACAATAATCAACCACATTTACATGGATGACTAGCAGGTTAATATTATCAAGGTCAAGGAAAATCAGGAATATCAACAAGTCAATGTGACAACAAGGGGACAAGCTAAAGTTGTCTTATAAGGGAGCTCATCCAAAACAACTGTCCCTCCTCCAAGTCAGTATAAGTTAGTCGGTCAATTGCAGAAAATATCAGCCCAAATCTGTATCTTAGAGCTTCTCAAGATATCCCCAGCGCATAAAGACATTTTAGAGAAGGCTCTCATCAACACAACTGTATCCACCGATTTGGATATTAACAAGTTTCAAGATATGGTGGGACACTTGTCCTCACCCACTTTCCTATCATTTTCCAAAAAATACAATGCCTCCATGTCTCATCCACACAACTCCTCGTTTTATCTAGAAGTCATGATGCATAAAACTAGAATTAGGCGTGTCTTAATAGGTGGAGGAGTCGGCTTGAATATTTATACTTTAAAGCTGGTCCATGCCTTAGGATTTTCTAAATATTCTATTGATCCAAGAAGAAATATAACAATTAAATCATATGATGATGAAGAGCATGCTTCCAAGGGTCTTATCATGTTGCCTATTAGAGTGGGATCTGTTTTGAAAAATACTTTCTACCAAGTTTTGGATCGAAACGTTTATTACAACATACTTTTGGGTCATCCTTGGATCCATGAGATGTAGGCAGTACCATCGACATACCATCAATGTCTCAAATTTCCCTATGATAGACAAGAGATAACTATACCAACAGATCACAACAATAGCCAAATTTGTTCTAATCTCAAAGCAACCCAGGAAATTTTTGTACCACACAACAAAGAGGCTCTTATTGTTTCCCCTTCAAATCATAATGACCAATCAAAAGAGTTGATAAAGAAATTTGGCACAAAATTGCAATTGAAGGATAAAGAGGTGGGAGAATATTCATTATTTCTCTCTAACTTACCTATCTCTCCAAGATCATATGGCCAACCCACAATATCCAAACAACAAGTTGCAACGGCCTCCACATTAGGAGCACAATCTTCAATACCCATCACTATGTTTGACAATTTTTTTATCAAAGCTAATACTCAAGAAAATGAAGCCAAAGATGGAGACATTCTCAAGTGGCTATATAAGGATGAAGATGAATCTGTTCTACATATCAAATTACCTATAGAACAATATGGTAAAGGGTACACTATAATGCGAAGGATGGACTATGAAGGAACTAGTCCCATAGGTAAAAGAAATGAAGGAATTGTAGAGCCCGTTTAGCCTACAATAACACATCCAAAGGATAAAACACGATTGGGTATAGTGAAGATACAAAAGAAGCAGCTTTAAAGAAAATCCATGAAGAAGCAGCTTAAAAATAATCCCATGAAGAAATAGCTTTAACAATTCTCATCTCACAGGATAACTCTGACACTGATTCAAATGAATATGAAAGGGATACAATTTATGACGATGAATTTTGGAGAGATAAAAAGGTTGATGTCATAATAAAATATACACCCATACTTACACAAGGAGAAAGTTCAAGGACTCAACCACTTGAATCTGAACCTCAATATGACCATGACTCAAGCAAGGATGATTCGGTTCAAAACAAGATTGATAATTGACAAGAGGATACCATCATAGACCTTCCCTATAGAGATAATGATAACCATGTCTATGTCATGACCTTAACATCCTTTGACCTCACTCAACCAGACGATCATTTTCCTTTAATCCATCATGAGCTTATTGATTAGGATCAAACTAAACCTATCGATATCCCTATATTCCACGATGATGAGGCCATTGCAAATTTCCTTTGCTATTCCAGTCCTAAAACAGGTTCCACTAGCAAATCTCATGATCAAGTTTTCAATCAAGAGAGTGCCAAGTTTCTTAGCTACAAAATCAATAATATAAAAGATCAATCTAACGATGAAAACTGAAAAACGATAGTGTTAGATCATGAAAAATAAAAAATAAAGAGTGTATTCGATGGTGAAAACCTTTCGAAGGCACTGAAGGATGAGAAGCTTGACACTCTCCTAGAACACTACCAAGAGAGATCTTCTATTTTGATCGATCCAACATAAGAAATCAACATAGATAGTACAAAACAACCAAAGATCCTACAACTTGTTGCTTCATTAATAGAGGAAGAGATACCAAAGTTCATAGATTTCTTGAAAGCCAATCAAATAAACTTTGCTTGGTCATATGCAGATATGCCTAGACTGAATCCTAATCTCATCACACATCATTTGTCTATAATTCCAGGGGAAAAACCAGTAAAGAAAAAACTTAGAAAGATGCATCCGCATGTCGCATTGTTGGTCAAAGAGGAATTGAGGAAACTATTGGATGTAGGGTTCATTTGGTCCATTGACTATGCAGAATGGATCTCTAACATTATATGAGTATCAAAACCAGATGGGCATATCAAAATTTGTACAGATTTTTGGGATATGAATAAAGCATGTCCGAAGGATGATTTTCCTCTACCTAACATTGACACAATTGTGGACCTGACAATTGGACATGCCATGTATTCACTTATGCATGGATTCTCTGGATATAATCAAGTCAAGATCCCAGCCGAGGATCAAGAAAAGACTGCTTTCACATGTCCCTAGGGTACCTATTGTTGGAATGTGATACCATTTGGACTCAAAAATACAGGTGCAACCTATCAACGATCTATGACCACTATTTTTCATTACATGATGCACAATTTCACTGAAGATTATGTGGATGATTTGTTAGAAAAATCTTAAATAAGAAAGGGACATTTGGAAATCCTATCTAAAATCTTTGTCAGAATGGAGAAATTCAAGGTTAGACTCAATCCAAAGAAGTGTGTCTTTGGGGTCAAATCTGGAAAGCTTTTAGGACACATTGTTTTAGAAAAGGGAATAGAGGTAGATCCAGTGAAATTCCAAGCCATCATGGAGATGTCACCACCAAGAAATATCAGTCAACTTCGATCCTTGAAAGGAATATTACAATCTATCAAGAGGTTTATTGTGCAACTAGTAGACAAGAGTTTTTCTTTAACACATCTCTTGCACAAAAATTTTCCTTTCAAATGGGAAGAAAAGTGTGAAGCGGTGTTCAATCAAATCAAGAAATATCTTATGAGTCCACTAGTCTTGGTTCCACCAGTACTAGAGGAGCCGCTCATACTTTACATTTTGGCCAAAGAGGTATCCTTGGGGGAATTTTTGGCACAAGAGGATAAAACAGGAAAAGAACGAGTTGTATATTACATTAGCAGGACCTTGAAAAGCCATGAGCTCAATTAGACTTTTATTGAAAAGGATTGTTTAGCAGTAGTGTTTGCTTCCTAGTGCCACTATATGTTAGCCCGCACAATTAAACTTGTGGCCAAGATTGATCCATTAAAGTAGGTCTCTTGAACAAAGATACCTTAATAGGTAGGCTAGCAAAATGGGTAACTACCTTGAGTGAGTTTGATATCCACTATGTAGATCGAAAATCCATCAAAGGATAAGTCATAGCAGATTAGTTGGCTGAAGCACCCTTACAAGTAGATCATCTGATGCAGATATTTTCACAGCAACAACAAAGCAGTCATGGACACTATATTTTGATGGATCCTATATACAACATGGCTTGAGGGAAGGAATTCTATTTTTCACACATCAGGGGAATACTATTCCACAATCCTATTGGTTAATGTTATCTTGCACGAATAACATAGTCAAATATGAAGCACCGATTACTGTAATGAGAGTAGCATTGGAATGGAGGATCATAGAGCTGCAAGTCTATGATGATTCACAACTTGTCATTAACCAAATCAATAATGATTATCAAACCAAGGATGACAAGATAATTCCTTATAAGAACATGGTTGATTATTTTAAGAAATATTTTGTTGAAATCAAGTTCACACAGATTCTGAGAATTGACAACAAAGCTACAAACACCATGGATATAATTACTTTGCTACTACAACTATCATAAAATCAAACTCGATATGCATTCCTAGTGGAACAATTGTTTACCCCTGCATATGATAATCCTAAGACCCAAATCATTTGTCATCTGGTTGGTTCTGATTCCTCTTTATATGGAAAGATCTATACCTACTTGAAAGATAATATCTTACCCCTAGATTTGTCCCAGAATCAAAAGAAAAACTTTATATGCCAATCTTCTCGATATGCCTTAATCATTGACACCCTTTACCAATGTGGTCTTGATGGTACACTTCTTAGATGTCTTGAACATGACAAATCTGAAAAATCCTTACAAGAAGTTCATGGAGGTATCTGTGGAACTCATTCAAGTGGATTGACCTTAGCTAAGAAACTTGTCAGAATGGGTTATTATTGGCCAACTATGGAAAGGGAATATTCTACCTTTGTAAAGAAATGTCCAAAGTGTCAGATCCATGGGAACCTTATACATGCACCTACACAAGAGTTACAGCCTTTCATTATAACATGGCCTTATTCTCAGTGGGGACTTGTTCTTGTTGGAAAAATTCATCCATCTTCATCCAATGGACACAAGTTTATAATTATGGCTACAAAATATTTTACCAAGTGGATTGAAGCTATCCCTTTGATGATAGTAACTGGCAAGCAAATTTCATCCTTTATCATGAATTACATCATATGTCGGTATGACATTCATAGCTCCATTATCACTTATAATGGGAGACCTTTTAAGAATCATAATTTCAAAGAACTTTGTGAAAGATTCCATATCCAACATAGTTTCTCTACACCTTATTATCCATGAGGAAATGGCCAAGCAGAGGCTTCAAATAAAACAATCCTAAAAATCTTGAAGAAGATAGTTAATGATGTCAGCCATGATTGGTATGTTAAGTTGAATCCAACTTTGTGGGCCTATTAGCATTCACACACCAACATGAACCACCCCATATGCCTTGGTTTATGGTGCTAAAGCAATCTTTTCATTAGAAGTTGAAATACCCTCCCTCAGAGTCTCACTGAAGGGACTATGTAACTGATGAAGACTACATACTGCAAGAAATAGAACTACTAGATGAGAGACGACAATGTGCAGCTGATCACTTGAAGGGTTATCAAAAAATTATTATTGTAGCTAAAATCACATATTCAAACCACAAAAATTTCAAGTGGGTGACCTAGTCCTAAAGTTAAACCCCCACAATCAACAAGATAGAGAGAAGAAAGGAAAGTTTGAACCAAATTGGCTTTGTCCATTTGTCATTGTTGTGGTATATGGTTCTGGAGCTTATCACCTGTCTGCACCTAAAGGGGACCTATTGGAAGAACCAATCAATAGAATTCATATTAAGAAGTTCTATGTCTGAACAAAAAACATAAAAATTCCTAAAAAAATCCACAAAAAAATCAGAAAATGTCCTGGAAAAATGGTCGCCCTGATGAAAACCTGGCAAATAGACATCTTGGTGACAACAAAAATAAAAATCAAAAATAGAAAAAATAGCAAAAAAAATTTTAAAATAAGAAGAGAAAATACAAAAAATAAAGTGAAAAATAAAATAATAATCGTTGCCTTGATGAAAACCTGGAAAACAAGCGTCTTGGTAATAGCCAAAAAAATCTGAAAATCTGAAAAATGTGCAATAAAAACAAATGGTGAAAACCTGACAATCAAGCACTATTTGTGAACAAGTTGGCTCTTCCATCTATTAGTTCATGTCCTCCATCCTATCAGCATAACCATCATATCAACATCATGTCTATCCATCATTTGCACATCATAGAGGAAATCATGTTCCATCATGGTTTGGTGAACATTGTACATATCCATAATAATCAGTTGTGTCCAAACTAGGAGCAACATATAGACATAATGGGGGCAACTGACTTTGGAGCTATCGCAATAGACAAATGGTATTACAACAAATGCATCAAACAAAAACACAATGACAAGACAAAATTTGGCAATCAATCATACATGATCAAAACACTTATCATAAAGCATAACATTAGGTTTTCAAATCAAAATGGATGATCTAATTTGAATAATGATTGAAATGCTTTAAGCAAAGGTTGAATTGTTGTTTTATGGATTTTTTTTATCATGCCTTTGGAGAAACTCGATGATGTCATAGACTAGAGAAGCAAGGAAGGAGTATGATTTTCTTTGTCTATTGTCTATGAGTTGATCATTATTACTGTGCAAATTTTTCATGGGACGTGCTCTACAATGTATCATTGATGACATTTCAAAATTTGCATAGGAAGAGGGTTAACTTTTGTTTGTTTATTCAAGAAATACTTAGGTCATCTCAATTCAATTCTACCTAGATGTTTGTATTACCTTTCTATATCAAAAATCATGAAAGTTGTACTCAGGTTATCATCAGTGTGAATACCCCCTTTGATGCTTGTACTAAGTTCCAACATTTCAAAAGTTCAATGATGATGAACATGCATAAAATAGCTCTCATAATGAAAAAATTTCATGGTTAATATATATTGCATTCATGTTAGTTCTGCATTTGCATTATAGATTTTCCAACATTGGCAAAACACCAAAGACAACATATCTCTCTAACAAAGGATTGAGTACATTTGACATTACAAAAAAAAAACATCATTCACTTAAGTTGCCTTATCATTTTCATATCATTCATTCACTCAAGTTACATTATCATTTTCATATCATTCATTCACTTATGTTGCATTCTCATTTTTCATATCATTTAAAGTGTGATATCATTTTTCATATCACGTCATTTATTAAGATTGCATTTTCATATCATCCATACATTTAGGGACATAATCATTTTCCATCACATTATCATTTTCACATCATGTATACATCCATTTGCAAAGAATTTAGAAATCATTATCACATCATATCATCATCATACATCCATGCATTAGAATATATATGTAAGCATCAACAACATACAAAAATATACAAAGCATTGCATATCATTTACATCCATCTCATATAACATTAAAACATCATTCAATCACTATTCATACTATCACATGATATAATAATTACATAATGCATCACAGTAGAAAGTAAATGCATACATCATAGGCATCCATCATAAGAAACATCAATTATACATACATCCATCATAAATGTATCCATCATAGAGAAACATATAGACAATGCATAGATCAACAATATCTGTTGCATCTCATAATATCAAAACTCAATGTCAAATGTACAAAGATATTGAAACAAGGAGAGATACAACATCATAATGTGGCATGAAATATCATAAAATTATATACATTGACATCATAAAAAATGGTACATCATCATGGTAACAATACATCAAGGCACTGAACATCAACAATAAATAGTTGGTGCTACCCCCTGATGTTGTCAGTCTCGCACCACCTACTCCTCCTGCAGTAGATGTACCTACCCTTGGGGCTCCACCTGGTGACCCTCTTGGAGGTGGTTGTGTAACACCTCTACTCACACTTCAAGAATGACTCCTAGAGTGGCTTTGTGACTTGCTAACAAAATGCATATAAGGAACTTGCTGCTCAGGAGGTACTGCCTCTTCATATCTCAGTTTGTAGTACTTGGCCTCTTGAGCTAGCTCTAGTGTCTAGGCCAACATATCCATCATCGATGTACCCTCTACAACACTCAAAACCCTCTCGACAACAGCCTCAGCCTACTGGCATCGTTTCCTAGTGGTATCTCTCTCAGTCGTAGTCTAGGTAATCTGTACCTATAACTGTGCTATCAAATCCTGAGCATATGCTAGCTGACCCTATAAGTTTTGTATGGTAGTTTGTAGGGTGGCTATCTGTCCTTGATCTAATGGACCTCCTATTTTGGTCCCATTTTCTACAATGGAGTGTCTCCTCTATGGTCTCCTCATCGCTGTCAGGGTAGCCCTATCATCCCCACCTCCATCCCCATCATCATCACTCTCCTCCTCACTCCCACTCTCCTCCATCTCCTCTCTCCTTCATCTATGCCTAGGTCTCTTTGCTCTACCCCCATCTAGTGGTATAGCAAGCTCCTCAGGACTAGATAGTCATGGTGTTTGATGTGCCAAAAAATAATGTGTAATCTATAGTCATACCCCCATCAAGAATATATGCTCTATAATCCCACATTTATGCCCCTAAAGCAATGAAATTTGCAGCGAGTGCATCAAATGAAATTTGGGGTCCCCACACTGAAATCTCCTATTGGTGATGAGCATAAATAGTGGAACCTTGAGGCATCCCCTGTACCCGACCATGTTGTCTAAGCACCTGACCCAACAGAAATCTCTCAATGATATATGGGGTGCGGCCGATCAAGTATCGAGAAACAAAAACATAAGGCATTTCCCTAGAATCCTTTGGCCACTACTCGCAATCTAAGTACAGATGCCATAACTGTATCTAGATCATCCAATACTCTCTGCCAATAGTCTAACTTTCCCAGCATCGCCTGGACAATAATACCTGCATATGCACAAATATATGGTCACTCGATTGGACGTTGTCTATCCCCCACAGGCCGTGTAACTACTATATGTTCCCATGCCCAGACTTGGAGCATAGAACATCCAACGACCATGCTCCTCCCTCCACAATACACTATCTAATGTAGCTCATGGTATAAATGGGAAAGCATGCATGATCCCCAAGCATATCATGTACCTTGCATGAGTATGCTCTCGAGCACTCGACCCCATCCAACGGCTAGTCCCTTTGACCTATGGTTAGGACGTATGAAACCACCAATGAATCCTACTAGTACACAAGGAAATGGCATGTACATCTCAGACCATGGAATCTCATATCTAGCAATATGATCATCTGCAAAAACTCTCCTCAAGGCATCGGTGCCCCCTACTCTCTAGTATCATATGTCATGATCTCTTCCATCACTGGAATCTATAGAATTTGATAGACATCCTTGAGAGTAATTATCATCTCCCCTATAGCTAAGTGGAAGGTGTTTGTATCACTATGCCACCTCTTGGCAAGCATAGTCAATAAACCCCTATTGAGCCTCATCTTTGGCATCTCCAGGAATGAAGTCAACCCACATGCATCAATGGCATCTTTGTCTGCCTGAACAAGAAATGGAATCAAGCTCCAGGTCTTCGGGAATTTCTCCCACACCTAAAGAATCCCTAATCTCTTTTATCAATTTCAAACATATCAAATCAACATTTGTGATCAAATCAATCATTCTTACTATTTGTTTTTCAATCATGAAAGAGAATTTATCAAACTTACTATTTGTTTTCTTATTCACCATGAGCACAAATTTATCAGTTATCCTATCAGTGAGGCTCATTCATCATGAGGTCACTTTATCAATAATTATATCAGTCCTATCAATTATCATCAGTTAATCATCACAAGTTCACTATCACATGCTAAATCAATCGAAAAACATCATCAATCGAGAAAAAAATTATGCACATTGGCTTAAATTTTGGCATATGCGGTACAAAAATGTTCAAATGCACTATGAAACTCATATGTGCTACTAAACTCATTAGATGTGCTACAAAATTTATTGCATGCGTTGTCAAGTCAAATGTGCTATAGTTTTTAACATATGTGTTGTAGAAAATTTCATATGTGCTATGGAATCATATGCGCTATAGAAATCATTCTATGTGCTACTCTGTGCAAAAACGTGTGAAAAACAAGGAAAAATGTGCCGAAAACATTTCAAATTTTGATGAATCTAATCAAAAGGAGGTTTACACAATATGTACCGGGGGTCCATAATCCGTCAGGCACTAGTATCATCGAACCCACTCAAATCTATGCTGGTGGATGGGAAGTGCCATTTTTCTCACTCTAGAGCTCAAATTTTTCAAAATTCACTAAGGTAACAATGCACAAATGATTTCAAAAGTTACTTTTTACCTATTTAAGGGTGAATGGGAGGGTACTTTTATGACATTGTTTCATCCATGGGGAAAAAATCAAAGTTCATCTTCATATCAAATCTTTTAATAGTGGTTTCCATCAAATCATCTTTATCAGCTGATGAATCAGACAACAAATCAATAAAAAAATTCAAAAATCATCAAAAACTTCCAAAAACTTCCAAAAGCTTCCAAAAAACTCACAAAAATCTGAAAATTTCAAAATTTTATCCAATTCATCACCCGAGGGGGCATGCAGGCATGAGTTTTCCAAAATGCACATCTAGGGAAAACTTTTTAATTCTTTGAAGCAATGCGTAAAACACATCACTTCAAAGAGGGGAAAAATGTATACACCTAAAAATGGTCACATTATAATAAGTCTAGTAATTAATTAAATACAAGTTATTTAATTAAAATCTCTAATTCAATCTACATATGAATGAATTTAAATAATTTATTTATATTGTTCATTTTCTACATTCTTCTATTTTAATTAAATAATTTTAGTTACTTATTTAATTTAATCACTTTTCCATTTCTTCTTAATTAATTAAATAAGTTTTACAATTTATTTAATTTAATTATCACATTGTTTTTATTTAAT
Organism: Sequoiadendron giganteum; assembly: GCA_007115665.2. Taxonomy (NCBI): domain Eukaryota; kingdom Viridiplantae; phylum Streptophyta; class Pinopsida; order Cupressales; family Cupressaceae; genus Sequoiadendron; species Sequoiadendron giganteum. The sequence goes on along the minus strand of CM021100.1, from coordinate 819,379,601 downwards.
ATTCTTCTTTTTCCAAAATCATAAAATCACTCTTAAATCTTCTAAAGAGCCATCTCACTAATAATTAAATATTTTAATATTTAATTGGGTAAAAGCTCAAACCTGTCACACTTTATAAAGGAATCGGCTAACAACAAAATTTTTTTTGAACTTCGGCCACATAAAAGTAGTCTTTATGTTTTGAATTTCAAAATGGTGTAAACTAATGAAATGTAGAACTTTTGATGAAGATTAAACTTGTAATTTTTTAAATTTAAAAAAAAATCATTTTCATTATGTTTTTTTCAATTTAAGGACAAATTTTGGAATGCTGAAAATTTCAAAAAACAGTGACATCATGGGCCGTCAAGAAACAAACTGAAAAAAACATTATTTTTCTCTAAATTTTTTTCCCCTAAATAGGTAACTTCAATATCTACTGTATTAATTTTTTTTTTCAAATTTTGATGTATATTTTACTCGTAATAACGTTTTAAAGTTGAACATGTCAGAATTTGACAGTTTTCACGGGCCGTCAACTATTTTCAATTTTTTTAATCATTTTCAATAAAAAGATTATACCCTTTTGAAGAAGACTCTCTCCTCTACTGCACCATATAACTTTTTTAAAAATTTAATATGTTTTACTATATATTTTTTAATTTCTAATCAACCTTTTTTTTCATTTTAACAACCTACTTTCATTATTTTAAAAATAACATATATTAAAACTAATCAAAATATTAAAAAAATTATATATTTGGATTCATCACTCCGAGCTCTACAAAAGGGTATTTTTGTTTTTTGCAAAATAATAATTCTGAGAGGAGAAACACTCTGCCAAAGTTGAATGTTTCAGAAAAGGGTGAGTATGCTGCCATGTAGGATGCCACCTAGACATGTTCGGTCGAGTACGGTTCAGTCGAAATGGTTTCGGCCGAAACCATTTCGACCGATAGGATATCGACCGAAAATATTTCGATCTAAAGAGATTCGACCGAAATTGGACAGTATAAAATATATTTGATTTTATTTTAGATTTTTCAACTCAAGTAATTCAATAAAATGTATTTCGACCAAAGAGAAAGAAGATTGATCTTGACTAAGGAAAGCTTATTGACTCGACCAAAACCCACTCGATCGATATACTATTGTCCAAAAACTGTCAACTAAAGAAAGCTTATTTCGACAAAATAATGTTTATTTCAACAAGTTAGAAGGTTTATTCCGACAAAAGAAGGTTTATTTCGACAAAAGAAAACGTATTTAAACAATAGGAGAGCTATATTCGAAAGTACATTGATCTTGAACTTATTTAATTGATTATTTTTTTATTTTCATTAATGCATTTGAATTTTGTTTTCACTATTTATATTCTTAGATTTCATTATTATTGATCACCAATTAGATATATGTTATTCCATTGTTTTTTAAAGTCCTATATATTTAAATGCAATATTAATCAAGTACATGTTTCATTGAAAGATCATGTGTGTACAAATTTGTATGCAAGTGAATTCAAATTTGAGTGCAATTTGTGATGGCATGTAAAAGGAATAGATGAAGGAAGTATGACCGAACACGAACAAGACAGAGGCAGAGAAGAGCGGGTGAAGGAACATCTCATGAAGAACAACCCATGGAAAATATCAATGACGAAGGTGATGTACAGGTACAAGAACAAACTGAACCTAATAATAGTTTTTTTTTGGACAATGGTATTGAAAATCTGATGGAGATGGATGAGGATTATCTTTTCAATAATTTTTCATTTGAAGATATGTTATCTAAAAGCACATTAAAATTACACTCAAAAAGAATATGGGATGATTTTTTTGAAGAAAAATCTCTAATTGGAAGAGCACAGTTAGTTGCAAAGTTATTTAGATGAAAAGAAATGACCCCTATTTTGGAGTTGTTAGGGGTTGATAATAGGAAAAATTCATTAGATTTAAAACACACAATTGTTGAAAACTTGCAAGAAGCATTAGAATGTATTGAAAAAAAGAGTCGATCTAGTGATTTAAGTGTTGCACGTAGAGCATTGATGAATGTAATTTATAGTAAGAAATTATCACATAGAAGACAAGTTCAAGCAATTTTTGAATTACTAAATGTTTCTAGGAGAACTATTCAAAGGTATATTGAAAAGATAGATCAAATAGATGAAAAATTTGAGAAAAATTGGGTAAATATTTGTAGGGTTCCCTGAAAAGATAGAATTTCAGAAGATGTAAAGAAACAGGTGGTTGAATATTGGACTTCTCACTCTCGTGTTTCATCCAATAGAAGGGATACTGTACAAATAATAAGTGACAATGGTACAAAAATTTCTCATCCAAAACATTTTATAGATACAACACAAAGTGAACTTTTTGAAGAATTCAAGCAAGATTTTCCAAATGTGAAGATTTGTCAAAGGATGTTTGAGACACTACGACCATCATTTGTACGTATAAATAAAGTACGTGAAACTTGTTGTTGTTGAAATCATGTTGAATTTGATTTACATATACAATCATATAGAAAAGATATGACAACAATTGATCAAAATTTAGCCATCCCTGGAAGCACAACACAATTTGTGAAGTCTCTTGTATGCGAAAAATTGAAGATTCAGAAGAATTCAATGTTCAGTGTATAAAAAATGTATGTAATGATTGTGGAGATTTGAAGAATCTTTCACATGTTGACAATAATGAAATGCAAGTTGTTTGGAAGAGATATGAATATGAGACATACTTAATGAAGTCAGGAGTTGAGGCCAAAAAAATTGTTCTCAAAGAGAGTGGATTGCCTTACAATGAATTCATGAGTAAATTTCGCAATAGAATATATCCACATATCCAACATTGTCATGGTGCAAGATGGCAAGCTAAACAATTTTGTGATTCAAATAATTGTTTTCCACCAGGTTGTATTCTCTCTATTGTAGATTTATCTGAGAGCTCTACATTTAGTCCTCAAATTGAGATTCAAAGTCAATATTATCATTCAGAGCAAGTTGCAATCTTTGTGCAAGTTTTCTATAGGCATGCCGAATTAGAGGTTGATGGAATACAAAGTAGCAAAGATGGTCGAATTATCATCAAAGAGGTTCACTTTTATATTAGTGATGATACAAATCATGATAGAAGCTATGTAGCTCATTGTTTCAAAATGCTTTTTGAAGACCTGAGACGACGTGGCATAAATCAAGAACAACACTGGATATGGTCTGATGGATTTGCTAGTAAGTTTATATGTCATTTTTAAAAAAATTATTTATTTATATTTACTTTTAATTTCGAGACTTAAATCAAGTCTAATTGCAAGTTATATATATATATATAATTACTTTTCTGACTTGAGCTAATTTGGTTTTAGTGTACAATTATTTGTAACTTCGTGCAGGACAATTTAAGCCTTCAAAAGCTTTTGTTTGGTTAAGCCATCAACATGCTAGACGCAACACCAAATTTTTGTGGAATTTTTATGAGAGTGGACATGGAAAAGGAGAGCACGATGGAGTAGGAGCATGTGTGAAGTGTGTACTTCGTCAACATGAACTTGCTGGTAACTTTCACCATATATATATATGGAACATGTAGATATATTTTTGAAAATATTATCTTTATATATTTAAATTAAATTTAAAATTATTATAAGTTCCTTGAAAGTAATAGCTGGCAAATTGTGCCAACACATGTGTACTTGCAGGTAATGCCATACAAAATGCAAATTAAATTGTTGAATGGTGTAAAAGTCATTTTTCTGCTCGCAACTCAACATACAACACACGTTATTTTTGGGAAGTTACAGGTACATCTAGTCAAAATTTGTTAAAAAATCAAGAATTTCAAAGTTCAAGTGTACATGATTTTTAATTGAATTTTCAAATTTGAATTTACAGATATTGATTGATCAAATCCTTATAATTGTCAAGCAATTCATGGTATTAGAAGTCTACATCAAATCATGACAATGGGAAGTAGTAAGCCTCATGTAATTAATGTGAGAGAAAAATCATGTTTTTGTGATGATTGCATTGAGAACAATGCAAATATGGTTCAATGTGAGAATACTAGAGATGGGTATGTTTCACAATGGGAAATGAAACAATTAATATCAATGCCTCCTTTTGTTGAAGATGACAATGTCGATGTCTACGATCCTCTCTATTCAGCTGATTACGAATGTGTATCTGATTTAGTTGTTATAGGTATGGAAATTGATCTTAATTTAGTTAAATTTGATTTAAATATATTCCATGTTTAAGTAAGTTTTAAGGGCATGTGTTTAATTTAGTTAAAACTGATTAAAAATATATGGTGTGTACAAGAGATATTTTCGTTGTTGTTGTAGATCCTGATAATGCGGAAGGTGTAGATTACTATCTCCTAAGATGTACACAACCAAAAATAAAATTGGTGGAATCGATGACAGATGGTGATGGACAAGAGTATCCCATTGGATCAGTCATTATTGAAGGCACATATTATCAACAAATAAAGACAAATAAAAATGGTATTTATTTTGTTGATTATATGCCAGGACAAAAGGTTCTACATTAGTCACCTAGTTATAGCAACAAAAATCAATTTAGAAACTTTACCTAAAAAAGGACGTGCCAAATAAAAGTGGAGGTTGCCTATTGAAGATCATGAAAAAAATTTAGAGATAATTAAAGATAGAGAGGATCCAGATTTTGTGTACTAGGAGCTTTAAGTTGTTTTTTGGATACCCACATGTGTACATACTCAAACTTTTTATAGATCGAGCTAGATCTATATATATAATTTATAAATTGATTGGAACATGTGGCATGATTTAGAATGGGTTTTTTCAAAGGCTTGGTCATAAATTTTTGAAAGTTAATATGACCTTACTTGTTCACCTTTAAATTTTCAAGATCATCCATTTTCATATCCTAGTATGCATGTCACATCCTAGAAAATTATTATTTTCATCCTAAGCATCCCCCTTCATCCTAATCATTCATTAAAGATCGCATGTTCTATCTAATAATCACCATTCTAATCCTAATCACATGTGAACTCATGTATAATCATGAAATCATTCTAATCCTAATATGAATAATCACCATTCTAATAGGAAATTATGCAGGCATCTATAGAGAAAAGATCATGAGTATATATACATAAGAGAGGAGAAAAGGAGAACTAATAAAAATAACTCTAACCACCAAAAATAGGTGTTAATTACACTAATGGAAGATGTCATCCACCCTCATAAAGGATCCTATCCTAACAACATAAAAAATCCTATATATATATGAAAAATTCAATAACCCCAATAAAGGAAAATATAAACCTACAAGTTAACAAATGAGATCACAAAAGTTCACATAGAAAAGAGTCAGTAACAAAGTAAAGAATGAATTCGATCTATCTTAAGGTTTAGAATTATTTTGATAAAGTAAATTATAAAATTTATGTATGATTATCCTTTAAATCCTTTAAGGATCAGTTCATCCTAAGCTTTGTAGAGATTGAAGTGTAAAGGATATTTAAAGTTACTCTTGTTAATTGGCCCAAATAACATGTTTCATTAAATTAGGCACACATAATCTAAATAAGAATCATAACCCTAGGACAAGTTTTTAATATTTTATTTAGAATCACAATAAACATTTCCAACAATAATAGAACCCTTCCTAAGTGACCATTTTGTGCTAAATTGAAGCATGAAAAACTTTATTTACACCCTTTAAACTTTTATTTAAAAAGAATAATCCAAATTTGTTTTAATAGAGGATTTTAATATCATCCAAGAGATCTTATTGTTGGCACAAAATGGTATTTTAATCCATTTGATAGTTAATCTTATTCATTTAATTGATTTACCTATTTTTTACCCCTCTCTTAAATTACAAGTTCAATGCTTGTGTAGGAAGGATTTGGAGTGCAACATGTCTAGGAATTATTTTATCCTAACAACATGGTTTGTAGAAGATCTAGTATTATTTGTGTAAAGGTTACATTGCTATTTTTAGATGAAGTATATTAGTGATATATACATACATGTATAACTTACAATTTAATTTTTATGATTTATTTTATTTAGTTTTGAATCTCTATAAAATAGTTGCTCATTTCAGACTATTATGATGTAAGCTAGAGAACATTCAAAATCAATAAAAAGTAAATAGTGGCCTAGATTCCATTTTTACCAAAGTGCCTAAAATTTGTAATATGGTAAATTTATATAGCTATAAGATCATTTTGATCTAAATATTTTCAATATGATTAGTTAGATATTGTACCATACAACTGTATATATATCACATGATAATTGAATACAAATTGTGTACATCATAATTATACATGATCTAACTTAGTTGAAAGTTAAAAGTAGTTAACTTGTCAATATAGATGTGTGTAACACTTGTGTGAACAAACCATAATTTAAATTTAAATTTAAACCTATACAAACTTGCTAAATAAACAAAACCATGTAAGAATTTGCACGATGTAAATATATACATTTAACAAGTGTTTGAAAACCATAATAATGCTCGATAACAAATCTATGAACAAACCATAAAACATGTACAAAAATGTGTGAATGTGATCTGTAAATCATAACAAGTGTACAAATATATACCATAAAACATAAACATGTAATGTACATAAATCATAAGAAGTGTCTGGACAACATAATAATCTGATCTCAAAGAGAGGGAAATCTACAGTGAATAGAATCATCAGATCTATGGTCCGATCTCTCCCTCGATCCATGGACTAATCCCTCTCCTAATCCAAGATGTGTGAATCCATGTCTCGATCCAAGCTCTCTGGATGCGTGTCCTAAGCCTCGTCCCAAAACATGCATGTGTTCAAGTACATGCACATGAAATTATCTAAACTTACATATATATACATGTATACAAAATTTCAACGTGTTCAAACTTACAAATCGAGTACAACTAAATTTTTAAAATTATATTTAAAACTATTTAAATGTACCTCAGGTATGTGTTGCATGGGACCACGATCATGTGTGGATAGATGTCCCGATCCAAGCTCTTTGGATGCGTGTCCTAAACCTCATCCCAAAACCTGCATGTGTTCAAGTACATGCACATGAAACTATCTAAACTTACATATATACATGTGTACAAACTTTCAACGTGTTCAAACTTACAAATCGAGTACAATTAAATTTTAAAAATTATATTTAAAATTATTTAAATGTACCTCAGGTATGTGCTGCATGGGACCACGATCATGTTTGGATACATGTCCCGATCCAAGCTCTTTGGATGCATGTCCTGAGCCTCATCCCAAAACCTACATGTGTTCAAGTACATGCACATGAAATTATCTAAACTTACATACATATACATGTGTACAAACTTTCAACGTGTTCAAACTTACAAATTGAGTACAAAAAAATTTAAAACAATAATATTTAAAATTATTTAAATGTACCTCAGGTATTGTTGCATGGGACCACGATCATGTATGGATCCATGTCCTGATCCAAGCTCTCTTGATGCATGTCCTGAGCCTCATCCTAAAACCTGCATGTGTTCAAGTACATGCACATGAAATTATCTAAACTTACATATATATACATGTGTACAAACTTTCAACATGTTCAAACTTACAAATCGAGTACAATTGAATTTTAAAAATTATATTTAAAATTATTTAAATGTACCTCAGGTATGTGCTGCATGGGACCACAATCATGTGTGGATCCATGTCCCAATCCAAGCTCTCTGGATGCGTGTCCTGAGCTCTGCATGTGTTCAAGTACGTGCACACATGTATGAACTTTTAAAATTTAATTTAATTTAAGTGTGTGTACATGTACAACTTATATATATATATATATATATATATATATATATATATATATGTTTAAAAAAAATTATATAAATGTACCTCATTTGTGTGTTGTATGGGATCGCCATCATGTGCCAAATTTCCAAACTCTGACAAATCACCATACCGCTTAAAAAATTTCACTTGTACGTGTCAATTTCAATCAAGAGTTAAACATGTTAAACATGTATTGTACATATTTTTTTAGAACACAATTAAATGTATATATATATTGTAAATTATTCAAGTACCTGACATGCCTGATTGAGGGCTCTACCAATGTCACTAAGCTCATTAGAATGCAAGGACATCACAAGGGGATTTGTAGCATGTACAGTATCAGTGCCAAAAAGAAGCTGAGTATATGCACCATGGACAACATCAGTTGTCGTAGTAACCTGAGCAACGTGATCTGTAACATCCTGACGACCTGGACAAGCTAAAGGATTGATAGGCTGCTCTGGAATATCCCCTGGAGTTGCCACCTCGTGGCTTGAATATGTACCAAGATATGGCTCTCTAATAAATTCATGTACACGATTGAGAGAGATCACATGGTCCTCATTGATGACCCGATATGCTGCTAGTAAATCTGAAACTGAGACTCTACACACATTACGCAAAGTCGTGTGGTTCATATGCTCAATATCTAAAGGAGTAGGTAGATCGGCACAAATAAATGGATCATAAGATGTTGATGTAGCCTCTGTGGGAGGAAGGCTGATCCGCGAGCGTAATAAGTATCTACCAACTCAATCAAATGAAATCTGATCAATCTGTGTCGTAATAGAGACAATGTTATCAATAATCTGGGATCGAGTAGAGCATGTTGCTTGACTCCCCTTGCTACTGCCAATTCCACATGTTTTGGTAAAACCAAAAGGTTTGGGCCAACTAATGCCCTCTTATCCACAGGCAGTGGCAAATCTGGACGTCTAAATTGTGGTTTGTCATAAAAATGGCCTTTACCTTGGCCAGCATGCTCAGGATGAGATGTGTAGTCCACATCTATCTGTAAATGAAATTCTGCATATAACTATTTCACAAAATATCCTAGCAGCTCATCATTGTGAGGCCATCTATGATACGCTGCCAACCATCTAGGGTATATGAATGGTGCAACAAGAGGATCTACACACCTTGTAACCACATATCCTCTAATTCTATTTTGTCCTCTATAATGAGGGAACATGGTTAACACATTTTCAGCTGAAACTGATTTGGCAACTTCTCTATAATTCATTGTGCCAGTAACACTCCTAGCAAGAGATAAATAAAATTGCTCAATGCTGATCTCATCATAAGGGTTGAATGAATGAATCGTCCCAATCATTTGATGAATCTCATCTCTAATAGTGACTAATCTATCTCGATTAGCCAAATTGGGGGAGTTGTGAATTGTTTGCTCTAAACATTTTAGAGCATTGTTTAATCTAACAATACTATCCCGATATAAATTTGATCTATTTTGAGCCTCTTCACTAGAATGAGGGGAATGGTGAGATCCCTCATCGGCCATGATATATGTATCTATGTAAATCTAGAGATCTGCATATCATTAAAATAAAATATGTACATGAATAACACATAAAAGATCTAGATAGGGAAAGAAAATTATAAATTTCTACCATCAATTCATTCTAGAGATAAAAAACATAAAATTAACCATTAATTATATTCAAGAATCTCACAATAGCAATCAAGTAAATGTATATATATATATACATGTGTGTACATAAACATGTGTGTATGTACATGTGTATGTGTGTATATATACATACATACATGTGCATGTGTGTATGTGTGTATGTATATATACGTACATGTATATGTGTATATATGCATGTATGCATGTGTATATACATGTGTATATGTGTATGTGTGTGTGTATACATATATGCACGTATAATTTGCATATATACATGTGTATGTGTGCATGTATGTACATATGTGTACATACATATATGTATGTACAAGTACATATACATACATATGTATGTACACATGTATACATACATACACACATACACATATATATGCAAATTATACACATATATGTATACATACACACACACATATACACATATACACACATGCGTACATGCACATATACACATATACATGTACCTATATATACATACACACATACACATACATACATACACACATGCACATGTATGTACATATATATATATATATGCATACATGTACATACACACATATATATATGTATACATATACATGTAATGTGTAGATATATACATACACACATACAATTAAATATACACACAAATGTACATATATATGCATGTACATACATGTACATACACACATATGTATGCATATATGTATACATGCATACACACACATGTATATGCATGTATATAATACAAACATACATATATTGTACATGTGTATACACACATATACATGTACACACATACACATATATGTACACACATGTACATACACATATATGTATACATACACATGTATGTGCATGGATGGTGAATTTGAAATTTGGGGTTTATAAATAATTTTCAATCCCTTACATTAAAGGCTAAGGAATGACAATGCAAAGGTGTGACTTAAGCATAAGGTATGAACCTATAATACGGTTTTTTGGATTTTTCAAGATATAAGGCATGCCAAATAATGGATTCCAAGATTAAAGATACAAAGTGAAAATAGTTGAAATTTTAATGTAATAAAGTCACTATGATCAAAATATATGGTATGACTAAAGTATGCAAGTTTAATTTAAATATGATGTTTATGAAGAAGGGGTGTAATATGACCCAATATGAAGACTAAGAACTTTTGGTAAACATAAGAAAAGGTTGTCAACCAGACTAAGATAGTCAAAGTGACAAATCTGATTTATCAAGACCTTAAGAATGGACAAAGACTAGAATGACAATTGACAAGGTGGCCTCAAACTAGATGTATGATTTTAAAGAACCAAATTAAAGGATAAGGACTTGATTGATTGAAGGTTAAGGTCAAGATAATTTGAATTTATGAATATGGTCTAATCTAAAGTTTGATAAATTTCCTAATCCAAGGTTTGAAAAAGTGTATGCAACTAAAAGGTAACCTAGAATTTGACAAATGGTGCACTAGTTTTAGCAGATATAACATTCTAAGAAGTAGTTTCAGTGTTTAGTGATAGATGTGGTGAATAGTGTTTTTTTACAAGTTTGCATAATTTTGACTAATTTTCATTTTGATTTTTGTGAAATTTGATGGTAAACACAAAAACCAATGAGAAAATAGTGTTTTGGCTGGTCTAAATTTCAAAATTTTGTGATCATAATAGAGATTTTTTGAGGTTATTCACTTCAATTGTCATGGGTCTAACACAAATCGAAGAAAACTCAAACACATTAATGTTTATTACAATTTGTGGATGAAAAAATCATAAACATGGTAAACTTTGTATCTGCAAGGCACCAACGTGTCTTGTAAAAGGTGCTTAGAAACATTGAACCATGATTAGAAATAATGTCTCTAGAAAAAAATGGCAGACATGTGCAAAGAAGAGTTTAACAATCACTAAGTGTAATGAGAGAAATTGAGGATATAGTTTTTGCATGTTTGGGTATTTCATGTATTTCATGTCTTTAATGTTTCCTTCTTGTATGTCTACTAATGCAAAAATGAACTTTTTCTATTTAATGCTATCATAAGAGGTAAATTAATAGAACCAAAAACTTATTCAACTACTGAGCATCTGCATTGCAAATAATGCGCTTTCACAAGGAAAACAAATCCATTCTTTCATTACCCATAGGGAATTTTCATTTGCTAGACATACAATTTTCCAAAATAAGCCGATAAACATGTATCTCAAGTGTGGTAGTTTGGTTGATGCTCGTGAAGTCTTTGACAAGATGACATAACAAGATTGCTTCTCATGGAATGTGATGATTGCAGCTTACCGAAGGCATGAGTACCCTTATGAAGTATTGAGACTGTTTCAGCAAATGCAACAGATGGATGTCGAACCCAATCAGTTCACCTTTGCCAACATCCTTCTAGCTTGTGCCAAAATAGGAGCTTTGGATCAGGGTATGTATGTTCATCAAAGTATAGTGGAATGTGGATTTTTATCAGATGTTGTAGTTGCAAGTGCACTGGTTGACATGTACTCAAAATGTGGAAGCATACACAAGGCATGTGAACTGTTTGATAAAATATCTCAATGAGATGCAGTCTCCTGGAATGCAATGGTTGGTGGATATGCACAAAATGGAATTCTTGATGAGGCTTTACAACTTTTCAAACAAATTCCTCAACCAGATGTAGTTTCATGGAATGCGATGATTGCAGGGTATGCACAAAATGGACACGTTGAAAAGGCTATGGAGACCATGAAGCAAATACAATTGGCAGGCATAAAGCCAAAGATCACAACCTTTGCCACTATCTTCCCAGCCTATGCCAAGATGGGATCTTTGGAATAGGGTATGGACATCCATCAAAGCATAATTGAAAGTGATTTTTTGTCAGACATTGTTATTGCAAGTGCCTTGATAGACATGTATGCAAAATGTGGAAACATACACAAGGCGTGGAAGCTGTTTGAAAAAATGCCTCAGAGAAATGTGGTCTTGTGGACAACTATCATTGTAGGATATGCACAAAATGGTATCCTTGATGAGGCTCTAAGGATTTTTAAAGAAATGATCAGATGAGATGTGGCCACATGGACTATAATGATTATGGGATATGCACAAAATGAGCTTGTTGAAAAAGCTCTAGAGACTTTTAAGAAAATGAAATTGGCAGGTGTAAAGCCTAACTCCACAACCTTTGTTAGCATCCTCCCATCTTGTGCCAAAGTGGGAGCATTAAAACAAGGTATTTTCCTCCATCAATAGATAGTGAAAAGTGGACTATTGTCAGATTTTGTAGTTGTGGGTGCCCTAATAGATATGTATGAAAAACATGGAAGAATAGAGAAGGCATGTAAATTATTTTATAAAATTTCTCAATGAGATGTTGTCTCATGGAATGCAATGATTGTGGGGTATGTACAAAATGATCTTCTTGATGAGGCTTTGAAACTTTTCAAAGATATGCCTCTATGAGATGTTGTCTCATGGAATGTGATGATTACAAGATATACACAAAACGGGCTTATAGAAATGGCCTTGGAGACTTTCTGAAAAATACAATTGCAAGGTGAGGAACCAAACTCCACAAACTTTGCCAACATCCTCCCAGCCTATACCAAATTGGGAGCTTTGGAACAAGGTATGGACATTCGTAAAAACATAATGGAAAGTGGATTTTTGTTAGATGTTGTAGTTGCAAGTTCCTTGATAGACATGTATGCAAAATGTGGAAGCATATAGAAGGCACGTCAACTGTTCAACAAAATTTCTAAACGTGATGCATTCTCATGGAATGCAATGATTTTTGGATATGCACAAAACGGTGTTCTTGATGAGGCTCTTAAAATTTTCAAAGAAATGTCTTTACCACATGTAGTCACATGGACTGTAATGATTGCAGGATATGCACAAAATGGGCTTGTTGAAAAGGCCTTGGAGACATTTATTTGTGAGAGATATTTCTTGTTTCAATCACCTTCTTTGAAACTGATTTTATTTCACCATTTTTCTTCAAACCCTAACTGAAAACAACATATTACTCATTCCTTTAATGAAAAAAAATCATAACCCCAAATTCCAAATTCACTACAATAACAGAACTTGCTAAAATCGAAACCCTTCACTATGCTTTGGAAATCCCCAAATTCAAAACATTTTCCAAATAACCTTGGTGTGAACCCATTTTGTAAAGTAGTTACAGAGGAGAACCTAGGAGGCGTCGCCAACGCAATGGAGCTGAAGTGGGTCGCTGTCCAAACTTTGTACACAACAGGTGCATTTGGTTGACCCTGTTTCAATAGAACAACATTCAACCGAACGTCCAAATGAATGTGGGCCTTCTTTTTTTTTGTTTTTATTTTCCTCGTTCTGACCGAAAGTCTTTTGGGCGAATATGTTCCGGTCGAAAGACTTTTGGCCGAATACGTTTCGGCCGAAACCCTTTCAGGCGAAAGGGGGGTGCCATGTACGCACCACATCACCGGCACTTTGTTTCGGCTGAAACCTATTCGCCCGAACTGCATTCGACCAGAATTATTTGCTAGGCCAAAAGTGTGACACACTATTGTGCTTTTACCCAATTAGAATCTTCTTATCCACATTTCACACATTATTATTATTATTTTTTAATATTTAATTAGAAGTTTCCAAAAATCACATGTCACATGAAATTAAATAATTTTATTATTTAATTGATGAATTATCGTCAACCACAAAACCAACTCATAACTAAAAATGGCAAATGGCAAGTTGCCTTCATTTTTGAGTGAAAAGGTTTTGTGGGAAGGAAACATCTTCCTACTTTTTCTCTAGCCTCCATCTTTTTCTCCAACTTCTCCCTCTCTCACTGTTCATCTTACTAGACTGAATCTCAACCATTGATCTTTGCCAACTAAGATTTTTCCTCCAAAAATCTAAAAGTAGGACCTCTTGGCTCTTTGGAAGACAAAACTATTTTGCATAACATGAGAACTATAGTCAAGTATTCAAGCATTTTAGCATAGCATTCTAGTTTCATTATCTTAGCATTATCATATCCATTAGTTGAATATCTACTATCTCATTTCACAATCATTTAGCATAGGAACTTAGTTTCTTTCATTTTTGAATATTTACTCATTCTCTAGGTTTTCATTCTGTTGGGATTTCTCTTACACAATCTGAGAGCAAGTAGCTTTTAAACGAATCCTCGGAGATAGAGGACGATGCGACAATTTTGAAGAATCTATTTGGTTTGAAGTGTTTCTCTTTTAGATTCTTTGATATAATGTTTCATTGGTGTGTTATTGAGTTTAATAGTTGACATTATTCCACACACACTTTTTAGTAGCCACATCTAAAGAATCTTTTTTCAGCAAAAATTTCATCATTTGCATGTGCTTGCAAATATGGTTTCTCCTCTACCTTCTTTGTACCAATAGTAGTTGTAGATGCAAAACACTCTTCACACATCAATATTGGATTCCCCCTAATGTATTCTCCTTCTTAACTACATATATCACACTAAAATTTAACATCTCAGACTCTAAAATCTAATCCTCCTTGATGTCTTATCTCTCAAATGAGCCATTTCAAGTTCAAATTTTTCACACAAAAGTCTAATTTATTTTGTTGTCCACTTCCCATTTCCAAAGATATTGTTACTATCACTCTTATCCATTGTTTCCTTGCTATGGTTTGAAGTTCTAACTATTGAGACCCCAATATCATTTTTTGTGCTACAAGAACTCTTACCAATGTCTTCTAGACTCTTGTGATTATTGTTGCCTACTAAATTTCTATCACTCTTCATATTCATAAATTTTGTAAAATATATTTTCTTTTGGGTTTTTGTAAGAATATTTGTGTAACCTACATAATTGGCATTGATATCCTCTTATATTTACTTTTGAAATTCTATCATAAGAATTTCTTATCTATGAATGAAAGTGGAATGCAGAGCTCTCTCGACATACCCAACAATGAAACATTTGACCCATCATATCTATCATTATATCAATTTTATTTTTTTATCAACATCCACCTTTTATTAATGAGAATGACCTTAGGCTTAGATTTTGTCAACAACTCTTCTCAAATGAATCATAGAAACTCAAGATTTTGAATTTGCATCTAAAACATGATACTTCTTAATGTCTAGCTCCTCTTATTCACTTTCTTCCATTTGAATCATGAGTGGTGAGCTTGTCTCTTAGAAGTTCACCATCCAATTATCACCATCAATTCCATTCATATAAAACTCCTCTTCCGTATCAAATGCATATGGAAGTGAGAGGCGACGTCTTATTCCAACAAGCTACATTGGCCTATTTATTTCCTTCGACATCTTTACCACAACCTTGTGATATTTTTCCCTTAGTGAGAACTGGATTATCTTTGGCACCTAATTCCTTTCAAGGCATTTTGAATTACCATGATCCTTCTTTATTTTGTCACCCATGGTTCATTCCCTTTATAGCTATGATCGCTTGCTACAATCTACGATGGCTTTGAATTCAACAATTTACGCTTTTCCTTCTGTGGATTCCTTTGTGGAAAAATATGCAACCCGGTATCTTTATTCATAAAAGTGTCTCCTCTTCAAACTTATATTGGAGGAAGTGGCTTTTCTATGTCTACAACAACTTTTCTCTTCTGTGGTCGTGTTTAATGATACACAATCTCTTTTCTCCATTGGTGGATTGTCCTTGCTTCAGTGGTTGAAATTTTATTTTTATTGTGATCTTTGCTCGTGAATTTTCAACTATACTGTTCCTCTTTTAAGGTTGGTCATTTTTCTTATTTTATTCACAATTCCCTTCTTTCTATAAACTTCTTATACCAATCTTTACTTTTATTTAAGATGATCTTTATCTTCTTTTGTGTATACTTTCTACAATGTTTTGTGGTGTTAGTAATGTATACTTTCTACACTGTTTTATGGTGTTAGACTTATTAATTTTAAATATTGCAATGATTCACAAAATTCTTGAAGATTGCTCGATCTTTTTCTGCTTTTACAATTTACAATTAAATTGTTTTGATTTCCTTCTAGCTAAAATTTGATTTTGAAATGACACACAAGTCTTCACAACTTCTCTTTCACAAACTAGAAAGATCCAGCTTCGATTTCATTTGTAATGTCTCTTTTTTCATTTTCTTTTATTTTCTTTAAATAATAAAATTTAACTCACATTTATATTTCCGCAATCAATAATTAATAAGAATTCTTGATTTTTAACTAGTTGATTAAATAATTGTTTTGGATACTCAAAAGCATACTCAAATTTATATATATCAAGAATTACTTTTTCTAGTGATACCAATTTCCTTTAGGTTTATAGCAGTTGATTATGATGGCATGTGCCTTTGGTAAATGATTTATAATCTTCTCGAGTTAGTGGTTTTCATCCACAATCTCGACGATAAAAATAAAAGTATTTTCATCCTTTATTTTCCAACATAGAGGTGTTTTGTGCTTAGGTTGGTTGAATTGTAGTTCTTGCACCACAAGTATTAGTAATCAAATATAAAATGAGTTAGTTATGATGCCCTCTTATTCTTTCTTGGACTCTCTTAAATAGAGTATTCCTCCAAGATTCACTACTCTTCAAATGTCTCTTGATTAAAAAATTAATTACAATTTCATTTGTGATATTATTTAATGAAAATGGTTGTCTTTAAACATTTTTCTTCTGATAGCTACCTTTTAATTTTTATGTTTTGTTTCCCCCTTTTATATCCTTGTGTATTCTTCTGCATAGGAAAAAAAAATGAAACTCTTGTCTTCTGTCTTATTTGCTAATATGGTTGTTCCTTATTCAACACCTGAAATAAACAATTTTTAGAGTGTAATTCTTCCTTTTTCATGGAGTGACTACTCACAGCTACATCCCTTTTCAATTTTTTTAATCCTTCACACACTACCTTAATAAAATATTAATATTTTTAGATTTCAGAAGTTGTATACTCTTAATGTACCTACAAACCGGATGGTGGAGTGAAGGAGAGACCAGGGACCTCGACGAGCTTAGGAGTTTTGAGGAAGAGATCCAATTAGGTGGCCCTTTAACCAGTGGAATGGAAGATAGTTGCAAAACACACAATGGTGTGCCCCGCAGCAAGCATGGAAGGCTCTGGCAAAAAATGGACAAGGTGTTAACTTTTTTGGAAGTGAAAAACCTGTGCCCCAAGATCGAGACATACGAAATAGATGGGGGTATGCCAGTATGCGTCTGACTGCTCCAGTGGACATGAAGAAACTGGAGAAGAAGTTCTGGAGACCAAAACAACAGGCGAACCTACAACCGTTGGAACAGGTAAACCCTAATATCGAGCATACCATGGTAGTTTCTTTACTAATTGATGGTAAGGCATGGAATGATTCAATGAGCTACTTTAAGGAAAGAGATTTCTATATGAAGTGAAGCAGGCCCTAGCTATATATTAAACGAGTTAGAAGCTAGTACAATGAACACTTGGGAGAGGAAAAGGTGTTGAAAACCCTACCTAATGGTTTCTATCTAGTTATTTGTCTGCATGCTAAGGACAAGGAATGGATTTTCAATAGTGGACCTTTCTTAATGGGGGGCAAGGGTTTCTTTATTAAAGATTGGAATCTCAATTTCAACCCAAAGAAGGAAGTTATTACGAAGGTGCCAATTTGGATAAGACTTTACAATCTGCCACATGAGTATTGGGATGAGGAAACCCTAAGGCTAATAGGAAATAAATTGGGTACTTTTGTAAAAGCGGATGAAGCAATGACAAACAAAGACTATAGTATGTATACAAGAATGTGTATTCTTTGGTAGGCAACACACCCTCTTCCCAAGATGGAGTTAAAATCATGGGAGGGCACTTGGAAGAAAGAGATTGAGGTCGAAGAGATGATTGAAATGTGCTATGTTTGCAAAGGACTAGGGCATCATGTTGGAGAATGTGAATATCTAGAAAAAAGGAAAAGGATTAGGGATTAATTCTTTAAATTATTTATTGGTATTGAAGGAAAATCTCTTTCAAGAAGAGAACACTAATTTCTTGGAAGCAATGTCGATACGTCGAGATCTTTTTGATGAAGGCCAATGGAGTTTACAAAAACCAGATGTTTTTTTAGATATGTGGGTTGACGGGAAAGATAGTGATTCTAGCAAGATATCGAGTTGGAGTCATGAAGCGGCGACAAGGTGTCTTGAGGGCTTCCAATCAGACACGATACCTATCTAGGATAATACTGAACCCCCCACAAGTGGTTTAGAAGAGGTACAAAATGTTTGGGATACTCAGGTCCTAGATATAATGGGTCCTCTTTCAGGGGAAAGACTTAAAAGTGCTTGTAAGGAGGCTATAAGTAGTGAACAGGGTATTAGGGCTGAAAATTTGAAAGTTTTTGCATGGAAACAATCTGATAGAGTGAATTCCCTAGTACAAGGATCTATGGATGGTGAGATACAAACTACTCTGATTGATCTCAACCAAGGTATTAATAACCCTCAAGTGGACCAAAGGGGGGAAAACCTAGGAGTTTAATTAGGAAACAAACAGACCCAGTACTCAGCACTAATGGAGGAAAAAAAATTTCAAGTGGATGAAAACTATGAGACCATATAACCCATCTTCAAATACATTCAAATTTCCCCAATCCGCAACTTGGAGAGCTCATTTAAGGAAGCCAGAGAGGAGGGGAGTTTGTATGATGATCTGGAATCTGAGTCCCCAATTAATGATGAAGGGGGAGGAGGGGATGAATTAGGAATAAGATTTGATTTGGGAATTGTTGAGAAGAGAACACTTGCTCAAACACTTGCTAAGAATTTTTGAGTAAAGGTGGGGGAGAAGAAAAAATGAGGTCCAAAGTCTGCAAAGGAAAAATTGGAAATTCTAGGAAGTGCGTCAAGAAAAAAAAGCTAAGATCGAGAAAAGTCTATGCATTTTATCGGAAGCAATGAAGGTTCTATCGTGGAATGTCAGGGGATAAAATGCCCCTAAAAAGATACATTTGATCAAGAGGTGTTTTGATAAAACAAGATCGAATATTATTCTTTTGCAAGAATTAAAGCTTAGTGGGGATGAATTAATCTATTTTAGGAAGTGTTTTGGCACTTGGAGATGCTTTGTAGTTGAAGCAGAGGGAGCATTTGGAGGTATTGGTATACTTGCTAGAGAAGCGGTTGTGGAGGTTCAAGAAGTCAAATCAGGCAAATCTTGACAATGGGTTAGTGTTTTCTCAAGGAAATTGATTGCAAACTTGAATATCATAAATGCATATGGGCCAAATAATTGTTTGGAGATGAAAAGGGTATGGCGTGAAATCTCGGAGGTCATCCTAAACAATGGTGATCCCCTTTTCCTACTAGGAGGTGATTTTAATGCAATTTTACGGGCATCTGAAAATAATGGTGGGATTGGCTGGGAAAATCAAAAGCAAAAAGATTTCAGTAACTTTGTCACAAATAATGGTCTCTTCGATATTTTGTTCAAAAATGGTAATTTTACTTGGAAAAACAAAAGAAGAGGGTTCTTGAATATAGCTGAAAAACTTGATAGGTTCTTTTTAGCTGGAAATTGGGCTAACTTTCAATGGACTATTCAGGCATAAATTCTTCCCATTACTGGTTCTGACCACTATCCCATTACTATTAGGATTCAAGAAGATGCAATACATGATAGATGCCCTTTTAAATTTGAGAAAATGTGGTTAAGGGTAGATGGATTTATGGATTTAGTTGTTGGCTAGTGGTCTAATGCTCCGGTGAGGGAGGGAAACAAGGCCTTCATTTTCTTTAAAAAACTTTAGTTTGCAAATGAGCAACTAAAGAAATGGAATCAAGAGGTTTTCAAAAACATTTTTTCAGAAAAGCTCAATTTAGAACAGGAGTTGGGGGTGCTACACTCAAAATTGAAGGAGGAATGATGGAGGATGACTTTCAGAGAGAAAAAGATCTCAATAAGTAGTATGCAAAGATTTTGGCTAGAGAAGAAATATTTTGGTGGCAGAAATCAAGAGAGACATGGCTAAAGGAGGGAGACCGAAACACAATTTTTTTTCACAATTCGACCAAGGTAAGGAGATCTCTTAATCAAATTCTCTCAATTCAGGATTTGCATGGTATTACCCTAATGGGAAAGGAAGAAATTTTCCAAGAAGTTGTGCACTTCTTTTCTGAGGCTTTTAGAGCCTCTCAAAATGTGTTACCCCAGGCAGATGAATTTCTTGATGCAATCCCATAGTGTATCACAAATTCCCAGAATATAGCTTTGATAAAGGTCGTGACCTTGGAAGAAGTTCAATCTGCTCTTTTTAGTCTAGGAACTGATAAAGCGTTGGGGCCTGATGGCTTTCCAACTCTTTTCTTTTATAAATGGTGGGAAGTACTAGCTAATGATATTTGGGAAGTAGTTGAGGAATCAATAAGGGGTGGGTTTGTTTTAAAAGATTTCAATAACACTTTTATAGCTCTAGTACCTAAAAAAGAGGAAGTTGTACCTTTCAATGACTTTAGGCCCATCTCATTGTGTAATCTGATATATAAGGTAATTTCAAAGCTAATGGATAACAGATTGAAGGATGTGCTTGACTTTGTTATTTCCCCGGAGCAAAGTGGCTTCTCACCAAATCAGTCTATCTATGAAGGCATAATTTTTGCACATGAAGTGATTCATTCTATCAAGCTAAATCATTTAGAAAAAATGTTGTTAAAGTTAGATATGAGGAAAGCATATGATGAAGTGAATAGGGAATTTTTATTAAAATTACTCCTAAAGTTTGGTTTTTGTGAGGATTGGATAAAATGGGTAGGAAGTTGTATTAAAACTCCTCATTTCTCAGTTCTGGTGAATGGAAATCCACAAGGTTTCTTTGACTCTGAAAAAGGCTTAAGACAAGGTGACCGAATCTCACCCTTCTTGTTTATCATAATGGTTGAGGCTTTGGTTTAATTGATAGCTAATAAAAGGAGTGACAGGATTTGGAAAGTTGTTCAGGTAGTTGAAGGTTTTGAGTCAATATCTCATTTGCAATTTGCGGATGATACCTTACTGATGGGTGAAGCTTCTTTTAGGGAAGCCAAGGTGATTAAAGGTATTTTGGATAAATACAGTGCAACCTCTAGTCAATGTATAAATTGGAGAAAATCAAAAATATTTTTCTTCAATACTAAGGGGCAGAAACAAAGGGCTATTTGTTCCATTTTAGGGATGAAGTCGGGAACTCTACCTGGGAAATACTTGGATATCCCTCTTTTTGGGGGAGCTAGTAAAACAACCATATGAAAGGATCTTGTGGATTGTTGCTTGAAACAAATGGATGGTTGGAAGAGTAGATGGCTGACATCTGTGGGTAGAATTCTAATGTTAAAGGCAATTATCTCAGCTATCCCAGTTTTCTCGATGATGTACTTAAGAATTCCAAAGAAGGTTCTAAAGGTAATAGGTCAATGGATGAGAAATTTTTTCTGGAATGGTGCGAATGAACAAGATAAAATTCGCCTTCTTACATGGGAAATAATTTGTAAGTCAAAGGGTGAGGGAGGGCAAGTTTGAGAGATTAGAACATAATGAATGAAGCTTTGGGGGAAAAACTAGTTTGGAATATTTATTTCCAAACTTCTCAGCTGTGGGTCTGAATCTTTAAAGAAAAATATCTAGATTCAATAGAAGATCATAGGATCCTAACCATACAGAATCCCCCTACTAGCTTTGCCATTTGGAATTTCATCATTTCTTATCGGTAGGTAATAGTAGATAATGCCACATGGCAGATTGGAAATGGCTGGAGGGAAAAATTTTGGGAGGATTCATGGGCTGGTTTTCCAATTTTTCAAGAAAACTAAAACCTTTTGAAAATCCAAAACTGGTTCAAACAACATTAGGGTGAAAAGGTCAGCAGAGTTAAGAGAAGATGGTTTTGGAGGTGACTTGATTTGGAAATCTCTCCAAAATGTTGATTTATCAGATAGGCAGTGAGAAACTATGCAAGATACTTTTAGTTCTTGTAAGATTGTGAGATCAAACTATGAAGACAAAGTAATTTTGTGTGGAGTTGTGGATGGAAAATATTTGGTAAAATTAGGTTACTATCTTCTAGATGCTGGTGCAAGGGGGGAAGTTTTTTCGATTGATTTATTTTGGGGAAAGGAGTGCCTACCTAAAGTGGGAACCTTTTATTGGTTGGTAGTTATAGGGCATATTTTAATAGGGAAAAGAAGAAGGCATCTGGGTTTTTGTGGGCCCTCAAGATGTGTTATGTGTGAAAAAGCGGAGGAAATAGTTGACCATCTTCTGCTTCATTGGAAAATGGTTGCCTCTTGCTGGGATATGCTATTGAAATATTTAGGATGGCACAAGTCGTTACCAGATACTTTAAAGAGAGTTTTTGAAGTGTGGCCAATGTGGAAGAATAAATCAACCTTCTCATGTGTATGGAAGGTAAGCCCATCCATAGTAATTTGGGAAGTTTGGAAAGAGAGGAATAGGAAAAATTTCCTAGAAAAAGGTGAGACTTTGGAGATACTGAAGTTCAAAATCAATCACTCTTTGGAGGAATTAGTTGGAGCAGCAACCTCAAGATTTTTTAACCCAAAGATCCCCTTTACTTTGGGGACAAATGTATTCAGGCCCAATGGCCTAGAATTCATTTAAGGCTTGTTAAGGGGCCTATTTGGGTTAATCCAACTAAAATGTCTATAGGGGTGGAAAAATGGGAGAAACCAAAGGAAGGATGGTGGAAGGTAAATTTTGATGGGGCTTCAAAAGGAAACTTGGGACCATCTAGAGTTGGTAGCATTGTTCGGGACTAAGAAGGGAATGTGGTGGCTTTAGGTGCAATGAGGTTGAAGAAAGGAACTAATAACATTGCTAAAGCAACAACAACCTTAATGGCAATTAAGTTAGTCAGAAAGCTAAGGGCTACAAGGATTCATTTGGGGGGGGGATTCATTGATTATCATCCAACCAATAATGAAAGGCGGAATTGATGCTTCACATTTGTAGGGAGTAATTAGGAAAATTAAAGAAGAATTAGCTTTTTTTAAGAATTTTAAGATTAGTCATGTTAGTAGAACTAGGAACATGGAAGCCAATACCCTATCAAAATGGGCTCTATCATTTGCGGAGATAGATGAAATTAAAATTGAAGATTTTAGGAGAATTAATTTGGCGGAAATAAGTCTGATGCATTTAAGATAGGAAGGAGTTAATGCTAGCAAGAAGAGGATGGTTTTTGAAATTCCTGAAGGATTGGAAGCATTGATGAAGGTTTTTTTTTTGTAGCTGAACATATGTTCGACATTAATGGAGATGGTTGGCAGTGTGATGTGTATTAAAGATACACATTGCTTTTCCTTGTTTTCTTCTCAGTTTGTAGTGGTAAGGATTATGATATGTATGCGGTGTGAGGCAATTGAATACTGTATAGCAGGGAAGAAATGGAGGCCAACTTCACATTGCAGTCGAGGAGAAAATTGGATCCTTTTATTGGTAAAGCATCAGTAAATTGGTTAAGAGGACTATTTTTATTCAAGGACATGAAGGTGGTGTAGTTTTTTCAAGTCATTTTGGGCAATGGCTTTGAGGACTTGAAGCATAAATACCGAATGAACATGGATATATATTATTTGATTATGGCTTGGGGGCTAGATTTAGGAGAGTTGGTGGAGGAAGTGAGGAAAGTAATGAAAGTGTTGGTGTACGAGGACTTATATTCTAGAATGGGATACACCAGGTGAAGGATTCAATGTGAGCGAAGGCATGGAAGGAGTAGATGCTGAAGTAGCATAGATAAACCATTTGTTTATAAGATGGCCAAAAGGGTGCACCAAAGTGATGTGGAGAGAAGGAGCAGAATGAGGCTGGAAAGCACTGAAACTATGTGTAGAGTTAATGGAGGTAGAGGAGGAAATAGAGAGGCTCAAAACCATCATCAGAGAGGAGCTACGAGTGAAGAAGGGCCTACATCCAAGGAAGAAGACAAAGTTGATAATAAAGTTATGTCCATTGCACATGGGTAGCACTTCAGGAACATCGGTGTAATTACAAAGCTTATTTTTTGCTTTGATTTCTGTTAATATTACTATTTTTTATATGTGCCCTGGGGTTTAGCCCTATTTTGGCTTGAAATGGTAATTTTTTTGGGGTATGGTAAATATATGGTAGGGTTGTTTTGCTTCATTGGAAATTGTGCTAGTTTGTTGGACTTGTTTGGATCTTGCTGGAAGGATATATCTCTAAAGTTTTTTGTAAATTCTTCTTTATCATGAATAAAGTAAAATATTATCATCGATCAAAAACAATATTAATATTTTTGAACATTTAATCTCAAAACTAAATTCAATGAAGCATACTTGTAATTTCCTAATAGGATTTATCAAATAAATTTGGAGGTTTTTAGTCTAGGTTTAATTTTGGAGACATGACATTACATCCCATAATTTGTTTGTAAAGTATTCAATTAATATCATCATCATCCATGTCTTTGCTCAAATTTTTACTTTCATATATTACAATTGCAAAACCTATAGAATCCTCCAATCTTCATTTTGATCAACAAATCCTTAGCTTATTTAGTTTGTGAAAGGAATAAGACATCTTTTTGCTACACCTCAAAACAAAGAATTTAATCAAAAATCCCTCATCTTAAACATGACCACTAACCCTGAATTTATGGCAATAATACATTGGGCAGTGTAGAAAGATGAGGGGCCAAAAAGTGGCTAATTCACTTTTTCATCCATAAATAGTGAAAATGTGAGCACATTTTACTAAAATGTGCTCACATTATGGGTTGGTAATGACCGAGCCTAAGCTTGGTCATTACCAAGAAAAAATGTGAGTGAAGTATAATGCACTCGTGTTATGGTTTGAATTTCAAAAGCTGCACATTTTTTGAATTAAAAAAATAATTACCATAATGTGCTCGTGTTTTGGTCTACATTGAATTATTTTTCTTCTTTTTTTTCTCTTTCTTCTTGTTACTTTCAGGGAAACTATATACATGAAATAAACATTTATTTTATACTTTTACATTTAAATATGGACATTTACCTTATTATACTTTAAGTTATATTTTATGTATATGGTTCCAGGATGTTTGAGAGTGGTTTCGAATCTCTAAGAGTTATAATTCAAATTCTAGTTTTTGGAAGATCTTATAGTTTTTCAGATAGCCAAATTTCAATAATCAACATGTCAAATTTTAGTAATCAGGAGGTCAAATTTTAGTAATCAAAAAGTTGTATCATCTTTCTCTCTCTATCTCACTCATTTTTTATCCCTTATT
The DNA here is from genome assembly GCA_007115665.2 of Sequoiadendron giganteum. Lineage (NCBI taxonomy): Eukaryota > Viridiplantae > Streptophyta > Pinopsida > Cupressales > Cupressaceae > Sequoiadendron > Sequoiadendron giganteum. The sequence continues at coordinate 819,353,919 of CM021100.1, read as the reverse complement.
ATCTAGACCTCTCTCTCACACTCTCTCCTTCCCTCTATACTTCTATCTATCTAACCTCTCTCTCTCCCTCTCTCTCTCTATGTGTGTGTGTGTCTCTCTCTCACTCCCTCCCTCCCTCTACTTCTTCTCCATCTCTCATTCCCTATATACTTCTTTATCTCTCTTTCTATCTCTCCCTCTCTCTCCCTCCTCTCTCTCTCCCTCTCTCTCAATCTTCCCACCTTCCTCCTCTCCCTCTCCTTCCCTATACACTTTTGTTTAACTCACCACCATCTCTCTCACTCTTTCCTCTCCTCCCACCCACCTTCCCTCTCTACTTCTCTTTATCTAACCTATCCCTCTCTACCTCACTCTATCTCCCTACCTCCTCTCTCTCAATCTCTCTACCTTCCTCCATCCCCCTCCCTCTCATTCTCTCTATCTCACTTCCCTCCCTCCTCTCTCTCTATACCACCTTTCTATCTATCACCTCTCTCTCCCTCCCTCTCTATATATATCTCTCTAATTCTCCCTCCCTCCTTTCCCATATCTATCTCTCATTTTCTATATATAATTATCTCTATCTATTTCTCTCAATATCTACATCTCCCTCCCTCCTTCCCTCTCTCTTAATATCTGAGTCATCCTCCTCTATTTCTCTCTCTCAATCTCTCTCTCCTTTCCTCTCTACTCTATGTCTCTCCTTCCCTATATACTTCTCTCTATCTCCCTCTCTCCATATCTACCTCTCCATCCCTCCTTCCCTCTCTCTCCCTCTCTCCCATATTTCTCTCTCTCACTCTCTCCTTCCCTCTCTAATCTCTATTGAGCATAATTCTCTCTCCCTCCCTCCCTCTTTCCCTTTCTAATATTCTCTATCTCCTTTATTTCTCTTCATTATTCCCACCCACCTTCCCTCTCTACCTCTCCCTCCCTCCCTCATCTCTCTCAATATCTCCACCTTCATCCTTCGCTCTCTACTTCTCTCTTTATCATATTTCTCTCCTTCCCTCTCTACATATCCCTCTCTCTCCCTCTCACCTCTCTCAATCTCCCAAACCCTATATCAAATATCATAAATTCTAATCCCTATAACCTAAACCCTACACCCTCAACCCTCATCCCTATACCCTATACCCTTAACCTTATAACCTAAACCTTGAACATTATCCCTGAACCATAAACTTAAACCCTAATACCTACATTAAATATTATACCCTAAACCCTCAATCCTAAACCCAATACCCTCAACCCTCAATCCTATCTCTCCTTCCTTGTATACTTCTCTCTATCTCTCCCTCTCTCCATATCTACCTCTCCCTTCCTCCTTCCCTCTCTCTCTCCCTCTCTCTCAATATCCCAACCTTCCTCCTTCTCTCTTTATTTATATCTCTCTCTCCATCTCTACCTCTCCCTCCCTCCTTCCTTATCTCTCCCTCTCTCTCCCTCTCTCCCTCTATCTCCCATCCTTACTCCTTCCCTCTATATTTTTCTCTCTCTCTCCCTTACCTATTTTCTCTTTCACTACCACCTTCCTTCTCTACTCTCTATCTCACCATTATCTCTCCCTCTCTCTATTTAGGGTTTAGGGTTTAGGGTTTAGGATTTAGGCTTTAGGGTTCAGGTTTTAGGCTTTAGGGTTCAAATTTTAGGCTTTAGGATTTAGGGTTTAGGGTTTAGGCTTCAGGGTTTAAGATTTAGGGTTTAGGGTTTAGGGTTTAAGGTCTATATTTTATGTATTATGCTTTAGGTCCAACCCCCTCCCTCCCACTCTCTCTCTTTGGTCTATCCCTCCGACCCCCTCTCTCTTAGGTATATCTCTCACCCTCTCCCTCTCTCTCTCACAATTCTCTCCCTCCTACCCCCTCTCCCTCTCTCAAGTTTCTCCCTCCCAACCCTTACCCCTCTCCCAAGTCTCTCCCTCCCACCCCTTCCTCCTCTCTCAAGTCTCTCCCTCCCACCCTAACTATAGAATCTCTCTCTCTCTCTCTCTCAGGTCTCTCCCTCCCACCCCCTCCCACCCTAACTAGACAATATTCTCTCTCTCTCTCTCTCCTCTCCTCTCTCTCTCTCTCTCTCTCTCTCTCTCTCTCTCTCTCTCTCTCTCTCTCCTCCTCCCTCCTCCTATCTCTCTCCCCCCTCTCTCTCTAGTCTCTCTCCCCACCCCTCTCCTCTCTTAGTCTCTTCCTCCCACCTAACTAGATCTCTCTCTCTCTCCCACCCCCTCTCCCTCTCTTAAGTCTCTCCCTCCAACCCTAACTAGAGAACTCTCTCTCTCTCCCTCCCAACCCTAATCCCTTAATCATATATGTTAAACCCTCAAACATCAACCGTCAACCCTAATCCTTCAACCCTCAACCATTAAACTCTCAACACTTAAACCCTCAACCCTTAAACCCTAATCCCTTAACCCTCAACCCTAAAGCCTCAACCCTCAACCCTTAAACCTTCAAACCTAAACCCTCTACCCTCAACCCTTAAACCCTCAACCCTTAACCCCTTAATACCTCAAACCTTAAACCCTGAAACCCTAAACTATCAAACCTAGATACCCTTAAACCCTATATCCTATACACTTAACCTTGGATAGTCAACCTTGAACATTATCCCTCAACCTTCAAACCTCTAACCTATATCCTATACCCTCAACACTATACTTATGCCATAAACCCTCAACCCTCATCCATATGCCTTATACCCTTAACTTTAAATCTTGAACCCTAATTAATAAAACCCTTAACCCTAATTCATTAAACCATTAACCCTAATTCATCAATCCTATACCTTAAACCCTAATCTCTTATCACTCAACCCTTAAAACTTAATCCCTTAAGCCCTTAGCCCTTAAATAATTTAACCCTAAACCATTTACCCTTAAACCTTAAAGCCTTAAACCATCAACCCTTAAACCTCAATCCCTTAACCCTCAACCCTAAAGCCTCAAACCTCAACCCTTAAACCTTAAACCCTAATTCCTCAACCCTTAAACTCTCAACCCTTAACCCTTAATACCTCAAACCTTAAACACTTAAACCTTAAACCCTTAAACCCTATACCCTATAAAATTAACCTTGGACACTCAACTTTGAACATTATCCCTCAACCTTAAAACCTCTACCCTCTAGCCTATACACTCAACCCTATACTTATGCCCTAAACCCTCATCCCTCATCCATATGCCTTATACCTCAACCTTAAACCCTAAACCGTATATCTTAGACACTCAACCTTGAAAATTATCCCTCAATTATAAAATCTCAACCCTCTACCCTATATTCTCAACCACTTAAGCCCTAATCCCTCAATCCTTAACCCTATACCTTAAACCCTAAAACCTACACCCACAAACCATTATCCCTATACCCTACAACCTCACCCGTATACCCTAAACCTTGAATATTGTGCCTCAACCCTATACTTAAAACCTAAACCATACACTCCCAACCCAAGTCACCTTATGCCTTATACCCTCAATCTATATCGTAAACCCTAAACCAAATATCCTAAACCCTAATCCCTATAGCCTACACACTTAATCTTATACACTCAACAAGCTAAATATTATCCCTCAACTGTAACCCTCTACCCTCAACCCTCAACCCTAAACCCAAAAAAATCAACCCTTAACCCTATAACTTAAACTCTCAACCCTAAACCTAATACCCTCAACCCTATACCCAATATCCTAAACCCTAATCCCTATACCCTATACACTTAACCCTATACCCTCAACCCTAAACACTATCACTTAACCCTCAACACTATACCTTAAACCCTAAACCGTACACCTTCAACCCTCATCCCTATACCATATACCCTCAACCTTATAACCTAAACCCTTAACATTATCCCTCAACCCTATACTTAAACTCTAAAATTTAAACCCTAAACCCAATACCATCAATGCTATACCTAGTATTCTAAACCCTAATCCCTATACCATATACACTTAACCCTATACCTCAACCTTGAACACTATCCCTCAACACTCAACCCTAAACCTTAAACCCTAAACCCTAAACCCTACACCCTACACCCTCATCCCTATACCCTATACCGTCAACCTTATACCCTAAACCTTGAACATTATCCCTCAACCCTATACTTAAAAGGTAAACCCTACACTTTCAACCCTAAACTATACAACCTAAACCCAATACACAATATCCTAAACCATAATCCCTATACCCTATACACTTAACCATATACCCTCAACCCTAAACATTATCCCTCAACACTCAACCCTATACCTTAAACCCTAAACATTAAAGCCTACACCCTCATCCCTATACCTTATACATGAAGCTTATACCCTCAAGCTTTAACCCTATAATTAAAACATAAACCCTACATTCAACCTTTTACCCTAAACCCTAAACCCAAAAACCTTAATCCTAAACCCTAACCCTATATCCTATACACTTAACCATATACCCTCAACCTTGAACACTATCCCTCAACCCTCAACCCTATACCTTAAACCTTAAACCCTACACCTTCAACCCTCATCACTATAATCTATACCCTCAACCTTATAACCTAAACCTTGAACATTATCCCTCAACCCTATAATTATACTCTAAATCCTACATTCAACCTTGTACCCTAAACCCTAAATCCTAAGTCCTAAACCCTAAACCTTAAACCCTAAACCCTTTATCCTAAACCCAATACCCAACACCTCAAGCTTATACCCTAAACCCTAAACATTATCCCTCGACCCTCAACCCTAAACCTTATACCTAAACCCTAAACCCCAAACCCTCAACCATAAACCCAATACCCTATAAACTTAAACTTATACCCTCAACCCTATACCTTAAACCCTAAACCCTACACCCTCAACCCTCATCCCTATACCCTATACACTTAACCCTCATGTATCTTCCTCCATCCCTCCTCTCTCTCCCTCACTCCCTCCCTCTTTCCCTCTCAAATGCCTATAACTAATACACTTAACCTTATACCATCAACCCTCAACCCTATACTTAAACCCTCAACCCTACATTCAACCTCAAGTAAGTGCAAAAAGATGGGGGGGCAAAAAGGGGGCTTAAGTGGCCAATTTTTTTCTAAAATCAGGAAACATTGACCTTGGATGTGAAATTGAGGATAGTTACACTCAAAATTTTGAGATACAAAAAAATAAGGATCGTAATGCTCCGAGTCTACTTTCTAAACTACTAATTTATTTTGAAAATGGTTGAGATTAAGGGGTTCAAAAGAGGGACCCACATAAATTGGTGTTGTTTTTGTCAGAAAAACATAACATAGCAACTTTTGTGTTAATGCAGAATGATGAATTCTTTTTTAGTATTTTTATAATCACTTCGGTGATAAATTAGCTAGTTGAGGCATGATTTTTCTGATAATTTTTTAATCAATATTTGATTTTTTACTAATTTTCAAAGTGGAAAATTCATGAAAAAATAGAATTTTGGCCATGCTACCCCTACAAATTTTGGAAAATAATTGGAATTTTTTTTTAATATTTGTAGAATGGAGTCTAGTTTCTAAAAATGTAATTTATTTTAAATTTCAATGAACGGTTAATTTATAACGAAAAAAAAACCAAACATTTTTTTTTTCCAAAAAAGAGACACACAAACAAAAGAAATTATAGATCAAAGGCTTAACATTGTTAAAACGTGAAAAAAATCATATCATTTGATAGCTAAGAGAGAGACTAACATTACCTAGGTGTTCGATTTATTTGACATTAAAACATGTGCAATCCCGATGGTGAGCACAAACCTGATTATGTGAAATATTGTAGAATTTGAAAAAACACATCTTTGGTCATTGGGAAGGCCCTCCAAGCCTTCAGGTTGGTGTTCCAAGGAAAACACCAAGCCGAAGGTTTGGGGATTCCCAAAGAAAGATATAATGCGAGCAAGTTATATCCTAGTTTTGACATGGTTTTTGTGCTTGTGCAGGACATGTCTAGCAAGACATAACACAAGCGTGTTATAACGTGTTCACGTTATGTATTGCTTTATGTTAAATTCTAATCTATTGAATGTATGTTTATATATTTGTATGTTTGTATGTACATGTATGCATGTATGTCATGTATGTATGCATGTATGCATGCTTGTATACATTATGTATGTACGATTGTATGTATGTATGTATGTATCAATGCATGTGTGTATGTATGCCTATATTTATGTTATATTGTATCTACATATGTACATGTATGCTTGTATGTGCATATCTATTATGCGTGTATGCATGTAAGTATATATGTATTTATGTATGTCTTTATAGGGAGGGATAATTTTAAGAGAGAGAGAGAGATTTGTCCAAGTAGGGTGGGAGGGAGTGAGGGAGGGAGAGACCTGAGAGAGAGATGTAGAGAGGTAGTGAGAGAGAGTCTTGAGAGAGGGAGAGGGGGTGGAAGGGAGAGACTAAGAGAGAGGGAGTGGGAGATGAGGGGTTCGAGTGAGAGGGGTAGAGGGAGAGAGAGGCAGTGGGAGAGAGAGAGGGAGAGGGAGAGAAAGAGAGAGTTATGTAGGTAGGGTTCCAAAGGGAGATACTTGAGAGATAGGTAGTGAGAGGGAGGGTGAGAGGGAGATACTTGATAGATAGGTAGTGAGAGGGAGTGAGAGAGAGGGAGTGTGAGAGTGAGATACTTGAGAGAGGGAGAGGGTGTAGGAGTGAGTGACCTAAGAGAGGGAGAGAGATATGGGCATGGATTGATATGGACTTATCTAGGAAGGGTGGGAGGGATATATAAAGAGAGGGGGGAGATAGAGAGAGATATATACCTAGGTAAGGTTCTAGAGGGAGACACTTGAGAGAGAGAGGGGGTGGGAGGGAGAGACCTGAGAGAGAGGGGGAGAGAGGGAGTGGGAGAGAGAGGGAGTGATGGATAGGAAATGGGAGGGAGATAGAGAGAGATAGATAGAGGGAGAGAGATATAGTGGTAGGGATTGATTGAGTGAGAGGTACATAGAAAGAGGGAGAGGGAAGATAGAGACAATTAGAGAGGGTAGGAGAGAGGGAGGGAGAGAGAGGTGAGATGTATAGATAAAGATAAAGGGATAGGGGTTGAGGGTATAGGGTGGGGTACCTATAGGGTTGATGATTTAGGGTATTGGGTTGAGGGTATAGGGTTGAGGGTAGAGGGTATTGGGTTGAGGGTAGAGGGTAAAAGGTTTAAGGGTTTAGGGTTAAATGGTTAGGGTTGAGGGTTTAGGTTTGAAGGTAGAGAGTTTAGTGTATAGGTTTGAGGGTAAATGGTTGAATTATTAGGTTGAGGATCTAATGTAAAGGGTAGAGGGTATAGGGGTTGAGGGTTTAGGGTTTAAGGGTTCAGGGTTGAGGTTTGAGAATTGAGGGTTGAGCATTTAATGTATAG